>CM062226.1:19650302-20250302 GCA_031216235.1 Syzygium jambos
TTATTATCTATTAAAGTGGATCATATGCTCATGCTCCAGTGTGAAGAGACGATCACCAATTTAGGGTTCTAAAATGAATAATCAGGCTCAATTGGGTTTTGCCAAAAGTAATGTATTTGGGTATAAGAAATGAAGTGCTCTTCTTCCTCTTGGGATTTTTTGAGCTTCCATATGACTTCATATGAAGTTATCTCAGAAAGATTGATGCAAGAGTATGCAATAAAATCTTTCTTGGTCCTATTCTCCATAGTTGTCAACCACAAACCTCCTGATTTGTCCCATTGTGGGGCAGTTCTTAACAAGGTTGTTTTGAAAAATCTTATCCACTGTTTTGGCTCAAATTTGATTTGCAAGGGGTAAGCATGTGTTTGGGATAGTGAAATGATTACCTTTCATCATTTCAATTCATGTAATCATTGCGAATATCCTCTATTTCTTTCAAATGAGTTTTTTCTCACTCACTTCTACACTTTGACTTTGAGTGTATAGGAGACGTGTTTGGATATGACTTGTGACATCCTCAATTTCAGTCCCTGAGAAATGGTTATGATTTAAGTTTGACAGTTTTCCAATTGGAACTAATTTTCACTCTTGTTTTGGAAAACCCAGTTTCAAATCCTTTGTACCCCTTTGTTTTGTTATTTTTATGGAGACTTTTGTGATCCAAATTTTCAAACACTTTATTCTTGAAAGTTGTTCCAAACATCTTGATATTTTACATACTTTAATTTCAAAATTTTTGGACTCGATATGAGTAGTACGATGGCCTGATTTTCGGACCATATAAAACTGCCCAGAATGGATATTTCTATGATGATTACACATTCTCAATTTTCTACAAGCTTTTCTGAGACGATTTTGGAAAAGTTTCCTTCACAAAAGTTGTTGAGAACTTCTTTTTCTATAACGTGTATAAATTTGGAAATTTTTCAAGATGATTTAGATTCTAGAGAGAGCTTACTTTTAGAAACAAGAATTCTATTCCATCAAACTGTTTTTAGTTTGCATTTGGGTAACTAAAAATGATATTTACAGAGAGATTCAGATTTCGTGTTCTTCATGAAAAATATTTTTTAAAGCCTTATTTATGATATATTCAAATTTGAGAATTTTCGGAGTCCATTTACTATATTTTCAAGTCTGATTTCGTGAACAGTGCAAAGCTGTCCGATTTTGTCAGATTTCAAATATTAAGCATTTTCTACATAAGAATGTTGGAATTTCAACTTGATGTCTTCTGATGATTTAAAGCATACGTTCTGAGCTTTCAAATGAGATATTTTATGATTTGATTGGAGGTCAGCCCAAGGGGAAACCGAGAGAGAGAAGCAAGCTTGGAATTGGATGATTCTAGAGAAGTCAAAACTTGAAGCCCAAGTTTGGAAATGAATGGCCAAGAATGAAGCTTGTTCAAGAAGCCTAATTAATGGCCATAAGACTTTAGGGACCCCTTCATGATGACAAGCATTAATAGTCTTGAGTGAGGAGCAAGTTTGGAATTTTATAAATAGAAAGAAGGCAATTCGGCCAAGGGGAGGGAGAGAGAGAGGGTAGCCGAGAGGGGGAGAGAGAGAAAGAGAGAGCCAATGAGGTGAAGATAAGGTTGGCCTCTTCATCATTTTAGCCCTTTAATGACATTTATTACATGCCATCATGACTCTTGACTTAGAAGACCTATTCATTATGACCCTTATTAATTGAAGTTGGACTTTGATGCCCCACCATCATGACTAGTATTAATTAAGTTAGGCTTTGGTGGCCCTTCATGATGGCTTGCTTTTCAAGACTTTAGGGCCCCTCTATGATGACATGCATTAATGGCTTGGAGTGATGACCAAGTAAAAAGCTTATATAAATAGGAAGTCCTCCCTCTCTCTCACGCCATTTCCACGTCCAAAGAGGCCCGACCAACCTTCTTTCTTGCTTCCTTGCTTCTTGTTCACGCCTAGAAAGAGAGAGAGAACTCACCGACTAGCCCGTGTCTCTCTTGTGGTTCGATCAAGTGAGGAAGCCACGTTCAAGGCCGTGTGTTCGTGTTTAAGCTCGAGAACCACCAAGAATTGTCTGAGACTCGTCAAGGCTCACGTGCTCACCCCACGCCAACCGTTTCCTCTAGTTCTTGTTTTATTCCGTTGGGTAAGTGAATTCCCTAATACCGGGAAAGGATGTTAAAATGCGTTGTGACGTGGTTTACTTAAACCGTTTCTCGGTCATTTGGTTGGTCGTAGTTAGTTCATTTCCTTGGTTTGATCATGTTTCATGTTTGATGTTGTTTTGAGATAGAACCGAGCCTTGGTTGGTAAAGTGTACACAATGTAGCCATGCGTGATGTTCTCTTATTTGAACTTTGTTATTGAGTTGCCATCGATGTGAGTACAGTAAGGGCCAACTTATGTTAACGGCAATCGATATATCCTCACTTGATATTAGTATTTTCATTTGCTGAGTCTTCCCGACTCATTCCCGTTGTTCCCCCTTTTTTAGGTCTTTAGGATGGCATCTCCCCCGGCCCGCGTTGGCAATCTCGTGGAGATGAGAGCCGAAGTGCTTACTGTGATAGATATCAAAGAAGACTATGCCTACCGCCGAATCACGATGTTTGTGATGTTCGATGAGGGCCTAACGGACTTGATGCCTCATTCGTACGTGGCGTGGTATCACTACGCGAACGGAGAATGGGTTGAATCCCTATGTGGATTCAACGGTGCTTTGGCGGTGCAGGCGGGCAGGCTTTGGGATAAAGCCACGGGTGAGATGTAAGATGGCCAAGCAGATGGGACCGAGGTGGAGGTGAGGAAGCAAGGAGCGAGAAGCCATAGTGGGTATAGGATAACCCAAGTCGAGTTTTGTTATCCTTAGTTGGCCTGTATTTAATATGTTTGCATGCATTGTAAACATAAGGTTTGCTCATAATGTTGCTTGTCTTATTTCGCTATGTGTATTGATTGTGATTGTCCCGAGATATGCTTCCGCCTGTGTGTAACGAAAGATAATAAAGAACGGGACGTCACATGAATGACCCCGAGGGAGGAGCGTTACATCACTTACCTTTCATCATTTAAAGGTCTTTCCATTTAATTTGATCCAAACTTTCTTCTGTGACATTCTAAATTTTGATCCACTTGGTATTTATGAAATGCGTAATTTCAATAACGCACTTGTAGTAAATCTCGCCCAAACTTGATCACTCTTAGGACACTAACCAATAGGGAAAAGCTAATTAGGGATCTAGATTCTCGCGACTATAGAACTTAACCATGGACTGACTTTCAACCATAAGGATTGTCGAGGTGATATTTTGGGCTAATATAGACCGATCTAAGGATGGTCATGGATCGAATTGCGAATGTCGTATAATTAGATTGCGGGTGATTCCGCCTCGCCAGAATATGAAATTTGCGAATGATCTCAAACCTATTTCAAACGATCGCGTACTTTAGATGTCACATCCTCAATTTCAGTCCCTGGAAAATGGCTATGGTTTAAGTTTGATGGTTTTCCAATTAGAACTAAAATTTTTACTCATGTTTTGGAAAACCTAGTTTCGGATCCTTTGTATCCCTTCGTTTTGTTATTTTTGGGGAGACTTTTGTGATCTGAATTTCCAAACACTTTCTTCTTAAAAGTTTCTCCAAACGTCTTAACGTTTTACATACTTTAATTTCAAAATTTTTAGAGTTGATATGAGTGGTACGATGGCCTGATTTTTGGATTGTGTAAAACTGCCATGAATGGGTATTTCGGTGATGTTCACACTGTCTTGATTTTCTACAAGCTTTTCCGGGATGATTTTGGAAAAGTTTCCTTCACAAAAGTTATTGAGAACTTCCTTTTCTATAACGTGTATAAATTTGGAAATTTTATGAAATGATTTGGACTCTGGACAAAGCTTAATTTCAGAAACAAGAATTCTACTCCAGTGAACTATTTTTAGTCTGCCTTTGAGCTACTAAAAATGGTGTTTACAGAGAAAGTCTGATTTTGTGTTCTTCACGAGAAATGTTTGTTAAAACCTTGTTTATGACATATTCAAATTTGAGAATTTTCGGAGTTCATTTACTATATTTTCAAGTCCGATTTCGTGAACAGTGCAAAGCTATTCGGTTTTGTCAGATTTCAAAGATTTATCAGTTTCTATATGAGAACGTTCGAATCTTGACTTGATGTCTTTTGGCGATATTTGAGGACATTCTCACGCCGAACCTTGGGTTGAATGAGATTATTATACATGTTTTGTGGTGAAAAACCCTCGGAAATCATGCAATTGATTATGATGCGGGTTTATGACTTAAGTGTCGATTAGTTGTTATTGTGCAAACCGATGGTGCTGAGTCATTGTGAGTCGAACCGACATTTCTAGAAGACCAAAATAGGCTCCGTGTTTGTTTTGTTGGGAAGAAACTAGAAGATAAAGCTTTGACATGGTCAAAGCTTCTCCTTCAAGCTTCCATCATTAAGTTTCATTAATGCCATTAAATGGCCCTTGACTTAGAAGCCCTATTTCATGATGACAAGCATTAATAACCTTAGACTTTGGAGGTCCTATCATTATGGGACACAAGGCAAGGCCATTCGGCCAAGCCAAGGGGAAGTCGAGAGTGAGAGGCCATTCGGCCAAGAGAGAAAGGGAGAGAGAGAGAGAGAAGCTAAGGGATAAGGTCTAATTTAATGCCCTTAATTGCTTTACATCATGACTTTTGACTATTGTGCATTAATGCACATTAATATTTGGCTTCTTCTCCAAGCCTATTTGGCTATAAGGAAGCAAGAAGTCTCACGTGAAACCTCCCCCCCCCTTTGTCCCTCATCTCATGCTAGCATCTTCTTCTTCTCCCTTTGTTCTTGCTTTCTCACTTTTGACCGAGAAAGAGAGAAAAAGCTCACTAGCTAGCCCGTGTCTCTTTTGTGGTTTGATCGAGTGAGGAAGCCACGTCCAAGGCTGCGTGTTCGTGTTTAAGCCCGAGAACCACCAAGAATCGTCCAAGAATCGTCGAGACTCGCGTGTCCTTCACACGCCTCGTTTTCTCTAGTTCTTGTTTAATTGATGTGTAAATGGCTAAAATCGGCTAAGTTGGCTTATAAAATATGTTTGCATGTCCTGTAAATACAAGGTTTGCTCATGATGCTGTTTGTCTTAATCTCGCTGTTGTTTTTCTTGTGATTATCCGGAGATATGCTTTCGCTTGTGTGTAATAAAAGATAATAATGAACGGGACGTCACGTTTATGACCCCGAGGTGGGGGCGTTACATTAGAACTAATGATTGATCCTCGTAATTACATGACAATCGAGGTCACCATGACTCAAGTGAACTTAAACGTGGCTCGATTTAGTATCAACCACGGGTCGAATATACGCATTTTCCTGAAAGCCACTCGTTAGTTTGAGATAAGCTCAAGTCGCGTTTATTTGAGTTTGGCCATTAAATATAGACTGAGTTTGGGTGTTGAGAATTTTGAAAGTCATGACAGAGTAATTGGACGACATCAATATTATCATGGTCAGCCTCGGATTTGTCCGAATTTGTCAGAAAACTGGAATTTTTATAGAAAGTGAAAAATTACTGTTTTGCCTCTAGAACTTTGTTAAGGCTAAGTATAAAAGTGGCAGGGCATTTTGGACATTTCATCCCCACTTTAGAGATATAAATTGTTAGGACGATTTTGCCCATACACTTTTTGTGAAATTCTTGTTTTACCCTTGGATATTTTTTGTGTGAGTTGATCTTGGTCGTCGATTTTTAGATAAGATTGAATCTTGGCTATTGGATGGAAAGTTGAGAGGGCAGTAGAATGGTAATTTTTGCTTGGGGTAGGTGCACCAATTATTGGTGCCGTTTATTTAAACCCTTTTCTCACTCTTTCTCTCTTACCCTTTCATTCTCACGCCTCCCTCTCTCTCCTCTCCCCTTGGCCGAATTCCCCTCCCTCTCTCCCTCATGTGAAAGTGGCCATCTGACCACGCCCTTGGTCATCGCCACACGGCCGTCCGCTGTTGTCCGTCGGTGGTCACAGTGAGGCCGTTGGCGCCCCTCGCTGCATGTTGACACCGCCATTGATGCTTTTCCCTTGTTCCGCCACCCTTAGTTGCTAAATCTAGCTTAGGACTCCGGGTAAGTGATATCCTAAATCTCGCCTAGGATAACGGGTAATTTCGGATTAGTTCGGGGCCGTTTTAACGAGTTTTAGGGGTTATTCATGGAGAAATTGGTGGACTGAGTTGGCTGAGTTGTTTGGATGGATTTGTGATAATTTTAGAGGTGGAATTGAGGTTAGAATGGATTAAGTTAGTGATCGGGATAATTACGAGTTATTATCGGGAATTATTGCATCAAAAACAGGCTTAAATGTGATGTTTTAGTGATTTTTCTGTGGTGGCTGAATTGATGTGCTTGTTGTGGCTGAATTGCGGTGTGCTTATTTTAAATTACTATATGTAGTGAATCGGGATTTGTGGCACGAGTGCGACGTTCTTCATTGGTGAAAATTGGCTTAGAATATGAAAAATTGTGTTGAAATGAGCTTGTGTAAGTGGAGTTGATGAATTTGTGGGTTAATATGGCTTGTTGGTGATTTGAATACTTTGAGTGTCGTGTGCGAGTTGGTCGTATGAAATTGGCATGTGATTGGGTGCCCGACGTGTTGCACGATCATTAAAAACCTTGAGGCATGTACTGTAACGCGGGGAATTGAACCCATCCTGAGGTGTGTACTGTAATGTGGGACGATGCCCGGTATTATCGGAAGATTGCCAACCTGATGCGTTTACGCTGGTTGTGCCGTAGGTGGAGGATGTTGAGCCTGAGGCGTGTACTGTTACACGGGCAAGAGACATAGCATGAGGCGTGTACTGTAACACGGGCTAAGGAGTATTGTGAAAATGAGACGGTTGTACGTGAACCGTGGATTGAAAATGGACTTGAGGCGTATTTACGCGGGTCAAAAATGAATTGGATGCGTGTGCTCCAGTGAAATGGGAATTGTGTGACGCTGTGTTTGTTAGGCGAATGTGAGAATGGAAAGTGTTCAGTCTATCGATGATACATGTGCATACATTGGCCATGTTATGAGGATGAGTGTGTTTTGTGGTGACTGTTTTGTTATAATGATTGGACTAACGTGCATGGTGGTGCATGTGCCGAGGTAAGGCCAGTGTGCTTGTGAATGTTATAGCATGTCAATTGCTGATTGATTGTGTGCTTAAACATGCCCAGAGATACGTGTTAGTCTAGGTTGGGTTTAGGATTTTGCTTACTGAGAAGTGTTCTCACAGTTTTATTTAAAACCGTTTAGCCGATTGAGGTTTGAGTAGAGTCAGGAGACAGACAATCCGATTGAGATCAATGCTAAGTCTAAGTCTTTAGAGGAACAGACTAGCATCGACGAGACTGATTCTGAGTTGATCCCCTCTAGGGCGAATAGGGGTTAGTTAGAAGTTAGGGGTTGGACAGTTTTGAGAGGCGCCCCTTTTTGGTGGTAGTATTAGTCTACCCGATGCCGCTAGTCCCTTTTGATATCGGCGGTTATTGGTGCAGAAGTTACTAGTTGTGATGGATTGTAATGGATATTGTATATACCGCGGTATAATATAGTGCTTGGCGATTTGATGATTTGTCTCTCCCTATTACCCCATGATTATATTGTCAGGGTTTATGTTCTCGTTTCCGCCGTGTTCGAACTCTAATGTGTTAGTTTGGGTCGGCGACGTTTCCTGGGACGTTGCACTATTTCGACCGAGCTTGGGGTGTCACAAGCTTGATGGGGTTCGGGGCGTGATATCGTCGTTGATTTAGTATCAAAGCAAGGTCAGCTCGATCCAAGTTAATCGAAACCTGGAGTGATAAAGAGTGGAGACCCGGGGTAGCTATTTAGGAAAACCTTAGTAAGTCATAGGTGTGTCTAGCGCTACGCGTATCTCTAGATTGTTTGTTATGATTGATGGGTGAATTGAGTGCTTTAACAGTTGAGTTACATGTGCGTCTGGACCTGAGGTAAGTGCACGAAACTTATTGATTGTGATCTCGTGTTGTGGTGGTTGATTGCCTGCTAAGTGAATTATCGAGATAATTTACTGTCTAGGACTATAGACTGGTATAGTTGGCCTAGGTCTATAATTCCTAAGTAGAATTATAGCAGGTAGATGAGTGATAGAAAACTGTGAGGATGAGTTCAAAAGGTAGAGGGACAAGAGGCCAATCAAGTTCGCAATCCTAACCTGTGGGAAATCTTAGAATAGATGCAGTCATGAGGACCCTAGAAGAGATTAGAAATCTGATGGGACGACAGGTTCAAGAACGAGTTGCCACTATTGCCCAAGCTGCCGAGGCCGCAGCAGCCGCTGCCATCAATGGTAACAATGGGAATCAAGGGCAAGGGCAGGAAAATGCAAATCGTCAGATGCATTAGTCAGTAGAGTAGTTCTTAAAATTAAAGCCCCCTAAGTTTGATGGTAAAGGTGACCTTGAGGCTGCATCGCTTTGGGTAGAGGAATTAGAAAAGGCCTTTGAGGTACTAGGGTGCACCGAAGAAGAGAAGATAACCCTGGTGGTATACCAGTTCCAAGGAAATGCAAGTGATTGATGAAAAGCCACCAGAGGAAGGGTGTACCCTGCTGGTGCCTCCCAGACTTGGGCAATGTTTGTAAAAGCCTTCAATGGTAAGTACTTTTTTGAGAGTGCTCGGGAACAAAAATTGGCTGAATTCATGAGATTGCGATAGGGACAGATGTCTGTGGATCAGTACAAGGAAAAATTTTCTAAATTATCTAAGTTTGCTCCGAGGATGGTAAAGGATCCTTTGGACAAGGTCCGAAGGTTCCGAGATGGTTTGAAACCGAACCTTCATAGTCAAATGATATCATTGAACTTAAGAGATTATAATGAGATTTATGAGCTGGCCCAGGCGATTAAGCTTGACTTAGCGGATAGAGCTGCTGCTTCTTAATCGAGACATGCTCCGGTTAGGGACAATCGTAATTTTGGGAAGAGATCGATGGTGGGAAATCAACATTTTATTCCTTTCGTTAAGAGGAACATCGGGAAACCAAACCGTTTTCAAAATGGTCCATGTAAGGTATGTGGGGAAAGACATGGAAATAAACTTTGTCCAAATAAGGGCGGAGCATGTTTCGGATGTGGCAGGTTTGGCCACCAAATAAGGACTTGCCCTAACATCAAGCAGAATAGGTCGCCTGCATTACCGCTACCCCGGAACGGGAACCAAATTGGAGCTGCCCCGTCGACTAATTAGAATAGGTCGGCAACCCAAGGACGAGTATATGCCATGGCGAGAAAGAAAGCTGAGGATGCACTAGGCGTGGTCACAAGTACAGTCTCTCTCTGTGATCAGGCTGTGTATGCTTTATTTGATCCGGGGGCATCACATTCATTTGTGTCTGAGCAATTCGTTAGATTGACTGGGATAGAACCAAGGCCACTTGATGTTGTGCTATATGTTGCTACACCGTTGAATGATAAAGTGTTAGTTTCGTTAGGATACTCGGATTGCAAAATTGTGATTGGTGATGTAGAAGAAGGAATAGATTTGGCTATTCTACCTATGTTTGATTTCGATGTGATTGTGGATATGGATTGGTTGACTAGGTAGAAGGCTGTTATGGATTATAGTAGCAGGGTGATTCAATTTAATCTAGTTGGACATCCTAGATTTGAATTTGTGGAAAATCGAGAAGGAACCTCGATTCCCTAGATTTTGTCACTGGAAGTGACTAAGCTATTAGATGAAGGGTGCGAAATGTTTTTAGCGGTAGTAGTTAATTTGACAATCGAGGAATCAAGGCTAGATGATATAGCCGTAGTGTGTAACTTTTTCGATGTCTTTCCTCAGGAACTATCGGGATTGCCACTAGAAAGAGAAGTAAAGTTTGTAATCGAATCGGCCCCTGGGACAGAGCCAATTTCGAAAGCACCCTATAGAATGTCACTGTCTGAGTTAAAAGAGTTGAAAGTTTAAATGCAAGAATTGTTGAACAAAGGTTTTATTTATCCAAGTATGTCCCCATGGGGAGCGCCAGTGTTGTTTGTAAGGAAGAAAGATGGGTCGTTGAGGTTGTGTATCGATTATAGGCAGTTGAATCAAATGATGATCAAGAATAAATGTCCCCTGTCAAGGATAGATGATTTATTTGACCAGTTACAAGGGGCTTCGGTATTTTCTAAGATTGATTTGAGGACGGGATATCATCAATTGAGGATTAGAAAAGAGGACATACCGAAAACGGCGTTTAGGACTAGGTATGGACACTATGAATTTACGGTAATGCCATTCGGATTGACTAACGCCCCTGTTGCCTTTATAGATTTAATGAATCGAGTGTTTAAGGAATTTTTGGATCAATTTGTGATAGTTTCATTAATGACATATTGGTGTACTCGAAGAGCCCGGAGAAGCATGAGTTCCATTTGAGTAAAGTTTTGCAGACTTTAAGAGAAAACGTACTGTATGCCAAGTTTAGTAAGTACGAGTTCTGATTCAATCGAGTAGCATTTCTTGGACACATGATCTCTGGGGAAGGAATCTTAGTAGATCTAGCAAAGATTGAAGCTGTAATGAAGTGGCCTAGACCAACGACGGTAATAGAGGTTCGAAGCCTTTTAGGTTTGGCAGGATATTACCGACATTTCATGGAAGGGTTTTCGGCAAAAGCAACACCGTTGACACATTTGTTGAAAAAGGAAATAAGGTTTGAATGGACCGATAAATGTGAAAGCAGTTTTCAAGAACTAAAGCATAAATTGACAACGGCGCTAGTGTTGACTATTCCATTAGGATCAGGAAGGTATGAAATTTATAGCGATGCGTCGTTAAAAGGACTGGGGTGTGTACTCATGCAAAATGGACGAGTAGTGGCCTACGCATCAAGACAGTTGAGACCGCATGAGTTGAACTACCCGACGCATAATTTGGAATTAGCCACAATAGTATTCGCCCATAAGATTTGGCGACATTACTTATGCGGAGAGAAGTTTCAGATATATACGGACCATCAAAGTTTGAAATATTTGTTTTCTTAAAAAGAACTTAACATAAGATAGTGTCGTTGGATGGAGTTACTTAAAGACTACGATTGTGATATTTTATATCACCCCGGAAAGGCCAACCGGGTAGTTGACACGTTAAGTCAAAAGTCAAGCATCGCATACTTGTTAGTTAAGGAATGGACCTTGTTGGAAAATGTGCGAGACTCAGAATTTAGACTTGAATTAAGTCAAGTCTCGAGTTTGCTAGCCTTACTAAGGATTGAACTAGAAATCCAGACTAAGATTAAGGCTTTACAATCTACGAACCAAAAAATTCAGAAAATTCTGGAAATTCTGGAAATGGATGTTACTAAGAGGAAAGCGGACTTTCAAGTATTCGAAGACGGGATCTTGAAGTTCCGAGGGAGGTTGTGTGTACTCGATGATGCGGAACTTAAGGAAGAGATTTTGACGAAAGCACATCAAAGTAATTATAGTATCCATATGGGGAGTACGAAAATGTACAATAATTTGAGATAGTACTATTGGTAGAATGGCATGAAGGTGGACATAACTAAGTATGTAGCTAAGTGTTTGACCTGCTAGCAGGTAAAAGCACAACATTATAAGCCCGGAGAATTGTTACGACTTTTGGAAATTCAAGAGTGGAAGTGGAAGCACATCACTATGGATTTTGTAATAGGATTACCAAGGAGCCAAAAGGGCCATGATTCCATTTGGGTAATAGTGGATAGATTAACCAAGTCGACACATTTTCTAGCGATACGAAAGGATTTTGACTTGGAAAGGTATGCCGAATTGTATGTAAGGTAAATAGTTTGTCTACATGGAGTGCCGGTGACGATTACTTCGAATCTTGATCCCAAGTTTACCGCCAACTTTTGGAAAAGTCTGCAGATGGCATTAGGATCAAAACTACAGTTTAGCACAGCTTACCATCCACAGACGGATTGTTAGTCTGAGAGGACAATTTAGACTCTAGAAGATATGCTTCGGGCATGTGTATTGGATTTTCAAGGCAAGTGGAAAGAACAATTGCCCTTAGTGGAATTCGCATACAATAATAGTTTTCAGCAGAGTATTGAAATGGCGCCATTTGAAGTGTTGTATGACAAAGCATGTAGGACGCCCGTATGTTGGGACGAACTTGGAGAAAGGAGTATAACCGGGCCAGAATTAGTTCAACAGTCAGTTGAGATCATTCGTAAAAGGTTGAAAACAGCACAAAGCCATCAAAAAAGTTATGCAGACATAAGATGAAGACTTTTGAAATTTCAAGTAGGGGATCACGTATTCCTTAAGGTATCGCCAATGAAAGGATTGTCTCGATTCGGTAAGAAAGGGAAATTAAGTCCACGGTTTATGAGACCTTTTAAGGTATTAGAAAGGATTGGAGATTTAGTGTCTCGACTTGCCTTACCGCCAAACTTATCTCAGGTGCACAATGTATTTCATGTGTCGATGTTGAAGAAATATGAACTGGATCCAACTCATGTACTGAGTTATAAGGAGATAGAAGTGGATGACAAAGTGTCGTACGTGGAAAGATCGGTGCGGATCGAGGATAGGAAAGAACAAGTCTTAAGGAACAAGACAATTCCGCCGGTCAAGGTGATTTGGAAACATCATGGGATCGAAGGCTCTACTTGGGAAAGCGAGGAGTTAATGAGACGTCATTTCCCCCAGTTGTTTGAATAGTTTAGTTTTGATTGTAAATTTCGAGGACGAAATTTTTATAAAGTAGAAGAGTTGTAACATTCTAAATTTCGACCCACTTGGTATTTATGAAATGCGTAATTTCAATAACGCACTTGTAGTAAATCTTGCCCAAACTTGATCACTCTTGGAACACTAACCAGTAGGGAAAGGCTAATTAGGGATCTAGATTTGCGCGACCATAGAACTTGACCATAGACTGACTTTCGACCATAAGGATTGTCGAGGTGATATTTTGGGCTAATATAGATCGATCTAAGGATGGTCATGGATCAAATTGCGAATGTCGTATAATTGGATCGCGGGTGATTCCGCCTCGCCAGAATACGAAATTTGCGAACGATCTCAAATCTATTCCAAATGATCATGTACTTTAGAACTAGTGATTAATCCTCGCAATTACATGACAATCGAGGCCACCATGACTCAAATGAACTTAAACGTGGCTCGATTTAGTATCGATCACGGGTTGAATATACGAATTTTCCCCAAAGCCACCCGTTAGTTTGAGATAAGCTCAAGTCGCGTTTATTTGAGTTTGGCCACTAAATGGAGACTGAGTTTGGGTGTTGAAAATTTTGAAAGTCATGACAGAGTAATTAGACGATGTCGTTATTATCATGGTCAGCCTCAGATTTGTCCGAATTCGTCAGAAAAATGGAATTTTGACAAGAAATGGAAAATGACCATTTTGCCCCTGGAACTTTGTTAAGGCTAAGTATAAAAGTGGAAGGGTATTTTGGACATTTCACCCCCCACTTTAGAGATATAAATTTTTGGACGATTTTGCCCATGCACTTTTTGTGAAATTCCTATTTTACCCTTGGATATTTTTTGTGAGAGTTGATCTTGGCCGTTGATTTTTGGATAAGATTTAATCTTGACCGTTAGATAGAAAGTTGAGAGGGGGGTAAGATGGTAATTTTGGCTTGGGGTAGGTGCACCAATTATTGGTGCCATTTATTTAAACCCTTTTCTCTCTCTTTCTCTCCCTCCCTCTCATTCTCACGCTCCCTCTCTCTCCCTCTCCCCTTGGCCAAATTCCCCTCCCTCTCTCCCTCATGTGAAAGTGGCCAGCCGGCCACACCCTTAGCCGCCGCCGTATGTTCGTCCGCCATTGTCCGTTCGTGGTCGCCGTAAGGCTATCGTGCCCCTCGCCGCTCGTTGACGCCGCTGTTGCTGTTTTTCCCTTGTTCCGCCACCCGTAGTTGCTAAATGTAGCTTAGGACTTTGGGTAAGTAATATTCTAAATCTCGCCTAGGATAACTGGTAATTTCGAATTAGTTCGGAGCCGTTTTAGCGAGTTTTAGGCGTTATTCATGGAGAAATTGATGGACTAAGTTGGCTGAGTTGTTTGGATAGATTTGTGATAATTTTAGAGGTGGAATTGAGGTTGGAATGGATTAAGTTGGTGATCGGGATAATTACGAGTTATTATCGGGAATTATTGCATAAAAAACAGGCCTAAATGTGATGTTTTAGTGATTTTTCTATGGTGGCTGAATTGACGTACTTGTTGTGGCTGAATTGCAGTGTGCTTATGTTTAAATTACTATATGTGGTGAATCGGGATTTGTGGCACAAGTGCGACGTTCTTTATTGGTGAAAATTGGCCTAAAATATGAAAAATTGTGTTAAAATGAGCTTGTGTAAGTGGAGTTGATGAATTTGTGGGTTAATATGGCTTGTTGGTGATTTGAATACTTTGGGTGTCGTGTGAGATTTGGTCATATGAAATTGGCATGTGATTGGGTGCTCGACATGTTGCACAATCATTAAAAACCCTAAGGCATGTACTGTAACGCGCGGTCCAGATAAAATAAGATTTGTTAACGTGCTTGCTTGATCACATAATCCCTAAGGCATGTACTGTAACATGGGGAATTGAACCCGTCCTAAGGCATGTACTGTAACACGGGGAATTGAACCCGTCCTAAGGCATGTACTATAACGCGGGAAGATGCCTGGCATTATTGGAAGACTGCTAACCTAATGCGTTTATGCGGGTTATGCCGTAGGTGGAGGATATTAAGCCTAAGGCGTGTACTGTAATGTAGGCAAGAGACATAGCCTGAGACGTGTACTATAACACGGGCTAAAGAGCGTCGTGAAAATGAGACGGTTGTATGTGGACTATGGATCGAAAGTGGACCTGAGACGTATTTACGCGAGTCAGAAATGAATTGGATGCGTGTGCTCCAGTGAAATGGGAATCGTGTGACGTTGTGTTTGTTAGGCGAATGTGAGAATGGAAAGTGTTCGGTCTATCGATGATACATATGCATACATTGGCCATGTTATGAGGATGAGTGTGTTTTGTGGTGACTGTTTTGTTATAATAATTGGACTAACGTGCAAGCTGGTGCATGTGCCGAGGTAAGGCCATTGTGCTTGTGAATGTTATAGTATGTCAATTGCTGATTGATTGTGTGCTTGAACATGTCCAGAGATACGTGTTAGCCTAAGTTGGGTTTAGGGTTTCGCTTACTAAGAAGTGTTCTCACGATTTTATTTAAAACCATTTAACCGATTGAGGTTCCAGCAGAGTCGGGAGACATGGACATTCCAATTGAGATCAATGTTGAGTCCAAGTCTTCAGAGGAATAGACTAGCATCGACGAGACTGATTCTGAGTAGACCCCCTCTAGGGCGAATAGGAGTTAGTTAAAAGTTAGGGGTTGGACAGTTTTGAGAGGCTCCCCTTTTTGGCGGTAGTATTAGTCTACCCGATGTTGCTAGTCCCTTTTGATATCGGCGGTTGTTGGTGCAAAGGTTACTGGTTGTGATGGATTGCAATGGATATTGTATATACCGCGGTGTAATATAGTGCTTGGTGGTTTGGTGATTTGTCTCTCCCTATTACCTCATAATTATATTGTCAGGATTTATGTTCTCGTTTCCGCCGTGTTCGAACTCTGATGTGTTAGTTTGGGTCGGCGACGTTTCCTAGAACGGCGCACTATTTCAACCAAGCTTAGGGTGTCGCGAGCTAGATGGGGTTTGGGGCGTGACATTCTTCTATGAAATTTTTCAAAGCCTTTTGTCAAATTATCCCTTTTAAGGAATTTTGATGCTTAGTGCATTTCCAAAGAAAGTATGTTTTCAAATCTTTGATTGAAGCATTTCTGTGGTATTTTCCTTTTCAAATTATTTTTTTTTGTTTTTGCTCAGCTTTAGTGTCATTCCGCTTGGGAAAGAAAAAGTTTGATTTTTCTCTTGATAAGGCAACCTCTTTAGCATATGCTCTCACGATTTAGGGATAACTGTCTAATCAATTTATCAAGATTTCTCTTATTTGCATGTTTTGGTTACACTGGAGATTCTTTTGTTGTTGCTCCTTTTTCTTTATTTCTCTAGGGATGATAAAAAGAAAAGTGCATTAGAGGATATCAACGAAAGATAGAATTGGAAGTGATACTTCCCACTACTATTTGATAACTCCATTGGGAATTCTGAAATTATCAACTGGTTCATATTCTTTTTACTTTCTTCTGCAAAACAAATAAACATATTCATGAAATGCATGGCATGTGTGATATGCATGATATGCACATGTTCTAAAGTGATCCGAATCTTTTCTTGAATGTTTGTCTTCATTTCATGGATAGAAAATCTTGACAGCATCTGCATTTACAAGATAAGCCACTTCTGTTCCTATCATATCTACAAGAATCAATGCTCCTCCAAGAAGAACTTTCTTGACAATATATGGACCCTCATAATTCAAAGTGAATTTGTCACGAGGATCTAAATTGTTGAAGATGACTTTCCTCACTACTAAATCCTCTGTTTTGAAATTTCTCGGTTTCACCTTTCGATTAAAGGATTTAGCTACTCTTTTCTGATAGGCTTGTCCATGGGATATAGCTCTTAATCTCTTTTCATCGATCATGTTGAGTTGTTCATATCTTTGTTGGATCCACTCAGCTTTTCAAAGCTTTAACTGAGATAATATCCTTAATGAAGGAATTTCTACTTCAATAGGTAGCACTGCTTCCATTCCATAAACTAAAAAAAATGGGGTTGCTCCAATTGATATTCGAATTGAAGTTTGGTATGCCATCAGAGCATATGGCAACCTTTCATGCCAATCACGATAATTTTGGGCTGTCTTGGCCAATAACTTCTTGATATTCTTATTTGTCGCTTCAACTGTTTCAATCATTTGTGGACGATATGGAGATGAGTTTAGATGTTCAACATGGAAATGTTCAAGTAAATCATTTACAATCCTGTTATTTAGATTTGAGTCATTATCTGTAATTATTGCTTCTGAAACTCCATACCTACCAATGATGTCCTGCCTGATGAATCTTGTAACATTCTTGGCAGTAACATTTATGTAGGAGTTTGATTCATTCTATTTAGTGAAATAGTCAATAGCAACCAGGATAAATCGGTATCCATTTGAGGCCTTAGGGTTGATTAGACCAATCATATCAATGCCCAACACTGAAAATGGCTATGGCTCGGACATTTGATGTAGCTCATTTGATGGTGCATTGATTTTATCTCCATAAACCTGACATTGATGGCAACATCTCACATGTTGGATGCAATATGATTCCATTGTCATCTAATAATATCCCAATCTCATAATCTTTCGGACTAGAAGATGTCCATTCGTGTGCGGTCCATATTCACCTCATGAATTTCTTTCATAATTTGCTCAGCTTCTATAGCATCTACACATCTTAACAGGGTTGAATCAAATGATTTCTTATAGAGGATTGACCATTGAGGAAGAACTTGTTGGCTATCTTCCTTATAAACTTCCTGTCACCTGGTTGACTTTCTTCAGGAAATTCTCCCGATTGAAGATATCTTTTGATATCATGATACCATGGTTCATTGTCAAACTCTGCTTGGACCATCATGCAATGAGCTGGTTGTTCGAGAATATTGATTCTCAATGGTTTTATATCCATACCATCTTCATCCTGTAGAAGGGATGACAAAGTTATAAGAGCATTTGCAAAATGATTCTGAGCTCTTGGAAGATAATCAAATGTTACTTCTTCGAAATTTTCTATCATCTCTTCTAAATATCTGTGATAAGGAATCTGTTTGGCATCTCAAATTTGTTATTTACAGTTGTTTGCAATATGATGAGCATAGAATCTCCATATACTTGTAACCCTTTTACCTTTATTGAAAGAGCTAATTATAAGCCGAGAATGCATGCTTCGTATTCAGCGACATTATTAGTGCATAGAAATACCAATTTTGCATATACCGGATAGTGTTGGCCTTCTGGAGAGATCAGTGCTGCT
Source organism: Syzygium jambos (assembly GCA_031216235.1). NCBI lineage: Eukaryota > Viridiplantae > Streptophyta > Magnoliopsida > Myrtales > Myrtaceae > Syzygium > Syzygium jambos. The sequence continues at coordinate 19,668,291 of CM062226.1, forward strand.
CAGTTCCTGATCCAGATAAGTTAGTTGCACCATCAAAATACATGGTCCATTTATCGTCGACTAATGTCAATATGTGGTCATCAAGTCGTTCTTCAAAACTGGCAATATTCTATGAATTTTCTGTCAACATATCTGCTATCGCTCATCCTTTGACTGACTTTTGTGATGAACTTCTGATGTCGAATTCTGATAACAAAACTTGCCACTTTGCTAATTTCCCGATCAAGGAGGATTTCTCGAGAAGGTACTTGATCGGATCATTCTTAGTCATTAGTAAAATTTACTGATGAAGGGTGTATTGTCTTAATCTGTGTAATACCCAAATCAGTGCAACGCATGTCTCCTCAACTGCTGGGTAATTAACTTCTGATGTTATAAATTTCTTGCTCAAGTAATAAATGACTTATTCTTTACCATCATTTGGTCTTCTTTGTATAAGCACCGCTCCTGACGACTCATAGTGAATCGTCAAATATAAGATCAGTAGGACTCTAGGAATTGGTGGTACCAACACTGGTGGACATACCAGATATTCTTTGATCTTGTCAAAGGCTTGTTGACATTTTGCATCCTACTTTACTTTGGCATTTTTCTTCAACAGTTTGAAGAATGATTTAGTAGTCTCAAAAGGCTGATATATGAAATGGGCAATGTAGTTTAATCGCCCCAACAAACTTCTCACTTCTTTTACTGTAGAAAGAGTCTTTAAGTCGTATATTGCCTTGATCTTGGAAGGATCAATTTCATTTCCTCTATTACTAACCACAAATCCTAGCAGTTTACCAGATTTTGCCCCAAATATACACCTGTTGGGGTTCAGCCGCAACTTATACTTTCTAAGTCTTTCAAACAATTTGCGAAGCACCTCAACATGATTTCTACTTGTTTGGATTTTGCAATCATGTCATCCACATATACCTCGATTTCTCTGTAAATCATGTCATGGAACAAAGTTACCATTGCCCTTTGATACATGGCACCAGCATTTTTCAAATCGAAAGGCATCACTTTGTAACAAAATGTGCCCCATGGTGTTGTAAAGGATGTTTTTGCCTTATCTTCTTTCTTCATGAGGATTTGATTATATCCTGAGAAACCATCTATGAATGAAAATGTTTCGAACTTAGTAGTGCTATCCATTAATACATCGATATATGGAAGCGGGAAATCATCCTTAGGGCTTGCTTTATTTAGGTCACGATAATCAATGCACACTCGCACCCGGCCATCTTTCTTTATTATGGGTATTATGTTGGCGACCCACTCTGGATATGGTACTACTTCGATGAAACCGACTTTGAGTAATTTCATCACTTCTTCTATTTTCTTTGCCAATTCTGGCTTTGTTCGCCTCATTTTTTGCTTATTTGGTGGAATATTTGGATCAATTGGCAAAGCATGTTCAACTATGCTTAGATCAAGGCCTGGCATGTCAGCATAAGACCATACGAATATATCTTGATATTCCTTGAGCAAGTCTGTGATTCTTTCTGCTTCTACTGAGGGAAGACTTTCTCCAATCTTAACCTCCTTGAAATTCTCTTTATCACCCATATTAACAGTAATCGTTTTCTCTAACGTTAGTGGTTTTAATTCTTCATGACGAATCCATTCTCTTCTGACCCATTCCTCATCTTCATTGTCTACTTCAATATCGCAAGTGATCTCCTCGAAAAGATTTGAGTCACATATGAACCTATTATGAATGTGTGAATGCTCATACCTAATATGTAACAAACATGATTAGTATTTTCATACAAAGTAAGTAACGCATGTGGTCTTATGAAAAACTTTTTGAAATTCATTTTGAAATTTATTTTGAAAGAACATAAAGACAGAACTAGTCTTCATATCGTCAGACTTCCTTGCTCTTAAAATCATTTTCGCAATGAGGAGCAATATAGAAACCCAAAACCTCAAGCCTCACGAATGAGGATACTGTTTATTATAGGTTTGGTTTTGTTTCTATATGTCCTTAACAAAACATTTGATTACTTTTATTGAATTGAAAAACGTAATTACATCTATATCAAAAAGAATGTAAATTGCAATTGAACTGAAATCACAAGAAATTTGAAAGAACAATTAACAAAATGCAACGAAAAACTATCAACAAAGGTTCAAGAGAATCTTTCTACTACAGTGCGTAGGTATTTTCTGCCTCTGTTATGATAACGTTGATGATATTTTCCTCAAATAAACTTGGCAGAACAGATTCTTCCTCTGCGTGTAAGTCCTCTTCTTGAAGTAGCTTGGAAGGTCCAGGAAAAGTTTCATTGATATGGATCTGATGATAGGGAAGCTTTTTAGCTTTGCCCTTCCATATGGATAGATTAATGAGGCGATCACCTCGGCCTCTATAGCTTCCATGGTTCTTTTGATCTTGGCCTTGGCCTCCATGGTGATCTTTAGAGTTATTTGGAATATGAAAAAAAACCTATTCCATACTTCATCCTTGTAGCGAGTAAAGTAATAGGTTCCTTGATTCCTTAGGATTTCGATCCAAGGCTATTACCGGGAGTAAATCCACACTAGCATAATATCCTTCCAAACATAATGGATGGCGTTGAGAATTCTGGGCATTTTATGATGCAACCGGCAGGAATTTGCACTATTAAAATCATTTTGAAGAAATGATAACTTGGTTCTTCTTTCACTTCAGGTTCAACATATGGTATTACACTCTCCTTATAGGTGGTGAAATCTATCTCCCCATGTACAGTGATCATCTTGCCTTTAATGACAAACCTGACCTTCTGATGGAGACTTGAAGGAATGGGGTCAGCCATATGAATCCAAGGTCTTTCGAGTAACAAGTTAAAAGTCCTTGGAATATCCACTACCTGGAAGTCAATCAGGAAAGGCACAGGACCTATGTTTACCTCGAGCTCAATATTGCCAATAACGTCTTTCTTCATTCCATCAAACGAGCGCATGGTTACCTTAGAAGGTTTGATGGGCTCTTCACTAATCCCCAAGCGATGTAGTGTGCTTAGTAGACACAAATCAAGTGCGAAACCATTATCGATCAGCACCTGTGACACCTCCTTACCTCGGCATTTGATGGCAATATACGAGACTTTATTGTGGGAATGTCCGTTAATTGGGAAATCTTCATCAGAGAAGGCAATTTGATCCTTCAGAAGAATAGTGCCAACAAAGTCTTCCAATTATACCTCATTAATCGTTTTCAGGACATGCACTTCATTGAGAAACTTCATAAGCACCATTTTGTGGCTTTCTGAAGTCTTGAAGAGATCCATCAGAGAAATCTGTGCTGGCATCTTTCTTAGCTGTTCAATTAACTCAAATTCATTCGTCTTCATGATCGAAAGTAACTGTTTAACATGTTCTTCGGTTACTCCTTTCTTTTCATGTTCACTGTCCTTCGGAACATTGTATCTTCCCGATCGAGTTATGGCATCGACTTCTTTGGGACAGTAATCCCGAGGTACACACTTAGTGTTAAACTTTTCTTTTGGAGGGAGAGTGATGATCACGGGCTGCATTTCTTTTTCTTCTATCCTAGCTGATCAATGGGAAGTTGAATAGTGATTAGTGTGACGGGACCTTCCTCCTCCTTATATTTATCTACCTCATCAAACTTGATTAGAAATGATGTAATCATGGATATCATGTTTCTATTGGCTTCATCAGCATCCATTTCACCCCAACCGTCAGGTGTGATTATTTCGTTTTTGAATGCCCATGAAAGAGGTGTATATTTGACACGGTAATTATATTTACCGCTGTCTTGACCCAAATAATCAACAACTTCATCTTGTCTTCGTATTTTTCGAACAAATCGCCTATCACCTCGGCGAGTTTTTTTCTTCTTTTTCTCTTCCTGATCTTCATTCTCCTTAAGATTCAATTGGCTAATCGGGACATCATCCATGCCACCCCATCCGTCCGGTATAATGACTTCATTTTTGAATGCATATGGTAATGGTGTATATTTGACACAGTAATTATATTTACCATGGTCTTGACCGAGTAAATCTACAGTTTCGCCTGCCTTGGCTACTTTCTAGGTGAAACACCTTTCACCCTGATGGACTTTTTCTTTCTCTTTTTCATCCGGATCTATTACATCTTGAAGTATTTCTTTCTTGGGTAGAGCTTTCTCCTCAAGACTGGTTTCATCGTCCATACCACCGTAGCCATCAGGCATAATTACCTCATTTTTTAATGCCCATGGCGCTAGGGTATATTTCACCTGGAAGTTATATTTTCTGGAGTCTTCTCCCAAGTTGTTTACAATCTCGCCTTTTAAGAGTGCTTCCTGACAAAAGCGAGCATCTCGTAATCGAGAAGCTTTAATCTTGACTTCATATTCATCTTCATCATCGGATCATTGTTTCCTCATCCTTGATTATGTTTATTGTATTGTGCTCAGGAAGAGGATTTTTATGTTCATTTGGCTCGGGCTCTTGAAAGTTCAATATCTTCTTGTCAATGAGCTGTTGAACCTTGTACTTTAGAATAGGACAATTATCCACATCATGTTCCCTTTCTCCCATGCGATAGGTGCAAGTTTTTGACTCATCATATCAAGAAAATCTTGCAAGATTGTCTCTCGGTACTTCCTTGGCCACCAAATGCCTTTCCAAAAGCATTGGTAATAGCTTTGACAAGAGTCGGGGCAACGGTGTATATTACCTCACGGGCCTTTTATTTAGCTCGAATTGCCTTGGATTTTTCCAAGTAACATTTGATTGCCTCGGAAATGATGCTTGATGAGTACTTGAGCTCGACACCATAGCCACTACTCAGATGGGTTCTTTGTCTTTTTTCTTGGGATAAGGCCTTCATGCTGCTATTTCTTGAGCCTTCTTTTCTTTCAAACCCCATTCAATTCTCTCACCCACTTTTATCAACATGGTAAATGTCTGACAACGTGATACATGAAGCTTGTCGTAATACTCAGTTGGCAATGATTTTAGAAAGAGCTCAATGAGCTCATCTTCATTTATGATGAGCTTTACTTGTGAGGCAATAGCTTTCCATCTCTGAGCATAGGCTCTGAACCCTTTATTCCTTCGTTTCTTGGTCCTAACGAGATCCTCTCTAGTTGAGAGTACTTCAACATTAAACTTGTACTGGCTAAGAAATTCTCCCGCCAAATGATCCCATTCAGTGAAGTCTTCTATGTCGAGAGTTGTATACCATGTGAGGGCCGCCCCTCTCAAACTATCTTGAAATGTGCTAATAAGAAGTGACGTGTTGTCTGAATATCTTGCCATCTTACGAAGATAATACTTCAAATGGCTTTTGGGATAGCCAGTGCCATCATACTTGCTCACGAACTCTGGTTCTTTATAGTTTTCTAGAACAACCACTTTTGCGTACGGTGAGAACCTGTTGAACCTTTGAAGCTCATAGCTATGACTTGCTAAGCATTCTTCAATTTTGGCCAATCTCTTGGCATCTTCTTCATCGTTTGTTTTGGATACCTTTTTGATTTGATCATCCTCTTCCAAATTCACTACCTCAGGTGTAGTCTTTGGAGGATTTTCTTGAATTGGTTCTTTATTTCTGATTGGGTCTTCAATCGGTATTTTGATAGTGTTTGAAACTTCCATATTTAGAGTAGTAGGATAAGATCCTCGAGATGCGAGAATAGAGGCCTTCATTTCCACCATCATTGTAACCATTTAGGTCATTTAATTCTCGACTTTAGCTAGTCGAGTACGAGTTTCTTCTTCCGCCATTCTAACTTGTAGGTGAGTCCGAGGTCTTTTACTTTTCGTTGCTAAACAACCTGTTTTACCAAAAAAGACCCGATATCAACATAGTAGAATGATCACGAAACCCTACATCCTTTTAATTGTATGGTTTCATGAGATTGTTAAGGATAAGAAATTCTATACAAGTCTTAGCCTTGTATAAAATTCTTCATCAATATCTTTCTCAAGGAATCATATAATTCAAAGAATTGCAATCCATGATTATTCCTTTGTGTTTGAAATCATGTTCTGAAATTATCTATGCATGTTTAGAAAATGATTAATTCATCATTGCATGTAAATTTTGAAATTGTTTGACATCATGATTTTAAACTCAAATGGGAATCTAAATCATCCAATCCTAGGCTTCTTACTAGCTAAGATAGCTTCCGCCTTTTGGTATTCTTCCAATTCCTTAGCTCGAGACTCCCATTCTTCCACATCAATCACAACTTCTTAAGGGACATAGGGTTCCACTCCAAGCATGCTTGGAATACTGTATTCCGAAATGTACTCCTCTACAAGGTCTGGTACCATGCTCAACGGGACATATGACTCGACATCAATTGGACGCTTATTTTCTATCCATTTGATGTATTCTTTAGAGGCTATGCAAATTTTCATGTCTTCTTCCAAGCTTTTTGGCCACTCGATTATTTGTTCGAGTGGGTTATCCAAAGATAAGATGATCTTGTGAATTTTGGCTTGAAAGACATTCTTCTTCTCTTCGGGTATAATCCCACTTAGGATGTCAAAGGTAAACTCTTCGGGATTTTATACCGGTAGTACTTACTGAAGTATCCCAAGTTTTTTAATAACCCTTAGAGGGCAATAAGCTGCTCCTCCACTTAAACCAGGCAATGGTACTGTATTTCCCTCTCGGCTCGTGATCTTCACCTTATTAATCTTTGGCCAATTGATCCGCCATTGGATTTGATCAGGAGTTAAAACTCTAATGAAATTGGCCCAGTCTAAGAAAGATTGTTTGGGTAATTTGCTTTGGATACGAATGTATCGTTCAATTGAATTTATTGCCGAATAAATTTTGCGAATGTTCATGAAACGACACCAAGGTCGAATGTGTGAGATGAACCATAATGACAAAAGACCAGTAGAGACTTGAAAAATACCCTTCCCATGATTTTGGTATGTGTTTAAGGAGATGATGGTTTGGGCAAGAAGCATATTAGAGAAGTCTCATTTAAGACATGCTTGTCTTGCGATCAAAGTTACTAAAGGGTCTAATCCTGTTCTAGACACGGGGAATAGAACAAAGCCGAAGAAAGTTAGAATGAATACCCAGGTTGAAGTGTTTCCCATTTTCTTAGGAAGTTTTGAAAAGTTGTCTACAAGGAAGGATAATGAAAATCTACCTGTATTTGATTTGATTAGCTTTTCTATTTTGAAAGTTTTGAGATTGAGGAATTCGGCTAAAAGGCTCACAGGATTAAGTCCAACGGGTGGCTCTACGACCCTAGGTTTAAAATTAATTCCAATGGCGGCTTGATATTCTTCTAATATTGGTACCAATTCATGTTCTCCAAGATGGAATGTAGTGGTGGAAGCCTCCCAAAAATACATCAAAGCTTGACTAAACTGACTTGATGTTCCACATGCACAAGTTCGAGAAGGTATCCAAGCCTTTCTTGCACATAAATTTGGTTGTCCTTGGACATGCCTTTCTACCAAGCAACAAGTTTCTTTCGAGGAATGGGAATTACTTGGATGTCTAGTTTTTCTATTGAGCCTAATCATGCAAAAAGATTTGTCATTAATCACCATGGATTGCGAATCAATTTTAATGCCTCCATTTCAATCATATGTCCTTTTGAGATAAAATGGAGGTAAAATACATTTGCATGCCTCGAAAGTAATGCAAATGTCATTTTGAGTCCGTTTAAACCTTAAAAGAGCATATAGTTGAGATTATGGACAAATTCAATATGTGATGTAAATGCCCATTCTGTCATACTCTATTTAGACCATAAAGTCATAAACTATGATTTGCAACTTCAAACATTGAAATGAACGAATAAGCACTCGAATTACATGGAAAATCCGCCATGGATCTATATATTTCACCTAAAAATGAAAAAATGATCAAATGGAGTATGGCACCCTAATCATGCATTCTAAAATGAAAGGGCATTTAAACCAAGCATTGAATGCCATTTAGGCATTTTTTGAAAATGTGCCAACTAACATGCATAATTGTAAAAAAATGGAATAGAACGATACTTGCTTACATGACATTATTGTTTGGTTTTAGGTATACCAACCACAAAGACAAGCAAATGTAACCAGTGAATTTTGACGCCTAAAAAGGGTAGGATATGCTAAAGGCTCAAGATCATCACCTTAATGGATAAGGGATTCCATTCCCATAGGCAATCGGCCTAAAGTAATGAAATATTATTCCACCTCGGTGATCGGCATTGTATTTAAACGATCCCATGAGCAATCGACCTATAATTTTGCCTAAACACATACCTCCTAAGGGTAATCCTAAATATAGCCGGGGTTGGGCCACGGGTGGTGTGTGCTAATGGTGTAATGCTAAAGCAATTTAAAGACATGCATAGCAATTAATGATCAAACAAGACTTCTAAAATTCATTCAAAACGCATTAAATCACAACACCATTTTGCAAAATAAAGGTTAGCAAAGATAACACCCCTTATACCACCCGCCTACAAAACCATTTAACACTATCATTAGCGAGACGTACCTGGGATCCTTACAAGCACAAAACACAAGCATATCGTTCTATCTAGGCCTAAGTCCACTTAGAAAAGGTTCATTGTCCCAGCGGAGTCATCAAGCCTGTCGTGCCGCGCTTTTCTTTTTTGGGGGTTTGCGCGCTAAAGAGGTATTTCCGTGTAAGGGTCATTTCCCAAACCATACCTCACATGACAGTGGAAGGTAATTTCTTATTTAATCTAGGTTTGTGATTTTGGAATCGTCACTAGTCATTATTAGTAGGTAGACTAGAAACCTAATCGAGGTACGGGAGAAATACCACGATTCTAAAAACCAGAGATTCTGAGTACAAGGACTTGGTTACGTTATTGATCCCGAATCGAGATTCCTAACGCCCTTTCGGTACCTAAGAACAATATGATGTCTAACGTGTCATGCGAATTTTCGAGGCTTACCCACTAATCCTATTCGTTCTAATCGCCGAAAAGACCAAACAAGTATTAAATACACAATCAAAATCAATCAAGTTAATCAATCCTAAGTGGTCTCTAAAACGAAAATCAATCAAAACATCCAAACCCTAATGAAACTCTAAAAGCTTATTTATTTCATGATGTACACATTTTTTAAGGTTTTAGGGTTTTTTTAGGAGTTATAACCCATGAATTTGGAATTTTCTAAAAATTTCGCTTGGGCACTTCTAAAAATTCAAATTTCACTTTTTATGGTTGGCCACGATGATTTTGGACCATTCTGTGAATTTTCAAAATTTTTTAATTTTTTATTTATTTTTGGGAAAAAAAATTTTAACCAAGAATTGATTTTTTATGGTTTTCCGAAAATTTTTACAAATTTTCGAGTTTTTCATTTTTTATTTTTCTGAATTTTTTTTATTTTTTATTTGTATTTTCTGAATTTTCTAAGTTTTTTGAATTTTTTTGAATTTTCTAATTTTTTTAATATTTTTATGAATTTGCTATTTTTTTGAATTTTTTATTTTCAAAAAAAATTATATTTTTATGATTTATATTTTTTAATTTTTTATTCTTAATTTTTTTATTATTTTTTATTTTTTAAAATTTTTTTAGATTTTTATTTTTTTTTATTTTTTAAAATTCCCGTCGAGAGACGAACCGGACCGGCCCGGTTCGACCCGATTCAGCCAAGCCGAACCGGGCGTCGTCGCCAGCACCGACGCCAATCATCATCTCCGGCGAGCACGATGCCAAAACGGCACCGTTTCAGGCCTTCTTCACTGCGGCATTTCTCCGAATAGGTGGTGTGCATGAATCTGGGTTTGGTGTTTTTGAGGACGTCGGTTTGAGCTCGTTGCCAACAAGCCTCCGGCGACCTTTTGGCCATTCTAACTGATTCACGATGAAGTTCATGTTACCCCCTACTAAACTAACCTAATGACCTTGCCGTCGAACCTTTGCCGGCCGGCGATGTCACGCCCCATACCCTCCGAAGCGAAACATCCCGCCATCGGTCGATTTTGGTACAACGCTCCCAAGATGCGTCGCCGACTCAACGCCCAATCAGAGATCAAGCACAAGCGAAAACCGCGTATATATAAATATATATATATATATATACCCGTACAGATAAATACATGGGACCACAGATAAAACAACCATCCATGACAATATACATTTTACATTATCATAAAAAGCCTTTGATTACAAGATTCATTTATACACTCAAAAAGAAACCACATCAGTAGTCAGTAGCCAATAAATCAAAAAGGTAGGTGGCTAGGGGAAGGTTAGGCTATCTATAGGGAAGTTACTAACAAAAAGGAATAAGCTTCCCTATCAGGTCTAAGACTATCTTAGGGCTCCCAGCCCGGGTCGGTCGATTCCGAAGACTCCTCTGTAGAGCCTTCTTGGGATTCTGATCCTTCGGAGTCCATATCTGCTACTACTGCCCTCTCATCTTCAGAATCTGGTTCAAGTTCTGGGTCAAGGTAAAGCCCTAATTCATCGTCGGGTTCTATCTCCTCGTTAGATCCTACCTCTACCATTTCTCCCTGATCTTCATCAAAATCCAGATCCATGTCCTCTAGTTCATCTTCTTCCTCGGCTGATTGGTCTTGGTCTTCAGCTATCACTTGTGGTTCTTGTGGCTCCCCATCCATGGGCTCAACACCATCTACGTCATAGACGTCCTGAGGATTTATCACTTCACCGTCCGCATATATAGGTTCCATCAATCCATTTTGGTCTAACGGGGCATCAAAGGTCTGGAGGGGCCGACCTATGTTTCCACCAGCATCCCGAAGACACCAAGCCACATATTCTTGGGTATGGTAGAAGTACTCGCCCGTGTCCACAAAAACTACCGACCTGTATCTTATAGAAGATTCCCCATTGCCTGCTTGAAATACGCTTGTCGATTGCTGGATCTGAGTAGGGATCCCAAAAAGCGTGTGTATCTTTGGCATAGTCAAGGTCGGAGGTCTGAAATGTTTGGGTTACACAACCGTGAGACGAATCTCAGTGAGTTCAACCCCTAAACCTAGGCTAGGCTAGCATGCAATCTCCTGACCAAAAACAATTATTTAAAACCATAATGCAATAATAATCAAACGATTCTCTGACCCTGCAGGTTAGACAGTTCAATGTACAATAATCACGGCACATACGTGACACACCTTATCACACGTACGCCAATCACATGCTCATGCACCGAGTCTCACATACTCGCATACCAGTCCATGCATGTTTATGCATGCAAATGTCGTCGACATGTCACGTGCGTTACCCGGCCCACTGGCCCACACTGGCAATTGCCCAATTTATTATTTGTTACGACTCGAGTCAATAATATTCACGGCCCGGTGCGTCTAGCCTGCTTCAAAGTGCATGAGGCGCAGCAACTGATCTGGCCCAGTGTCTCTAGCCTGCTTCAAAGTGCATGAGGCGCAACACTGATCTCCGTACGAACCAGAAGTGCATGAGAATGGTCGTCTTCCGGATGTACCGGGCATCGTCCTGCTTCAAAATACATGAGAATGGTATCGATCCGAAGGTCACGACCCGAAGGTCCTTAGGTGATCACACAACTCATTATTATCTGAACCCAGCGTAAAACGCTTCAGGTTATTTTAGGTGATCACATGCTCATGGCAGACACGCATTCTCGCACAATTTCATCACATGCCTCACTCTTGACATACACAATACGTGTACATGTTATGCAATGCAATGCACCACGAGCACCAATATAATTCAAACACCCAATATCACAACACATGTTCAATTGGCCCAATTCATACCGTGTGGCCTAACGTGCAATTCACAAATCAACAATTAATTTCAAACCAAACATAGGCCAATCGCACCCCACATAATTCAGCCATACGACATGCGACATGGCAGTACGAAATCAATCACAATTAAGCACAAATTACGTACCACCAGTCAACCCTGACATACCCGATAATTTTTCAATGGGCTCCTAATTTGGTCACTTAATCCAATTAATCTCCCTAAATAATTCTCATTAATCCACTAAATTTTCCCGATAATAATCTCTACTAATCAGCCTTCAACCCAGTCTGAAATATACACCGATACTATCTAAGCCAGTCCAAAATACACCGATAATACCTAAACCAGTCCAGAAAAATGCACTATCAGTCCTAATCCGAGTTTAGAAATTTTACTCACTTAATCCAAGGTCACGACGACGGGGAATGATGGTCGATCATTGGTAAACAGTGAAACCGGCGGCGGAATTCCCGGCGACGGCGTACGGATGGGGGGTGGCGGCGGGTGTACGGACGGTGACGGTACTGACTGTACGGACAAAACCGTACGGAACTGTACGGACAGGGTGGAACCGGTGGCCGGAAAGGTGCCAGTGGTCGGCGCGGCGGCCGTACGGACGGCGCTACAATTCCTGTCCATACGGACGTTGTACGGACGGGTACAGTCGGCATCGTACAGCGTGCTGGACGGCTGGGTGGCGACAGAACGGCGATCGGAGCTCCGGCGTGGCGGCGGCAAGGCTCCGACGCGGCGGTGGTCCTATTCCGGAAGAGAAAAAGAGAGAAAAAGAGAGGGAAAGGGAGAGAGAGAGGGTCGGACAGGGGCGAGGCTGAGGCTGGGGGCTGTGGTGGTCAATGGCGGGGCACGGTTGCCGGCGGCGGCGCTCCGGTGGCTGGCGGTGTGCTCCGGCGAAGCTCGACTGAGAGAGAAAATGAGAGAAAGAGAGAAATTCTGGAGAGGGGCTGCTGTTCTGGGGCTGGTCTGGCCATGAAGGGGGATGAGGAGAAAGAAAAAGGTCAGATCTTATCAAAACGGGCAGCCTAGGGGCGACACGTGTCGCAAATCCGGCGGTTTTGACGAAAATACCCTTAATCTAACGGTTCTAATTTAATCTTATCCAAAAGTGAGGGGCAAAAGGGTCAATAAGGCCAATAATTGAGTTGATAACCCTCCATAATTATCCTAAAATTTTTCCAAAGAAATTCGGACCAAAAACAGCCCAGGGGCAAAACCGTCATTTTACCGGTCCCGGGGCGAAATTTCAATTTTCGCACATATGTGTTCCATATGTGCGTGGCCAACATAATATGGCGTCGGATTCGCGAAATTCACTTTTTAAGCCTTCGAAAATCGACTGCAAAGTTTCGGAAATAAAATAATATTATTTTTCTAATTTTTGTCGAAATTCTAATTTTTGTCCATAACGACTCTTGGTATGCGTGGCCACCCAAAAATAGCATCGGCCTCGAAAAATAACCTCATTTGACCTCGAAAAGCAACGTTGGCGTCCCGAGGGGCAAAATCGTAATTTTTCACCCCAGATCGAAATTCCAATTTTTACTCGTACTAACTCCAAATGTGTGGCCAGCGTAATATGACATCAGATTTCCAAAAATAGTCTCTTAAACTTTCGAAAATCGACATTGAAATCCGCGCCCAATTCCGTGAACAAGACTCGTTAAACTTTCAATTTCAGGGTCTCTTACGAACGAGCAGCAATTTAGAGGTTACGCGTATCGACCTAGGGCTATCCGTATCATAATGGTCTTGATCATTGAGAGAATGAGAAATTATCACTAGTTCTAGAGGTCACGATCGTTCGATTCAAGTTCAGGACTGGTTGGCCACGTGCACTTTCAGTCATGCATAATCACCTGCATCCCTATTGTACATCGTAGGCCTTGGCCAAACCCAATCCATTACCCTTTCCTATGATCGACCCACGTCGGTTCAAAATATTCCCTCAGTGTCTCTCGTGATCGGTGTCTATTTCACGATAGGGTCCCCGGTCCACGTATCCTTCTCTAGTTAGCCATACCCCATTGGTTAGTATCCCAAAAGTGATCAGCTCTGGGCGAGATTTACTAAAATGAAATGCGAAATAATATCAGTTTTATTGATCTCGGAATTACATCGAAATTCAGGCTGTTACAAGCGAGAAGTTGGGCTAAATGAGCTAACTTGTTAACTAATCAAATCTATTTCTCAGGCATTCAAATCATCATACCGATCGCCCTTACCGTCTAAATCGGTTCCAATCAGCATCAAATCATAAAACAAAGTAAAAGGAAGCCTACTTAGATGACTTATGGTCACAGCGACGCTCTGGCGAGGATATCTGAACTCCGGTGAGGGGGTTTTATGCACGGCCAACTCAGTTCATACTCATTTAACGCCCAAAATGCAATCAAGTAACACAAAGCATGCTCATAAATTGATTATAAGCATCAACAAACTCATATTCGCGAAAGAAAACACACAAACATGCATATCGAGATTGAAACTAAATTCTAGAAAATTTTAAAAAAACTAACCCTGAGCCGACTTTACCTTCTTTGTCCAATGATCAAACGAAATTGTCAAAGTGATCCGCGCCTCTTGGGCTATTCCTTGCCACTTGAACTTTCACTCAGTAGTCTTGGTCTCACCGAAAGAGCTCTAGATTGGTTGGAAAATACCCGATTTTCAGGCCTTCAAGACCAGCGGGATTGACTAGAACAGTGAGGGGAGAATCACAGCCAAATCACTATTCGCTGGTGCTCCGCCATCCACAGCGGCACCGAGCACTCGTGAGGGGACTCTCAACCCTCTCCCTCTCATTTTTTCTCTTTGGTTTCGCTTGTTTTTCTCTCCTCTCTCTCTTGGTAATTTCGTCGAACACCCTCCTTGCAATGTTCAGTTTTTTTCGTTTTTGTTGATCGGTTTTTTCCCGCCCAAAGTTCGTTCTACCGACTTCCGATCGGTTAGAACGCTTATCTGGTACCAGCTGGATATTTTCCAACTGGCCAAATCGATTAAAACATGGTAAATTTCCCACACGAAGTCGGCAAAGTCTGAGGCGCGAGTTGGTTTTTTTGGGTTTTTTGTGCTTTGGCTGAGTCGGGCAAAGAAGGTGAGTAACCCGAGTCGGGTTGGGTTGACCCGGTCGACCCGACAGACCCGGATTGGTCTAAATTCTCAAATTCGACCCGATTTTGACCCAATTTTTCAAATTTAACCCCAAAATTGAATTCCCCATCATATTCCAAACCCAAATATATCATTTGCCCCAATTTTTATTATAATTGTGTCCAAGATTTTCTCATTTTTATATTTAGGTTAATAGGGTTTTGTTCAATTTGATGTCCTAATGACCTTGTTAGGCAAATTTGATGTCAAAATTGAATTACCCACATTTGATTAACCTTAGAGATTTTTTTTTTTTATAACCCAGGGAACCCCCGCACGGCCGACAGCCGGGAAGTAAACCCTGGGGGCGACACGTGCTAGCCACCACACACGTGCCACCGGTTAAGTCACCCTGCGGCGCCCGAGATTCGAACACTCAACTTTTTGCAAGAGGAAGAGTGCGCGCTCCAGCAGCGCCCTAGCAGTGCCACCCAGGCAGGTGGTATTAACCCTAGAGATGATGGTCTCATATTTCGACAATTTCATATTGGGCACAATTCCCAATTTGGGTTCAAAATTCTTAATTTTCAATCAAATTTTGGGGATTTTTTATTTTTATGTCAAATTGTGCAATTGGACCAACCATTATGCAACTCAAGGTCCCAGAATCATTTGTTGTGAAGACACTATGACTTAAAAATGACTAGAAAAAATTTAATTGCATTTTTTGTTCATTTTAGGTTTAATTTTGCCCAATTTTAGGAAAAACATATACACCATTGAGATTTTTATAAATTGAGTATGTATTCATGAAATTGGATTTAAAATAAGACTAATGACTATTTTTATGGAATTTTCTGATTCCATTTGCTATTTTTCTTGATTTTCTCACCTATTTCGACTAAAAGAAATTAAGGAAAAATGCAGAAAAATGCGAAAAAATTATTTTTTGGTTTAGAAATAGGTTTCTAGGCTTGGCCAAGATTCCTAGTCCTAATTTTGAAATTTTTGAAAATATAAAAAAAAGAGCTAAAAATTAGGTGTCAACGCCGACTCGACCCAACCGTTTTACAAATCTAACTAGTACATGCGGATTGATGAAAAATGATAAGGTTAAGAGTGAAACTTTGTCCTAATGCAAAATAATGCAAGCATGAGCTATGCATACACTAGTAGAAAGCAGTAATTTCGAGAGTGGGAAAACAAGGCGTAGCAAGCATGTAGCTTTGATGATTGTATCGGCGTCGAAACCTCCGATTTCCATGCCATTAAGGGTTGAAAGCATGACGTCCATGAAATCTCGATCACCCTTGTCCTCACTCAAATTTTTGCTATTCCTTTTGTGCTCCTCTAACCAACCACTTAGGATTTTGTCCAATTCTTTGGCAGTCCTCTTCATGGATTTCTCATGGCCACCGAAGTCCAACCATCTCAAGAAAGGAAGAGCATCCACCACCGGAAAAACCCCTAGGAGTAGAAAGAATTCCCTCAAGGCGTGGTGCCACTACCGCTTCTCTTCCTCATCGACAGTGGCAATGCCACTGCAATAGCCCTTACCGGCTACAACTTTAAGGACAATGTTCGTAGACAACCTTGCAAACCACTGCTTCAAGTCAACTAAGATATCGCCTGTAGTAATGACAGGCATAGCATTAGACTTTTTAAATCAAAACCACATTTCTATGCTTACCGTAGCACATAATCACTTTACTGAATTTGCTTGGCTTGGCTAGGCCTGTTTCTCTACACCAGTACTTGAATCGTTTCGTTGAAATATTTTCTTCTCCAATTTGAGCTGATAACAATGATAGGATGGGTCACACCACCATACAAAAGGGAAAATAAAGCATTCTAAACTTAAGTTATATACATGAAAGTACCTGAATCATTCTTCTTCTCAGTCCAAAGCTTGTGCAACTCTTTAATGGTGATATCTGTCGCTGAGGCCACTATGGGGTTGAGCAACGACTCGATCCTCTGGTTAGAGAGCAATTCCAAAGTGGCGATTTTCCTCACTTCGCGCCAATACGGACCAAAAGGAGCCAACGCCACCAAGGCATAATTGTAGCCCATAATTTCAGTGGCTAATAGCTGAGGACGAGACGCAAGGGCAAGGTCGTGCTTGGTGAAACATTCTGTGGCTATCTCAGAACTGCTAACCACTACAGCTAGGAACAACCCGAGCCTAATGGTGAAGATTGGTCCGTACTCATCTGCCATGGATGCGAAGGTCTTATGAGGAAGATGGGATTTTGCTAGAATGGGCAAATGCCCAACGACAGGCCATGCACCTGCAACTTCTGGTGGTGTTTTGAGTTTGCGAGATGAGCTCGATTTGAAAAGTACAAGGATTGATAGGATGAGGATGACTAGGATCACTCCATTCAAGTGGCTGAAGTTCAGGTCTTGAAGCAGAGAGTCCATTTGCAATAGGTTCATCATTGAGTTGTGTGTTGGTATTTTTTAAAGAAGAGTATATGATTTATACACCTCCTCCTCCTAGGATTACTGATTACTTTCATGAAGTACAATTAATTACAAATTAGGTGCCAATTCTACTTAAGATGTCACAAAGCCTTGGAGGATTGTTGATTACTCCCTGAGTGCCACGAGAAAAGCATGTCCCACGTGCTATGAAAAAACAATTTGTGACATTCCGAAATTTGTCCATTTGAGATTTATGAAATAAGTGGTTTTATGAACGTACTTGTAGTTAGGTCTCGCTCGTAACTGGCCATTCTTGGGATACTAACCGTTAGGGTAGGGCTAATTAGGGATTTAAATTTGTGCGACTAAAGAAATTCGATCGTGAACTAACTTTCGACCATAGAATCGTCGAGGTGACATTTTGAGTCAATGTAGGCTGATCTTAGGATAGTTATGGGCCGGTTCGTCATTGTCATACGAGTGGATCACGGGTGATTCCATTTGACCACGAGGTGAGTTCATGAACAATCCAGAACCTATACCGAGCGATCGCGCCCGTCGGAACTAGCGATCGATCCTCGCGATTATATTAACAACCGAGGTCGTCATGATCCAAATGAACTTGCACGTGACTCGATTTAGTATCAGTCACGGGTCGAATATGCGAGTTTCCCCAAAAGCCGTCCGTTAGTCTGAAAAACGCTCAAATTATGTTATATAAAATTTAGTTATTAATTAGAAACCAAATTGGGCATAAAAAATTTAGGAAGTCACTACAGGACACTTGGACGACGTTGTTATTGGAATGCTCAGTCTTGGAATTGTCCGAATCCTTCAGAAAAACTGAATTTCGGCGAAGAATGGAAAATGACCGTTTTACCCCTGGAGCTTTGTTAAGGCCAAGTGTTATTGGGGAAGGGCATTTTGGTCATTTCCCCCTAACTTTAGAAATGATAATTTTTGGATAATTTTGCCCTTGGGAATTTTGTGAAATTCCAGTTTTGCCCCTGGATATTTTTGGCGAGGATTAATCTGGACCATCGATCTTAGGATAAGATCGAATCTTGGCCGTTCATTGGGATTTAGAGAGGAGGATAGGATGGTCATTTCCAAGGGGTATTAGACACCAATAATTGCTATTTAGCCTATTTAATCTTATTTTATCTCTCGCCCCCTCATTTTCCTCTCATTCGGCTCACTCTCTCTCTTCTTCCCCCACCGGCCGAGCCTCCCCCTTCCCCTCACGTGGCCGTGACCAGCCGCCAAGGCCAGCCGTCGCCGCCGCTTCCCCGCCGAGCCGGAGCCACTGCCGCCACCGTGGCCGCTCACCATCGCCACCACCACCGCCTCACCATCTCTTTCTCCCCTATTTTCCCCTCACCGAACACCACCACCAGCCCCTTTTTCAGCCAAGAACAGCCACGGAAAACCAGCAGCCAATCGCCGCCATTCGTCGCCGCCCGTGTCCGCCACCGAGTCGCCGGTAGTCCTTTCCGTTCATCGCCGCTGTAGAGGCCTCAATCTCGCGTAGCAAACACAAGTAAGTGATATCCTAACCCTCGCCTAGGATAACGGGCATTTTCGGATTAGTTCGGGGCTGTTTTAGTGAGTTTTAGGGGTTAATTGTGGGACAATGGTTGAACTGATTTGGTTGAGTGTTTTGGGAGAAATTGTGATGATTTTTTAGGTGGATTTGAGGTTAGAATTGATTAGTTAGGTAATCAGAATGATTCTGAGTGATTATTGTGGTTTATGGCGCGAAAAACGGGCTTAAATGTGCCGTTATGGTGATTTTTGGTGGTGACCGAATTACTGTTCATGCTGTGGCCGAATTAGTACATTTTGGCGATTAAAATATAGTGTGTGTTGGTTTGAGGGTTGTCGGTAGGAGTACGACACCTGTGAATGGTGGAATTTGACATAAAACCCAAAAACTCGAGTTAATTGTGCAAGTGCAAATTGAGTTGGATTGGCTGGTTTGGGGATGATTTAATGCTGAATTGGGTGCTGGAAATTATGGCTTGTGATGATGAGCAATATATGGTCCAATTTAGGAGACAATTTGTGTCGGTTTGATGTGCTGTGATGTGGCTGTGTTGGGGTGCCTATTATGGCTCGAACTATGCGTAGAAATGTTGAATTTGTTGTTGTGATGGTGGCTGTGTTTGAAGGCCCGATGGCGGCCGTGATTGTTCGTTAGTTTGTGAAATATTTGATTGAAATGTGTTTCGTTATGCGCACACGTAGGCTGAATTGAATTGATTGTTAATTGGCCACGATTGGGTGTTTATTGAGCTCGAGAAATATGTGTGAATTGGTGTGTGCACGGGCCAAGTGTGATGGGCCAATGTATTGGTATGTGGGTGTAGAACATATGATCGAATGAAATCGTGTGTGGTGTGGTGTGTGGTTACAAAAAAATCCCTGAAGGCGGTATCATTACACGGGGAATTGGTCCGTCCTGAGGCGGTACGACTACGAGGGACGATGCTCGGTATTACCGGAGGACGGCTAATTTGAGGAGGTATCATTACGCGAGTTGTGTCGTAGGTGGTAGGTGTTAAGCCTGAGGCGGTACGACTACGCGGGCAAGATACATGGCCTGAGGCGGTACCATTACCTGGGCCGAGGAGTGTTGGGAATATGGCCAACCTGAGGGGGTACCATTACGCGGGTTATGCACTGGGAGAACGGATGTTGAGCATGAGGCAGTACTATTACGCGGGCAAGATACATGGCCTGAGGCGGTACCATTACGCGGGCCCAGGAGTGTTGTGTATATAAGATGGTCACAATGAACCTGAGGCAGTACCATTACGTGGGTCACTAGCGAGTGGGGTGAAAAGTATGAGTTGGTCGTAGTGAATCTGAGACGATACTATTACGCGGGTCACTGGCGAGTCGGATGGAAATAATGTGATGAGGCAAGAACGAATGTGTGAATCATGATCAGAATGTGCATGTGGGTGAAAATTGTATTGTTGTGGCCAACGTGCAGGTTGCATCCAGAAAAGGCCCAGGTAAGTATAAATTATGTGTCTGCTATGTGATTGCTGAGCGTGATTGTGTTTGTGACTGTCTGGAGGTACGTGTTAGCCTAGGTGGGGTTTAGGGTTTCGCTTGCTGAGAAGTGTTCTCACGATTTTATTTAAAACCATTTAGCTTATCAAAGCTCCAGCGGAGTCGGGAGACAAAGAAAATCTGATTGAGATCAATGCTGAGTCCAAGTCTTTAGAGGAACATACTAACATCGACGAGACCGACTCAAAGTGGACCCCTTTAGGGTAAATAGGGGTTAGTAAGAAGTTAGGAGTTGGACAAGTTTGGAGACATCCCTTTTTGGCATAGGTGATAGTCTATCCGAAGCCGCTAGCTCTTTTTAATATCGGCGGGTGTCAATGTGGAGGTTTGATGGTTGCGACGGTTTATAGTGAATATTGAGAATATAGTGGGTGTAATGAAGTGATTGGTTGTAATGGATTGTAATGAATATTGTATATAGTGCAGTGCAATAAAATGCTTGGTGGTTTCGTGATTTATTCTCCCTTTTACCCCTAGTTAAATATTGTCTGAGTGTTTGAGGCTTTCGCTAGTGCTTTTATCTATGATGTGCAAGTTTGGGCCAGCGACGTTTCCTAGGACATTGCACTGATTCGACCCAGGAGGGATGCCACGAGCTCGATGGGGTTCGGGGCACGACATCCCGGTTTGATTTGGTATCAGAGCGAGGACAGCTCGATCTAAGTTGGTCAAAGTCTGGAGTGATAAGGAGCAGAGACCCTGGGGTAGTAATTTAGGAAATCCTAGCAAGTCATAGGGTGAAATGAGCTACACGTGCCTCTAGATTGTTTGTTGTGATTGTTGGGTGAGTGGATTTTTATAACGATTGAAATGCAGGTGTGTCTAGACCTGAGGTAAATGCACAGACCCTATTGATTGTGGCCTTGTGCTGTGGTGATTGATTACCTACCGAGTGAATTATTGTGTTAATTCGCTGCCTAGGACTAGACTGGTATAGTTGGCCTAGGTCTTTAATTCCTAAGTGGAATTATAACAGGTAGGTGAGTGATAGAATATCATGAGGATGAGCTCGAGAGGTAGAGGAACTGGGGGTCCATCCAGCTCACAAGCCCGACCGGCAGGAGATCCGAGAATGGATGTGATCATGAGGACCCTAGAAGAGATTGGTAATTTGATGGGCAGGCAGACTCATGAGTGAGATGTAATTATTGCCCAAGCGATTGAGGCCGCTGCAGTTGTTGCTATTAATGGCAATAATGGAAATCAAGGACAGGGGTAGGTAAATGCAAATCGACTAATGCATCAGCTAGTCGAGCAGTTTTTGAAGTTAAAGCCCCCTAAGTTTGATGGTAGATGCGACCTTGAAGCTGCATCACTTTGGACAGAAGAATTAGAAAAAGCCTTCGAGGTATTGGGGTGTACGGATAAGGAGAAAGTAACGTTAGTAGTGTATCAGTTGTAAGGAAATGCAAGCGATTGGTGGAAAGCCACCAGAGGAAGAGTGTTCCCGGTTGGTATCGCCCAAACTTGGGCGATGTTTGTGGAAACCTTTAATAGTAAGTATTTCTCTAAGAGTGCCCGGGAACAGAAGTTGACGGAGTTCATGAGGCTTCGTCAGGGGCAGAGAACAGTGGACCAGTATGAGGCTGAGTTTACTCGGTTATCTAAGTTTGCCCCGAGGATGGTGGAGGATCCATTGGACAGAGCTTGGAGGTTCCGGGATGGTTTGAAGCCGGACCTTCGTAGCCAGATGATTTCTCTGAATTTAAGGGATTATAATATGATCTACGAGCGAGCTCAAGCAATTGAGCGTAACTTAGCGGATAAAGCCGCTACTTCTGGGTCGAGGTACGTTTCGACTAGGGACAATCGAAATCTCAGGAAGAGACCGATTTCGGAGAATCAGCATTTTATTCCTTCCGTTAAGAGGAACATCGGAAAGCCGAATCGTTATCAGGGTGCGGTGTGTCAGTCGTGTAGTGGAAGACATAAGACTGGACCTTGTCCGAGTAGGAGTATTATATGCTATAGGTGTGGCAGAGTGGGCCACCAAGTGAGGAATTGTCCCAATAACAGACAAGCTAGGCCGTCTGTGCTGTTGCCACCGCCCCGAGTTAGAAATCAAGTTGGGCCGCCCTTACCCACGAACCAGAATAGGCCACCGGCTCAAGGATGAGTATTGCGATGGCTAGAAGGGAAGCTGAGAATGCGCCAGGCGTGGTCACAGGTACGGTCTCTCTCTGTGATCATGCTGCATATGCTTTATTCGATCCGGAGGCGTCATATTCGTTCGTGTCTGAACAGCTTGTTAGATTGACTGGCATAGAACTGCAGTTGCTTGATGTTGCATTGTGTGTTACGACTGCCTTGAATGATGAGGTTTTAGTTTCGTTGGGGTGCCCAAATTGTAAGATTGTGATTGGGAATAGGAAGAAAATGATTGATTTAGCGGCTCCAGCTATGTATGATTTTGATGTGATAGTGGGAATGGATTGACTGTCTAAGCAAAGGGCCATAATAGATTGTGGTAGCAGGGTGATCCAATTTAATCCTGTTGGACATCTGGAATTCAAATTTGTGGGAAATCGAGGGGGAACCTCGATCCCATGAATTTCGTCACTAGAAATGACTAAGTTGTTGGATGAAGGATGTGAAGGATTTCTAGCGGTTGTGGTTGATTCGACGGCTGAGGAGCCGAGGCTAGAGGACATACCCATGGTGTGCGATTATCCCGATGTCTTTCCTCAAGAATTACCGGGATTGCCACCAGAAAGAGAAGTAGAGTTTCTAATCGAGTTGGCCCCTGGAACTGAGTCAATCTCGAAGACACTTTATAGAATGTCATTGTCGAAATTAAAGGAGTTAAAGGTGCAAATGCAAGAGTTATTAGATAAAGGATTTATTCGTCCGAGTGTGTCCCCGTGGGGAGCGCCAGTTTTATTTATGAGGAAGAAATATGGATCATTGAGGTTATATACCGACTACAGGCAGCTAAATCAGGTGATAATAAAAAATAAGTATCCCCTGCTGAGGATTGACGATTTGTTTAATCAATTACAAGGGGCTTCGGTGTTTTCTAAAATTGATTTGAGAACGGGATATCATCAATTGAGGATTAAGAAGGAGGATGTACTGAAGACAGCATTGAGGATGAGATATGGACACTATGAATTTACAGTGATGCCGTTCGGATTGACTAACACCCCTGCTGCCTTTATGGACTTAATGAATCAGGTGTTTAAGGAATTCTTGGATTAATTTGTGATAGTTTTCATAGATGATATATCGGTGTACTCGAAGAGCTTGGAAGAGCACGAGTTCCATTTGAGTAAAGTTTTGCAAACCTTAAGGGAACACGCACTGTACGCTAAGTTTAGTAAGTGCGCGTTCTGGCTCAATCGAGTAGCCTTTCTTGGACATGTGATCTCGGGGGATGGAATTTCAGTAGATCCGGCAAAGATTGAGGCCGTGATAAAGTGGCTGAAACCAACGACGGTAACTGAGGTTCGAAGCTTCTTGGGTTTGGCAGGATATTATAGGCGTTTTGTGGAAGGATTTCGGCTATAGCAATGCTATTGACATGTCTATTAAAGAAAGAAACGAAGTTTGAGTGGATCGACAAGTGCGAAAGGAGTTTCTAGGAATTAAAGCATAGATTAACGACGGCACCGGTATTAACTATTCCGTTAGGATCTAGAGGTTTCGAAATCTATAGTGATGCGTCATTGAAAGGATTAGGATGTGTACTGATGCAACATGGGCTAGTAGTAGCCTATGCATCAAGGCAGTTGAAGCCGCATGAATTGAATTATCCAGCGCATGATTTGGAATTAGCTGCGATCATTTTCGCCTTGAAAATTTGGCGATATTATTTATGCGAAGAGAAATTCCAAATATATACGAATCATCAAAGTTTGAAATATTTGCTTTCTTAAAAGGAACTGAATATGAGACAGCGTCGATGAATGGAATTACTTAAGGATTATGATTGTGATATTTTATATCACCCCGGAAAGGCCAACCGGGTAACCGATGCATTGAGTCGGAAGTCAAGCATCGCGCATTTGATGGTCAAGGAATGGACTTTATTGGAGGGAGTGCGAGACTCGGAGTTTAGATTTGAAGTAAGTCAAGTCTCGAGCTTGTTTGCCACTTAAGAATCGAACTAGAAATCTAGACTAAGGTTAAGACCTTACAATCTACGGATCAAGAAATTCAAAAGATTCTAGAAATGGATGCTACTAACAGAAAAACCGGACTTCCAAGTATCCGAGGATAGGATCTTGAAGTTTCGTGGACAGTTGTGCGTGCGTGAAGATGCAGAACTTAAGAAAGCAATTTTATCGAAAGCGTATCGTAGTAGTTATAGCATCCACCCCGGTAGTATGAAAATGTATCAGAATCTGAGACAGTACTATTGGTGGAATGGTATGAAGGTAGGTATAGCTAAGCACGTGGCTAAGTGCCTGATGTGCCAACAAGTGAAAGCGCAATATTGTAAATCCAGAAGGTTGTTGCGACCTTTGAAAATCCCGAAGTAGAAATGGGAGCATATCACTATGGATTTTATGATGAGATTGCCAAGGAGCCAAAAAGGCCATGATTCTATATGGGTAATTGTCGATAGATTGATCAAGTCGGCACATTTTTTTTTAGCAGTGCGAAAGGACTTCGTATTGGATCGATATGCTGAATTGTACGTATAACAAATCGTTTGTTTGCATGGGGTACCAATTACGATTACTTCAAATCGTGATCCTAGGTTTACCGTCAATTTTTGGAAAAGTCTGTAGATGGCATTAGGATCAAAGCTGCAGTTTAGTACAGCTTACCATCCATAAACGGATAGTTAGTCTGAGAGGACGATTTAGACTTTAGAGGTTATGCTTAGGGGATATGTATAGGATTTTCAGGGTAAGTGGGAAGAGCAATTGCTCTTAACAGAATTTGCGTATAATAATAGTTTTCAGCAGAGCATCGGAATGGCGCCATTTGAAGCGCTATATGGCAGGGCTTGTAGAACGCCCGTGTGTTGGTATGAAATGAGAGAAAGAAGTATAACCGGGCCAGAATTAGTTCAACAGTCAGTTGAGGCTGTTAAGGTAATTCGTGAGAGGCTAAAAATAGCTCAAAGCCGTCAAAAGAGTTATGTAGATAGAAGGCATGACTTGGGAAAGTGAGGAGCTAATACAACGTCAATACCCCCATTTGTTCGAGTAGTAGGTTGAATTGTAAATTTTGAGGACGAAATTTTTGTAAAGGGGGAAGAGTTGTGACATTCCGAAATTTGCCCATTTGAGATTTATGAAATAAGTGGTTTTATGAACGTACTTGTAGTTAGGTCTCACTCGGAATTGGCCATTCTTGGGATACTAACCGTTAGGGAAGGGCTAATTAGGGATTTAAATTTGTGCGACTAAAGAAATTCGGTCGTGAACTGACTTTCGACCATAGAATCGTCGAGGTAATATTTTGAGTCAATGTAGGCTGATCTTAGGATAGTTATGGGCCGGTTCGTCATTGTCATACGAGTGGATCACGGGTGATTCCATTTGACCACGAGGTGAGTTGACGAACAATCCAGAACCTATACCGAGCGATCGCGCCCATCGGAGCTAGCGATCGATCCTCGCGATTATATTGACAACTGAGGTCGTCACGATCCAAATGAACTTGCACGTGACTAGATTTAGTATCAATCATGGGTCGAATATGCGAGTTTCCCTAAAAGCCGCCCGTTAGTCTGAAATGCGCTCAAATTATGTTATATAAAATTCAGTTATTAATTAGAGACCAAATTGGGCATAAAAAATTTAGGAAGTCACTACAGGACACTTGGACAACGTTGTTATTGGAATGTTCAGTCTTGGAATTGTCCGAATCCTTCAGAAAAACTAAATTTCGGCGAAGGATGGAAAGTGACCGTTTTACCGCTAGAGCTTTGTTAAGGCCAAGTGTTATTGGGGAAGGGCATTTTGGTCATTTCCCCCTAACTTTAGAAATGACAATTTTTGAATAATTTTTCCCTTGGGAATTTTGTGAAATTTCAATTTTGCCCCTGGATATTTTTGGCAAGGATTAATCTGGACTATCGATCTTAGGATAAGATCGAATCTTGGCCGTTGATTGGGATTTAGAGATGAGCGTAGGATGGTCATTTCCAAGGGGTATTAGATACCAATAATTGCCATTTAGCCTATTTAATCTTATTTTATCTCTCTCCCCCTCATTTTCCTCTCATTCGGCTCACTCTCTCTCTTCTTCCCCCACCGGCCGAGCCTCCCCCTTCCCCTCACGTGGCCGTGACCAGCCGCCAAGGCCAACCGTCACCACCGCTTCCCCGCCGAGCCGGAGCCACCGCCGCCACCGTGGCTACTCACCGTCGCCACCGCCGCCTCACCATCTCTCTCTCCCCTATTTTCCCCTCACCGAACACCACCACCAGCCCCTTTTTCAGCCAAGAACAGCCACGGAAAACCAGCAGCCAATCGCCGCCGTTCGCCGCCGCCTGTGTCCGCCGCCGAGTCGCCGGTAGTCCTTTCCGTTCGTTGCTACTACCGCTGTTGTTTGCCCTCTGTCCAGCCGCTGTAGGGGCTTCAATTTCGCGTAGCAATCACAAGTAAGTGATATCCTAACCCTCGCCTAGGATAACGGGTATTTTCGGGTTAGTTCAGGGCCGTTTTAGTGAGTTTTAGGAGTTAATCGTGGGACAATGGTTGGACTGATTTGGTTGAGTGTTTTGGGATAAATTGTGATGATTTTGAAGTGGATTTGAGGTTAGAATTGATTAGTTAGGTAATCGGAATGATTCTGAGTAATTATTGTGGCTTATGGCACGAAAAACGGGCTTAAATGTGCCGTTATGGTGATTTTTGGTGGTGACCGAATTACTGTTCATGCTGTGGCCGAATTAGTACATTTTGGAGATTAAAATATAGTGCGTGTTGGTTTGAGGGTTTTCGGTAGAAGTACGACACCCGTGAATGGTGGAATTCGACGTAAAATCCAAAAACTCGAGTTAATTGTGCACGTGCGAATTGAGTTGGATTGACTGGTTTGTGGATAGATTTGTGATGGTTTGGGGATGATTTAATGCTGAATTGGGTGCTGGAAATTATGGCTCGCGATAATGAGCAATATGGTCCAATTTGGGAGACGATTTGTGTCGTTTTGATGTGCTGTGATGTGGCTATGTTGGGGTGCCTATTATGGCTCGAACTATGCGTGGAAATGTTGAATTTGTTGCTGTGATGGTGGCTGTGTTTGAGAGCCCGATGGCGGCCGTGATTGTTCGTTAGTTTGTGAAATATTTGATTGAAATGTGTTTCGTTATGGGTGCGCGTGGGCTGAATTGAATTGACTGTTAATTGGCCATGATTGAGTGTTTATTTTGCTCGAGAAATGTGTGAATTGATGTGTGCACGAGCCAAGTGTGATGGGCCAATGTATTGGCATGTGGGTGTTGAACATGTGATCGAATGAAATCGTGTGTGGTGTGGTGTGTAGTTACGAAAAATCCCTGAAACGGTATCATTACGCGGGAAATTGGTCCGTCTTAAGGCGGAACGACTACGCGGGACGATGCCCGGTATTACCGAAGGATGACCAATCTGAGGCGGTACCATTACGCGGGTTGTGTCGTAGATGGTGGGTGTTGAGCATGAGGCGATACGACTACGCGGGCAAGATACATGGCCTGAGGCGGTACTATTACGCGAGCCGAGGAGTGCTGGGAACATGGCTAATCTGAAACAGTACCATTACGCGGGTTATACACTAGGAGAACGGATGTTGAGCCTGAGGTGGTACCATGACGCGGGCAAGATATATAGCCTGAGGCGATACCATTACGCGGGCCCAGGAGTATTGTGTGTATGAGATGGTCGCAATGAACATGAGGCGATACCATTACGCGGGTCAATGGCGAGTGGGGTGAAAAGTATGAGTTGGTCGCAGTGAACCTAAGGCGGTACCATTATGCAGGTCACTAGCGAGTGGGGTGAAAAGTATGAGTTGGTCGTAGTGAGCCTGAGGCGATACTATTACGCGAGTCACTGGCGATTCGGATGGAAATAATGTGATGAGGTAGGAATGAATGTGTGAATCATGATCAGAATGTGCATGTGGGTGAAAATTATACTATTGTGGCTAACGTGCAGGTTGCACGTAGAAAAGGCCTAGGTAAGTATAAATTGTGTGCCTGCTATGTGATTGCTAAGTGTGATTGTGTTTGTGGTTGTCTGAAGGTACATGTTAGCCTAGGTGGGGTTTAGGGTTTCGCTTGCTAAGAAGCGTTCTCATGATTTTATTTAAACCATTTAGCTTATCGAAGCTCCAGCGGAGTCGGGAGACAAAGAAAATCCGATTGAGATCAATGCTGTGTGACATCCCGAATTTCGACCCATTTTTGGGATTTATAAAACGTGTAATTCGTTAGTGCACTTATAATAGAATCTCGCCCGGGAACTGATCACTCTCGGATTCTTGTTTTTAAAATAGAGATTTTGCTAGAATTGCACTCGATCGAATTTGGCCGTTATTTAGATCCCGAACTTGGCAGTCAATTTTCGGGAGTTTCGGGACGAAATAAATTGGACGGTGTCGATCTGGTCGTGGCCAATATCGAGATTGTCAGACATGGTGGAAAAGTGAATTTTTCGACCGGGTACGAATTTGAACTAATAGACCTCCCTCGTTATAGTTTGATTTAATTAATTTGGCCTTTGTCCCTTATTATATTCGAGACTTATTTTGGACCGGTAGATCGTTTTTGATTTTGAATTTGAGCCATCATATCGCAATTAATATTTGAATGTTTATATTTTTTTCCCTCTCTCTTTCTTTCTCTCTCTCTCTCTCACTCCCTCTCCTTCTGTCGCGCCGAGACTCCCCCTGCCCGCACGTCTTCTCTTCTCTCTACCCCGTGCGTCTGTCCCATCCCACCTTCCTTCTCTCTTCTCTCTCTCTCTCTCTCTCTCTCTCTCTCTCTCTCTCTTTTCCCCTGCATGCAACGTCCATCACGCACGCACACTTCCCCCCCTCTGACACACCCCACTCTCTCTCTCTCTCTCTCTCTCTCTCTCTCTCTCTCTCTCTCTCTCTCTTCCTTCTTTTTCTCTTTCTTCTTCCTTTTCTTCTTCTTCAGTCTTCTTCTTCTTCCTTCCCCCCCCCGACGAGCCTGCGTGTAGTCCTGCTCCGCCCAGCGCCGACCCAGCTCGCCAACCGCCGCTCGTCGGACCAACCTTCGCCGCCCGTCGCCACCGCGCATCGTCCGGCCGCCGCCTCCGCTCTGTCCCCCGCGACCGCCGCTCGCCGGCCCTGCCCGCGCTGCACCGGAGCAGCAGCTCGCCGCGGCGTCTGCCGCGGTCCGGCGTCGCCCAGCCGTCCGCCGGCCTGTCCTCCATCGCTCGGCCACCTGAGACGCCGCCGTGCCACCCCCGGCTGCTACACGAGCCCCTTTTTCCCCCCTGTTTTTCTCTCCCCCGAAGCCTTCCCCTATTTCGGGCTTCCAGCCTCGCCGTCGCCGCGTGCCGCTGTTCCGGCCGCTACCGCCCCGCCTCTGCCACCCAACCATTCCCCACAGCCACCTCCGCCGCCCTGCTGCCCCCTTGGCCGCCACCACCTCCCCTCTCCTATTCTTCTTCCTCCCCGACGCCTCCCCTGTTCTGGACTCCTTCCCGTCGCGCACCGCCTCGCCTTGCCGCTGCGCGCCGTCGCCCCAGCCGTCGCCGCCACTCCGTCCACCACTGGCTAGTCCCCGGTGACCTTGCCCAGCCACTTGCAGCCGCTGAGCTCGTCGGGATAGCTCAATCGTCGTCACCGTCGCCGTCGCCCGAACGTCCCGGGCCGTGGCCGAGCTCACCAAGCCCGCTGCCCAGCCTCCCTCGTCACGTGTTCATCTTCATTTCAAGCGTAGGACACCAAGTGAGTTTGACCCTAAACCCTAATTAGGATAATTTGCATTTCTATACGGGTTTTAGGGGTTAATTAGGGTAATTTGGGAGTTAAATTGTGGAGGTGATTAGGGGTTGTGATTGTGGTCAATTTGGTGGATTAGTATGATGAACTAATGGAGAATTAGTGGCCCGAGAGGCGCGATATATGGGCTGGACAGATTTGGATTGAATCGGCCCGAGTTCAGGTTAATTCGAGTTCAATTGGGAATTATAGAGCGCGCCTAGTTTGGTCCTCATGGTGGCTGAGTTGGATGATATTTTGGGGAGTCAAATAGAGAATTTTGAGGATATTTAGTGGCTTAGAGTGACCGGTGTGGGGGCTGTCCATATCGGGTTTGAATCAGACAAGACGCGATCAATTTGGGGGTTAGTTTGTGGAGGCCGTTAAGAGCGGATGTTGTGGCGTATTTGGTGGCTTAGCGTAATGTTTTAATCGAGGTTTAGTGGTCTGTGGTGTGTTGAATAGCGGCTAAGCTTAGGAGCCTTGATTTGGGCGAAATTGCGGATTCGGCGGATGTGATTTGTAGGCCGAGTAGTAGCTGTTTTCATAGCAAATTGGGGAGCCTAATGTGATGAATTGAAAGTGAATTGAGCGCCTAAGACGGACCGTTCATGGTTGGTTTAGTATCGGGAGGATTCGGGCCATAATTGTTTATTCGAGGTTTTAGGGTGAACGGCTTAGGGAACGATGATCACCCGAGAGGATGCTAAATTAAATGTGGCTTGAATGTGATTGTATGATGCCATGTCGCATGTCTAGTGGGACTAAGAATGGAATAGCTTGGCGGGCCTCGAATGCACGAATTCTTGACGACCCGATTGTGTGATTATGTGCATGGATTGTATGTCAAGTTTGTGCCATGGCTGATTTGAATTGATTGTCTGATTGGGCATGTTGATTTATGAAATTGAATATGCGCGGTGCAAGTGCGCATGATTGCAGCGTGATTTGAGTGAGTGGTGCGGTGCAAGTGAATGCCCAGATGTGAACGTTATAGCCATGAGTGTGCATCTCAAGCATTGGCACGGCATGTGCATATACGAGCGTGCCCGAGTGACATGTGCATTGTGATCACCTAAAGTGCCGTGATGCGTTTTACACGGGGTTCAGATAAAAATTGATGCCTGTGAATGTGTGATCACAATAAACCCTAATGCGTTTTACGTGGGGTAGTGAACCCGTCCTGAGGCGTGTTACGCGGGACGATGCTCGGTTTACCGGAAGATGACCAACCTGATGTGTTTTACGTGGGTAATGTGTCATGAGCCTGATGCGTTTTACGCGGGCCAGAGATCGATCTCGAAGTGATAGACCTGATGCGTTTTACGCGGGTCGGACCTGATGCGTTTAACGCGGGTCGGAGGAGAAATTGATAAATGGCAAGTGTGCTAGAGTGCAAGCGTGCGAAAATGCATTGATGAGGCGTGAGCACGCGTATGAGCACGAGCATAAGCATGACATGCGTTGTGACCAAATGATATGTGCATGTGCTGCAACTAGGTCCTATGTTTTATTCTTGAACTGTAAGTGCCTAACCTGCAGGGCAAAGTGTGTATTGGATTTGGGCCCGAGGGCCTAAGTCAATTATGATTTGCTTGGTGTGTTGATTAGTACTCGTCAGGAGGTGCATGTTAGCCTAGTTTAGGTTTAGGGAATTACTCACTGAAATTATTCTCATTGTTGTTTAAACCACATTTTCAGACCCCCAGCCTTGAGGATAGCAGGCGTACCGATGCATTTTGGGAGGAGCCCTGGCTAGTTGTAGTGCTTGACCGCCGAGTCGCGTGTCCCCCATTTTGACGTTAGTGGCCATCGAATCGCTTTTGATTTTTGAGCGTGGACTGTATATGAATGTTGCATATGGTTTCCCATGGTAATACAAGTGTTTATTTTGTAGTCTTGTTCTCGTTTGTGGCTATCCTTGGTTTGGTGTTATAGTTCTGTACGGGTGTTTGATTTGCTTCCGTATGTGCTTTAAGTCTCTGTGTTGGGCGTTGGGTCGGCGACGCGTCCTGGGACGTCGCACTCGAATCGACCATGGCAGGGATGCTCGCGCGCCGTAGGGTTCGGGGCGTGACATGCTGAGTCCAAGTCTTCAGAGAAACAGACTGACATCGACGAGACCAACTCAGAGTGGACCCCTTTAGGGTGAATAGGGGTTAGTAGGAAGTTAGGGGTTGGACAAGTTTGGAGACACCCCTTTTTGGCGTAGATGATAGTCTATCCGAAGCCGCTAGCCCTTTTTATTATCGACGAGTGTCAATGGGGAGGTTTGATGGTTACGACGGTTTGTAGTGAATATTGAGAATATAGTGGGTGTAATGAAGTGGTTGGTTGCTGGTTATGATGGATTGTAATGAATATTGTATATAGCGCGGTGCAATAAAATGCTTGGTGGTTTGGTGATTTATTCTCCCTTTTACCCCTAGTTAAATATTGCCCGGGTGTTTGAGGCTTTCGCTAGTGCTTTTATCTCTGATGTGCAAATTTGAGTCGGCGACGTTTTCTGGGACGTTGCACTGATTCGACCAAGGAGGGATGCCACGAACTCGATGGGGTTCGGGAAGTGACACAATTCCTACATAAGTTGGAGCAATTGGACTGGCGTTCCAGAGAGCTCGGGGACCAATAAAAGATGCTTCGTAATTCATCGGGAAAGGAGAAGAATGGGTACAAATCTTTGTGTTGTGCTGGACTGGCCTCTTGATCTGCAGACAAATTGCTGGAAAAAAGATAAGAGATCCCGTTCAATGCAGAGAGAGAGAGAGAGAGAGAGAGAGAGAGAGAGAGAGAGAGAGAGAGAGAGAGAGAGAGAGAGAGAGAGAGAATAATATAACATGGAGTGGAAGACATAAACTAATCAAAAGAGCACATCGGGACTGATGGTCAAATATGGCGGGATAAAGTACAAACAGGAGATTGTAATGTTCTGATCGATAGCTCCCTCACAGTTTGAGAACTCTGCATTCCATCGCTAAAAACTTTTATCACTAAAATAGTTGAATGTGGCAAACGAGGCAAGACTAAAAAAATGAGGCGGGCTGGCTTTGTCTTGTGGGTGATTCCCCTGTTTATTTCTATGTTAAATTATTTTCACTGTCTTTCTGATTTCTTGTCTAGTCTGGACAAATTCAACTTTTTTATTCAAATTATTGATAATTAATAAACATAAAATTCAGAAAACTAGTAAGATCAACTCAGAAACCTAATGACAGAAGTAAAGAAGTATGTAGAGTCCACCGACCAAGTACTTTTTTTTAGCTAAAGTTACGGTGTCATTTGAAAAACACAAAATTATATCAGAGATAGTATCAATCCCTACATCAACTTTACGCCCATGTAATTAGGATTGGTACAGACCACCCTATATATGCTATCGATTTGTCATGATGACAAAAGTAGTATCTATACTTAGGTCTTTATTTAAAAAATCAATCACTTACAGTAATTGCACAGTCTTATTGTCCCTTTCCAAAGGTGAACCATCCAAGGGAAAGCAAAAGGATTACTAAGCTTACACTTAGCTCTAACTCTCCCAAACTCTACCAATCACAACTTCGTGCTTTTAATTTAATCAATTTAACATGCAATTTAATTCATTCAAGAGTTGACACTAATATATTATGGTTGATTAGAAATCCAAATAAAATGTAAGAGGACACTTTACTTATTCTCGTGACCCGCCCTCAAGGGTTTGCCCTCTTGAATGGGTTTAGAGGTAATTGTTCATAAGACGGTCCAAGTTGATGTTGCCCATAAAAGATTGCTCGAACACATCATCAATTATGTTGATCCAAACTTGGCCCGTCAATTATGAGAGTGGACTCTCCCTCAGCCCATGCCTCGCGTGACACGGGATCATTTTTAAGTTCTTATACAACCTACAAATTTCTAGGAGTCGCCACTAGCCATTGTTGGGAGTAGGCTAGAACATCCAATCGAAATGCGGGAATTTCGTTTCGATTTCTACAGAGCTAGAGATTTCTAGAAATGGAGACCTGCTTACGCTAATATTTTCATTAACGCCCTTTCGGTACTGCGAACTAGTTTGTTGTTTTCCAAAGTAATCAAGCAATCTTGATTTACCTTAATCCACTAAATTTTCATGCATCTTGTTTTCGTAATTTTCTATTTAAGTTCTAAACTAATTCTAACTTGGACTAGGAAGGAAATTAACAGACAATGTATTTAAAAAAGTGGTGCACAAAGTAAACACCCAATGAAATGAAAAGGAGCTGTTCTAAGTGCATTAAAGAAAAACCTGCAACTTACCCAATACGGTGTTGGGCAAAGAATATAAATTACTTTGTTATTAAGCCTCGAGACATGAGCCTTCAAAAGCTTGCTATTCAGACTAATGTGAATCTTAAAATATAAACCTATCCTAGATAGTTCCCTCATGACCAAGGCCACAAGAAATACTATGTTTCACTCGTCCAAGGTCGGATAATCAATTCCAACCATTGGACATGAAGTGCATCATTAATCCTTTTCAAGTAGCCTCAAAATCACTAACGTTGCAAATTACCCTTAGTCATTATTGATTGTGTAGCCTAAGCTATGCTAAAAACTACAATTGATTCTTTTTGTATTCTTGGTGGTCTTCTAACTAAAACCAATTTTATTAAAGATTTAGGTCAATCTTGTTTATTAGTTGAATTGAACTATCTATTACAAATTCGAGACTGGATAGGACATCAGTCTTTTGCCATCATCTTCACGATCCTCGGCCACCTCCTCCATGGATGATTTGCATGTCCATCGTCAGTGGTGTCATTTTTTTTTTTTCATTCACTCATGCAATCGCTCAAACGAAAGCAATCAACAAAGTTCACGTCAATCAAACATTCGGAGTGGCTCAGGGTCAACCTTTTGGTTTTCATGCATTTCGATCATCCCCATTTCTAATGACTTCATTGATCAATGGTTACTGACAATTGGCCACCATTTGCATTCACACATCGATGGTCAACATGAATTAACCCCTAAATTCTGTTTTAAGTTATCCCAATCGGTCACCCATCGAGCATACATCGCACCTGTCAATTCATCTAATCAAATACATGCATAAACACCAAATTAAACATGCATTTAGGTCATTTGACCTTAATTCTCAATCAATCACAAAAAAGAGAAGTGAACCAATGAGGGGTCACTTATTCTGTTTAATCCAAAAATTTGTACTGATTCTATTCAGGCTGAGTTAAGCTATCAAACGAAGTTTAATTGAACTGGTTTAGGTGTCATTAAAATTCTTAGAATTTGCATTTCAAATTTCATTTTTATCATTTCACCCGATTCTAAGCCGAAAAACCTGAAATTAAGCAAATTGATATGACAGTTCAATTTCAACCCGATTTTGATCCGCGAGATGTAAAATTTGATTAAAAAAATAGCAAACGTGGTCAAAACCAGTAATTCGATTTTTCCCCGGGACTCAATTGAAAACAATATTATAGGCCAGATCGACCTTGTCCAATTTATTACCAATTTAACCTCTTAAAATTTGTTATTAGGACCTGAAACTTTCCAATTTACAAAATAAAACCCCAATGAAAAACTTTGTATTTTTAATTTTTTTCAAAAAAGGACCTCAAGTTCATTAAAATTGCAAAACATGTTCGGTTATTTATGGGAAAAATTCCAAGATCTGAGTGCATAAATCAATTGGCACATTGATCAGATCTTTGAATGACCAAACGAACTTCAATTTTAATGAATTTGATATCATTAAAAATTTCAAGATCTTGCCTACAACTTTGATGAAGAAAACATTTCGATATTTTGAACACAAATATGATAAAAATCAAAGAATAGGCAAATGTCAATCGGGAAAATGCTATCACAGATTCTAAGTCAGATTTTCCAGATTTCATGTTCAGATTTCATGGCCTGTTTCACATAGCAAATGAAGTTCAATTTCGACATACGACCTATCAAATTGAAGCTCAGGAAGTCAAGATCATTTGTCTAGTTGATTATTCCTAAAATTTCATCCTTACTAGGTCAAAACGCCTAATCAAGCATACTGATACATGAACTCTGAAAATTCCGGAACATACAAACGATCATGGATCATTCAATAAGCAATTACCCGTCAACTTCCACACAAAACATGCTCATCAATCAGCATTCTAAAGCCTATTTCAGCAACATATCAGTAGCATTTGGCCATCCGAACACCATATGCACATTTGGCCACAAAACTTCCTTCACATTCATCTAAGTCCTAAACTAAGTTGAAGTGTAACATACCTTTTGCCGATGAATTTGCCGAGCTTAATTGAGCAATTTGGCCACCAATAAACTTCACAAGGTGGCCGAGATTAGCTCACCAAAATCTGAACTGAAGAATGTAAATTGAAGTGAGAATGCAACTCAAAGAGCTCGAATGTACAATCAACAAAATCAAGTAAGCGAAAGAGGTTTGGTATGGTTTTTGATCAAGCTCCGACCATGGTAACTTTAAGGACAGATTGAGGATTAGTTGCCCAATGATCTAAGATCAAAGAATCACCAACAGATGGCCGAGATTGGCATGGGAACCGGATGGAGATGTGACCGGCGTGGAGATCGATCCAAGGACCGAGATTGAAACCAGCAGGTTTCTTCAACTTCCGGCAAGATTTGGAGAAAGCGACTCTCGCGACCAGTGAGGGGACTTCGTGAAGATGATCGACACGGCGGTGGCTGGTTAGAAACCAGTCGACAAATGCCCAGCAAGGGTGATGGAGCAATTCAGCCAAGAGAGAGAGTGTGTTATCTTTTCAAAATGGCTAAACCCCCCTTCAAATTTGGCTAAATTGCATTACCAAATTAGACCGGTGAATTTAATTGAAGTTTAATTGGCCAAATTAAACCTCAATTTGTCAAATTAATCCTCAGGATAAAATGGTCAAAGTGATTTGTGTTAATTAAGGCATTCCTTCTTTGATTTTTCAAATGCATGTTCACTTTGGTCAAATTAAGCCAAATGGAAATGATTTTGTCAAAATTAATATTGGAATTGAGCTTCATTCAATCAATTGTATCCAATTTTGGCTAATTTTGCACTAATCATGAAGAATTGCTCGGAAACACTAATAGTGGCTCAAAAGAAACTATCTCAAAAGGTAACCAGGAATGAACTAATTTCATTTTTGGTAGAAATTCACAAATTAGGGAAAAGTCAATTCTAGATCAATTTTTATAAAATTGGTGACGCTAAAGTCAAATTAAGGTAAAAAGAAGTTGATTTTGGGGTTTAAAAATTTTTCAATTTCTTTTGAAAAAGTGTTGACCAAAAAGCAACTTTTGAGTGATTTGTCACTAAAAAGTCAATTAATAGGTCAACCTTCAATTTGTTTGAAATTTGAAAGTGTAAAAGTAAAGCTAACACTATATTAGGACTTTTCATGCAAAAAACTAAACTTAGACCTAGGGTTAACTTTTTGGTCAAAATTTGACCAAAAAAATCAACTCTAAAGTCAACTTTTTGACTTTTTGAGATCAAAGTGCAAACAACTTGGAAATGATGTGCTTATGCAAGAAAAAGTGTTGAATGACTCTTTTTGGTTGAGAAACGGGGTATGTCGCAATCAGAAACCCTAATCTCGAATTTTTACTTTTATATGGCGCGTCGACTAAAAATCATATGTCAACAGCTACCAATGGAGTAGCTTGTTCGATTGGGTGAGCATTGCCATCCATGTAAGTCTTGAGGGAGCGGCGTTGATGGTTTTGAAATGCAAGTAAGCGACAGAACAAGCCCACAACGAAGACGTTGCGGAATTGAGTGGGGAAGAATGTCACAGACTAGAGCGACACAAGGATTCTCCCATTCTCACATGCCTTTTGAGTGGAGTTTGGCGTTATCGGGCGAAAATTAAGTTATTTAAAGAAGATGATACAACTGGTTCGTGAGAGTAACGTTAGGACGGTTGGTACTAAGAGTTCTAAGATAGAATGGTTATATCTCTACAAAGCTTTGAAGGCGAAGCTAGCCTCCTATGCACAAACTGGTTAGGAGCTAATGCCGCTCTCCTGATGAAGCCATGGCAAATCGAAACCAATTGTTGTACCTAAAGTTTTATGCGTGCCTCGCTCGATGGACTAGAAGCCAGAGCTAAGCTAGGTGTTTACAATCCAATACGAGAAAGCTATTCGCCATACGGTTTTTTGGAATAACTATAGAACGAAGGCTGGCTTAGTGTTATCAATCCACGAGGCGCTGCACAGGCTATTCTGCATCCAAGGAACTGTCGGCCCGTGACAGTGGTATGAAAAGCTTAGCACCTTCCGGATTGAGAATGATTTCGAGAAAGGTAAGGTTGATACCACACTTTTCGTCAAGAGGAATGGTAATAATATCTCGTTGATACAAATCTACGTTGATGATATCAATTTTGGTTTTCTTGACAAGAAAATATGCAAGGATTTTGCAAGGATCATGAAAAGTGAATTTGAAATGAGTATGATGGGAGAACTCCACTTCTTTCTTGGATTTCAAGTTAAACAATTGAAAGAATGATCGTTCACATTTCAAGAGAAATATACAAACGAGTTAGTAAAGAAATTCGGGATGGAAAACAACAAGAAGGCAGATACTCCTATGGCATCTTTAATGAAGCTTGACAAGAATTAAAAAGGTAAGTCCATTGATTTTAAGCTCTATAGAAGTATGATAGGCTCATTGCTATATCTTACTGCTTCTAGACCAGACATTTTATTTTGCGTATGTTTGTGCGCGATTCCAGTCCGACCCTAAAGAGTCACATCTCAAGGCTATGAAGGGCATTATCACAATGTGCATAAAATCACCATGCTTGTTGGTGTTCCTACAAAGCGCGTCTTGCACAAGTAAGAAACAACGGAATATAAGTTGTTGGACAATGATAGGACAAGTTTTGAGTAATCTTAGGTCAAGCTTTGTCCCGACCTGCCAAATTTTCATGGAAGAGGAACAATAGCATAGCCTAGTACGCATTAAGTCTAGATTTGAGACTTAACTTGGGCTCTCCCAAACCCATACCATATTGCGACTTGTGATTTAGATTTTTTTAACCTGCAAGTGATTTTTATCTAGGAGTTACCACTAATTAATTTGGGATTGGTCAATTAGAAACCCAAGTAAGGTGACGGGAGAATCACCTTACTCCTACGAACCAGAGATTAAATGAGTTCGAGGACTTGGTTACACTAGTTGAGTAACTAGTGCCCTTTCGGTACCTTTTATCCTGTTCATTTCAGAAAATATTTATCAAACAGTTTGGATTGATTTTAGGACCTATCTCATAACATGTGAGATGATCAAACAAGTACACAATCATTAAATTAACGATGAGCAGTCAAGATAAATATGTAGCTTAAGGTTCTAATCCTAACTAGGGCGACAACATTCAGCACATAATAATTTATGCAATCATAAACTAATTAGAAATAACATGCATAATAATAATACAATAGTAGTAAAAATAACACGCAAAATCCTACCGTATAGCTCTATAAGTGTAACATCCTGAATTTTGACCCGTTATCGGAACCAATAAAGTGTATATTAATTCTCGTTTGATTTTAGTAAGTCTCGCCCGGACTTGATCAATCACGAGATACTAACCAAATGAGAAAGGCTAAATAGGAATAGGTACGTGGACCGAGGACCCGATCGCGATTGAGCATCGATTTCGAGAAACGTCGAGGGAATATTTTGGACCAATATGGGCCGATCTTAGGAAAATGACGGAATTGATATAGTCAGTAACGTACGATCGAATCGCGGGTGATTCCGCACAACCGAAAGTACGCCTGACAAACTAATCCTGAATTTAGTTCGAACGATCGCGATCTCCGGTACTAGTAATAATTCCTCACGTTCTCCCGAAATCCGAAACTATCACGACTCGGACAATCCTAGGGCGATACGCGTAACACTTAAACAGCCGCCCGTTAGTGAGAGGCCCTAAAACTTCAAAACGAGCAAATTTGATCGCGATATTGGACCCGAACTTTAATATCAAAATTTCAAGGGTAATTGCGACTGTTTTGCAAGACCGACGTCATTTTAAAGTGGCCACACATGTTTGGGACTAGTACGGCTGAAAACTGAAAATTTGACAGAAATTGAGAAAATTACAATTTTGCCCCTAGGGACCCCAATGTCCGTTTTTTAGGCCAAACGAAATTATTTTTCGAAACCGATGCCAATTTGGAGTGGCCACGCGTGTCTGGAGTGCGTACGGTCGAAAATTGAAATTTCGACCCCGAGACGAAAATTTACGGTTTTACCCCTCCAAACATTTAGACTGATTTTCGGGGGCTTAAAGGATGAATTTTATGGATTCGACACCGTATTATGCTTGCCATGAATATATAGGACCGGTATTGACGAAAATTGGAATTTCGGTACAGGATCGAAAAATTACGAAAATGCCCCTAGGCCATTTTAAGTAATTCCGAATTTTGACCCTAATTGGGGGACTAACCAAGGTTAGTTTGGCTCAACTCAGGTCTGGTCAGCCCAACCATGGAGAAGAATGACCATTGAGCCCTTAAATTATTGGATTAGAACAAATATTGGCCTTTGGATGAGGGGCAAAGTTGTCCAAGCCATTGGATTATTGACACTTGGATTCCACTCACTCAACTTTGACCATACTTGACCAGCCCATTTCTCTCTCTCCCTCCAAAAACCTCTCGGCAGCCCTCTCTCTCCCGATCACCTCCCTTGGACGCCATCACCGCCGGGAAGCCAACCGCGCCGGATCGTCGCCGCCGTGCGCCGCCGCCGGTGTCGCCGTCCCTGTCTTGCCTCGTCACCCTCATCTTCAGCTGACCGTCTCCTCCTCCTTCTTCTTTGGTTTCATCTTAGCATGGACAGCAGCCCACCACCGTTCACCGCCGGGTGCAAGGAGACAGCCGGACGCCAGGAAATTGCACCACCGGCCACCGTGCACCACCAACCACCGCCACAGCCACTGTTGACCTCTCTCTCCCTCTGAACCGCCGCCCTCAGCCAACGTCCCAAGCTGAGCAGAGGAGACCAGCCGTGAACCGGCACCACCGTCGCCGCCGTGACCGCCGGCTTGCCCCTGGAACACCGCCGTCGATTCTCACCACGTGTCGATAATCAGCCGCCCGTTCCCGTCACCTCGAGTCAATATTAGGCGAGTATAAACCCCTAAACCCTTAATTAGATTAATTGTGCATTTTAGAGGGTAATTTAGGGGTTAATTAAGCTTAATTATGGTCTAATTAGGTCTAATGTTGTGTGGGGTGATTAGGGGATCTAATTAGTGCTTAATGAAGTGTTTTAGAGGTGGATTAGGGCCTAATTAGTGTGCTGCCCTGGTACTGTTCACCAGTATCGAAAATGCTTAAAATTGCCTAAGTGTCGCACTAATTGAGTTCATTGATTTAAGACTTGGAATTAGGCAATTTAGGAGTTAATTAGGCCTAATTAAGGCTTAATTAGGTGTATTTGATTGTTGGATGATTAGGGTATGTGATTAAGGCCTAATGAGATTGTTTAGGTGTGGTTTAGTGCCCAAGACATAATCTGCCCTGGTGCTGTTCATCCAGTACCGAATTGCACTGAATTGCCTAAGTTGTGCACAAATTGAGTTCTTTGACTAGAGGCTTGGGTTTTGGCAATTTAGGGGTTGATTAGAACTTGTATAAATCCTATTAAGTAGCCCCGTGATGATGAGAACGACTACCGAGATCGATTTGCCCAAGGCGGGCTTTAGGCGCATGAAATTGTTTTGAAATAAATGTGCGGTTAAATGAGGAATTGATTGCATTGAAATGGAATTATTTGAATGTGCCAAGAGTGCGTTAAATTCATTAAATTAGTGGACAATTGTATTCGGCATGTTGGCCTTGTAATTGGCTTGGAATTCCGGGCACGTGATTTGCACATCATATTGTGAAATGACTGGATTTGGGTGCTCTTATGTACATGTCTGAGTTTTACTCAATTGTGGCCTTCGAGTCGGGCCTATGGGTCGTTTTACTCAATTGTAGCCTTCGGACTGGGCCTACGGGTCGTTTTACTAAATTGTGGCTTTCGGATCGAGCCTACGGGTCGATTTATTCAATTGTGGCCTTTGAGTCGTGCCTACGGGTTGTTTTACTCAATTGTGGCCTTCGAGTCGGGCCTACGGGTCGATTTATTCAATTGTGGCCTTTGGGTCGGGCCTACGGGTCATTTTATTCCATTGTGGCCTTCGGGTCGTTATAGTTGCGCATGATTTATATTGATGTTAAATGCCTAACCTGCAGGGCTATGAGATAGCGTATTGGGCTGTTAGCCCGGGAGAATTTATCGCGATTTACTGGCTTATTAATTATGTGTTTGATTTACCTATCTGGAGGTGCACATTAGCTTAGTTTCGGATTAGGGGTCGTTACTCGCTGAGTTTTTCTCACGGTTATTGTAAAACTGATGTTTCAGACCCCCGACCATGAATTTCAAAGACGCGCGGTTACGTTTCGGGATCCCCTCCCATATCGAACGCACGATGACGATTCATCCGGTAGGGAATGATGAAGTGTACCTTAGACATTATACGTTAGTTTGGGTAAACGTAGGCTTAGCACACTATGAGACCCATGAGTACCTAGCTTGGTGTTTTCGGGACCGTTTTGGAGACGAGTTCGGTCCCATCAGGTCTGCCGATGTTCCGTTTGTAGGAGAGGGTCAGCTGGACCGTCAGTGCCCAGATGGTGATGTAATAGATATTGATATGGAGGGTAATCCTGACTCCGAGGTTGAGTACGAGATTGTGGAGGATGAGGAGGAGCATGAGGAGCTAGGTGGAGTAGCTTTTGAGCCCGAGGTTTTGGACTAGTCTCGATGCAGGTGGATGCAGAGGCCCCCGAGCCGATGGACGTGGACGAGGCAGAGGAGCAGGATCCTGAGCCAGAGACCGAGTCCGAGGCCATGAGTTCCAAGGAGGAGCCGGAGCAGTCCGAGAGTTCCTCTGAGTCGTCAGGCTCTGATCCTGACTGGGTACCCTAGGCTAGACCTTAGGTTTAGGAGCGAGGGCTGACACCTTTTGATCATAGCCCTCTTCTCTTTTGGTAGTTGTTCTCCTCAGCCACTGATCCTTTTTGTCTTAGTGGCCCTACTGTTGTATCTTCTGTTTATAATGGATATTGTACATAAGTTTCATAATGAATGTATATATCGTTTTTAATCATTTGTAATTTGATGTCTAGTGCTATTCATGGTTGCTCTGTATATTGTCTGGGTGTGTGTGTGTATATATATATATATATATATATATATATATACATATTATATATACGTCGTTTCCGCATGTGTCGTATTTTCTCTTATTCGGGTTTTCGGGTCGGTGACGTAAC
Organism: Syzygium jambos; assembly: GCA_031216235.1. Lineage (NCBI taxonomy): Eukaryota > Viridiplantae > Streptophyta > Magnoliopsida > Myrtales > Myrtaceae > Syzygium > Syzygium jambos. Next base: position 19,711,849 of record CM062226.1, read on the forward strand.
CTGGGAACGTTGCACCATAATTTTGACCTGTACGTGGGATGTTGACGCTTCGTGGGGTACGAGGCGTGACAATAAGCTTATTCGATTTATACATGATTATTAATCAAATAATTTACATAATTTAGAAAAAATATTCAAAAATACTAATTTCTAAACTTTTTCCAAATTTTAAAAGAAATAAAAATAAAAATAAAGATTTTTTATTTTTAAAAAAATTAGTTTTTTAATAACATAATATAATATTAAACCGGGTAGGGTCGGTGGATTTGAATTGGGTCAGAACCGACCCAACCCATATGCGTTGACTTGGTTCCTAAACTGGATCGGGCCCGGTTAGGGTTTGATCCGTTGGAAGAAGACAAAACAGGGCCGTTCAACCTGGTCGAACCAACCTTGTTTGGCCAACAGGCCAATTTGACCGGTTTTGCCGGCCAGTTCAAGCTAAATCCCAGCCTTTTAGGCTCGAGGGCCATCGGCCAAGAAAATATCTAGCGATTTACAGGCTATTTCGCCCGGCCTTTGGCCTCAATCTCCTCAACACTTCAAGTTGAGAAGATTGGGGGGTGACTAGTCAATGAACAGCCAATCAGAGTGGTCACCGGCCAAGCTCCGACCAGAGCTCATTAAGCCCAAATGTCGGTTGAAGCTTGGCCGACGAACCTAAGCCGATTTTTGGCCTTCTTTGGCCTCCGGCAACCATCGCTAAACTTCCCTAGACTACCCAACTCTTCAACCAGCCTCGACATCGTCGACTAAAGATCAAACAAAACAAGCCTCTCTTAAGCATTTTGTCGAATAGTTAGAGTGCTGTTGACACTTGATTTTTGGTTAAATTTTTAATTTTACTTAAAAATCACAAAATTAGGTTTAGGAACCTTGGCCATGCTTAGGAACCTATTTCTAAACAAAAATAATTTTTTAGATTTTTCTTTAATTTTCCTTAATTTCTTGTCTAAAAATGAGAGGAAAATCAAGAAAAATATCAAATGAATTCCAAAAATTTCCCAAAAATAGTCATTAGTCTTCTTTTAATTTCAATTTCATTCATGCAGCTTTAATTTTACAAAATTTCAATTGAGGTTATGTTTCCCCAAATTTGGGTAATTTCATATCCTAATTGAACCAAAAATCCAATTAATTCATTTCTAGACATTTTTAGGCTATAGCATCTCCAAAAAAATTGATTCCAGGACCTTTAATTTCATATTGGTCTGTCCAATTTCTCAATTTGATAAAAATAATTAAAAAGCCCAAAAATTAATTGGAAATTAGGGATTTTAGGACCCAAATTGGGGTTTTCATTCAATTGGACATTTTCGATTGAAGCCGATACCTTCCCCAAAGGTAATGGACAGCAGGGAATCCAATTGTGGCCCTAAATTAGCAAAATTAGTTCATTTAAACCACCAATTGAGTGGAAACCCACTTGACCCGAATTCAAATTTTGGGTTTTTGAGCTTAATTGAGATAAAAATTCAAATTGATCCTATTTTTGGAAGTAAAGAGTGTCAAGGAATTGAAATTTGGGGTCAAAATTAGGTTAAATTTGCAATATTAAACCAATCTAGGTCTACCGGGTTGGTCAGATGCAACCTGACCCCACCCAACCCAGGTTAGCTTCTTCCTCGCCCAACTCAGGGATGCGTGGGAAAGAAGAAGAAAAGAAAGAAGATTGAGCCGACTCTGCCCCACCAGTTCACCAACCTCTAGTGGACAATTAGACACGTAAAAAATGAAGATGGACAGCTAGAGATTTCTAGCTATCGACGGAGAATTGTTCCAACAGCTTAGGTAGGCAGTTAGAGGCCGAGAACAGCCCCGGGAAGAAACAAAAAAGAGGCAGAAGAGAAGTGGAAGGCACAGAAGCTATTCGCAAAAATTCCAAATAGAGAGAGGGAGAAAATTAGAGAGAGAAAGAGAGAGAGAAGAAGGGCGGGAGAGAGTTGAGGTCCCGTGGCTAAGTGACCGGCGCCATCCTGACCGAACAGGCGCCGGCGAATCAACCATTCCAATGACCCCCTTGTTGACAACTTATTTTTTGGTCCAATCATCAATTTTACATGAAAATCATAAAATTAGGATTAGGAACCTTGGCCATGATTAGAAACCTATTTCTAAACAAAAAATAATTTTTCTATATTTTTCTTTAATTTTTCCTTAATTTCTTTTAGTAAAAATGGGAAGAAAATCAAGAAAAATACCAAATGAAGTACAAAAATTTCCAAAAAATAGTCATTACGCTTTTTTTTATTCCAATTTTATTTCTGGAGCTTTAATATCACAAAATTTAAATTAATGTTAGGTTTTCCCCAAATTTGGGTAATTTCACATCCTAATTGAACCAAAAATCCAATTAAGTCATTTCTAGGCATTTTTAGGCTGTAGTGTCTTCAAAATAATTGATTTTGGGACCTTTATTTTCATTTTGGTTGGTCCAATTTCACAATTTGACAAAATAATCGAAAAGCTCCAAAATTAATTGAAAATTAGGGATTTTAAGACTCAAATTGGGGATTTCTTTCAATTAGAAATTTTTTATCAAAGTTTATACCTTCCCGAAGGATAATCGACCATGGGGAATCCAATTTTGGCCTCATATCAGCAAAATTAGATCATTTACATCGCCAATTGAATAAAAGCCCACTTGATATGAATTCAAATTTGGGATTTTTGGGCTTAATTGAGATAAAAATTCAAAGTGATCCATATTTTAATGTAGAATGTGTCGAGGAACTGACATTTGGGGTCAAAATTGTGAAAATGGGTCAAAATTGGGTTCAATTTGCAATTTTAAACCAACCCGGGTCCGCTAGGTTGATCGAATCCGAGCTTCTTCCTTACCCGACTCAGGGACGAGCAGGAAAGGGAAGGATGAGCCTAGTCAGCCCTGCCAGTTCACCAACTTAGCCCTCTCAATTAAGCACTTGAAAAATGAAGATGGACAGCTGGAGATCTCCAGTTGTTGACAGGGAGTTGTTACAATGGCCTACCAAGGCGATTAGATCTAAAATACACTTCATGTAGGTGTGTCCTAGGAATCAAGAGTATGTTAGATGGGTCGGTTTATGAACTTGTTTTCATCTCTTGTTAAGCATTAGTTCACTCCTATTGATATTCATTTTTACAGAGTTTTAGACATGCCGCCCGATCCCTTATCCTGATAGTGACAACAGTGACGATGGTGGTGACGGTGAGTAGCAGGGTGGAGTTGCGGATGTTGCTGTATAAAGTGGAATTATTTTGGTGACACGGTCGTTACTTTTTGGCTATGACTATGAGGATGGGTGATTGGAAATAGCGGAAACCATGGGTTTCACTAGGATGGCATTAGGGGAGTAGGACACCATTTTGACCTCCCAAATGTAGTCTTTTTCTGTCATGTTTAAAGTTGATGTCATCCAAATTACCCTTGTATATGAATCCAAATATTAAATGAAGATGTGGTATTTGCATGTTGTGTGTGTGTCTACTGAATGAGAAATGTTTACTTTGATTGTGTATTGTCTTCCGCTTGTGCTATAAGTGAAAAGACTAAAGAACGCCTTAGTATGTGACGCTTTGGGACGTCACAAAAAGAGAGAGAGGGCTGGGCCAGAGGGAAAAAGGAAAGGGAAGGCAGGCTAGGCTAGCCCAACTCATGCGAAAAAAAGAAGGAAAAAAGAAAAACGGGCCAGGCCCCGGGGGAAAAAAAGAGAGAGCCAAGTTGACCTGGTCCGATCCAAGTTTTTTTTTATTTTTTTAAAATTTTCTTTGATTAAAGAAAATACATTCTAATAATGCAAGATGCACCTAACATTTATATGCCATGCAATTTAATGAAAATATTATTATTTAGAGGTTAAAATTTTAATATCTAATTTTTGTGCAATAAATTGTAATTGGGTGACACTACAAAAAAACATGTTTTTTCTGACGAAATTTCCAACAAAAAATTTGGAAAAATTCTTGCAAAACGAATTTCCAACGAATTTTCCAACGAAAAAAAATTCGTTGGTAATAGGTCCTCAAAAATTTTTCCAACGAAAAATTTCAATTTTCGTTGGAAATTTTGCGACGAATTTTATTTCGTTGGAAAATTCGTTGGAAAACTCGTGGCTAAATTCGTTGGAAAAATTACAAAATTTTTTTTTTGGTCGAAAAATCGTGGAAATTTTTTTTCCAACGAAAATTTTCTTTTTCGGTCAAAAAATCGCCCTCGCCGGCCATGGCGAGCTCGGCCCTCACCATGGCCGGCGAGGGCCAGCCTCGTCGCCGGCGAGGGCCGAGGTCGCCCAGATCTGGGCGACCTCGAGCTCACCGGCGACGGCGATGAGGTGGTTGAGGCGGCGGGCGAGGTGGCGGCCCATGGTGGCGTCGGGGGCGCCGACCGCCGCGGGCGCCTAGCCCTGGATGGCCGCGGCGGCGCCTTTGGGGAGGAAGCCGACGTCGCCCGAGGGGGGCTTGCAGGAGTTGAGGGCCCCGATCTTGGTGTCCATGGCGCCGGAGCCGGAGCCGGAGGGGGGGCGGCGGGGGAGGAGGCGGAAGGGGAGGCGGAGGGAGAAGGTGAAGGCGAGGGATTGCAAAGGGGGGAGAGAGAGAGAGAGAGAGAGAGAGAGAGAGAGAGAGAGAGAGAATGTGGAAATTGAGAGTTGCGGGAATTGAGCGCGAAAATATTGAATAAGGAAGAAGTAGGATTTTCGTTGCAAAATTCGTGGGAAATTTCCCACGAATTTTGCAACAGAAAATTGTACACACTAAAATAATTGCCCGGAAAATTGAAATTCATTGGAAAATTCGTTGGAAATTTCCAACGAAAAAAAATTCGTTGGAAATTTTCAACGAATTTTCCAACGAAAATTGTACACACAGAAATAATTGCTGGAAAATTGAAATTCGTTGGAAAATTCGTTGGAAATTTCCAATGAATTTACCAACGAATATAAAAAATGCCGAATAGTACCGGGTTTTTTTGGAATTTGTTGGAAAATTCGTTGGAAATTTCTAACGAAAAAAAATTCGTTGGAAATTTTCAACGAATTTTCCAACGAAAATTGTACACACTGAAATAATTGCCAGAAAATTGAAATTCGTTGGAAATTTCCAACGAATTTTCCAACGAATATAAAAAATGCCGAACAGTACCGGGTTTTTTTGGAATTTGTTGGAAAATTCGTTGGAAATTTCCAACGAAAAAAAATTCGTTGGAAATTTCCAACGAAAATTGTACACACTAAAATAATTGCCCGGAAAATTGAAATTTGTTGGAAAATTCCTTGGAAATTTCCAACGAATATAAAAAATGCCGAACAATACCGGGTTTTTTTGAATTCGTTGGAAAATTCGTTGGAAATTTCCAACGAATTTTCCAACGAAAAATGTACACAATGAAATAATTGACCGGAAAATTGAAATTCGTGGGAAAATTCGTTGGAAATTTTCAACGATTTTTTTTTTCGTTGGAAATTTCCAACGAATTTTGCGACGAAAATTTTTTCATAGGAAATTTCCAACGAATTTTCCCACGAAAATTTTTTCGTTGGAAATTTCCAACGAATTTTGCGACGAAAATTTTTTCGTTGGAAATTTCCAACGAATTTTACTTTTCGTTGGAAAATTTGTCGTAAATTTGCGACGAAAATTTTTTCGTCGCAAATTTTCGTGGCAAAAATCCAGTTTTTTTGTAGTGTGAGCAAAATTTAGGTGTCAACAATTTTTATTTTGATTGACCTATATAAATGTCTAAAAAACTCGTTTATGATGATCTTTTGAAAGTATTTAAAAATGTAAGGTTTTCTATTTCATATATGAATAATATAATAATTATCAAGTCAAGGACCTCGTCACTACAAAACTTTTGAAGTATGGTAAGGAGACCATATCACATGATTGTGGATGTTAAGGAATAATTATGGCTAAAAAAATAATTAGTGGGGACCCTTCTGATTAAATGCATAATCAAAGATAATTCTCATCATGTTTTCGTTTAGATATTTTTTTCAAATGTTGTATAATATGCGCATACACAATACAAATATATGTTTTCACAATTAAATGAGGTTACTATCATTAAAAATAGGGATAAACGCATTAGAAATCCTAAAACTTGTCATAAAAGTACAATTGGTTGTTGATTTCATCATACATATATGCATGTTTTGAAGATGGGGAAGTCATTCTTTTACTTGGCTTATTCAGGCGCCTAAACCATTCCTAAGGATGTGCGTGATTCCTATTAGCCTGATTTTCTATCATAGAAGTTTGGACAGTCTAAAATAGTTTTTATGAAAATATTTATAATTTTGAAAGTAATTTTATTGAAAGTATGAGCATGGGTGGATAGAGGTAAACAACCGAGCCAGTTCAATTCAGGAACTGAACTTCTTTGACCAGTTCTAGGCCAATTCACACGGGGATCAAGTAGCTCCTGAAAAAAAAATTGGGAACCGGTTTTAACCGGTTTAGATCCTTAACACGCTGGTTCTAGGGTAGAACCGGTTTTAAACCAGTTTTTAGCTCTTTTTATTTTGTTTAAAAAAAGATAGATTTGTTGGAGATGTGTTTCTAACTTGGAAAGTGTAGGAAATTATGTCTTGATCACTATGCCATTAATTTTCACATGGAATCTTACCAATTGCACCACTCTAGTGCATTAGTTGATTTGATTGTAATCTTGCCTTTTGTAAAATTTGTACGTTAATCTTTATTTGTCTCAAATTACAATATTTTTTATGTTATTGATTTATATCTTTTAAACGTTAAATTGTCTCTTCTTATCATTTTCTCATTTTAAATCAATACATGTCGTGTTGCAAACCCTCATTTGATAAACTAGTGTCAAATTTTCTTCACTTCTAAAAAGTAAGCCCCTCAAACCCCAAATCCCAATAAAAATAATGAAAAAAACTTCTCAAAAAAGGATCTATAGGAAGGAATGAGATGTTTTAACCATAATTGCGGTAACATATATTTCATCTTCCTGGCAACAAAAATACCAAGACTAGCTATGCTCCGCTGCTATTGCAATCTATGTGGTATGCACAATAATGACTGAGACTCTTCCTTTGAACATCTATAAGTGAAAATATTCTGCTATAACCTAAACAAATTGATGGTGAAAATATAAGGATCAAGGCTTAAACCAGGCTTCCAAATATCAAATAGAGGCAAAAGTGACGTCTGATGACGAGAGACGAATTAACTCAAACTTGATATTCTTATTGTTGTTTGGATAAACGACATCAAAGAAAAAAAAACATTAGCTGAACCATTAAAATATGTTTCAGAGGCATGAGTGAAGATAGACTAACCTGAGATGCACCATGAAGACTCGCATAGATAAGTTCTACCAAACTACCATAAATAACAATGAAATTCTTTGTTCCACTAGTCTTAACACCGGTTTCTCTTTGGTCAATCGCGTAATTGGTGTTAACACTAATGGAACAAAGAATTTCATTGTTTAATCGTCCTGATTCAATAATGAGCTTAAGATTACGAGAAAGGACCAGCTCGTGGACCTGCGTTTAACCACAAACGGATGCAAGTTCAGTCCAATTAGATGACAGTACAATCAACAATGAGCACATATTTGTTTAACTACAATAAGCTAGCAAACCTTTTAGGTAAGAGATTCTGAACAATTTTATTCAAGCAAGTCATGATTGCCCAGAAACTAGACATAAAACCGTGTAAGGACACCTAAAAGTGTTGGGAACACCTAACAATGGTGGGATTATCAACAAAATAGCATGAGCAAATTATTACTAGTTCAAAAATAATAATTGTAAATATCCTTGTCTTTCAAATCAAATACGTCAAAGTTTTGTTGCCTCAACAAAAATTAATCCACATTGGGACCGCAATAGCATTACAAATTGCCTCTAAAAAACCACACATGACGTGAAGAATTAAAGGTATGATCCTCACAATGACAATGAGACCACTGGGTCTAGGAAGGATAGCACCAGTGTGGTAATAATCTATCCCAGCACCGCCGAGATTCAAGTGATTAACCTCAAATCCTTGCTCATAGGTCAATATAATTTACCATAAGCACTGCAGCATCTCTGAATATTCCGACCAAAGAAGTACAAGAACAAGGAACCTCTTAATATCACAAGTGTGCCAATTGACGGGGTAAATTACAATTGAGTGGTAGATGCGCAAAACAGACGAATTACAGTGAGATTCATATGATCCTCATATTCGGTTAGGTACAACCAGTCAAAGGTAAATTAACAGTTAGACAAGAAAAGTTTTGACTGAATGTATCTCTATAAACAGTTGTAAACTTTAATATGATTCAAGACAAGGCCGCACCTTGGTAATTGTGCAACCAAGATGGCAATGGGCTCCCACAAGCTTCAGTTCATTTGGATATGATTTCACAGCATCAAGAAGCCACTTCAGCTTCCCATTCCTCATTCCAAACTTAGAGTTCTTGTTTCCTGTGGCAACATATAGATGGACCTGAATTGACAATCCTCACAAAATTAGTGTGAGATTTTTCAGCAGAAGGAACGAACTATTAATGACACAATAGCCATAATTCATATGGTTGCGTAGAACAAACAATGTGAAAAAATGAGCTGAACAGAGAATAACATGTAAGGTAGGAAATGTAAAGGCCTTATCAGGTAACAATGACATTCAAATTGCAGTGGAAAAACTAAAACTTACCTGAGGACACATCTGGATTAATACGAAGTAAGACATTAACCTCTTTGCTTGATATCCTTGCAGCTGCAACTATGTTCTCCAAGTGACCTTTGCCGTATTGACAAAGACACCTTCACGTGCTACTAGAACCAACTCTTCTAAGAGTTTCCCATTCCCATAAAAAATGCAGCCATCATCAGTTCCAAGAATAAATAAACAAATAAATTCACTCTGTTGTCCAAGATATAAAAGAAATTGCACACAATTGCACAAAAACACAATTTAAGCAAAACTATCCAACAACTTTCATCTGCACAGGACCATCATTGATAAATAAAAAGGCCAGCATTCGAATACAAAGCTCAAAATCACTGATGGACAAAATTGCATGTCCTTATAAGCTAATCCAGCAGAAAACGTAACAAATGTGGAATAGCAACCTGAACACCTTTGAGACCTTTCTTAAGGATCTACTTTTGGAAAGGTCAACTTTGATAAAAAGGTATTCAACCTTTCCTGTTGAATCTTTGATGAAAGACCATGTTTGTTAAGACAGACATGTTTAAGCAAATGTTTCCACTGGAGGACTATCCTCAGATCCACTATCAGCACAAACCTAATCCTCTGCCACATTAGTCACTCCAATATGATCCAAAATCAAAATGACCCCTCTGCGACTCATCCATAGTAACTCATCTAACGGTTTGCATCCTCAATCTTACTCCTTTCACCCACCTCCTTATCTGTATTTTCTTTTTTTCTCCTATGTAAGTGAAGTACGTACCATCCATAACGAACATGCATTTAATGTTAAAAGAGTTTTAACACAAGCATGTAATTCAATCATTCCAGTTCTCACTGTTAAGCTGATCCCATATATAACCTCCCCATATTAAAGAAACAAAAGCACCACAAACATTAAGCCTAATGTATTTTTTTCCTTTTTCCTTTCAACATTTACAAGTTCGGACATGATAACCAGCCAAAAGATTTTCCATAATACCATGAAGCACCTGCTTTTGACCAGCGGAAATTCAGGGAAATAAAGCATTACTCTTATTTCATTTCCGACTCGACAACAGCTTCCTAATCATTCACTTTCTCAAAAATTTGCTTGTGCAGCAACAAGCGCTAACCAAATTACAGTCAAAACTAAGAAAATAATCGGAAAATACAACTATAATACAACTCCAAACACAAGCAAATTCATTATCTACTCATCTACTAAACTGCTTGCAAACACAAAAGACCAGTATCGAAAGCTAAATTTCACCTGGTCGAGTAGAACCCAGCATGAAGAGCCAACCTCAGCTCATCCCACTGACCAAAACCGCCCCACAACCCAACCCTCTCAAATGCTCCATAATCGTCAAGTTATTGCCCGCCTTGATCGCATACCTGATGACAGCGCCCTCCAAACCCTCCGGCGTGTCCATGATATACCTTGCCATCCTCACAATAGAGGAACCCATCCCGGGATTTGGAGAAGCAGTGCTTAAACGTGGAGTGTTCCTTTTGTTTTTTGTCTGTCCTACTCTAACTCTCTTCTTACTCTCATACTTTTGCTCTGTCTTTTTGCAAAGCGTGATAGTTGAACCAACGTCTCCACTCCTAACTCCCCCAAGAAGGCGGGGAATTCCCCACCTCCCCTTTAGTGTTGGTCTGCTCACTTCTATTTATTGAAACAATTCAATGTGATCTTGTCTTAGTTGGCTGTTGGCCAGCTAGATCACCACTTTATATAGATAGATTTTATTAGGGATAGTGACATAAACAATCTCTGAACTTTGTCTTAATGTGCAATGTGGTCCCTGAACTTTTAATTTGTCTAATGTAGTCCATGAACTTTAGCCTAATTTAATGTGATCCTTAAATTTTTAATTTATTCAATATAGTCCATGAACTTTTAGTATATGTTTAATGCAGTCCCTGAACTATATAAAAATATTCAACATTGTCCCTACTCTAAATTAATTGAAAGACTACATTGGACATTTTCATAATGCTGATGGACTAAATTGAATATGTACAAAAAATTCAGAAATAACATTTAACAGATTAAAAATTCAAGGACCATATTGCATATTAAATCAAAATTCAGTGATTGTTTGTCATTTTTATTCAAGCTCTACATGCTTGCTGGCTACTTCAGTGTTCAAAGTTAACTAAATTTTTTGAGCGAAAGAAAAAACAAATTCAATATGAATATATTATATTGTACAAGCTGTGCGTGCCTGCCAATTACTTCATTGTGGCGTATTGATGCTGCAATACAAACTCAACTAAACTTTTTAAGCGAAAAAGAACAAGTCAAGTTGACTTTGCTCCAAAAAAACAAAGTCAACCAAATTTAATGGTACTGACAAAAAAAAACTAAATTTAATGGTTGCAAAAGAAGAAAGACCAACCGGAAGAGGTCAAACTAAATATGAAGTGGGTGTACCGTTTCAGGTTAGTACCAACTGAACCGGACCGGACCGGGTTCGAAGTTTTTTTTTTTTTTTTTGGTAATGGGGTTCGAAGTTTTTTGACTCCTAAAGTAACAAAAGTTTTGATTTACACTTCTTACCAAAAAAAAAAAGTTTTGATTTACACTTAAGATTGGTTAAGAGCCATGATATTGAAGAGTGCATAAAAAATGCAAAAAAGTTTGAGTTGGGTAAGTGATGTTTATATCTTTCTATATGTAATTCCTTTGTATATCTAATAAGTTAATGTTTTATTTAATCTCCTCTTTTTAAAAAAAGGATTGACTTAGTGAGGAGATTATTACCAGTAAATAGAGTTTACGAGTTGAAGTGGAATGAATATATGTGGTGAGGCTTTTGTAATTATTATTTTAATTTAATTAATAGTAATTTTAAGTTAAAACTATTGTTGAGTGATTAACTATGTTTATTGTTTCTTTTGATTTCGGGTGATTATAATTTTGGGCAATTTCTCATGGATGATTGAGGATTAAAGTTCAATAATTTAAGTTTTATGGTACGTGTTTTGAACTTTTTATTGTTTATTTTATTTTATGGGTTCGTCTTTTATGGATTGTTGCTATTGACAAATGGGAAACTTTCATTTTTGTTGTTGCGTTCACCTTCATTTTGCTTAACAAAAATGAAACAGAAAAGAGAAAAAAAAAATGGCTAGTTCCTGGGTCCCTGGAACTTGTGACAGTGTAAGGTTTGAGGTTTCAGTGTATGTAGGATAAGTTCTAGATTCCCAAAAATGAGGAACCTATTCCGAAAGATAGGTTTCATGTTCCAAGTGAAACCTGAACAGAACTTAAAACCGTTCACACTTAGTTTTTGGAGTCAATGAACCTGGGTCGGGCCTATCTCATAACTTATTGGGCTTGAATCAAGCCTATCTCGGCTCGTCCGCCCGGATATTGGGCTCGGGTCAGGCCTATCTTGGCCAAGTCATATGATCTAAGCTTAGGTTAGTCCAGATCTCATATCTCATCTTCTTTACTTTTTAATGTGGATGGTTGTGAATTTTGCATTCGCGTCTGACATGTTGCCAAGTTCTTTGAGGGGCATGCGATTAGTTTGGCAAATAAAAATTTGACACAAGCTTGTCAAGTGAGGGTTTCCCACGTGACATGCATCAATTTAAAATGAGAAAATGCAAGAAAAAATAATCTAACATTTTAAAGGCATGAAAACAATTTCACAAATCAGGCTGAAAATTAAAATTATAAAAATATATTATTTAAATTTTTTTATGAAAATCCCAATAATGTAACATTATGGAATACAAAAGGCGAGATTACTATCACTACTGTAATAGAATAATACAATTAGTAAACCTATTGAAATCATAGTAATATGAACAGTAGAGTTGAAGTAGGTTGAACAATATTTTGGAAAAAAAACGCAGAAAATCAAAATTGAAATCACTAAATAAGAATTAAATTAGACAAGCCAAAAGTATGGACTTAACAAATCATGGTACTTGTAGGTTGTTTTATGAACTTTCAGATAATCATATCTCTGCACTCGTACCCTTAAATTATCAAATAATCATAAGAATTCAAATTATAGTTTAGTTGAAAATATGAATTAGCCTTTATGACAATAGCCCATAGGAATTGGGCCTTGGTCCATATCCTACTGGCGCTAGAATCACTAATCGAATACTTGCAACTGTTTAACATCTCAAGGTTAGCGCGGTTGGTCAAGGTGTCTAGGAATTTTTAGCTCTAAAATTGGGGGTCACCATATCAAATCCCACTAATTATATACAAACTTATCTAGGTCAAGCTGGCCCGGTCTCAATCTGTTCGTGAAAGTTGCAAAGTGTACCATTGACTTTTAGGCAGCCGAGCATTTGCGCTTGTGAAACTAAAATACAAAAAGAAATAAATAAATTAGCTATATTGATAAAACTAACAAATTGTGAGTTTGTAAATAGACCACATGATTCGACCCAAAAAAAAAAAATTAGGCCACACATGCCACATCCTCGGAGCCGAGCACTCTTCGATTGATTTATTTCTTTACTCTTTTTTTTTCATGTTGTGCAATTTCAAATATTTTGAGATAGACCAAAATTACCAAATATGAACTTTGTCAACACGTGTCTTCATATAGACAATTGTTCATTAGCCTTGATACATTAATGAATTTTGCTAGAATAATAGTTTTAGGGTTACTATTATTCTTACGGAATGTTGTGAACCATAAATTCTTGAAGGAGTGGATTTCACAATAATTTTTAATTATTATTATTTTTTGTCCAAAGCAAGCTGTTATTTTCACAATAGATTCAAAACAGCCATATAAACATTTTTCTACATTAATTTCTCTTAGGAGAAGTGTAATCAATGTTTCTAAAATCGAACGCTTTCAACACCAAGCATGCTGCCGCCGCCACTCTTTTTCTTGTTATTTGCCAATTAAGATGTTCAGCGAAAATGATCCTATTAGTATAGTCGCTCTTATTTATCTGGCTGTTGCGTGAGACATGGTCTTTCTCTATGGTTTTTTGCCACTTGCCATTGATGTCTACCCCATCTCAAAGCATAATCGCGTACCTCCAGGAAGAAACTTCCGTTGGGTGTGCAAATTCGAGCCAAATTGAGCCGACACCATCGTAAACTCGATACCAACTTGACTCACGTACTCAAGGCTCGAAATTCGACATGGCCTCAATCGAGTAAAAGACTCCATGCTAGAGAGCTCGACCCAAACAGACGATCTAGACACTCAAATTTGACTCGATCTAACTACATTAGATTAATAAAAGAATTCGATCTCGAGCTTGATCTGAAAAAACAAAAATATATCGAATATGGGTTTTTTTTATGACTATCGAACATTTATGAAAAATTAATAAAAGCTCGATTGGGCTTGTGAGTTGGTTATTTATGAGCATGAGTTTATTTGAGAAGTACGAGCTCAAGCCCAATTCAAAAACAAAAAAGCCGATCTCGAATGATCATCGAATTAAGTTCGAATCTCCTGGGCAGTTTGACTTAGTTTCATTGGTGCCTCCCGCAAATGCATTTTTCCTCCTACCAAAGCATTAAGTAAATAGATAGAAAGGACAAGTCGTCTTCCTTCAAGAATCAAGAAACCATCCCTAAAACCTCTATAAAAAAAAAATCTACTAAGAAGCAACAGTAAAATTAAACTAAGGAAAAAGAGACAATCCACACAAAGAAATGCCGATCGTCCACGCAGTGTGGATTTTAGAGGCCATGGGACTTCCACTTACATGCACATTCATGCTCAAAGGTCCTTAAAGAACCACAAATGGTCTTCGAAAGTCTTCGCATGATGGATTTTGCAGATCGACCCATCTTCTTCAACCTGCAATGAAAAATGCAGTTTCCAAAGGTTTTAGCTCATCGATAAAATGCCAAACCAAAGTAGAGATGACTTCAGAGGCAATCTCCAACCGTCATGCAAGTCACTACAGAGCGATAGCTATCAAAGGATCCGACAAAAAAGCTTTGGCCAAAAGAAAAGAACCATTGTATACGTCAAAATGAGATTAATGTTAAAGAAAAGAAGTGACACCATCCATGATAAGAGAACCATGTTACAGTTTCAAGTCGATACTTGCAAACCTAGAAGCCCAGTCAAGGGTCAAAGTTATTCGATCAATTGATTCTTCGACCTTCTTCATTTTGAAAACATAGGACTTCTGCATGGCTTGAGAACAAACATTACTGCTTCCCATAATCACATAAACCGATCCTCCTCCCAGTGTGGATTAAAGGCCATGGGACTTCCACTAACATGCACATTCATGCTCAGAGGTCCTCAAAGAACCGCAAATGGTCTTCGAAAGTCTCGGCATGACGGATTTTGCGGATCGACGCATCTTCTTCAACCTGCAATGCAAAATGCAGTTTCCAAAGTTTTTAGCTCATCGATAAAATGCCAATCCAAAATAGAGATGACTTCAGAGGCAATCTCCAACTGTCATGTAAGTCACTAAAGAGTGACTACTAACAAAAGATGCGACGAAAAAGCTTTGCCCAAAAGAAAAGAAGAATCATTGTATAGGTGAAAATGAGAATAACGTTGAGGAAAAGATGGTGACACCATCCATGATAAGAGAACCATGCTACAGTTTCAGGTCGATACTTGCAAACCTAGAAGCCCAGTCAAGGGCCAAAGTTATTCAATCAATTGATTTTTCGGCCTTCTTCATTTTGAGAAGATAGCACTTCCACATGGCTTGAGAACAAATACTACTGCTTCCCAAAATCACATAAACCAAAAATCCATGCGTGCTAACTGCTATAACCCAAGTCTTTGGTAGTACATTTAGGATACAAAACAATGAAAGACTACTTGAAGGATCTGAATTGCCATCTTCACTTTTAGTCGCTTTTAAGCACTTATGGTTTCATGCTCCAATCTATTGTTCGCAGTGTTGTCTTGCCAGTTTTGGGTTTAGTTATTTATCAAATTTATTTGTTTTTTCTGACGTACAAAATAGTTGTGTCCAACTAAGATTTCTTTATCAGTGGAAAAAAATCACGCCAGACAAAATCTTCCACAAAAGTGCATTTCTTCTGGTCTTTCACCCGCGATGCTTCTCTTTTCCTCACCAGTTGCTTTTTCCTTTTTTTTCTTTAGCCACCCCATGAGATAGGAAAAGCTTTTACGTTAGATTTACTGGATACTCCTATTAAATGATTTCTGTAAGAAGACAGTACTCCATTGAAAGCCACTTCATTTTATTTTGTTTTTACCGGTAAAAGCAATGTAAAGTTAATCAGACTGACTCTTTTACTGGGTTGATTAGCAAATGTTAAGAAACTGAAAGGGTATCCATGTAAATTTTTTCAAGCAAAGTCGAGGAAAAGCAGGATAACGACAATAATGTTCCAAAGCATGAATGAGCAAGGGGCGCTTACCCAGTACTCAGGGGGGCGCATCTTGAGATTGTAAGTCGAGGCCATGCTCATGCAGTATGCACCTGCATCATGGACAACGAGGCCCGCTCCCTACACAACAACGCTAGTCTTGCTCAGGAACCTGATGACATTCATTGAACAGATCATAAAGCAGGTAAAAACTAAAAACAATACCTTAGTGGGTGTTGGAAGTTCTCTGTCCTTCCCCAAGAAATCTGCAGATTCGCACACAGGACCCACCACATCGAAGGTCGAAGCATCGGCATCAGGTGGTGTAGGAGAGATCAATTCAATGTGCTGCAACCATTATTAAAGGTCAACCTTGCAACTAAGGGAGCAAATAGTATTGTTACTCTCTGTCACCTACACAATGACAAAAACAAAAGCAAATATATGGGTTTTCTACTTCACTAAGCCGTTCTCACCCCAAACCCAAATAAAAATAATGAAAACATATCTAAAAAATGATCTATACAAAGAAAGGAGAAGTTTAACCATAATTTAAGTAACATTTTTCATCTTCCCAGCAACGATAATGCCCAGACCAGCTAAGCTCCGCTGCTATTGCAATCCCATGTAAATATGCACAATAATCACTGAAACTTTTCCTCTGAACAATTATAAGTTAAGTTTTTTTTGCTAAAACCTAAACAAATTAATGGTGAAAATATAAGGACCAAGGCTCAAACCAGGCTTTCAAACATTGAACAGAGGCAAAAGTGATGTATGATGTTGACAGACTAATTTGCTCAAACTTGATATTCTTATTCTTATATGAATAAACAGCATCAAATAAAACTCAAAACATTAGCTGAGCCGTTAAAATAAGGTTGAGAATCATGTATGAAGATACACTAACCTGATATGCACCATAAAGACTCGGACGGATAAGTTCTGCCATGCTACCATCAATCACAATGAAATTCTTTGTTCCATTAGTTTTAACTCCAGTCACGCGATTAACCAAACAGCAAGTATTTGCGATCAGCGATCGTCCTGGTTCAATAATGAGTTTGAGATTCCGTGAAAGGACTAGTTCACGGACCTGCATTCAACCAGAAACAAATGTAAATTCAGTGCAATGAGATGGCAGTACAATCAACAATCAGCACATTTGTTTTACTACCATAAAGTAGCAACCCCTTTAAATAAGAGATTCCGAACAATTTTATTCTAGTAAGTAATCTGATTGCCCAGAAACTAAACATAAATCCCAGTAAAGACACCTAAAAGTGTTGGAAACACCTAAAAATGTTGGGATTATAAAAAAGTAGCATGAGCAAATTATTACAAGTTCAAAAATAATAATTGCAAATATAATTGTCTTTCAAATCAAATACGTCAAAGTTTTGTTGCCTCAACAAAAATTAATCATTGGGGCTGCAATAGCATTATGAATTGTCTCTGAAAAACGACACATGACATGAAGAATTAAAGGTAGGATCCTCACAGTGTCAATAAGATCTCTGGGCGTAGGAAGGACGGCACCAGTGTGGTAATAATCTATTCCAAGACCACCTCCAATATTCAAATAATTAACCTCAAACCCTTGCTCACGAATGAGGTCAATATAATTTACCATGAGCACAGCAGCATCTCTGAAAATGTCAACCTGAGAAGTACAAGAACAAGGAACCTCTCAATATCACAAGTGTGCCGATTGCCAAGTAAATTAGAATTGAGGGGTAGATGGAAAAACACATGAAGTACAGAGAGATTCCTATGATCCTTGTACTCAATTAGGTACAACCAATCAAAGGTAAACTAATAATTAGACAACAACTGCTGTAATCTTTAATATGATTCAAGACAAGATTAAGACCATACCTTGGTAATCGTGGAACCAAGATGGCAATGGGCTCCCACAAGCTTCAGCTCATTTGGATGTGATTTTACAGCATCAAGAAACCACTGCAGCTTCTCATTCCTAATACCAAACTTAGAGTTCTTGTTTCCCGTGGCAACATATGGATGGACCTGAATTGAAAATCCGCAAAGAATTAGTGTGAGATTTTCAGGAGAAGGAAAGAACCAATGACGCACCAGCCATTATTCATATGAATTGCATAAAAATGCTGTGAAATAATGAGCTGGACAGAGAATAGCATGTAAGGTGTGAAATGCAAAGGCCTTATGAGTGGAAGAACCAAAAATTACCTGAGGATCCACATCTGGATTAATACGAAGTAGGACATTAACCTTCTTGCCTGCTATCCTTGCAGATGCAACTATGTTCTCCAAGTCAAATTCGCTGTCAACGTTGACAAAGACACCTTCTTGTGCTGCTAGAACCAAATCTTCCAAGAGTTTCCCGTTCCCATTAAAAATGCATCTATCATCAGTTCCAAAAATCAAATATATTAATTCACTTTGTCGTCCAAAAATTGCAAACAATTTCACAGAAACACAATTTAAGCAAAACTATCCCACAATTTTCTTCTTCAAAGGATCATCGTTGATAAATGAAAAGGCAAGCATTCAGATACAAAGTCAAAACACACTTGCACGTCGAGTGCATCAATAATACGTAGTTCAAAACTGACAGATAAAACTACTTACCCTTACGAGGTAATACAGCAGCAAATGTGACAGATATGAAATAGCAACCTGAACACATTTTAGACCTTTCTTAACAATCCACCTTTTTTAAAAAGCCAATGCAATATTACTGCCCTAAACTTTGATAAAAAGGCATTCAACCATTCCTGTTGAATCTGCAATGAAAGACCATCACTGATCAGACAGACATGTTGTTTAAGCATTAGATGTTTCCACTGGAGGGACTTTATCATCTCCACTATCAGCAGATACATAATCCTCTAGCACATTAGTCACTTCAATTCGATCCAAAATCAAATGTCCCTTCCGCGATTCATCCATAGTAACTCATCTAACTTTTGACATCCTCAACGATACCCATTGAATCGTCCCGTTCTCACATTGTAGCTGATCCCACATATCAGCTCCCCATATCAAAGAAACAAAAGCACCACAAATACTAAGCCTAATGTTTTATTTTCCCTTTACAAGTTTGGGTATGATCACCAGCCAAAAGATTTTCAATAATACTGCATAAAACTTTTTTCGACCAGCAAAAATTCAGGGAAACAAAGCAGTACTCTCATCTCATTTCCAACTAGACACCAGCTTCCTAATCATTTCTCTCTCAAAAATGTGCCTGTGCAGGGACTAACGCTAACCACATTACACTCAAAACTAAGAAAAAACCAACAAGCACACACAAATCCATTCTCCACTCATCTAATAAACCACATTTCAAATACCCACTTGCAAACACAAAACAGCGCTTCAAGAACAGCATGCGGAAAAACTCTATTTCACCTGGTGGGATCGAACCCAGCACGAAGCGCCAGCCTCAGCTCATTCCCGCTGACCAACACCGCCCCACAACCCAACCCTCTCAAGTGCTCCAAAATCTTCAAGTTATTGTTCGCCTTGATCGCGTACCCGATGACCGCGCCCTCCAAACCCTCCAAAGCGTCCCTATAAGCCTCCACATTCCTCGTGATCTGCTTCTTACTGTAGAGGTAAAACGGCCTTCTCTCGACGGTGTCCATGATGTCCTGGACCTTGACGTCCTCGCAATAGAGGAACCCGTCCCGGGACTTGGAGAAGCAGTGCTTGAACGTCGTCGTTTGCGGGTCCTGGGCGGCGGTCTTCGCCGGGTTCTGGGAGATGACGGCCCGCACCTGGAGGCCGTTCGCGGGTCTTGCGGCCGCTTTGAAAGGGAAGACGGTGATCTTGGCAGGTGGGTTTTGGGAGAGAGGGTGGCTCGTCAGGGTTTTGGGGCCTGAGAGGAGGCGGGAGATCGGAAGAGCGGCCATCGTCGGGGGGCGAGTGAAGGTCCGCGAGGGAGAGAGAGACTGAGATGGGTGAGTCTTAGGGTTCGATGCGTTTTGCGCTCTTTTCTCCCGGGTGTTTATACGGTTACTTGATTCTTTTGGAGTCAGCGGAGTCAAAGGTCTGATTTTCGTTTGGGCGACAATGGTCAGCCTAATTTGTAGGAGGGTTTGTCCGTCCGGATATTGGGCTTGGATCGCCGGGATCGGGCCTATCTCAGACCGAGTCATATGATCTGAGCTTCGGCTAGTCCTAATCTGATATTTTATCTAATCTTTTTTTTAATAGGGGTCATCGATTTCCGGTCCAGCCTGGCCCCACCCGGAAATCGAGAACCGGATTAAGAGGACCGTTTAATAATTTCTAGAAATGGCCACCGAGAACACCTAGTCTTGGGACTTGTTCGGTCTGGTTCGGTTTCTTGGCAGTCCAATGGAACCGGTGAATTCACGTATCTTGGCCAAAAGTTTTGTTTTAATTGAATTGTCAATCCATGTCGCAATTCGAAACAGGAATTTCATCCAAGATTTGCGAAGAAGACTGAGAGATGATGGGGTCGTGATTTTGGGGGCACGCTTGAAAAAAGGAGGAGGATTCAATGGATTCTTTTCCATGAACGACAGCCTCACAAAATTAAAGAAGGTGCGAGTAAGAAAGAGAGGTAAAGTCGATGAATCTTTGCAAAGAAAGAAAGTAAAATAAAGAAAGAAGCAAGAAACAAACCGAGCAAGCTGGATGAATCAATGCAGCAATATGAATGAAACAAAGATTTGATTCGTCATCTAGATTAAGCGAGGCGTGAGAGGAGATGACTCGAAAGGCAAGAAGGAAGGGAAAGGCCTAAACTTCAGGTTATGTTCTTTAAGAAATTAAAAAAAATAAAAATATATATAATCAATCCGATCTGATCAGTCTGGTTCTCACCCTAGAATCAGGAACAGTACCAAAAATCATCAGTTCCATTTTTATAGAATCGGGAACTGAATCAGCACCCCTTGAAATCGTCTAGAACTGGCCGGTTGGGGCGGTTCTCTATGCTCACCCTTACTTTTTAAAGTGAATGGTTTTGAATCCTGCAATAGTCGTTGACCTCTTGCCAAGTCCTTTGAGGGCAGGTGATCATTAGTTGGGCAAAAGAAAATTTGACACACAAGTTTGTCAATTGAGGATTTGCCACACGACATTTATCTATTCTAAATGAGAAGATGACAAGAAGAGACAATCGAATGTTTAGAAAGTATAAAACAATTAAATACAAATATTGTAATTTGATCTAAATAAAGATTAACGTCCAAATTTTGCAAAAGGTAATATTATGATCAAATCAACTGATGCAATAGAATCATACAATTAGTAAGACATACCATGCAAAAATTTATGGCATGATTTCTTAGACTTTCCAGGTTAGAAACACATCTCCAACAAATCTATATTTTCTTCTAAAACAAAGTAAAAACCGGGAAAAAAAGAAGCAAAAACACATGAAAAAAAGCTCAAAAATGTTTAAAGCCAGAGAACCAAACTTGTAAGGATCCAAATTGGTTATGGTCGGTTCCCCAAATTATTTTTTTTTAGAAGCCTACCCAATCACCGTGTGAAGTGGTCTAGAACTAGTTGTGTTAGTTCAATTCCTGAGTTGAACCCGCTTAGTTGCTTTTCTCTACCCATCTATGCTCATACTTTCAATAGAATTACTTTCAAATCATAAATATTTCATAAAAATTATTTTAGACATGTATTATAGCAAATCAGGCTAATAACACGCATCCTTAATAATGGTTTAGGCACCCAAATAAGCCGAGTAAGACAATGGCTTCCTCATCTTCAGAACATGCATATATGGATGATCAAATAGACAACCAAAGCATATAATCATCTAAGCATATGTCACGGCCCGGTAGTTCCTTGGCCGCTGAATAGCCTGTGCAGTGTCTAGCAGGTCACTCATACTAGGCCAACCCTTGTTCTGTAGTTGATCCAAAGAACAATACGGTGAATAGCTTCCTCATATTGAATTTTATCACGCCCAGCTAAGCTCGAGCGTCTAATTAATCAGGTGAAACACGCATAATACTTTAGACATAACTGGTTTCGGCCTATCATGGCCTCATCAGGTGAGCGGCATCATCTCTTCGACCAGTTTGTGCACGGGAAGCCAACGCCACCTTTAGAACTTCTAAGGGTATATTTGTATCATCCTAGAACTCCTAGCACTAACCATCCTAACACCACTCCAACGATCCAGTTGTATTAATCCCTTCTGCATCAATCACTCTTCACTCGATAATCCCAAGCTCCATTCATAAGGGTACAAGCATATAAGAGAATCACAGTTTGCGACATTTTCCCCGGCTCGATTTCGTAACGTTCTCATTGCGGGCTGTTTTATCGCTTCCCTTCGTCACTTCTTGACCATCAATGCCACTTTTTCGGGACTTACATGAGTGGTGGACGCTCACCCAACAAAACAACTTCTCTTCACTTCACTAGTGGCTTTTCTCAATCAAAGCCATTCGGCACTCTCAATCACTTGTGCTTTCCCTAACAAGTGTGACATTTTTCGCCAACTACACCATTTTGGTAGCAACATTTTTGCCTACTTCCATTTTCTTATGATATCAGCAGATCAATGGAAGTTTCTCTCCTTGTTAATAACATGGTAGTAGACCCATCTTGAGATTCGCCTAACTAATATAAGAATGTTTTCCCTATTCAGTGAGGAATCAATTCTTTCGTTGTGCCCCCATCCTAGAAGCTGGTTGAGAGATGCTCTTTGTCCGAGCACTTTTGGCCCCGTCAATTTACTCTCCGTCCTCGTAGAACTAGGTAGACCACAGGTTTTATCCGACTCAACTCATTTACTAAAGGAATCTTGCTCTGAGACCATCTGTCACAGCCCGGCGGCTCTTTGGCCACAGAATAGCTCGTGCAGCGTATGGCAAGTCGTTTACGCTAAGCCAACTTTCGTTCTGTAGTTGTTCCAAAGAATAATACGGTGAACAGTTTCCTCGTATTGGATCATACCACATCCATTTAAGCTCGGACGTATAGTCCATTGAGCAAAATATGTAGAATACTTTAGGCACCATAACTGGTTTTGCCTACCACGGCCTCATTAGGAGAGAGGCATCAACTCCCGACCAATTTGTGCACGGGAGGCCAACCCCACTTTCAAAACCCTAAAGGTATATTTTCAATCCTAGAATTTAATACCAACCGTCCTGACACCACTCCCACAACCCAGTTATATTCATTTCTTTTGCATCACTCACTCTTCACTCGACAACCTCAAGTTCCATTCATAAGCATACAAGAGAATCACGGTCCGTGACATTCTCCCCCACTCAATTCTGCAACACCCTTGTTGAGGGCTGTTTTGTCGCTTCCTTGCGTCACTTCTTGACCATTAATGCCGCTTTTTCGGGACTTACATGAGTGGTAGACGTTCACCCAACATAACAACTTCTCTTCACTTCACTAGTGGCTTTTCTCGATCAGAACCGTTTGACACCCTTGGTCACTTGTGCTTTCCCTAACAAGTGTAGTATTTTTTGCCAACTGCACCATTTTGGTAGCACCATTCTTTGCCTATTTTTGATTTCTTATGATCTCAGCAGACCAATGGAAGTTTCTCTCCTTGTTGATAACATGGAAGGAAACCCATCTTGAGATTTGCTAAACTGATGTAGGAATATTTTTCCTATTCAGTGAGGAATCGGTTCTTTTGTTGTGCCCTCATTGTCATCCTAGAAGCTAGTTGAGAGCAGCTTTTTGTTCGAGCACTTTTGGCCCTGGTGATTTACGCTCTGCCCTCGTAGAACCAGGTAGACCACATGTGATGTGTGCGTGGACGAGTGATTCCGAAAATGGGGTTTTCTAATTTATGTGTATGGATGGGTGTGTGTTTACGGGATAGTTATCGAAGAGTAAAAGGAAACTGAAGGATAGGTTATGATCGACACCAAGGTATAACGGACGCGCCACCAATCGAGGATGAGTATCAGGATTGACGAAGTTCACCACCGAGGCTTAAAATATAAGCCACCTACCAAGGTTAAAGGACTTCAGGATAGGAGAAGCTCACTACCATGGCGTAAAGGGAATCCACCAACTGAGGATAAAGTGCTTCTTGGCTCACCACCGAAGAGTAATCCACTCTCTAAAGATAAAGAAACCAATTTAGGAGTTATCCACTCTCCAAAAATAATCGCTCAATCAGAGGAAAATCTCTTTGTATTATCATTCATCAAAGTCTAGTATGCTTACATTGGAGGACTCTCCTCTATTTATAAGGGAACTAAGAAATAACCGAAAATCAAAAGACATGGGAATTATTCAACCATTTAAGGACTTAGGAACT
This sequence comes from Syzygium jambos, assembly GCA_031216235.1. Lineage (NCBI taxonomy): Eukaryota > Viridiplantae > Streptophyta > Magnoliopsida > Myrtales > Myrtaceae > Syzygium > Syzygium jambos. The sequence goes on from CM062226.1 coordinate 19,736,079, forward strand.
AGAAAGCATTAAATACCTAGGAACTAAGAACTTTGACTCTTGAGACTTATAAAACAATTAAGACCTAGAAACTAAAAAATGCATTGATGGCATATGGAGCCTTGAAATCTTGAGCCTTGCACCTGATCTTCCAAAATTTGTGCTCCTGACTTGATGAGATGATAACTACCTCATTAAGTAAGTATATATCACAGGAACTTGCTTAGAACAACCTCATATCGATATATTATCAATCCGTATTGAAATCAGCTACTAATCTTGTTGAGAAGATATTGGATTTCTGAATGGCAAGATAGACATATCGACAAGAGTCTTACCGATAAGATCGATAAGAGATAAGCCTCATCTTTGGCTTTGTTAGTTTATCGACAAGAGTCTTACTGATAAACAAGAATCTCACCGATAAGATCGAAGAAGAATTGATAACCCCTTTAATTAATGGCCTCCTTATTGATGATCCATCGAAACAAGTTCTAACCGAATTCTACTTTAGGTTGAATGAGCATCGATGGTGCTAACTTTATTGATGGACTTAAGTTAGATGCTCCCGCATCAACATGTTTTATTCAACTCAACTCACTAACTGGAGGAATCCTGCTCTGATACCATCTGTCACGGCTTGGCAGTTATTTTGCCACGGAATAACTCGTATGACGCCTGGTGGTTGTTCACACCTGACTAGCCCTTATTCTGTAGTTATTCCAAAGAATAATACGGTGAATAGCTTCCTCATATCGGATCATATCACGTCCAGCTAAGCTTGGGCGTATAGTCCATTGAGCGAAACATGTAGAATACTTTAGGCATCACAACTGGTCTTAGCCTACCATTGCCTCATCAGGAGAGCGATATCAACTCCTGACCATTTTGTGCACGAGAGGCCAACCCCGCCTTCAAAGCTCCTAAGGGTATATTTGTTCCATCTTAGAACTCCTAGAACCAACTGTCCTAACATTACTCCTACAACCGAGTTGTATTCATCTTTTTTGCATCATTCACTCTTCACTCAATAACCCCAAGCTCCACTCACAAGGGTATAAGAGTACGAGAGAATTACGGTCCATAACACACGCATACACATTATATTAGGACTTATGCATACATATCACCACATGACACGTCATATTTTGCCACGTCGTTATCATGAATGCATGTTTCAAGACACACGAACACACACGACACATATACATAGGCGTAAAGTGATCTTAACCTTCTGCCAGATTACATCTCAACAAAGAGAATCACATTCTTATTTTAGGAAATTAAATGAGAAAAGAATTTTAAAATGATTCAATAAAAAATGTGGTATCGAAAAAGCACCTTGGGGGTGCTAACCCTTCTCCAAATGTAACTGAACCCTTAGACCATGGATTAGCGATTTTTTGGCGCATAGACAAGTCACCTTCACAAGTGCACCTATATAGTTCAACTTCCCTAAAACTATCTAGGATTCTTGTTGACACCTAAATTTTGACAATCCAGTCAATTGTTCTTTGCATAAAAAATTAGAGATCAATCATGGTCTCTAGGAAAAAATATTAATTAAAATGCATATAGATATTAGAAGCATTTGCATAGACTCATATAGTTACATTTGCATTGGATCGACGGTGGTAGAAGCATTTGCATAGACTCATATAGTTACATTTGCATTGGATCGACGGTGGTTAGACTCGAGTGAACGGCTCTGAACTTAACGAAATTGGACTAAGCCCTCGTTCAAGAAAATTCTTGGTCTAGCCCATAAGTATTATAAGAGCCGAAATTCTCTCATTGGATAATTGAACAATTAATCTTGATTATTATTCAAATTTTGGAAGATAATTGTTCGATTTGGTTTGATATTATCAAGATTCTAAGAGATAATAAAATTTTCATATCAGTAAAGTATATCTCTTAGAATTTAAAATTGAGAGTTTTAATCTAAACCTAGCACTATATAAAGGAACACCCATTCACGTTCCGAGGGGGGAGCCTTCATAATTTTTAGAAATCAGATTTTTTCAGAGAGACACACAAGAGGCACACGTGAAGAGAGCGAGAAAGGGAAGAACATTGAAGACGCCACTGCCGCTGCCCCCGCCGCGCGTCGCTGCGCTGCTACCCCCGCCGCGCGCCGCTGCGCCGCTGCAAGCCGCCGCCGCCCCTGACACCATGCCACCGCCTCTGCATGCTCGTCGTCACCGTCGCGGCCACCGTCGATTCGCTGATCCGCAATCCCGATCCGCTGCAAATTCAAATTAGGAAAGAAATCTGCAAATCAGGTAATTATCTTATCCCAATTTGATTTGAATATTTCGTTGCCTAATTTGTGCTTATTGATATCTAATTTTGCATATTCGAGTAATAAGCATATTTCAATTAGGATTTATTTCCTTTTTTGAAATCTTGGATATCTGATCTTTTCAAATTTGGATAGAATTTAGAATTTTCAAAATCCTTCGAATATATCCAAGATATTTGAGATATGTAATTTTTTTCAAGATGTGATCGATTAAGAAAATTTCCTAATCCGCAACCGCACATGTGGAAATAAATCTATCTATCAGGCTTTAGATAGAGTTATTTCCATAACGGGTATTTCGAATTTTAGGATTGATCTGTCAAGCTTCATATCGAAACTTAATTCGAAAAATTTAGCGGTTATATTTTTTACTTGATTTTAATTTCGAATTTCAATAAAAAAAAATGCCAAAAAGATTACTCTAAAATAGGTTAATTTCTTTAGTTTAAAATTGCATGTTTAGATAATTGGCATTTTTAATTTCGAATTTCATTTAAAAAAATACAAAAAAATAATATGCCCGTCATTAGTAATAGGTCACGTCGTTGCATGACATATAATTTGCATGTTAGGTTGCATTAATCGCATGTCAATTTTTGCATGTCATTACATATAGGTTAGCTTTTATTTAAATAAGTAAAAAAAAAAAAAGAGAAAACTTCTGCATCTTTGAACTCTAAGTCAAGATTTATCAAAATTATCAAATTAAGTATTTTTCCTGAAATTGGTACCGAAAGGGCGTTAGGGAATCTAGCGTAACCAAGTCCATGAATTCATAATTTCTGGTTCGCAGAAATAAAATAGTACTCCCGCTATTTTATTTAGATTTCTAATCAACCTACCCTAAATGATTAGTGACGACTCCCATTGAAAATATTTGCATGCTCACAATTAGACCAAAGTTGCGATTTGGTAGAGTTTGGGAGAACTCGAACTAGGTTAGTTAATTTAATTGATCTAGTAATCCATTAACCTAAGATCGGAAAATCCGATTTTTTTAGGTCGCGACAATTCTGGGTCCCATTAGCAGTGTGACATTCTAAATTCGACCCACTTCCGTAATCAATGAAATAGATGTTTAATTCTCATTTCGTTTTAGTAAGTCTCGCCCAAAACTAATCACTCTCGGGATACTAACTGATGGAAAATGGCTAACTAGAAAAACGGTACGTTGACCCAAGAACTCGACTGTGAATCGAGCTCCAATTCCGAAAAACGACGAGGGAATATTTTGGGCCACTGTGGGCCGATCCTAGGAAGATGACGGATTTGGTTTGATCAACGACGTACGATCGGATCGTGGGTAATTCCGCACGATCGAGAGTACGCATGGTGAACAATCCTAAACTTATTCCGAATGATCACGACCTCCGGAACTAGCGATAAACCCTCGGGTTCTCTTTGAAATCGAGACCATCACGACTCGAGTAACCCTAAGTCGATACACGTAACCCCTAAACAGCTACCCGTTAGTGAGAGACGCTAAATTTGCATTTGAGCGGAATTGATCGTTGAATTGAATCTAGACTTGAGTGTCGAATTTCGCGGATGTACGCGACTATTTTGCAAGGACGACGTCATATTAACGTGGCCAATCATATTTGGGATTGGTATGATCTAAAAATGGAATTTTGGACCGGGAGTAGAAAATTACCGTTTTGCCCTTGAGCCCCAAGCTTTAATTCCGAAAATTGGAGGGCAATTTGGACTTAATCAGCCCCCTATAGTGGCCGAAATTTATGGACCAATGAGCCCCCATCATCATTTCTAATCTCCACCTTACCCTTGGATATTTTGATCAAGAACCAATATTGGCCATTGAATGAGAATTGAGTTGATTGGCCTTTGAATTGTGGCCATTAGATCATGTGTTAGTGGGGTGGATAGGATAGACATTTTTAGTGGGGTTGGCCACCAACTCCCACTCACAATTTTGAACAAAAACTCTCACTCACTCTCTCTCTCCTCATTTCCCCTTGGCCGACCAACTCTCTCTCCCTCATCCTCTCCATCTCCTCCTTTCCACGTGAGGAAGCTAGCCCTGTCGGAGCATCGCCACCGCCGCTTAAGCGCCGCTTGCCGCCGCCGATCCGCCACCACGCCGACGTCGCCGCCACCACCACCATTCGGCCACCCCATTTTCTCCTTCTCTCTACTCTATTTCGGCACCACCACCAGCCGACTAGCCCCCGCCGTGACCATGAAGCCACCACCTAAGCACTGCCGTCACCGGCTGCCCATCTGCCTCACGCACGCCACCGCCGCTGCCCTCAACCTCTCTCTCTCCATTTTTGTGACACCACCACCATCACCAGCCTCCTCTCAAGCTGTTTTGAGTCGCCGGGAACCACCAGCCCGCCGTTCACCGCCGTACACCGCCCGTGGAGTCGCCGAAGCACCGGCTGAACCGGCGTGAACTAGCACCGCACATCCCATTTTCTCCCCTTGTCCAGCCTCGTTTGGAGCTTAGGAATTAAGTGAGTACAAACCCTAAACCCTAATTAAGATTATATGCATTCTAGATAAGTTTAGGGGTTAATTAGGGTGCTTTAGGGGTTGTTTAGGTGGCTGATGATTAGGGCTGTTCATGAGAAAATTTTGGGAGCCTAATGTGATGTTTTAATGGTGGTTTAGATGTACGTAATGGCCTAATTAGTGGCTGAGTAGAATTGACTTGATTGGACCTTTGTGTGACTAATCTCGTTTTGCCATGTGTGATTGATTAGACCATGTGGTGGCTAATTTGTGCTTGGTTTGATATTAATTATGTGATGCCCTATTGTGTGCTTAGTGTGGCCGAGGTACGAGAGGCATAGGGGGCCCTTGATATGTGTAATTTTAATGACTAATTGCATGATTTTGTGCATAAATTGATGGGCCATGGCTGAATCGATTTGGTTGGTTAATTGAGCATGTTGTGGTGTGAATTGAACATGTTGTTACGTTAATTTGAGTGCTCAATGTGACTTTAATTGATGCCCGAGCGTCGGATGATATGGCCATGATTGTGCATACTGAGCATTGGCATGACATGTGAATCATGCGAGTGTGCGCGAATGACATTGAGCATGTAATCACCTAAAATGCCCTGATGCGTTTTACGTGGGATTCAAATAATAATTGGTGGATGTGCACGCGTGATCACATAAATCCTGAGGCGTTATTTACACAGGGTAATGAATCCGTCCTGAGGCGTTTAATGCGGGACGATACCCGAACTACCGGAAGATGGCCAACCTGAGGCGTCGTTCACGCGGGTTGTGTCATGAGTCTGATGCGTTTAACGCGGGCCAGAGATTGATTGAAAGTGATAGACCTGATGTGTTTTATGCGGGTCGGACCTAATACGTTTAACGCGGGTCGAAAGTTAATTGAGAAATTGGCACGTGTGCAAGTGTGCATCAATGAGCATGAGCATGGTGACGGCACGTGTGCGAAGAGTGCATTGACGAGTGCAAGCGTGTGCATGACATGTGTTCGTGGCCAAGTGAGTTCATGTATGTGCCATAAGTGGGTTCTGCGTTATTATTGTTATTATTATGTGCCTAACCTGCAGGGCTGACTATGTGATTGATTTGGGCCCGAGAGCCTAAGTCGTTTGTGTACTGTTGTTGTTTAGTGTTTGTCTGGAGGTGCATGTTAGTCTAGTTTAGATTTAGGGGGCCTACTCACTGAGATTTATTCTCACTGTTGTTGAAACTCAACTTTTCAAACCCTAGCCTTGAGGATGGCAGGTGTACCGATACGTTTTGGGATCCAGTATCGCATAGAGCGTTCGATGATCGAGTATCCTGTTGGGAATGAGGAGACTTACATTAGACATTACACTATTGTTTGGGTCGACGTGGGCGAGTCACAATTCCAAGCTCATCCCTACCTAAGTTGGTGTTTTCGAGACCAGTTCGGTGTATACGGGCCCCTTAGGACTTTTGATGTCTCGATCGACGGGTTAGGTCATTGGGACCCGCAGGCAGCTGATAGGGAGGTAGTCAGCCCCGATGCCATCTCCGAGGAAGATTCTGACCCCCGGCCGATCATCTTTGAGATGGATTCCGACCCTAAACTAGAGAAGCTGATGGAGTCGGAGTTCGATCCCGAGCCGGAGCTGATGGAGATGGAGCCAGAGCTGGAGGATGACTTCGAGGAGGAGCTGTTGGATGCCGAGTCCGAGCCGGAGTCTATGGACTCTGAGTCCGAGTCATCCTATGATTTGTCTGAGTCGTCGAGATCCGACCCGAATTGAGAACCCTAGAGTTTGACCATAGAGCCTAGTTAGTATGAGGGCCGACACTTTTTGGAGAGCGCCCTTTTGGAGATAGTACCTGACCGTCCCGAGCCACGTACCCTTTTTGATGTTGGTGGCTGCTGACCCGTTTTGGTTTTATGTATATTATTGTGAATGGATATTGTAAATCCTTTGTATCAATGTAAGTATGTGTTTATGATATATATATATATATATATATATATATATATTTTTATAACCCAGGGAACCCCCGCACGGCCGATAGCCGGGAAGTAAACCCTGGGGGCGATACGTGCTAGCCACCACACACGTGCCACCGGTTAAGTCACCCTGCGGCGCCCGAGATTCGAACACTCAACCTTTTGCGAGAGGAAAAGTGCGCGTTCCAGCAACGCCACTCAAGCGGGTGGTTGTTTATGATATTCGTTGCTATCCTTGGTCACTATTTTATTATGTACGGGTATTTGTTTGCTTCTGCATGTATATTATTCTCTGATTTGGGTTTTGAGTCGGCAACGCGTCCTGGGACGTCACACAAATTAGACCATGGAAGGGATCGTCGCATGCCGTAAGGTTCGGGACGTGACAAGCAGGCTACACGTTTGTTTTTAAAACTCAAAAACCAACTTTCATATATTGCCACTAACCTAAGATTAGAAAAGGTCCTAAGGACCCACAAGGCAATAGAAATTATTTTTAGTGATTCATTTGATCATATCTAATTGATTAAAAAATTTAAAGTAATATTACTTAATTTTATTTTACGTACTTGTCGATGTGTATTTTTCAAATATAAAGATCTCAAAAAATTATCTTATTAGAGTTAGCTATAATTATCCATTCAATAATAGGAAACATCTCTAATTATGCAGTTTGTCATATTAATTTATATAATATAATCCTCTAATATCCTTTATTCGCCATATATGGGCTATCAATTTTATATTTTTTTAATGGTAGTTTAACATCACTTAATTGTGAAAACATATATTTGTATCGTGTATCCACTTATTATTTCACTCTTGAAAAGAATGATGGATTTAATCATAAGTGTCACCAGTAATTATATTTTTAGCCATAATTATTCATGGACTTGTACAATCAGGTGATATGGCCCCTAAATAAACTATAAAAAGTAATGATTAATCTTTCATTTACTTGATAATTATTATTTTATGGATATATGAAATAGAAAGCCCCACATTGTTAAATTTTTTCAAAAGCTCGTCATCAACGATTTTTTGTGAAACAATTATATAAGTCAATAAAAAAATAGAATCTACATATTACTCAACAATTACATTTAAAGATTCTTATCAGAAAGTCATAATCTTATTTCTTGTACATCGATCAGAGATTTATTACTACAATATATATTAATGATTTATTACCAAAAAATGCAAAAAATTAGAGATGCAAAATTATAAATTTGCTAAAATGACCACGAAAAGTGAATTGCTGGATAAAGGTCACACGGGCATGCCTTATACAACTCTCTATCTTAATATTTGAAATTTTTGAAAATAAATAAATAAATATTTCGAATTATATAAAACACCAAACTGTAAGTTCCCTAAAACTAAAGATGAAGTAGCGTGAAAACTTTCTTCGATAACAAATCCACAAACCTGCAATTCTGGCCATTACTTAAAACCAAACCGCACTACTTTCCTCGAAGAAGTCTAGGGACACTAAATAACTAACGGTACAGTTGACAGTCTTGAAAGTGGAAAAATTACCGAAAAAAATCTTAAATCTATCACATTGATAACAATTTAGTCCAAAATCTTTCAATTAAGCCAATTTAGTGGTAAACATTTTCACATTGGTATCAAATTAGTCCATCCCAGCTAATTTATTAGGCGACTCCATTAGGTTGCCATGCCAACATTTTTCTTCTTGTGGAATCTTTCTTTCTTTTTATCTCTAGCCAAAAGAGAACCAAAATCGCAATCGCTAGATAAGAATTTCAAAGTGTTCGTACCTCTGAATTATCCAAAAATAACAAGAATTCAAATTATACTTTAGCTAAAAATTTGAATTACCAATTATGACAAAATAGCCCAGTGGAGTTGGGCCTTGGTTCATAGCCGACGTGCGTTAGAATCGCATATCGAATCCTAGTGCCAACGTATGCAATGGGTTTATTAACCTTCTAGGATAGGCACAGTCGGTTTAAGGTATCAAATCCCATCAATTACGTGCAAACTGTTTTGGATTATGGTATGATCTTAATCAGTTCATGGAAATTGCAGGGTATTCCATTAACCTTCAAATAGTCGAGCTTCTATATTCATGCCTTTGTATAAAAGAAATAAATGAATTACCTCCATGAATAGATTCGCAAATGTAAATAGACCATGTGAAGGTTGTTGCGGTGATTATTACATTGTTGAATACAACAAAAGTTGATACTCTTTAGGGTTAATATCACAAAAAATCTCAAATTGGTACATTTGTGATAATTTTATCCCAAACTAATTTTTTATCACAAAAAATCCTGAACCGGTATACTTATGACAAATTTACTTTCTGTTAGCTTATGTTAAATTGAATTAATACTAAGGCTCCATTCGTTTGCCGGAAAATATTCTCTTTTTGGAAAATATTTTTCTGGAAGTTATTTTCCTGAAAAATATTTTCCTGGAACACAATTTTCTGGTGTTCGGCTAAAATTTGAAAAAGTTTCGAAAAATATTTTCTGGTGTTCGGCGATCGCCGATCCGGGGGGGTCCGGCGACCAGCAGAGACGGCGGCGGCGGCGGCCGACGACCGGCGGCGGCGGCCGGTGACCGGCAATCAACTTCCTCTCTCACGGAAAACATTTTCCCTCCCATGGGTAATTTTGCCTTGACTTTGGAGAAAAATGATTTCCTCTTTGTGAAAAGAAAAATTCATTTTCCTCAAAACAATGAAGGATTTGGGGGTGGGGAAAGAAAATGTTTTCTTACGGAAAACATTTTCCACCCCCGAACACCGAAAACGCAGAAAATGTTTTCTGAAAAAATATTTTTCCGGAAACGAACGGAGCCTAATAAAAATCACAAACCAGTACACCTGTGATAAATGGAGGGTAAAAATCCAAACTGATACACCTTTCAACTATTATATGTCATCTAGCTTCAGCGGTAAAATTTAATAGAAATTAATGGAAAGTAAATTTGTCACAAGTGTACCAGTGTATGAATTTTTATGGTCAAAAAATTAGTTTGAGGTAAATTTGTTATAAGTGTATCAATTTGAGATTTTTTATGATATTAATCCCACTCTTTATACGACACTCTTCAATAGATTATTGCTTCGTTTCTTTGTTTTTTCTTCTGTTTTTTCATGTTGTGCAATTTCACCAGTTTGAGATAAACTAGAGTAACTAATATGAACTTTGTCGACACGTGTCTTCGTATGGACATTCAGTTAAATAACAAAACAAGGGAACTTTTTAATTTTTTGTACATTAATTTCCCTTATGATTATCAAGCATACTATCACTCTTTTTTTCTTTTAATGTGCCAATTAAGACCCTCAAGGAACATGATCCTATCAGTATAGTCACTCCTATGTAGGCTTCTATTTCCAGCTGCTGTGTGGAACATGGCGAATCGAATTGAGCCGTATAGCGCCAAACTCGAACTCGACTCCATCATGTACTCAAGGCTCAAAATTTCAGACTTGAGCAACATAATAGTTTATGCATGATCTCCACTCAAATAGAAGATCGAAATACTCTAACTTGACTCGACTGAACTATAATAAATTTATAAAGGAACTAGAGCTCGAGCTCGATCTGAAAAAAAAACTCCAATGTTATGGATATATAATGTAATTTTGAAGATTTTCGGGTCTAATTTTTTTATAAATATGGACATTTATGACAAAATACTAAAAGCTCGATTAGACTCGCGAGCATGTCGAGTAACGTATTCTTGAGCTCGAGCTTGACCCACAAGATGCTTGAGTTCGAAATTAGACAGGTTGATCATGTGAGTAGTTCTCGAGTCAAGTCTGACCTCTCCCAAGCACATTTTTCCTCCCACCACAGGTGTAGGGTTTGACTCCCGTGCTTTGCAAGAGGCAAAGCAAAAGTCAGATAGCGAAGAGAGTTAAAGATATGATAGACAAAAAAAATAATAATTAAATAAACAAATAGAAAGTACAAATCCGTCTTCCTTCAAGTATCAAGAATCAATCACTAAAACCTCAAAAAAAGAAAAAAGAAATGACAAGAAAGAAGACATTCTACAAGGAAGAAGCAACAAGATTAAAACAAGAAGATGCAGCTATTTTCTTTTTCCTTTTCTTTTTTTTCTGCCTATAATTATGTAAATGTTGAGGACTCCCTCAAGATAGAATTGGTTGACCCAGTACTTGGAATTTGCTTCTGAAATTGGAATGAGGTTAGTTGCTTTTGAACGGAGTGGCTTGCATTTAGCTCTCTCTCTCTCTCTCTCTCTCTCTCTCTCTCTCTCTCTCTCTCTCTCTCTCTCTCTCTACAATATGTGGATATGATGAAATAAATTTGAGTATTACAGGCTGTTTCCTTTATTCTCTCAGGGCCCCATTTTGTGAGATTAATTCGGGTGACAATCATAACCTTCTCTTCTCTTTGGCTCTCCCCAAAACTCTCTGCATCCTTGTCCAAAGGGTAAGAAAAACTTCTTCTTTCTTCTTTCACGTCAATTCATCAGCTTATCATGCTTGATCATCATTTTAGTTCTTGAACAACTTAGGTAAATCCATCATCTTGTCATGCACCATTCTTCATTGATCAAATGTTTACGCACAAAAATCTGACTAGGCATGCCACGATATATGTTGTAACTGTTCGCCGAATTGCAACGGGCGCAACTACTTTTCTTTACGCCGAGAGCTCTGCAATAAGAGTTTATTTCGGGGGTTGGATAAGTTTTTTTTCCGATTTTCTGAGTCTTTTTTTAACAAATGTGTAGGGACATACACATCCGGTGGAGGCGTCAACTTTGAGCCTCTGGGTAGGAGCGCTTGATTCTGCTGCCCCTGTTTTCGGCTGCGTGACCTCGAGCGAAATTCGCGAGATATGATCATGTGCGACAGTGTTTCTGGACAGCTCGTTTGCTCTGTCAAACTGGGTACGTCTCAATCTTCTTGTGGAATCTGTTTTTCCATTTCCCTCAAGCAATGTGATTTGCTTGCAAAGTTGGCATTCCACTCAGGCTCTCAACGTGGTATCCAGTAGTTAAGGTTGTAAGGTATAGCTGATCACCCCATGGAATTAGAAGAGAATGCTTATTTAGGGCAAAAGATGGATCATAATGGCGATTGAATTGGATTTGAATTATAGATGACTCGTTTCACTTCTTGATAGCTCAAAAGCCATGACTTCTGACCTCCTAAGTTCTCTCCCTCATCGTGTGATTTTCTACAAGAGGCAAAGAAACAGAGATGCTGATTGAGAAATATGTTTTCCATGTTCTTCAGCGGATCAGAGAGGCACAATGATGTTAACATTTATGAGATGTGTATTCTTTCACCGCATTCTTCATCGTCGGGTGCCTGAGAAGTTTTGATGACAATCCTGATGCCATAAAGTAGTCAACTTAGGTTGGCATTTCTTGGATTCGATATTTTGGAAAAAAAAAACGAAGGAGAGAAGTTTGGAATTTGCATTTCAATCATCAGAAAAGGTTCTTCCCCTCTGGAGCATCATTCGGCTTCCCGAGGATGGTTTGCGTCAATCATTTCGCAAAGTGTAATGTCACAGCGGGTTCGATAGCCTGGAATTGTTGTACAAGTATCGGTTTAAAGTCAACCTCAGTTTGCTTTCTGTATTGCTGATGATGCATTTGAGGATGTTTTCTTTTCACTTCTTCCACACAGGACAGAGAGGACTCAGAAACTCGATATGGAGATCTCCGAGGATGAGAGGAAAACCAAGCTTGGCTCCCCAAAGAAGGCGGCAATAAATGCCTCAGCCAAGAAGGGCCGAAGAGGCGGCAACGTCGAGTCTATCTTGTTTGACAAAGATGACAACGCTGAGGATTCATAGGCAGTGAATGTGCTTTGCCAAGTACTTATCCCAGAAGAGCTTTTGCCATCTAGAGACGATGATCAAATATCATACTAACGTCGCTTTCTATTTCAGTGATCGTGGTATTCAGGTGTCAATTAAATTTAAGTGTGATTATGCAGAAAACAAGGCGATAATGGAGATTAAGATTTCTTAGGGCCAGAGTTCAATATCGAGAAGACAAAGCAAATGTGGACCGACATGCTCCGGTGGAGGAAGGAACTTGGCGCAGACACAATCATGGAGGTAATCATCGACAAGGACTCGTATTCACATGGTTATTTCATTCCACGCTCTCTAAAATTACCGGGTACTAATAATCGACACTTTTTCTTAGAACTTTGTCCTCAATATGCAGAGCCCGGAATTTTGCAGGTAATCTAATGCTTGACATATTTCTTGCATCATGTACTCGCAGGGATTTCTTTTCCCTCGATCTCTAGGGGAAACCAAAAAGTAACTAGCCAAAACAGATTGCGAAATTTGCCAGACAAACAAATATAGAAGCTTAAATTATGTAGAAATATTAGGTCTCAAGTTTTACTCACCTCACACTGCAAACAAGGAAAGAAGCTGGGACAAATCAAAAGACAAATTTTATGCACAATAATTCTGCATATATATCCTTACAGTCTGCGCATGACAATCCAGTTTCTTGGGCTTGTGTATTCCCCCCCATAGTATCGACACAAGATATGTGGAAACACCGTTTGAAGGCGTCCATGAGGAATAACAAGTAACCCCTGGTCCTCTCTCTCTCTTTCTCTCCATCAGCAAAACACTCTTACCAGCAAAACTTCTTTTTCTGGTCAACATGCAGTAATCTAATATTAGCTCAAGGAAGTACCATCTCTTTCGTCTGTCTATTCACAGAAAAGGAAGCAAAAAATGGATCATCAACTTACCCGAAATTGCGTCTCTCGTTGATGATCTATGTATGCAAGCAGCTCCTCTTGCCTTATCAAGGCCTCATATAGAGCCTGAAAGAAAAGTGAAGCAAACAATAGAAAAGGGGCAATACTCAAAAAAGTTGCATTTGAGATACCAAGGAAGCTTTGCTCTTTCAACTTATGGAATTATAAGCCACATGCATAATATGGGTTTGGGAAAATGCAAAAGCTGAAGTGCATAGGTGTGGGAACTACATGCGCTCATGTACGTCTGAGGGCAGATTACCGTTCTAAGTTCTATAGGTTCATTAAGACCTTAACAGGTGCCAACCCATACATACAATCACATAGAAGCACCCATATTTCATTGATGAACTCGTGCACAAGCTAGCATGTCTAAATGTCATGTAAGACATACATCAAAATATATTTTTCATAACTTAATAAATTTGAATTGCTTATCCAATGGAAGAAGTTTGAGTTCTTACGTGGAGCAATTTCTAGATAAAAAAAAAATGCAGAACATAAATGTTTATTAACAAATCTATGGTTAAAAGAGAGAAGTGATGACTAAATAATCTTCACGCACTCACGCACAGAAGATTGAGGTGGCAAACTAAATGCCATACAATACACCAATGACCTGATTTCTAAACAGAAACAATGCAAAAATATTCCAAGGATCAATCACTGAATAACTTCATATTCAAGCAGGATGAACTTTGTGAAGCAAGAGACCTTACCAAAAAAAAAAAAAATTTGTGAAGCAAAAGAGAAACCAATTAATGGTATCAATGATAATTTATTTTGTTAGTGTGAACCCATTAATAGTTGCTCACTTTTCTTTCTTCTTTTTTTTCTTTTTTTCTTTTTACTTCAGCCTAAGATCGAAGCCTAAATTTGAAACCACTGCTTTATATAAAGTAAAAAAGAGATGATCTTAATATAGCTATAATGAGAAGTATTAACAGAATGTGATAATGATGATCTTAACATAACAAGAGTACCTTTTTAGTAGCAATTAGCTCTGCTTCTAAGGCATCAACACGGCAAACAGCAGCATTAAGCAATTCCTCTTTCTCATAGGGCATTTCAGATGGCTTTGCTTTAAGTGTATCGACCTTCTCCTCCAGCTCACCCAGTCTTTTCAGTACAGAGGAGAGGAGATCTGCCTCAGTAAATGCCGGAGTAGGTGATGGGGGACGGAACTCTTCCTTCTGAGTACTATCAGGAGCAACTTCAGAAATATTCTGGTCAACATTAAGTGGTGTGCTGGGAAGCTTCTTAGTAACACGGTGTGTTATTGATCGGAGTAAAGCACAAAGAGTCATGAAGAAGGCCATAACAGCTAATAAAATCCGAGCACGAAGTCCTTCTGGTGTCTTTGGAGGGTCTGGCTGGGCTACAGTCCCTGAATCATGGGAAATTCAAATCATACTTAATTTCATCAAACACGTGATTGTAAATCACAGATTGGCCAGCATTATTAACAAAAATACATGCTTGACATGCTAATGGCAAACTTGAAGAATTCACAACCTGCCCAGTGGTAAGTCCTCAACTACAAGCATAGATTTCATTCCCAAAAGCATACATCAAGAACAGGAATCCTCTAAAGTAGTAAGTCATCACCAGTTCCTGGTCTCCAAGGGTTGGCGAATATTAAGAAGCAGAAATATAATTTGCTTCTTCTTAAAAACAAACAAGAAAACCATATATAGCTCCTGAGAATTTATTTTCCTTGAGTAGGCACAGCTTTGAGTCCTTACAGCTGTGGATATCATCCATAACAAGGATTCTAACAAGAAATAGCCACTGCCAGGATAAACTAGGTGACGGAAGCAATTAACAGGGATCATTAGAAGTTCAGTTTACCCAGCACCCGTGTCTCATAATTTAAGTCTAACTTGTCTTACATAGTATAAGAAGGAATAGCCAGTTGTTAGTTCGTCCTCAACTGGTACTCTTTACTTTCTGTTTCAGTCACTGGGTTTACATAAAAAGGAGAGCAGATATGCTTACCTTTTGAAGCAAAATGCCTCTGAAGGGTTGATTGCTTCTTCCAACCAGCATCAACTGCCTTATCAACCATGGGCACATATTCATCATACCCTGAGAACGTTCCAGCATAGCTTGCCCTTCCAATTGCCTTAGCCTATACATTTGAAACACATTGTAAATGGAAGCCGGAAGCCAGAATCCAAAAATACAGCTACTCTTAAAAATCCAGCAACTCGCAATACAATAATACACAGCTTGGTAACATACAACACATCACAGAAGAGGAGAGGCAACTCATCAGGAAATGTTAGATTCATTAAACATTTTAAGAATAGCTCTATGGAGCTTCATAATACAAGTCAAACCAATACAAGAGCTAAAAATTGCATATACATAGCAGTAAAAACTCACTTCTTCTCCTTACCAAAAAAAAAAAAACTCACTTCTTCTCGAACAGGAGTCAACCGAAGATGAGAGTAACTCTTCATTGCTTTTGGGGAAGCAATATCTTCAGCTTCAGATCCCGATTCAGCAGTCGATGTATCACTCCCTTTAACCTAAACCGGATCATGAAAGGACAATTATACTCTTACTTGCAAATAAATATACGCCAATCCTTCATGCATTCATCATTGTCTAAGTCAGATAGAGGAGCAGGACATACTGCCTATATTCATAGCTTAAATATCCTAAACTCAACCAAAAAAGGTCTAAAAGCTTTTTTTTTGCTAAAAAAAAAAAGGTCTAAAAGCTAAATAGAGGTTTCTCAGATTTATCAGAGACCTTTAGCGCATGTTGTACTAAAGGTGACTATACTACTGAAATGAGTGTCCCCACAAAATAGAAGACTCTTTACCAGAACTTTATATCTTAACAACCAAATCCATGGGCTTAGGCGTTCATTTATCATAAGTTTTTATATCATTAAACACATTACTATTAATAACAAAGGGCAGAGCTGCAAAATAAGCATGTCCCGATATCAAATACACTGTGTCACCCATAGCTACAGCATCCTTGGAATTCTCGTGCATATATTTAAGGCAGAATAGACATAGAGAAGAACCCACCATTGGAAACCGTGGCTTGGCATAAGCAATGACCTTCCCCTCACTATTCAAAACCTTAACAACCTGTCTGGCTCGTCGTGATTCACCACTTAAAACCACCTGTAAAGAGTCACTACATGAGGCCTCACCATATATAAACTAAAGCAAGGTATGCAGCTTAAACCTTCAAATGACAAAGGACTTAGACCATTATATACCTTCAATATATCCGGGTTTTTCCATGGCCCCTTGTCAGATCGAAGACAACCACCCTGATCAGCACAGGTGCAGGTGCCACCTAGAAATACTGGCAACTCACTGTGCATAGGGAAATTGAGCATGTAAGATGGCAGAACTATACTCATAAAAAGTCAGAAAATAAGAACTGTGATAAGCATTTTGTGCGCATGTGGTTGCTTACACCAGGTTTAACAGCAAAGGCCTATGCTTACCTGGCATCAATTATCTCAAGCAACTTGTTCTGAAACTTGCTTCCAAGAACCTACAATTTCCCAAAAATTTAAAAATAAAGAAGGAAAAAAATTGACACGCACTGAAAAGCTGGAAGAAAGAAATACAGCATACATGTATCTTGTTAGTAGTTTTTGGATCCAGAAATGACTTGACAGTATTCCACAGCAGCTTAAATCCAGGACCAGCATTGATGATGAACATTTGGAAGAGAGTCTGCAGCAATTGAGGTGCCAAGCAAATAAGAATCAAGCAACGTCATAATTACTGTTGCAAAATACACACCACAAATTATGTGACATTAGAATTCAAAGGATATTGAGATATGTACCTCCGGGTAGTTGTCACTATCAATCTTCTGAAGTCGCGTAATGAGTTCTCGTGCAGATTTAGTGAAGTTCTTAAAGCCCTGAACAAACACGGGGGAAAAATGTAGAGAATATATCATGAAATGCACCATAATACAGCCTGCATATATAAGGTAATTAATCACAAGTAAACATACCACGCCTTGCACATCTAAAATGGTTGTGTTCGAATCTATGTGCCTCTTTGCAGCTATCGTACAAGCTGGAAACTTGACAATAAAGCTTTTCTCAAATTCTTGCACATGATATCTAATATATCGATCAAGAGTCGTGACTTGCATAAGCTTGGTAGGATCAACTTTTCCCAGTCTTTCAATGTAAACTGGTCTTCCCTCTTTATCCACACCATGATATCCATGAGGGTAATACTTCAGAACTTCATCTAACTCTTTAAATTCAAAATCCTGAAAACAGGCATCATTTGGTGTACAGTGAAAATCAAAAACCAATTTACCAAGGCAGTCAAATAATCATATCGGTAACTGTCAACTAAAATAACCTCCATAATAGTGTCAACACCAAATTCCTTTCTCCACTGAATCATGTCAGCCCACATGTGCTTTGCCTTTTCAATATCAAATTTTCTTGCCTTCAAGAACCTAAAAGATTCCAACATGTACAAATAATGTGAGAATAAAAATGCGATGCATAGCAGACCGATTCTGTAGAACCACAAAGATATGCCAAAAAACATTCCCGCAAACGAAATGACATGGCTTATATGAGGTAAATATTAGCATTTTCCACGCATCAGAAAGAACATATGAGTTTGGCACATGCAGAAAGACCAAAGCAGAAAAGGAAATATCTTATAATTATCGGCTATACAGAAGGAACCAAGACTGCTACCCACAAGATTTACACCTAGAAGCTTCCTCCAATTTAGGCATGAACTGTCAAGGCTTGCTTGGTTTTACTTTAGAAAAAGAAAACTGGCTTTACTTCCCAAATTTGAAGACGAAAAAGAAACAAATCTCCAAAAATTATGAAAAACTAGATAAAAATCTACAAGTCAATATTTGTATATTTTCAAAGATATCAGGTGTTTAGCGTTAAATATAGTTAGAACTGTGAGAGCTGCAAGAAAGGGCAAAAGGTAAAAAGTGAAAAAAGCACAGGAAGTATTGCACATGTCCTAGTACTAACCATCTAACAGTATGTATTTTCAAAGACTTGATTTTATGCAAAGTATACACTGTGACACAAGCATCTTAACCAGCATGTAGATGAACCGTAAAACCATATGAAGATGTCATGAGTTTATAGGAACCTAACTAAAATAGAGCCAGCATCTCCTTAAAAGGAAGTGCTTCTAAATACTGAGAGAACCAAACTACAGCCAGATGTCGGCAGAGAAAACAGAAAAACCTATAATGAGCTGGTTAAGTTACCAATGCCTATTTCATGACCGACAAAAACAGCACATTGCACTCAGATAGAAATCACCGGCAGAAATGAATGGAAAGCTAGATCTGGTCATTTATCAGCTCGATACACAGATGAAAGGGTTAAACGGCGTGCTTTTTTTGCATGCAAAAAACGTATATATAGGACAAACAGAATTACCGTAACATCATGTGATAATCATCGTGCTTGTCTGGCAGCAATTCATCCAAAATCAGTGCCTGTCGAAATGAATCAACTGCCTGTAGCTCTTCTACATCCCGAACATCCTCAATGGAAACAGAGCTAACTCTACCATCACTTTTCCTTCTACTGCTCTTTTTCTTCAAGGAATGTTTGAACTTCGAAGACGCATTTATCGCCTTTTTCTTGAGGGTACCCATTCTAGTCCTCCTCTCATCTTCAGAGTTTTCAAAGTCAGATTTCCTCTCTCTTTTTTCATCGCTACCAGAAAATCCCTCAAAGCCTGACAGGAAAGAGTCATTTTACATACAGGTTAAAATTTTTAACTGACGCAAGAAAAGCCAGACCCAGCACTAACTATAAAGAATGAATTAACTCCAGCAAAATGTAGTTCCAGAGACTGGACACTTCTTGGCGATTGGTGCTAATCCAACAATACAATTGACTCCACAAATGAGCAGAAACAAAACCCAACACTCAATGACACGACCATATGTAAAACAACAAAACGAAACATCTCCGACTTCCATTCCCCTTTAAAACTAAAAGCACAGGGAGAGAAAGCACGCAACTGAACAGGCAGCAACGATCAAGCGAAAGATATCGAAAATCTAAAATCGCAGTCACTCCCATCGGCCCAATACAGGTCAACCCTAGTCTGCATGATACCATCACGGGACCCAAATTGCAAAAAAGTCAGTCAAGAGCAAGCATTCCCTTCTCTTTTCTCTCAAATGCAGCACAATCAAACCGACCAAACCGCCAGCAATACCCTGGAGCTTACCCCCCACCAAACGAACACACAGCTTGAACGATAGCCCAAAACGTCAAGAGAAAACAGTCGCCCACCATCCCGAAAGACCCCCCCCCAAAGCAAACAGCAATCGCCACAAAAACGGAACCAAAACAAATCAAACAGGAACTCGAAAATCGCAAGAATTGTACTACTCACAAGGAGTATTCCCTTCTTTTTTTCTCTCAAATGCAGCACAATCAAACCGACCAAACTGCCGGAAATACCCTAGAGCTTACCCCCCACCAAGCGAACACACACAGTCGCACAACATCCCGAACCAACCCTCCCCTTCAGCAAACAACACAATCACCACAAAAAAACGAAGAACCAGAACACATCGAACAGGAACTCGAAAGAATCAGCAAGTAAAATTTGCACTACTCACAAGGCCTCGCGAATCGATCCAGTGGTCCCGACATCTCCAAAGCAGCAGCAAAAGCCAACCCTCCCTGCGACCAAAAAAGAAAACCCCCCGAGATCAGATTTCACAGCCGCGCGAGCCGCCTCGTCCACCGGAAACCCTAGAAACGATCCAAAAGAGAAACAACAACACCGGAGCGCATTCTCTCGGCGAAGAGAAACGGCCGGGCCCCACTTCACCTCACTGCAAACGCGCGGCGCGCAAGGGCTCGCTCGGGAATCGCGGATCACGAGGAAGATCCGGCGGCGACCATGAATGCGATTCGCGCGGCCAACAGGAGGACGACGCCGCCTTGCTGTCCCTCCTCCTCCTCAACGGATCTGCGACTTTCGCCTGGCGTTTTCCTCGGCGTCGCCGATGGTGATGGATCGGATAAAAAACTGAAATAATTTAAAATGAATTAGAAAGAAGAAGGAGAGAGGGAGAGAGAGAGAGAGGGGATTTATGGCCGTTTTCGTCGGCCGAAGAGAGAGAGAGCAAAGCGAGATAGATCTGAGACGGAGAGGAGAGAGAAAGTCAGAGGAAGGAAGGCAATGTAGGCGGAGCGAGAGCGCGAGCTCGCGGAGCGAGGATGGTGGGGAGCCGGGGGCGCGCGCGTGGGGTCGGGAGGTGGGGCCCGCGGGGAGCGAATGAGGGGGCGACACGTGGACGTTGCGCCCGAGGCGCGGGGCTCGGGCGTGCCGGCGGTGACGGGGGAGCGCGGTTGACCCGCCTTCGCGGGGCGCGGGGGCGTGCGCGTCTCGCGTGCGTCGCGTTTGTTGTGTTTTTCTTTTTTTGTTTTTGGTGGTTGGACGTTTCTTTGTGGATAATTGGGCAATGATTTGGTCGCTGCCGGTGAGAATTTTAAAGAGTGCGGTAGGGGGGGCTTTTCGATGCTCGGTGGGTCTTGTTCCATGCACGCGGGACCATTTGGAATTTGGAGGAAATAATTTAATCATTGCTCGGCTTATGGAGAAAATAATAAGAAAAATTTAATCGATTCGTGCATCCATGCGTAAGATCGGGATAAAGACACGAACAGTTCCTGAACTTTGACCCGATATGCGATGTGATTCCTAAACTTTTGATTTATTTGACATGATCCCTGAAATTAAGCCTAATGTTTAATGTGGTCCTCGAATTTTTAATTTATTCGATGTGGTTCCTGGGCTGAGGGACTACATTTAATATTTTCGTATAGTTCGAAGACGACATTGAACATATACCAAAAGTTAAAAGATGACATTAAATAAATTAAAAGTTCATGGACCACATTGAACAAACTAAAAATTCGGAGATCATATTAAATATTAAACTAAAATTCAGGGACTGTTTGTGTGGTTTTCCCGCCCAATACCGATTCTTTTTTCGGATTGTATGATCGACCGTTTAAATGGATTTTGTGGACAAGCATTTGTCAGAACCATTTATCGAGTGGGAAGTTGGGAAAACTTACGATTTTCAATGCACTAATTTTTTCATGCTATATTTAATCATCGTTTGCGGAATTGACATAGGAGGTTGTTAACGAAATAAAAGAATATTTTTATTTCCGACGCGCTAATTAAACATGATGAGAAACGAGGTATTGAATATAACAAAACATTCTCCATTTAATCCTTTGTTAACGAAATCCATCGAAATATTCCTAACTGAGCAAGCTTAACACGCGTTTCAAAGGCATTGAAAATCCTTATTGTTGAATTCAATTGTTGTTGCCCGAAAATTATGGTAAAAAGTGTTGCGTGTCGAAGAGAAAGAAGATTGGATTGAAAACTCCCGGGCATCAGCTGACGATTGAACTTAATTTGTTGCTTGAAGGTGGGTCCAACTAGAATTATTCTTTTGCGTTCATATTATGTAATTAGTAAACGGAATATCGAACTTAATTTGTTGCGCCAAACAGGAAAAGTTAAGATTGGCTTTAAAAAGTGAGAAAGCAAGAGCAATCTGACTTTTCCGATTATATTATGATAAAGATAAATATACGATTTACTTTCCAAAAAGAAACAGTTTCCATGTTCGTCACTTTTCTTGCGCCAAACCAAATCTCTTCGCGATTTTTTCCGCACGAGGAAAAAGCTTGCAATCATAAAATCGATCGAGGTGTGCCCGGTCGACCCATCCCAACACACCGGGGTGAGATTGGAAGGGCGCCACGACCAGGATCAAACCCTGCACCAAAATAATCATTGGAGCGAATCTCTTGCACCGCCACCCTACCTGATATTCGGGGGAACGAAAGCGTCTTCCCCATCAATCAAAGCATTCTTCGTTCTCAAGAGCATAACCTTGTGAAATTTTTGGATATTGAGGTTTCGATTCACCAAATGCATTTTGCGGCTGGCATCTTTTTTAGGCATCCAGAATTGACCAATTCCCAAGTGGCTACTTTCGTCCTATGATATCTGCCTCGGGACATTTTCATATGCAATGTTTGTTAGGATGATAGGGTCCGTGCTCACGAAGATGACCCAAAAAAGAATGTTGTGATCTTCATTGCTATTCAGACTTTGCTGATATTTAGATGGTAATATCGACCACGTTTTGCACGGAAACAGAACTTTACATCTCTGTGCTCGAATCATAGGCGAGACGGGCGCGGGGTATCCTCGCCCCTTCGCCCTTTTCACCGAACTTTACATGTCCGTGCACAGAAATCTTCATTGCTATTCTCTGTCCAGGAATTCTCTGCGGCTTGATCCTCACAACTGTGGAAGATAGAGACCGAACATAAGAAGATCTCAGGCTTCTTACGGTACGTATTCCTGACCATTCCACCGAACCAATCGCACCCTTTCGATTTCGCCCTTTCACCCTTTCGCCCTTTTGGAAATCACTTGCCAAATGTACCACTAGAGGAGGATCATGCCAATCAATAAGTATGGACTGGAAGTCCATTTGGAACAAAAACACACTCCAATTTTTTTTTGTCTTCTTTTTTTATCGGTCCTCTTTTTCTTTTTCTTTTTCTTTTTGTCTTTATGAATGATATAGGTTGAGTTTCCAAAACAAGGAAAACATGAAGAATTTATGCCAAAGTTGGTCAAAGCAAAGGCATTAGTAGTCCACATTGGGATCCGAGTCAAGCCGAAGTTGCTTTGATAAAGGGAAATTTTGTACCAATTGGTGGGGCCCTTTTTTTCCAATTTCTCTTTTTGCCAAATTTGAACTGCCAAGATTGAATTTTCTTAGAATATCGCAAGAACTCAGTCTCTTCTTTTTGGTCCATGTGGAAGACAGAAACAGAAAGATTTTTACTAGGTTTCATGAAAATGATAGCTTATACGTTTTCGGTTTGGATGATCGATACGCGAAAGAATTCAATTACAAATTTAAAATTAAAGATGCGTGTCGCTTATCTAATGATGTGTGTGTATATATATACTATACATCAATGGCGGATCTAACAATTATCTAAAAAAAAAATTGTTGGCCAAAAGAAGAGGGAAACGAGTTGATTAACTCTGTCATTTTGTGTAGCAATAGCAAACAAGAAAAAAAAATTTGTATAACTAGAGTGTGGGTCAATTTCGAGTCCGGGAGGAGGAGAAAAAGTTTTAGGGAAATTGAACCGATTTATGCATTACTTTTCAGTATCACTGCAATTGATGCACTTTGACCAAATCCGTCCAATTTCTCGGCAAAGCGCCGACACGACGGTGACGGTGCATCAAAAAAAAAAAAAAACTGGCAACGTGCCCGCCACATCAGTAAATAACTAGAAAACCAACCCGATTCCCATCAAATTGCATCAACTGTAGGGAAACGAAAATTCAATGCACCGAGCAACCGAAATCAAAATTCAGTTATCCGACCATGAAATTCGCTCTGATTCGGCCAAAATTGCGGATGGGATTTACCCGGCCAAACGCAAGATCTTCTCTTCTCGCAATCGAAAGAGTCCTTTCCAACATTGCAAACCATTTTCACCGGATAAGATTGTGCTTGTGCATGTGTCGTGTTTTGTTGAAACGTCAAAATCCAGTCTTTTTTAGTAAGGCCTGCAGGGTTGGAGTGACTTTTTTTCACCATGTCCCACGAATTATTCTCGCCTTCGTTGCTTTCTATCTGTATTTTTTTCCCCCAAATTACTCAATTTGGCACGCAACTTCATGTGCAAGTTTTGACATGCTCTTCGATGGCATCGGCAAGGATGCATTTACTTTAACCGCGCAACCCCCCGGTCGATTCTCGTGTGTGGGGTCGTTTCTGCGATGGCGAAGGGGCATCTCGAGGGAAGGTCAGGCGTCGTTTCAACTGCATCAGGACCCAGCGAAGCTTTCCTTCCTTTTTATTTAAAATGAAATTCGGATGAACGACTTCGCCAGCCGAGTGCGCAGGATCACGCCTTGGAAACCTTGTCGATGCAATCGAAATGGTCTTCTGTGTGGAATGAAAAAGTATGAAATGCGAGTGTTAAACAAAAAAAGAAAAGAAAAAGGTGTCGCGACGATCCGAGCTTCTTGAAACGGCACGAGTTTGATGGGTTAATTTAAGAGAACAAACGAAAATGCTTTAACAGTTCGGTTCGGTCGGGTCGAAGCTGATGAGGGTCGACCAAAATCAGTAAGGGTGGGAATGGTCATATTTTCGTTCTCGGGAATAATTTCTGTTCAGAAATGTATTTTTTCTATTTGTATTCCCTGGACGAATTTCTAAATAGAATAAGCACAAAAATTCTCTCAACAAGATAGAAAAAAAAATACAGAAATGTGTTTGGTACAATCCTAAAAATTTCTATGCCCAATTTTTTTTCGTTTAATTATAAAAATGTCAATGGAGAGTTAACAATTCGTGTTTGTATAAAATTGGACTAGAAATAAAATCAAAATGCATTATAATACAGAATTGGATGACTATACTATAAAAATTACTCCTCATAGACAAAGCAAATACTGGGATGGTCAAGGAAATTGCTCTTTAGGGTTTAGGGTTTGAAGGTTTCATTTGGGGTTTAGGGGTTAGGTTTTGAGTTTTGGGTTTAGGAGTTGGGACTTTGGGATTTGGAGTTTGGGATTTAGGAAATTGATTCTCTAAAATGACCTTTTTTTTCCATAAACAAAGTAGATTTTTTTTTACTTCTTATTTCTGTTTCAAATCTATTCCATAGCCACTGATCTATTTTGGAAAATAGAAAAATTAACTGATGTATACAAACATATTTATGTTCTTTTTATACTCCGATGAATAAAAGAACAGAAAAACAGACATATAGGAACGTTACCAAACAAGTCCTAACTTGTTGACGACACATTTGATGATGATGACAGGTCACGGCTTTTCTTGGTAAGTATAACATACGGCCTCCATTTCACAAAGCCTAGTCAAAACACAATAAGAACTTAAGCCGTGTCCAGGACACAGACATAGCTCTGGCGACTAGGAAACATTCAAGCGAATTCAACACGTTACATGAAGCTGTCATTAGCCAAAATCAATGAAATACATGAGAGATGCAATTCATTAGCCATGCATTTCGGGACCATAAGAAGATCGCTACGCAAGAGTATTGCTTCTGCATTAGCAAGGTAAGATCACATACTATAAATATCGGCAGCAAAAGGAATTCCTTTGATCAAAGAGTTAATACCACGAAAAATCCCTAACTGATATACTCATGAAAAATTTATCCCAAATTAATTTTTTGACCACAAAAAATTCCAAACTAATACACCTGCAACAAATTTAGCCTATGTTAATTACTGTTAAATTTTACTGTCAAATTACTTAGTTAAATGACCAGTGGCAATTGACGGATATATCGGTTTGGGGTTTTGCATTCCGTTTGTCACAAGTGTACTTATTTATGGTTTTTTTTATATTAATCCAATTTAACGGATAGTAAATTTATCACAAATGTACCGGTTTTGAGATTTTTAATAGTCAAAAAATTAGTTTTGGATAAATTTATCACGGGTGTACTGATTTAGTATTTTTGGCAGTCAAGAAATCAGTTTGAGGTATATATTTTCATGGGTGTATCGGTTTAGAGTTTTTCGTGGCATTACCCTTCGATCAAATCAAGATAACTGTTAAAACAACAAGTAGTACAACTATCGATAGTAAATGTTAAGCAAATCAACCCCCCACCTCCCCAGCCCACCCACACCAACCTTCCAAAACCCAAATGAGAATCCCCCACCAAAAACAAATAAAAAAAGGTGGGAGTGGTGTGAAAATAGCAAGAAACTCTACTCCAGGACAAAATGGTCAAAGGAATTCACTTGCAAAAATGACCATACATTGATAATGGCTGAGAGAATGGTGAAGGTGGTTGCGGTTATTTGCTATATCAGAAGTTTCCTTGTTTCTCTGATAGCTACAAAAAGAGATAAAAGGAAAGAAGATAAAGCAGCAGAGATGTCTCACCTTTTGCACGGCTGGCCAAAGCTCCGGAAAGCCTTAATCGATTTTGACGTCCTTCCTTCTTAAATTTCAACTTTACTTGCTGCTGGCGCATCAATTTGGGGAAGAGTTCTTTGATCATTTGAGAGATCCGTTCCAAATTGCCTTATACCCTGGAACATGTTGAGAGGCATACCGAGCTAAGTTTTGAACTGGTGATCCAGCTATGCACTGCATTTTTTGTCTCATATAGAAGTGAACTCTAAAAGCCTAGCAGAAACTAGTGATTCTGCTGAAGAAAATAGTGTACTAATTCTCAATCTCAAGCCACAAGAAATGGTGAGAGGTTCCAGGTTCTAGATAGAACTTGGAACCTACACGTTTAAACAGATTCCTCATTTTTTGGAACCTAGAACATACTATGCATATTTTGGAACCCGGAACCTACCCTGTCACAGATTTCAAGATCTACTCAGATTCCACTTGTATTATTAATTAGACGATTGCACTGAATTGTCAACTTTAATGACCACCACTTGTTGTTATAATCCACTAACCACAACTTATATTTAGACACACGAAAAATATAAAAAATTAACAAAGTAAGTCTAAGTCATAAAATGAAAGCTCGGATTAGTAATTCTAGATTATACACTCAATATCGGAAGTCATGAAATATCGGAGGATCGCAAGAAGACATAGACCAAGAAAAATACAAAAACTCGTTACAAGTTCTAAGTTCCATCTACCTTAGAATCTGAAACTTACTTGTCGAAACAGATTTTCCAATTTTTGGAACCTGAAAGCTATTTTGCATACCTTGGAACCTGGAACTGGATAAGTTCTCACGTGTCCGGTTCTCAGGTTCCAAGTTAGCAAGAAAAAAAAAACCAGAATTTCGTTGCCACGTAGACAAAATAGATCTTCCTTGTTAGGTGCCATTCTCTCAAATGTCCAAGCAAAGCCGGGAATCAGGAACATAATATTTACCAGGCAATTCATCTGCAATTAATTCTCTTTCAGAAGATTACGATTTGCAAAAGCAAATGGATTATGTCATAATTTAATTCCATGCACCCCATAAAACGATTCAGTGTCTTGCTTTGACCACCTAGTGCGATGTGTTTTCTCTATGAAAGACTGGTAATTGAAGAAAACAGGGGTTTGGTTCAGCACTACTATGGGCTTTGTGAGAGGAGCCTTTTCCTTGTTCAGCAGGAAAATTCTCGCCTTCCTTATGAGAAGCATCTCCTTGAGATGATTTGTCACCACTGCATAGAGATGCTATTAGACTCCTGACCGCAATATACTCAGTATAGTTGCACTAAGTGCACAATGAACACAAAAGCCATGTACTCAGTTTCTAACATCTCTATTTTGGCTGTTTAGGATATACAGTACAATCAAGTCTCAGATTAGTTCTTTTGACTATTAGGCTGGGGATAGGACACCAATTAACCTGCAGAATCTGAACTGACTTCAAAATTTCTACTTTCAACAAAGAAATTGCCATGTCAATTAGCTGCCAATTTTTCTTCCATTTACTTGGTATTTTGCTAGACAAATTGGTATAGGCCCGAAGCTAGATATATTCCGTATTATACAATACCTTGCTCTGAAAATGCATCATCGGGCCATTGCCTATATCAGAAATCAAAATAAGAAAAGTATAAGGAAGCTTTTCTAATTACATTAGACTCCTCCCAAGATATCAAAAGTCTGCAACAGATTTTAGGCATTACGAGGGCATGATGCATCATGTCCACTGCAGACAAGCCAGTGCCACGGTGGTAATGCTCGCCGTCTCAACACAAGCTGCCACAAATTTTGTCTCTCAAAATCTGTTTTAGGGAAACGAAAAGGCTAGAGTAATACAATAACAGAGCTTCCAAGAAACTATCTTGTACAAACAATCAGCTAAATCAATTATGAGCAAACTTCAGCAATAACTACTTGCATTTGTCAAAAAAAAGTAGCAAAGAGCCAAATATCTCACTGAATTTAGATACCTCTGATTATTTGAATTAGTTTTTGATGGTTTTGCCTTTTTGACCTGCAAAACAACACACATATAACCACCGCCTGCAGCGGTTGCATTGGCTTGCGCTCTTGTCCCCCCACAAAGGGATCGGAGTTTGAACCCCAGTGTAGTCATTAGGGATTCTTAAGTGTAGCGCCGTGGTGGTGGGTCCTGAGCTAGCGTTACCCCAGGTTTACCCTTCCGGCTGTCGGTAATGCGGGGGGTTCCTGGGTTCCTGCGGGGGGGTTACTGTTAAGGCTCCTTATGTTCTGCAAGAAATATCATATCCTTAATGCACAACTTTCTATAATCAATTTCATCCTCTGGGGTTTGAAGCAGAACCTCGTCCACTAATGAAAGAGGAAAAGATGTGCCTATGGTGAGAGAGAGAGAGAGAGAGAGAGAGAATTCTCAAACGCTCATATATGTAATTACCACATCTTTTGTCACGTTGAGTAGAGTGAGAGAACCTTTTGCGCTGTTTCTTAGCTAACGGTCATTTTGACTTTGTTGTACTACTTTTCTTCTGCTCGGAATTCTGTGTCTTATATTCATCACCATCATATGATTCATCTGCACCGGAGTGACTCTGAAGCTTCAACTGAGTTGTTGCCATCAGAGTGAACCTTGCCATCAGACTTGTCAACAAGTTAACACGGACCAGGATGCTTTCTCAGCTGCCTTGTTGAGTTGTTACCTTCACTCATGGTATTAGACACACAGGATTTGTCTTGCATCAAAGGAATACCAGAAGCAGCCAAAGTTTCTCTATAATGATGACTCTGCACAAGCCAATTAAAAAATTAAATAGGTCAGAAAATAAAAGCATATATGGATGTTAAAGCATTTTAATTGTATACTATGCATTTATGGAACAGCTTAAACTTTCACATAAATTGCATAAGGTCTCACAAAATTTAGATCACTAGAGTATGGCATAAGATTGCCTTTTCCCGCTGCCATGGGGTTGACCTGTGAACAGGGTTACATTGTACCAGATCAGGAAGTTGTATGTTCAACTCTGAGTGATGATTAGTGAAAGGCCGGACCTCTGGAAGTACCATCGTCAAGCTCTATGGATGAGTAATCGAAGATATCATCAGGTATGGAGGCAGGAGCCAAGCCTTCATCAAGATGTTGGGTTTCAGACAGAACCAAATCTCAGGGCTGATCCCCAGGCCAAACTTCTGAATTAGTGATGCAAAAAGTAGGCTTCCCTTCTTCACTTCGTACTTTGGTCTCCAATGGATCTTTGCTCTCGGACCGTCCTAGAATTAGCAATTTTGAATAAATTAGACAGCAGATGCAGCAAATAAGCGGCAATGCGCTGCACTCAATAAGCAAAGTCAATACCAATGCCAATGCAGTGATTCTCTCACATGAACTGTCTGTAGTTCGCAAATCAGGAAAAGTCTCCGCTTCCTGCACAGGACCAACATTTGTCCACAACTTCAGGTCAATGATACTGAGTTGAGAAAAGAGAAATCTGCAAAAAAAGTACTGGTGGCCACCTCTGTTTCTCAACTGTCCTCATAAATATGAGAATTTCCATCTACGGAGGGAGCATCTTGCCCATCCAGTGCCACGTCTTGGGTCTCCTTTCACAGAAACAGGAATGAATGAGAAGCTGTGCAGCATCAGTCATGCTGGCTTCGATTGACTCAAGGTAATTTGAAGTTGGAAGATCTGAATCTCCTGATTCCTTTATGTCCCTTGAAAAATGAATGGCTCTTTCTTCTGGTATGGTTGTAGCCTCCTGACTAATACCACTAGTATCTGCAGACAGAAACTTGTTTCCACAATGAGCATCAGCATCAATTTGATCGCGGGACTCATCTGCCTTGTGGTCTGTGAATGAAAGAAAGTGATTCAACCACCAAAAGACCAAACAAAGGGAAAGAAGTTAATGAAAGACTAATCAAATATCTTTTGCCTCACCTGTCATTTTTCCAGATTTGTTATTGAAGTCATCTAGAGAGTCCCAGCCAGAAACTATGTCTGTGTTCTGATTAGAGTAGAAATAATCATTGAAAAAAAAACATATAACACTACAAGGAAATATGAATTTATCTACCCGTCGTGATGACTTAGAACAGTCTGCTACCCCCAAGCTGGTGGAGGGCAGCTCAACAGGCAGTTCCTCTACGACAGGGGGTTGAGTTGAAGTGATGGACGTAGAAACATTGTTTCTTGATTGGTGCTTAGGCTTGGGTTGGAACTTGCTACCAACCTTAACTGCGTTGTAAAAAGGATCAGAGAAACATTTAGAAAGTTTCATGAACGGGAAAGGAAAATTCAAATACATTCCGTAGTTCATACCACTGGTTGCAAGCGGCCGAGTAAGTATATTGCTAATGAGGTCATCATCCATCCCAGCATCCATCCAGAGCCAAAAGCATCTTTGAGGTGAGAAATCTATAAAGCATCTTATTGCAACAAATCTAAGTCAGTTATATTTTGTCCAGCTCACCTCCCCATTCAATTCGCCAAAGACAAAAGAATCCTCAACATTTGGAATTGGCACAACAAAATAAGAACGTAGAGCATCTGAGGTACCAAAATCCTGTTGAACCACAAGTTTAGATGAAGTACTCATCCGTTCCATGTGGTCGAGTGCCAATCGCGAACTTACACTGCTCCTACACGGCGCCATTTTCCCAAAGCTATCAAGAGTAACCAAAGTTGAAGCACTGGGATCGCTCAATCTATCATCTATTGGACCAACGTCCTCTAATGACTTTGTCATGTCCGACTCGGCAGTACTTGGTGATACGGCCTCTTTCTTGTCATTACTACGGGGGATTAAAGTCCCCTATGGAGATGATCACTTTCTTAATGCTGGTCTACCCTTGGGTTGAAACTGTTGGAAATTTGGGACAAATTGATGGATGGGTGAATGAGAAATTGATGCTCAAAGAACACCCTTGAGTTGGAAGTGGGAAGTGAAAAGCACTAGTCCCACATTGGAAAAGGAAGAAGGCTAAAGAGTGGTTTATATACGGTTACACTTATATGAAGTGGTAACTATTGTAGCACAAACTCTCTGCCTCGCGCGCAGGCACAGGGGGGTGCAAATCCGACGCCCAACAAGCTGAAACTTGGGCGCGAGCGCGCATCCTGCGTACACGATTGCGGGACCGAAAAGTGGGCCTCGCGACGAGCCCAATTTTGCTAGCCTTCTAATTTAATGTTTCTTTTCCAATCTCAAACTGTTACAGATTTGTAACGTATGATTAACGGTGCGTTAAATTGTGTTGTTACGGAGTTAATTCTATAACGGCAAGCTATTACGAAATTGATTTTGTAACGGCAGAATTAATCGGCCGTTATTCCGGACGCGAATTGATTCTGTGACGGCAAGATTTAATTGGCCGTTATTCTTGATGCGTATTGATTTTGTGATGGCAGATTTAATCGCCCGTTATTATTCCCGAACGGCTCTCCCATGTGTTCTATTTATCGAAATCATTCTTTCGGTTCTTGCTGAGCTCTGCAGCTTCTGAAAAACGGTTCGCTGCTTTCCTTCTGAAAAACGTTCTCTGCATTTGCATTGTTTTCGATAGTGTTCATTTCCGAGTTTGTTCAAGTTCGCCGGAAGCTTGGAAGTGCCGCGATCTCTTCTTCGCTGACAGCCGTTGTACCCTGGGAGACAGGCGTTCGCAAAACCTCAATCGCGTGCGGGAGGGAACGAATCTGTTTTGAGGAAACTGTGTTGAACACAGGCCTCGGTATTCGATTGTATCGATTCCAATTTTATTATTGCAATTTCATTTCTTTGTAATTCCGTATTGTTGTCATATTTAAGCTAATGCCATTTGAATTTTATCAACAGAAACTTGCCCGCAAAAGTGCCTAGCAAGAACTTCATATCAAGCCTCGGAAAAAATCATGCTAGGCACTCGCATACCTTGCTTTGCAGCAGCTACAGGAAACATATCTTCAAAAGGACCCACTTTAAAAAGCTTTAAGTCTGTTACCACGGTCAGGAATATCTGATATGCTAGTCAGAACTTGCATTTCTTAAAACACAGATAAGCTTCCTTGGTGAGGCTCTCAAATAAGCAGTGGGCGGCAACTGGAGAAAGACCACAGACATAAATGAAGTACAATTCTAAAAAGTCTCATAACCTTGTTTCCATCTCCAGCATAAATAGTTGAATCTCCGCATATCCCAAAGAGAAACAAAAAGGGCGATGTATTGCAACATATTCCTCTCAAAATCACCAAAAGCATATGGCAAATTACCAGTAATTTTCTTTCTCAAATACACCCTATGTCGTATAATGGAAACAATCTCACTGAGATCACTGTCATTGCTTATACAACTACCTTATAAATTGCTTTAAGTTCACTGTCACTGACAAAATGCTACCCACACCCTTCTCACTAATAATCCTAGCCCCAGTAGCAGCATAACGCAAAGTTGGATACACAACCTTCTGGAACAAGACATGATCAAGGAACATTGTGCCTAATTAATCTCCGAGTTAGTGCAAACTACTTCAGTGTCAGCAAACAATAGACAGAAGAAACTATTTCAGGTTGCATCATAGCAGTATACTAAATTCAACCATGCCATTGCCTTGCCGTGGCTAATGGAACTTCCCTGAGCCTCACATAGCAGCTTTCCGATGCTCAAAGTTAAATTTTTTATACTAATATGGTACGACTGCAGGCCATGTTATTTCGCATAAACCCTCAAACCCTTCCTAGTCATGCCAAGCCAGTATCACTTAGTCTTAGCACCCAGGACCCAAAAAAACCAGTGCAAAAAGAGAGAAACTGGCATTCTCTCACTGAAGAAAGGCCGAGACCCCCCATCCTCGAGGAATGAGGTTGAGCCCATTTTACCTTGTTTTTAGCTAAGTTCGAGCTGTTCAGCACGTGGCTCCGAAGGTGTGGCTCTTCATTTTATGAGTCACGTTTCTTCTTACATCGGTATCTTTTGTTAGTTCTTTTCTAAAAATACTTGAACCTTTCTGATAATATTTTTTTATGTTGACTGAAAATGTGAGGTTTCTGGTAGTGCAAATTGTAGGCAATTAGTTATAACTTCTAATGTGAAGTGGATGCGTAATTTATTTGGTCTACTTATCTATTTTTTATTTCCGTGACAGTATTTACTACTATTCCGTCCTCGATCTTTTCAGAGTGAAACAATTAATTAATGAATGAAAGTTCTCATTTGATCTTTTCAAACCAGCGTCATTTGAAGTTCTGATTTGTTTAAAGTACAGATGGGATCAGACAGTCTAAATGGCAAGTGAGCCATTCTGAGCCGGTTTTTGGTGGTCCTACACGTCCAATCTCTGGTTTTGAATTGGCCAGCGAATTTGAATCGCAGTATCCTTTTTCAAGGCGGTGATGCGGCCATCTTACCTTGAGCTTCATACACTGGTAAGATACAGAACTAATTACATCTGTATTAAGTGGCATGTGTCAAATTCAAATACGATGTTCTTTCTTACTTACATTCTAGTGTTTTCCTTAGCTGATTGGGTTTTGATCAGAAATAGCATGACTTTATTGTTGGCCACTAAAATGGCACGCCCAGAATCACCATAATCAGAAATCGAAATACGTTAATGGAGAAATTATTGATTCGCGTACCTGGTTTGGAATCCATCGAACTTGACGCGGAATTTGCAACGGTTTCCGAACACGAACTCAAGTGCTTCTCCCTTATACCCTTCGTTAGAACACTAGCCTAATGAGATTGCCACTTATGAGAAGAAAATTCTCTCTAGATCCGTATGTGAGTCAAATTGTGCATTATCAGGTTAGAGGATGGACTTGAGGTTATATATAGAGTTGTTGGCCACAGGCCCTCTCATTACGGGCCGGGCCGTACTTGACCCACACCAGCCAGCCCCATATTAGACTTATTAAGAATCCATATATATTACATTTATTAGACTAAACTAATTCAGTTAATTTCAATTAATGAAGTCCACATTACGAAATTCTTACATTCTCCCACTTGGGCGATATTAATTAAAACAAAACTGTGTGCGCACTATTATATTGGTCTAGAGATTATTCTTAATAGTCAATTCGATCTCATAAAGTCTCGAATATCGAATCATGGCGGTATCTGCATATATTCACGCAGAGCCTTCTATGGTCACGAGTGCTTCAACTTTACTAATATTGATTCAATATGATAGTGTGTCAAATGGACAATACCTCATAATGAGTGATACTTCATATATTATCTATTTTGTTAGTCCAAATTCTTTCTTAATTGTCACAAAACCTAGTGTGTCACTAGAGAATGTCCTTCATGGTTCCAACGAACCTGCATATATCTTACTTTGATAGTTAACTGTACTTGATGTGTAACAAGACATATCGTTAAGGCTAATACCAAGAATGCCCCATAGCCTGTCCTCAAGGTTTATACAATGCCTCGAGATTTTCATCAAATATGTGTACTCAACTTGATAAATCTACATTCCCAAAAACCTCATTGAATGCAAAAGGTTGATACATATCCAAATGTTACAAAATGTAAAATAAAATCATATACAAATTTCATAATAGCAACACAAGACTAAACAGCTCCCACTAATTAACAATATTCCATGATACTCCTAAATCCATGTTAATGACATGTTGATTAAATACACAAGGGCGAAGGCCTTTAGTTAGTGGATCTGCGATCATATCATCTGTCGAAATGTGCTCTACTGGAATGTCACCATTCTGAACTTTTTCCTTTATAGTCAGGTACTTGACCTCTATATGTTTAGACCCCTTGAGACCTCTGTTGTTGTTAATAAACAACACTGTAGAGTTATTATCACAATACAACTGTATTGGTCTATCCAAAAAAATAAATATGGTCAACTCCTTAACGAGATTTCGGAGCCAAATTGCCTGAGTAGCGGCCGAAAAGTATGCTACAAACTCCACTTGCATGGTAGAGGATGTCATTGATTTCTGTTTCTTTCTTTTCCATGATACTGCATCTCCTGCTAACTTAAAGATATAACCCGTTGTCGACTTCTTTTCATCCTGACAGCTAGTAAAGTCTGAATCCGAATACCCGATCAACTGTAGGTCCTGAACATATTTATAAATCAGCATATAATCTTTATCCTTTTTAAGTACCTCAAAATTTTTTTGGCAGCAACCCAATGATCGTGTCATGGATTTGACTGATATCTGCCTAGAAGTCCTACACAAAAGCAATATCTAGTATAATACATACTTAAGCATATATAATACTCCCAAGTGCACTAGCATAAGGTACATTCTTCGTTTGGGCTTTCTCAAAATCTGAATGAGGACATTGTGACAGACTCAACTTATCACCCTTAATGACAGGAGCAATTCCTGGCTTGCATTACTACATGTTGAATCTCTCTAAAATACGATCAGCATATGCCCTTTGAGAATACCCAATAGTCGACAAGAACGATTCATATGAATTTCAATGCCAAGGACAAAAGACACCTCACCAAGGTCCTTCATATCAAAGTTCTTTGATAACATTCGCTTTATCTAATGTAGTAAACCAAGTTCACTGCTCGCAAGTAGAATATCATCCACATAGAGTATAAGGAAAATGAATTTCCTCCCACTGACCTTGTAGTATATACACTGATCTACTTTGTTCTCAACAAAACCAAATGAAGCGACAACACTCTGAAACTTCAAGTACCATTATCTAGAAGCTTGCTTGAGACCATAAAGAGACTTTTTCAGTCTACATATAACCGTACCTGAATCATTTGCCGCAAAGCTTTCGAGTTGTATCAAATAGACTTCTTCATTAAGGTCTCCATTGAGAAACGCAGTTTTAACATTCATCTAGTGTAACTCCATATCGAAATGAGTTACCAATACCATGATCACTCTGAAAGAATCTTTAGAAGAGACTGAAGAAAAAGTTGCTTCATAGTCTACTCCTTCTTTTTAAGTGAAACCCCTGGCTACTAGTCTTGTTTTAAACTTCTCAATCTTTCCTTTGAAGTCTCTTTTAATTTTATACACCCATTTGAAGCCAATGGGTCTGTGGCCTTTAGGTAATTCAACAAGTTCCAAAACACCATTATACTTTATAGACTGCATTTCATCTCTCATTGCATCCAACCACAGTTCAAATTGAGGACAAGAAACAGCTTCCTCATAAGTCACTGGATTAGTCACAGAACCGATATCGTAGTCTTGCTCTCCTATATAGACTAAATAGTCCAGTGGTATAGCTAATCGTCTCTCCCTAATGGATCTTCTTACTAGAGCAGCAACAACCTCATCCTGCACCTGAGAGCCTTGAGGAACTTCATTAGGAGTTGTATCGACAACAAGATCCTGAGTCTCAACAGGTTTAATCTATGGTGTGGGAGTCTCCATAATTATCTATATGGGAGGAGATAAAGATACAACATTACCCATTGTACTATTATCCTCAATAGTCTATGAGCAGCTACTTTCTTTGGTCACATCAAACTCTAGAAACTTGGCTGTATGTGATTCCACAATTCTTGTGCCTCTATTGGGATTATAGAACCGATATCCCTTCAAATGATCCAGGTAAGATACAAAGTAACATCGAGTGGTTTTGAAGTCCAACTTATTTAATGTTGGATTATATAACTTCAATTCTACAAGACATCCCCAAAACTTAAGATGGTTTAAGCTAGGCTTACGTCCAGTCTATAACTCAAAAGGAGTCAATGGAATAACTTTAGTAGGTACACAATTCTGAATATACAAAACTGTTTTCAAAGCTTCACCTTATAGAAAACTAGGTAAATTTGTCCTACTAATCATACTCCTCACCATTTCCATAAGGGTGCAATTACGCCTTTCGACTGCACCATTTTGCTCAGGACTCCCAAGCATAGTAAACTGAGCTACTATCCCAGAATCCTCTAAGTATTTGGCAAATAATCCCTTAAGCTATCTAACATCACTATGCTTGCCGTAATACTCTCCACCTCAGTCAGATCTAACAACCTTTATGACCTTTCCTAATTGTTTCTCGACTTTAGTCCGAAAAATCTTGAATTTATCAAGAGACTCGGACTTTTCTTTAATCAAGTACAGATAGCCATATCGAGAATAGTCATCAATAAATGTGATAAAATAAAAATTTCTACACAAGGTTGCCGTATAGGGTCCACTTATGTTAGTGTGAATGACCTTCAATAGGTCAT
This sequence comes from Syzygium jambos, assembly GCA_031216235.1. NCBI lineage: Eukaryota > Viridiplantae > Streptophyta > Magnoliopsida > Myrtales > Myrtaceae > Syzygium > Syzygium jambos. The sequence goes on from CM062226.1 coordinate 19,773,746, forward strand.
AACTTCGGACTGTAGTTTTCTTCCTTATTTTGATCATTTTACCTCTACAACAGTCTACGCATGTCTCTAGGTCATCTTTAAGAGTAGGCAGGATGTTAGTCTTTATCAGCTTTTCTACTCTATCCTTAGAGATATGACCAAGCCGTTTATGCTATAATGTATAAGACTGTTTCTTATGTAGTGGTCTCTTGGAAACAACCTTTTTGGTCGTATAAGCGACGTATATGCTATTAGGAGACAAATACAATCTGTACAATCCGTTGGACAAATTACAGCATCTAATCTTATTTGAATTAAGAAATAAAGAAATAACATTGTTCTTGATTTCAAAAGAATAGCCATACATATTTAAACACAATACGAAAACTGAGTTCCGTCTAAAAGAACGTACATAAAAAGTGTTTTTCAACATTAATCTAAAATCAGAGTCTAGAATCAAGATAACATCTCCCACAAACATAACATCGACTTTCTTGTTGTTTCCTACAGTGAGTCTTGACTCATCCTAATTTGACTTCCTCAGGTTTATGAATCCCTGTATGGTAAACGCAAATGATTACTTGCACCGCTATCGAGCCACCAAGAACTAGACATTGCTTCTGATAGGTTGGATTCACAAACAAATGCCAAAGAATCATTATCCGTAGGCTCACGTTTAGACAATCAAGCTTTAAACTTTCCACAATCCTTCTTTATGTGACATTTCTTCTTACAAAAGAAGCAGCGGTCACCGTCCCCTTTGAAAGATGTTTTCTTTGGACCCATATTATCAGATTAACCGGTAGTGTCATGAGTACCTTTGCGAGTATGATTTCTAGACTTTTTATCCTTCCTTTTGTGGGAACCAGAAACATATAAGGCTAGATGCCCTTTTTCCTTCTTAAGTTTCTCTTCTTCTGCCACCACCCTTGCTATCAAGTCATTTACTAACCAAGTCTCATCTTGGGAACTGTAATTTATCTTTATAATCCCAAAATCAGGTGGAAGGGTGTTCAACGTTTGATGCACAATGCAAGCATCAGAAATGGAAACATTAAGAGCTTGAAGCTTCGTCTTTAGGTCTACCATCCTAAGAACATAATCTCTAACCCCAGCAGTACCATCATACTTCATATTGAAAAGCTTTTGAAGAAGTGTATCAACCTCAGTATTAGATGAAATGTGATTTCTAGCCTCTAAGATTGACATTATTTCCTTAGCAATATAGTTAGTTGGCAAACCACTTTTCAAGTATTCTTGAATGGATTTCTTCATTGTTAATAAGCAAATCCGATTGCTCTTTTCCCAGGCAGCATAGTCTGTTTTCTCAGCTTCAATATTGGTGGCTGTGATATCTGTCAGCTTATCCTTTGTAAGAGCAATGTGAACATCCGCCAGCTCCATCCCAAATAGAAAATTCTCTTTCCATTTCTTAAAGTTCAACCCAGTTAGGATCTCAATGGAAATGGAATTGCCGTTTACAAAAAAAGATGACTAGAAAACAAACAAACAATACAATCAATATCATATGAGTACTTATCCAGAGAGTTACATATATCATCACATAATCACTTTTGGGCAGAAAATATGACATGCAGTTATACACTCTCCACATGACAGCAGCCATGAAAACATATTCTAATCTTTCGTGAAATCGCCACCTTTGGGTGTATAAACCGTTAAGATCAGTCATTTCTCAAACACATGCTATACATGTACCCCTCCATGAACCAATACAAGATTATCTCCTTTGAGAGTATGATCACGCAATAGAACAGGAGACATCCCATCACAATGAGGCCGATATTTCTCAAACCTAGTCAAGTGTGCCACTTTGGCGATCACTACCCAACTAAATCATTCAAAATTTCTCATACCAGGGATATGAGCTTTATGTATTACATTTACTATATACATGTAATGCTAGATGTAAAGACAGGGGCATATATCTCTGAAATTACATGTCATGCTAATTATATTGTTCCATTCATTGATAGACAATGAATTACACTCTACACAATCCTTATGTGGTGATATACATGTGAGCTACCATATGCATTTCAGAAACCATAGAGAAATACAAGAAAATACGCAAAAATACCCTAAAATACGAGTATATAGGGTTATATATGTATTTTTCCATATGTAAAAGCTTCAAACATGTAAAATAAATACATCACAATGTAAAGAATCTCGATACAAGCGCGTCGATACCAAGAATGTTCCAAACGGATGTCGGACACGCCCTCACGCGCCGCCAAAAAGCGCGGCACTTGCGTGCGTGTTTAGCCAGTCAAACCGGTCTGAACAGCCAGTTTGACCGATTGACCAATCCGACCGATTGACCGGTCCAATCGGTCAATGGACCGATATGATCGGTTGATCGATCAGGTCAACGGACCGGTCCAATCGATTAACTGATCGGGTCCAGTCAGGTCAACAGTCGGGTCAAAATTCAGGTCAGGTCAGTAACCGGGTTGAATCAGGGTCGGGTCAATGGCTGGGTCAAGTCAAGATTCGGGTCAACCCAGATTCGCACCCCCACTGATGTCATCCTGCGGTTACTGACGAAAACGCTCTGGTTCAGCACGGCTGTGCATGGCCGTCACGCGCCATCACACCCACAGTGCGTGTCGGTGCATGAGGGCGCGTGCGGCCTCGTCCAGTGATGTGCCGCCTGTCAATCTTCTCGTCTCAATGAGTAGATTTCGAATATGTAATAAAATTTTACATTCATCCAACAAAAAATTCCGAAAATGGGTAAAAACCTATCGGACATAACGAAAATGGTCCTAATCCACATGTTTCAGTTCTAATCTATGGCAGACTTTGATACCACATGTTGGCCACTAAAATGGCACACCTAAGATCACCATAATCAAAAATCGAAACACGTTAATAGAGAAATTATCAATTCGCGCGCCTGGTTTGGAATCCATCGAGCTTGACGTGGAATTTGTGACGATTTCCGAATACAAACTCAAGTACTTCTCCTCTATACCTTTTGTTAGAATACTGGGCTAATGAGATTACCACTCACGAGAAAAAAAATTCTCTCTAGATTCGTATGCGAGTCAGATTGTGCATCATCAGGTTAAGGGAGAGACTTGAGCGCTATTTGTAGAGTTGTCGACCACGGGTCCTCTCATTACGGATTGGGCCGTACTCGGCCCACACCAGCTAGCCCCATATTAGACTTATTAAGAAGCCATATATCTTATCTTTATTAGAACAAATTAATTCAGTTAATTTCAATTAATGAAGCTCAAATTAGGAAATTCTTATATTTATTTCCCTTGGAACTATTCATGGTAATTGTTTAAAAGAAGAGGATCGTCTACCCCACGATAGTTCCGGGAGCAGAGATTTTGACATTTTGACTTTAGACCAGTTAAGACTGTTGATTAGAAGTCCTAAAAAAAAGAAAATACTGCTATCAATCTACATTTTGCGTGCTTGTGTTGTAAATGTATGCTTATATTGTGGTCTTTTTTAGTCATGTAGTATGTTTCTCGCAGATTCATCATGCAGCACAATCGGGAAATCAAGGAAATTGCGACACTCAGATATTCTGGCAGGTCGTGGCCAGTGAAGCTTAGGAGCTATCAACGTCCAGTCTATGGGACAATGTTCTCTTCTGGTTGGTCCCTATTTATGAGAGAAACTCGTTTGCGTGTGGGGAATGTTTGCGTGTTTGAGCTAATTGATGGGGATGATATTGAGTTCAGAGTCTACATTTTCAATGGTGCAGGTGCGAACTTGATCTGCATTGTTCGAAATGCACACTTGCAGTGTCACTCTAGGCTAGTTTAAGAATGACATGAGTTCTGGATTATGACCATGCCTCATGTATAAAGTCAGTGCTGCATCACCTACAAGTACATTTTCTTATTCATTCTTCTATAAATCTGCATGAAAACGTTTGAATAAGCGTTTTTTTATGTTAATTGGTAACCTCATGATTTAGGTTGTGCAAATTCTAAGTTGATTTGTTTCTTATTTTGTGAAGGGCCTTTGCAATTTACTCAGTCAAATTGTCTGAATTTCAATTTTCGCGATAAATTGTAGTTTCCGTTCTGTGCTAAACCTTTTCATAGTAAGTCAACAAAGAAACATTGACACCAATCTATATTAAAGTTCTATTAAAATTCTCCTTTTTCTTTAAAGGCGGAAACGAACATTCTGAACACACAGTGAACCATTCTGAGCCGTTTTCCATGGTCCTACACCTCTGAGGCCTCTCACTACACGTTAACTAGCCCGCAAATTTGGTTCAGAGCATCCCTTTTCCAAAATGGTGATCCCGCGATCTTATATGAAGCGCCTGGTAGGATCTTGAGCTGAGGTCATCACTGCTGTACATAACAAAATTTATGATTGCTAACACCTACAATGCCAAGAACACATTAGCTGTTGATGTGTTCATGTTCACTTTTGGAGATTTTTTTCTATGTAATTGAACAGATTAGTTGAGCAATACTCATTAATAACATGTATTAAAAAGGATATGAACTAGCGATTTCTTCCTCCAATCATTACCTTCTCGCTCTTTGCCCTCCAATATATCCTTGGAATTTCTCATAACACTCGAACAATTTCATTTCTTGGCAGTTCAATATTTAAATGTGCAGAGTATTCCCGGTGGATTCATCAAGCAACATATTCAGGAAAAACAAAGAGCAACTCTTAGGTATTCCGGCAGATCGTGGCCAATGAAACTCGTCAGGAGATACAGATGCGTTGGAGGGGCTCCATCTCTCCTTTTCTGCTGGTTGGCGTGCATTTGCGAGAGAACTCATCTACGCGTGGGAAATGTCTGCGTATTCGAGCCAACTGCAACTTTGGCTGGTAAAAGCGTGACTTGAGTTCTGGGTTTACAATTATGCCTCCCTTATTTGGTTGTGCTGCATCACTGACAAGTACGCTCTCTTTTCTTCGTTATTTTAAGATAGACTAAAAACGATTCACTAAGACTTTTGTGTGTTGATTGGTAAAGAAATGATTTAGGCGGGAATTGTAGTTGATTTGCCTCTTCAGATGTGAAGAGCACCTCTAATATATTCAGTGAAATTGTCTGAATTTTGATTTCCATGATAATCATAATTTCCAATCTATGAATAGATCTTTTCTTAGTAAGCCAATTGAAGAAACGCTCACACTAAAGTCTATTAAAGTTCTCATTTTCCTCAATTGAAGTGATCTTTTCGATGGATTAGTGTCATGGTTGGCCCAAATTGACATAGATTTCTCCATAAAAACCGCCAATGCTCTTTTTCTTCCTTCAAAAGTGAAAAATTTACACGAATGGAAGATGAACCAAGGCAGATCATTGTCGATGCTTACTTGGGTGAAGCGAAGCCAGAAACAGTCAGTGTTTTTTCCTGAGGATCATCTGCAGCTTGTGTCATGTGTCAACCACCAATTGTAGAGACGAACCTACTCAACGAAATGCAAGGAAGAAAACTCAGGAAAGATGATGATAAAGTGAGAAAATAATATCGAAATTCCGTTTATGCAACAACTTCTAAACAACAAGGTGCTTTGGGGGATCATTCAATCCCCTAATGTTCCCAAGAAGACAGTTCATGTAAGTGAAACAGTCGGGAGTAACGGACCCTGCTCCTACACTTGACACTGCCTGCTTTACTCTTCCCTTTACCATTCTTTGTGGCAATCCCAGCTACAGCTCTAGGTTTCCTTAACTTTACCTGCTCTGTTTTGAAACTTCTCAAGTACCTTGATACTAGATCCTGAGCAAGATTCCTCAATATGCACAAGAGAGCCAAAAGAGTTGCACAGGCAAAGCGCCCAGCATATTACCATCAGCAGCAACATCAACTTCTAGACTATTTATATCAACAACTTCCTGATGAGAAGCAATTGCCAGAACTTGAGTATCATCAGCAACAACCCGAGCATCACCAATAACAATTCTAGTGACTTTAGGAACCCGCTTCTGAATAGGACTCCTCTTTACCTCAGCTTCCATGCCTGTCCTCCGCAAATATTTGACTTAAATTGATAAAGAGCTGGATCTTCTTGGACTGTGGACAACTATCCTCTTCGCCTATAGTGAGAACTTTTCTTCAACGAACATTCCATCCATACTTTCTTGCTTTGTGTGTTTCCCTTAACACTCAGGTACGTATGGACATCCTTATGTTATGTAGATGTCCACCATCTACTTGGTCCATCCAAACTCTTCGACAATCACACGGCCTCTAGTTTGTTCACCATCTGCAGAGTCCATTCAAGCTTATTGACATCATTATGTCCTCTACAGTCCGTTCACCTTCTACTGTCCATCCAAACTCTTTGACGATAACACACCCTCTATTTTTTTCACCATTTCCAAGGTATTTCCAAACATCGACATATTCCACATCAAATAACTTGTTCAGCATTTGCAAGGTCTGTCCGATCACCAACATATTCTATTTCCAATAGCTTGTTCTTCATTGACACGGACGTTTTGTCGTGAATATCATTTGTTGTGTATGCAGAAGATTATTCATCTGCACACTCACGTATACAAAGTAGTCCACTTCGAATGTTTTATCATCCTGAAAACATGATAGGGAGTTTTCTCAACAGTACCTCGAAACCTTTGAGGAGCTTCCGATTCAACTAAGGTCACCCCCATCTTTCCTCTTTTCAAGTTTTCTTCTGAAATTTTCCAAATTTATTTAGCTATTTCCCAACATTTTACAACCTTGGGAAGCCTTTCCTTTTTTTTTTTCCTTTCAAAATCACACTATTAATAGTGTTCTTTTTCATTCATTTGAGTTGAGGTAAGTTATCTCCTCTATCCCTTTGTTGAGTTTCTCTCTATAGAGTTACTATTAATGTCTTGATTTTTGTCTAAAGGGAATTAAGGAGGTCCGAAGAACTCGAAGGAGCACGCCAATCCAGAGCGTCGCGCGAATCAAAGAAACATGGTACAGCATTCAGGTAAGGTTCCTAATCCCTTAGGAATAAAATTATAGTTGTTATAATGTCTGAATAAGAATAGGAACATGAGTAGTCATATATATTACTCTGCAGGCACACAAATGGGCTATTAATAAAGAGTTAATACCACAAAAAACCCCAAACTAGTACACTTGTGATAAATTTACCTTAAACTAATTTTTTGACCACTAAAAACTTCAAAATAATACACTTGTGATAAATTTACCCTCTACTAGTTTCCGTTAAATTTTACTGTAAAATTGCCGAATTGGATGACACATGATAGTTAATTGGTGTACCAGTTTGAAGTTTTACCTTCCGTTTGTCAAAGGTGTACCAATTTGTGATTCATGGTATTAATCTAATTTAACAGAAACTAATTGAGGGTAAATTTGTCATATATATATTAGTTTGGGATTTTTTGTGGTCAAAAAAGTAGTTTGGGGTAAATTTGTCTCTTTATTAAATTAACAAGTCGTCATTCTAAGGAAAATATGTGTTTGCTTGAAAGAACCTTTCCTAAATAAAGTCGACTCCCTACCCATGTATCTAGGAAATGAATTCGACGAATTGGACCCTAAGGGCTATCAATCCAATAATCATTGTCCCTTGCATACGATTATTTTCACTAACTATTTCCAAAAGGTATTCCATACTTGATTTTGTTTAAAAACGACCATTCTTTACAAAGAAAATGGCATACAAGTATTGAAGTCATATAATTGACATGCATTCTTGGAAGGGTTAATATTACGAAAAACTTCAAACTAGGACACTTGTGACAAATTTACCTCGAACTAATTTTTTTTTATCACGAAAAACCCCAAATTGTTATATCCGTGACAAATTTACTCCAAACCCCTAAACTTGTAAACCTAAGCAAATTTACCCTTTGTTAGCTTCCGTCAAATTTTATCGTTAAATTAGCTAACGTGAATGACACATGGTGACATGGTATGATGACATGGCAAGTCCACGTGGAAATTCATAGGGTAAATATTACGAAAAATCCCAAATTAGTCCATTAATGGAGGATAAATTTGTTACATGTGTACCAGTTTGAGGTTTTTTGTGATCAAAAAATTAGTTTGAAGTAAATTTGTTACAGATGTACTAATTTGTGATTTTTTTTGTCAAAAAATTAGTTTGGGGTAAATTTGTCATAAGTATATCAGTTTGGAGTTTTTCGTGATATTAACTCTTCTTGGAATATCTTTACCAAAAAAAAAAAAACTCTTCTTGGAATATGGTTGCATGTTTGATTGAATTAGAGCAATGATTGATTTGATTTGAATTAAAATCCCAAATGCATAGCACGCTGATTGATTGACTGAATTTAAAATGTTGAGTGAATATCTCGATTAATTCGAATTGTAATGCTAGGCCTATTCAAATTGCAATGTCGACTGATTTATACGCTGGTTAAGAAGAATAGAATTTTGATTGAATAGAACGTTGGTTAAATTGAGCTTTGATTGCATGTGGCTTGAACTCCCATGCTGCTCGATTGACTTTTCTTGCGCACTTAATGATTAGAATGCTTATTTGAGCACTGTTAGGAACCCTATTTGAATCACACACTGATTGAAGTTATATACTAAGTGTTCGCTTGTTTCACGAGGAATATCCTTCACCGAAACTTCGGTTTTCGATTTTTATTAAGGTAGGTTCTGTGGTTTAATTACTAGAAGAGTTGTGGCGAAAAATAAAGTGTAACACAGGATTGTATGGAATGGATAGAAATCGGATGGATTGAAAATGGATCTGGGATAAACAGAGTTCCAAACTACGTTACAATACTCCTATAAAAGCTGTAAAGGACTCGAAAGTTAACTAAAGTTACAAGAAACTGTAAATACAGGAAGTAAAGATGCATGGGAAACTAAAGTGCAGATAAGCTTTAGTGTTTTTGCATTGTTCTTCGTCTCTTTCTCTTTGCTTCCTCTGAGTATTTGTATCTCCTCCTATCCTGTAACTGCTCGTCAGTTACTTTCATGTTTTCAAACTTTGAATATTTTGACGCTTCCAATAACTGCATTTTCTAATCACGTTTTTTCAGTTTTATTGTTCGCCAAAACTTGATCTCAACCGCTAAGATGATTTCAAATCTGGACAAGTAACTTCTCATAATATGCTCGTGCTCATTATCCCCGCTCCTGCTCGTAACTTCTTGCTTTCGTGATTTACATGACTGGACTGTGATTCTTCAGTGTATTCCCAAAGTGTGAACCTCCCGAATCTCAAGAAAGGGTTGCTGTCCTGAGACATAAATATTCCAACGTCTCGAACTATAACTCTCCATATTTCAATAAATATACCAACGTCCCGAACCTCGCAAATCTTATCAATTACCGAATTCGGAACACGATGCCATTCACATTTGCTTCTCAGCATGTTTCTGAATTTGGTCCAAACGTGTTTCGGAAGATGGTTGATTTCCATTATATGCTGGATTCGTCATTAAAGCCGATTCGGCACTTATGCCGATTCTTATTTTGGTGTCAACATATGCCCCCTTTTAAAAGGATTAAAAGAACTTTTATTTCTTTTAAATGCCAAAAGAAAGGACACTCGCGTTTTATTATTGCTGTCGCTTCGTCACCTCGCTTTACACGTTTTGCCTTTTTGTCTTCAAAACACTTCTTCTAAAAATCGTTTCTTTCTTCGTGCCCTTGCATTCTCACCTTTTCGAATCTCTACAACTTCTCGATTCTCTGCATTCTCTCTCGATATTCATCTGAACCTAATGGCTTCCAAGGAGCAAACTTTTTCTTTTTCTACATCAAACGCTCTTGATCGCTACCATATATTCCGAGATTCTGAAGATTTCAACGAAGAATTTCATCTATTCTTTGTGGAGAATGATTTCGAGGATTTTTTCATCCTTGGTCCAGCAGTTCACAATCATTTCTCTGTTCTAAAGTGCCTATCAAGCCACTTTCCACGTCATCAATTTGAGGTGCTTCCAGTCCACAAGTCATCTATCTTGACGTATCAGTGGCATTCTCGTCCTCCTCGTCTTAGGGCTTTCTCCGACTTTGAACCAGATTTCCACCAATGGTATATTTGACTCCTCCCTTCTAAGGGTCCCCTTTGGGATACCCTTTCAATTCATAATTGTAACGCCCCCATCTCGGGGTCCTTAACGTGACGTTCCATTCATTATTATCTTTCTTCAAATACAAGCGGAAGCATTTCTCGGGACAATCACAATCAATAGACACATAGCGAAAATAAGACAAGAAGCATCATGAGCAAACCTTATGTTTATAATTCATGCGAACATGTTTTACAAGCCCTTCGGGCCATGGCAAATAATACATATTTCATCGCCGACTATAAATGGCAAATCGTGACTTAGGTTATCCTATACCCACTACTGATTCTCGCTCCTCGCTTCTTCGCCTCCATCCCGATCCTGTCCGCCTAGCCATCTCATGTCCCACCCGTGGCTTTATCCCGGAGCTGGCCCGCCTCGAGACACCATGTCCGTTAGGCCCTCATCGAACATCACAAGCATCGTGATTTGGCGGTAGGCGCGGTCTTTTCTGACATTTATCACGGTGAGCGCTTCGGCTCTCTGCTCCACGGGATTGCTAATGCAGGCTGGGGGAGATGTCATCCTACGGAACTGAAAAGGGAAAAACAATGGGGGATGAGTCGGGGAGACTCAGTAAGTAAAATTTTACTAACAGGCGAGGACATATCAATCGTCATTATACGAAACATTCTTACCGTACCAGCCTCCGTGGCCGATCAAACAACGACGGGCATAGCAAGCATAAAACAAGGATTCCAGGCATGGCTAAGTCACGGTTTGCCTCATGTGTCGTGCCTCGATTTCTAATTCATGTTAGATAACATACAAAAACACAACATCGAAACACCAAGAACCGAGAACAGGGAAAGCTCGTGATACAACGTATTTCAACGTCATTTCCCGGTAGTAAAATCTCACTTACTCTAATAAAATAAGAACTAAAGGGTAGAGAATGGGTGGGAAAAGCAACGGCCTCGGATCTCGGACAACTCACGGCATCGGCTTTTCTTCTCTTTCTCTCGGGTTTTCTCTATTGATTTTCTCTTTCTCTCTTTCTTGGTCGGTTTGTGTATGTGGGAAAAGTATGCCAATTTCTCCCTAATAGCTTCTATTTATAGAGGAGTAAGGCTAGGGTTTGGATGAGGTAAGCGCGCGTGTCATCCAAGTATTAATAGCCTAAGTTAAAAATCATGATGAAGATGGCCAATTATTTCTTCCTCTCTCTCTCCTCAAGCTTGGCCGTCACCCTCTCTCTCTCTTCCCCCTCCTTGCCGTGGCTTCCTTGTTTCCTCTTGGTCAATACTTGATGGCTAAGACTTCATAAATGGCTAGTTTGAAAACTATGCCAATGAATAAATGAGGGTAATGATGATATAGATAAGATTTGACTTGGTCAAACTTTCTAGGGTTTTCTCAATTTGGCTGATTTCCATCCCAAATTGTTCGGATTAAACGAGTCGCGCGAAAAAACACACTCAACGCCCAAAACAAACCCCGCATCATAATAATTTCCAAACTTTTCCCAAGGGTTTTCCACGACAAAACACATATAATAATCTTATTCAACCCGAGGTTCGATGCGGGAATGTCCTTAAATATCACCAAAAGACATCAAGTCCAAATTCCAACTTTCTTGTATAGAAAAATGCTGAATCTTTGAAATCCGACAAAACCGGACAACTTTGCACTGTTCACGAAATTGGACTTGAAAACATAGTAAATGGACTTCAAAAATTCTCAAATTTGAATATGTCATAAACAAGGCCTTAACAAACATTTTTTATGAGGAGTACGAAATCTGAATCTCTCTGTAAATACCATTTTTAGTAGCTCAAAGACAAACTAAAAACAGTTCGCTAAAACAAAATTCTTGTTTTTCAAATTAAGCTCTGTCCAGAATTCAAATCATCTCAGAAAATTCCTAAATTTATATACGTTATAGAAAAAGACGTTCTCAATAACTTTTATGAATGAAACTTTTCTAAAATTGGCCCAGAAAAGCTTGTAGAAAATAAATACGGTGTGAACATCACTGAAATATCCATTCTGGATAGTTTCACATGGTCCAAAAATCAGGACATCGTACCACTCATATCAACTCTAAAAATTCTGAAATTAAAGTATGTAAAATTTCATGATGTTTGGAACAACTTTTAAGAAGAAAGTATTTGGAAATTCGAATCACAAAAGTCTCCCTAAAAATAACAAAATGAAGGGGTACCAAGGATCTGAAATACGGTTTTCCAAAATAAGAGTAAAAATTTTAGTTCCGATTGGAAAATCATCAAACTTAAACCATAGACATTTTCCAGGGACTGAAATTGAGAATGTGACAATAATGCTCTGCATCTTAGCTGTTTTCATTACCATTTGAATCGTGAACTAATCGGAGCATTACCTTGCTTTTGGTCGACTTCCACTGATTGCTTTTTTTTCCTTTTCTCTCCTATGTCGATAACTTTACTTGATGTATACTGCCTCACTAGGCTCTCTCCTTTGGGTACAGACCCATCTACCCTATCTCCCGATTCTCGTTCAATGCTTGGTAAATTATCGAATTCTGAAATGGCCTATGAGGCATTTATAAAAAAAAAAGTACTTCAAGAAGGAGAGCATAGTTACCGACGAGGAGCATACTGCTTTTCTTTTATATTGGCTCTATAAATTCTTTTTCTGACACCCCATAGTTAGGATTTCGAATGATTTTATTGTTGTTGCCTCCGCTCTAGCATCAGGGACCCCACTGGCTCTGGGCAAAACCATGTTAGCCTTGCTATATCGGGGTTTAGCCCATGCTTCCTTCTCTATTGCTTCAGAGGAAGTTAGTGGAGTTTTTGGTGGTCCTCTCTAGCTCTTTCAAGCATTGGCGGCTTTCTATTTCCCTGCCTGGTTTTCTAAGGATCAAGTTATCCAACCCCTTTCGATTTCCATTCCTGACCACCCAGTCTGCCAGGCCTTGAGTAGGAAATTAATCCCTGTTTCCGAAGAGCCATCTTTTTATCTTTGGTATTTTATTTCTCAAATCTATTCTTTTGAGGAGAAACCATATTCCTTCGCTCCTTTCTTTGTTTCCCGATTCAAGTCTTACCTCCCTGCTTTTCAGAAAAATAGGAGTGACTTCTGGCAGACTGTTCTGACTTCTGTTGATCTTCTTGTAAGATTTTCAACAAAAGGCAGATTCGTTGCTGATTTTGAAATTTACTCTCCCCAATACTGTGCCAGACAACTTAGGCTGATTCAGGGGATTCCTGTTCCAACCCTTTATACTTTCTCTTATGTTTTCTTTGACAAAATATCCTTCAAGCTAAAAGATAATCAACCTTTTGTTGAACTGACCACACTGGTTCGGAGTATTCATCGATTGTCTCGTGTTGTTGAATTCAATGGATATCCTAACCGTTCTTCAGCCGATTTTGATCTCTGGTGGAATAGTTATCGAAAGACCGTATTTTCAGATCCTCTGGATCAAATTCTCCCGAAGATAAGGGATGCTATTCCTCTTACATTGTCAAAAGCAATCGAAGCTGCCAATGTACCTTCAACTAAACCAGCAGAGACTTCTAAAGGTAACTTGATTATGCTTTTTCATATGCATATATTTCGTTTGATACTCAACTTCCAATCTGACTTTTATTTTTATAGTGAGTAAGAAAAGGAAAGCTTCAGACTCACTTGCTCTTGCTTCAAAGAAAGTACTAGCAAAACGTAGTGTGAGGAGAGTAATTATTCGATCCTCAGAGCACCTCCAGAAAGATCTCTAACAATGAATCGATCTTCAGAGCCCACACTACGAGCTATGATAAAGCCACGTACTCCAAAAGATAATTCTCATGCTTCACTTTTTGGAGGCTATTACAGCACTAATTTGTTTATCTTCTGATTAATCCAAGAACTCTTAAGACTTATCAGCCCGGTACTGCTTCTCCTGTTTCCCTTCCTAGCAAGGATCTTACCTCACCAGCTTCCGGTCCTTTATCGATGATACTTGCTCCATTGACAGAGGCTGAATTGATTCCAAAACAACCTTCTGTTCCAAATCCAAAAGAGAATATACCACCAAAGGATACTCTTGTCCCTGTTGTAAGATTTGAAAAAGATCTTTCTTCGTCTTTCATCGGTAAATATTATTATCTTTTGTTCGATTCAAGATTTCATGCTGTTGTCTAATATACATAGGCCAACATTCGCAGTTACTGATGAGATCACTCCTGTGCTTCAAGAAACTCCAATTTCTAAAGGAGCATCAAGTGCACCACTACTTGTAATTATGGAAGAGCCCATTCCTGTGCTTTAAGAGACTTCAATTTTTGAAAGGGCATCAAATGTACCACCACTTGCAGACACTGATGAGCCTCAAGAGACTTCAATTTTCGAAAAAGCTACTTATACAATTACTGTTTTGCCTCCTTCCACATCTCGTGTTGTACCTAGTCCACCTGCCGAGATAGAAATTTTTTCTCAAGCTGAACAGGCAGAAATGGAAAGGATATTAGCAAGTACTCATCCTGGTTCTTCCACAGCTCCTGATTCTCTAGAATCCTCAACTTTATCAATGTCTACCGAAATTCCTCGAGAAATAGCCAAAGCTAAATGGGAAAAGCTCATTCACTTATTAGAACCTGGCTATGGAAAGTTGATCAATGACTCTAATAAGGAACGCTAGGTAAGGATTCTCTTTCAAGAAGTATGCTCTGGTAATCCATCCTTTGTTTTATCTGAGCCCTTCCATGACAAGATTGATCTCTTTGCCGTTAGCTTTGTGGATGCTGTGAGCACAATAAGAGTCAACCTTGATCAACTTCCTCGCCTTCTCTTTAGGGAAAATAGAGGATTGGCAATCCAAGATGAGCTTGCCCGTAAGCGTGAAGATGCTCGTCTTTTCTACAATAATTTCAAATCTGAAGAGAGCAAACTTCAACGCTTGGAGGCCAGGAAAGAAGAACTTGAGGCAGAGCTGAGGATGATGAATGCTCAACTAGAAGAATAGAAGCTCACAATTTCAACTTTTTGTCCTACACTTAGGCGCAAAATGAAGCAGTGTCAGGAGTTGGAAAAAGAATTTAATGCTTTTATTGGAATGGTCAGAGTTCATGAAAAGAAGAGAGCTGAGATTATGGATGAAAACCATAGGCTTGAGATTAAATTGAGAGATTTTGTAATCGAAGCCAAAGCTTTATTAGCTAAATGGAAATAAATTGAAAGTCCTGTTTGCTGGATTTTGATCTCCTTTGCATTCACTTAATATCCTGATGATACAAACTCCCGATGCTATACTTTGTTCACATTATTCACATTAATAATCTAACCCTCTTAACCAAAGGTTAAACCGAATCTCCATTGCAACTTTCATAACTTAAAGGTCAAATAATAACCTTTCTTTTTGCTTATCCTCTCTGAAATTACTGACTTAAAAAATAACCGTTTGTCCATGCGCATAAACCAAGTTCGGCCTCTATCTCAGTTTCCCAAAAAGAACTCTGGCACATTACTATCCACGATCTACTTCATATCTTTTACCTTTATAACTGCCCAAGCTACCAAATCTTTCCTAAGAACTTACAATCCTGTTCATGATGTCTTCACATGGTTCTTCATCTCATTTGCTTCTTTGGTCCCGATCACAAAGACGTCGCATTTCCTATAAAGGTAAATTTTCCACTGAACATTACCAAATTTGGGCTTTGACAACAGTTTAATATGGACAACTTGTTTATTCCACTATCTAGGTGATCAGTCCTTATGGAGGCGATTGCATGAATTACTATATCAAGGGCATCATGCCTTATTATTGAATTGCAAGTATAAGGTAGAAGTTACCGATTTGACCAACTTCTTTAGATTCAAAGTGTTTCTGTCTGCAGATTCTGCCTTCCTAAATTTGGTTTGGGAGCTCTGCTCTTTATTCCCTGCTAGTTTTGATGAATTCGAGCATAATGTGAGGGAAATTTGGAATTTGAAGCCTACTATTGTGGAAGCTGACGCCCTTCATCTTCAAATTGAGGAAGAATCTTCTCGATTATGAAGTTCCAAAGAGAAATATCCTCAAGCTCATGACTCCTGCACTCAAGCTAGAGATGACGTTGAGATGACACGTTAACTTCTTAATTTCCTTTTCAATCATCATCATGTGGAGCGGGGGATACTCAGAGATGAAATTTCCCATATCAAGTCTATGGTTGAAGTTGCTTCAAACAAATACAGGCAATTGCTTCAAGAAGCTTGGGAGAAGTTTGAAACTGTCCACTTTCATTCTCGTCACCTGGAGTATCTCGAGGGACAACAATCTAAACTCCATCAAGATCTTGCCTTACATTTTCATCATGTAGCCCAAAACCTCAAACTTGTTAATGACTTGCAGACTTTTATCACCAAGATTAGAATGTACTTTCATTTCGAATGAATAGATTAATTTCTTTGTGTTTCCCAGATTGATGGATGATATTTCTTCAAAAATTTCTCATTTATAGAACGTGATAGTTCTTTCCATTGACATCCATCAATCGGTATACATTCTCATTAAATACTTCGGTAACCAAATATGGACCTTCCCAATTTGATGACCATTTACTGGCAAAAGTACACCACAAGTGCCATAACTTATGTACGGCGATCACTTTGATGCCATAACTTTTTTTCGGATCACTTTGGTGTCAAAATCGGAGAAAAAAGATCACTTTAGTGCCAATTTGGCCGGAAATCCGACGTGGCATTTTTTATTAATTTTTGACGCCGACGTGGCTCGCCGGAGGCTGAGTCAGCGTGTACAGTCAGCATTTTTTATTTTAAATAATTTTTTTCAACGTGTACAGTCAGCATTTTTAATTTTAAATATTTTTTCTTTATTTTTTCCTTTTTCTTTTCTTTTCTTTTCTTTTCTTTTCTTTTTTTTTTCTCCCCTCGCCGGCCTGTTGCCGATGGCCGGCCGGCCACCGGGGAAGCCCGACAAGGGCTAGGCGAGGGCGGCCTTGCCCATGGCCGGCGAGGGGCGGCCGACCCTCGCCGGCGACGGGCGAGGCCGGCCCTCGCCGGCCCAGGCGAGGGTCGCCCTCGCCAGATCCGGCGAGGGCGACCCTCGCCGGCGTTGGGCGAGGCCGGTCCTCGCCGGCCCAGGCGAGGGTCGCCCTCGCCAGATCCGGCTCGGGCGACCCTCGCCGGCGTCGGGCGAGGGTCGCCTGCGCCCGACTCAGGCGAGGGCGACCCTCGCCGGCCCAGGCGAGGGCTGCCCTCGCTCGACGCCGGCGAGGGTCGCCCTCGCCAGATTCGGCTCGGGCGACCCTCGCCGGCGTCGGGCGAGGGTCGCCTGCGCCCGACTCAGGCGAGGGCGACCCTCGCCGGCCCAGGCGAGGGCGACCCTCGCCGGCGTCGAGCGAGGGCAGCTCTCGCCTGGGCCTGCGAGGGTCGCCCTAGTCGGATCTAGCGAGGGCCGGCCTCGCCCGACGCCGGCGAGGGCCGGCCTCGCCCGTCGCCGGCCATGGGCAAGGCCGCCCTCGCCCAGCCTTTGTCGGGCTTCGCCGGTGGCCAGCCGGCGAGGGGAGAAAAAAAAAAGAAAAGAAAAGAAAAGAAAAAGGAAAAAATAAAGAAAAAAATATTTAAAATTAAAAATGCTGACTGTACACGTTGAAAAAAATTATTTAAAATAAAAAATGCTGACTGTACACGCTGACTCAGCCTCCGGCAAGCCACGTCGGCCTCAAAAATTAATAAAAAATGCAACGTCGGATTTCCGGCCAAATTGGCACTAAAGTGATCTTTTTTCTCCGATTTTGGCACCAAAGTGATCCGAAAAAAGTTATGGCACCAAAGTGATCGCCGTACACAAGTTATGGCACTTGTGGTGTACTTTTGCCACCATTTACCGATTTCCCTGTTTTGGAGGTTAAATGGCAAAATTGCTTTCCACACTAAATCCCCCATAATAAACCATTTGATTTTAACCCTTTTATTAAAAGCTTTGGCCACTCTTCTCTTCTGTGCAATCAACTTATCCAAAGAAGCCGTACGAACCTCATCTAGCTCATCCAAATTTATGTGCATCTAATCTCTATAATCTTCAGACAACATCTCGCTCTACAATTGGACTCTTAAAGATTGTATTGTTATCTCCATCGGTAAAACTGCTTCCCGTCCATATATAAGCATATAATGACTGATACCTGTACTCGATCTTCGTGATGTTCGGTATGCCCACAATACCATTGACAATAAAACATCCCATTCTTTTGGATTTTCTTCTAGGTGTTTGTTGATCAGTCCAATAACAATCTTATTAGTAACTTCAGCCTGTCCATTCGCTTGGGGATAATATGGTGTGGAGTAAACTATTTTGATTCCTCTTGATCGTGCAAATTCTATCACTTTACTTCTAGTGAATATTATGTCCATTGCCCATCCCCTAAATGGCCATGACTTTATGATAGAATGGAGATCCATAGAAGGTACATGTTGCAATTGTCCATGCTTTTGACACGAAAGGCATGCTTTAGCATAGTTAATACAATCCTGCATCATTGCTGGCAAAATATCCATACCTTTTTAATAGCAATCTCATCTTGATTCCTACTTGATGGGCTCCACATATACCTTCATGTGCCTCTTGTAAGTTTTCCATCGGAAGAAATTATTATCAATCTTGCTCCAGCCATACTCTTAGCATGCGATCCATCAAAGAACATAGTCCATGGTAGTACTTGACTAAAGGTCTGCTTATTTTCTTCCATTTGTAAACATGGGTATTCAGTAAGAAAATCAACAATGGCTTGGCCTTTTACTACCTTGATTAACACATATATCAAATCAAACTCAGACAAGATAAAGGCCCACTTGGCTATACGCCCTTTTATAACAGGTCAGGATAACATGTATTTTATTATATCAGTCTTGCCGATCACATGCACTTTAGTTGGCAATAAGTAATGTTTTAACTTCATACAAGTAAAGTATAAAGATAGACATAATTATTCAATTGCGGTATATCTTTTTTCAACATCAGTTAGTGTTCTGCTCAAATAATATACCGCTTGTTCTTTTCTAGTTTCATTCTCTTGTGCCAACATACTCCCGATAGTTATACCGATAAGTACAATCTCAGTGGTATACCTGCTTTTGGCGGCACTAACACAAGAGGATTCATTAGATAGGCTTTGATCAAATCAAATGCCTTTTGTTGTTTCTCTCCCCATATAAATTCGTTCTCATTTTTAAGACGTAGAAGCTGTGTCATCGGCTCCATTTTAACATACAAATTGACAATGAATCTTCTAAGAAAGTTTATTTTTCCAATCACCATTTATAATTGTTTCTTTAACGTAGGATGGCTGAATGGGAAAGCTCCATGATAGCCCTTGCTTTGTTCTTGTCAATTTCAATTCCCCTCTGATTGATCAAAAATCCTAAGAAATTTCCTGCTCGTACTCCAAAGGCGCACTTGATTGGATTCATCTTCAATTTGTATTTTCTCATCCTAATGAATGCCTGTTTGAGATGATCTAAATGATCTTCTTGGGCTGACTTAACCACCACATCGTCAATATAAACTTCTAAGAATTTACCGATCATATCATGAAAAATAAAGTTCATTGCCCGCTAGTATGTAGCTCCTGCATTCTTCAATCCAAAAGGCATAACTACCCACTGAAAAGTCCCGATTGCACCAGGACATCTAAATGCTGTCTTCGGGACGTCTTCCTTAGCAATAAAAATCTTGCTATAACCTATATGATCATCCATCAATGATAACATCTCATTTCCCGACGCTGAGTCTACTAACATATCTGCCATGGGTATTTGGTATTCATCCTTTGGGGTGGCATTATTTAGATCCCGAAAATCAATGCAAACTCTCAGTTTTCCATTCTTCTTTTTTACAGGAACAATATTTGAAAGCCACTCAACATATCTGGCTGTTTCAATAAATTTTGCCTTTAGCAACCTTTCTATTTCTTCTTTGACTTTACCAATCACATATGGAGCAAAACTTCTTGTTAATTATTTATGTGGACAAAACCCTTTCTTGATTGAAAGACGATGTTCTACAATATCTCTTGACAAACTAGGCATTTTATGATAGTCCCATGCAAAGCAATCTTTGTACTCTTTAATCAGATTAACCAACTTGTCTTTCATGCCCCCTTGCAAAAACGTACTTACATACACTGGGCAAAAAAAACCAGGCTCTCCTATATCAATCTTTAATAACGGATCTTGAGTCTCCATTGTTATGTCTTCTTTGACCAACAACTCTTCCCATTCATCAATACAATCTGAGGCTTCAACATTTTGCTTTGTCATTTCCGTCAAATGTGTGAAGTACCTTTCACAAACTTTTTACAATACACACTCGTTTTCCATAAAGAATGTGTAATTCCTCTATTGACAAGCTTGACTTGGGGATCGATTCAGCTTTTCTATCCCTGAAGCGGCAATAAGCAAGGGATTGCGGATCTATCTTTGGTAATTCAATAGCACAATGCTCATGTAAACAATCCCGATGTTCTTTACAAATGTCAATCCACCCGATTGAAGCATATCCCGAATCTGCCTCAACATATTCCACTTTCTCATCATTCCAAAATGCCAATATTTGATGTAATGTGGCAAAAGTACACCACAAGTGCCATAACTTATGTACGGCGATCACTTTGGCGCCATAACTTTTTTTCGGATCACTTTGGTGCCAAGTCGGAGGAAAATAGATCACTTTAGTGACTCCGGCTAAAATTTCGGCCAAAAAGCTGACCTGGCATTTATATTAAAAAAAAATAGTCTGACTTGTACACATGGAAATTACGTGGCTTTTTTTCGATTTTTTTAATTTTTAGAAAAAAAAACAGGGGTTGCAGTAGCAACAAGGGAGCCCTCGCCGCTGCTGCCTGGGTCTCCACCACCGCCAGGAAGGGCCGGCGATGGTGGGCGCAGTGGTCGGCGAGGGTCCCTGGCCCCTGGTCGGGGCCCGGCGACCCTCGCCTCGCCCGGATCCGGCGAGGTCCCGCCTCGCCCAGCGAAGGCGAGGCCGCGTCTCGCTATCGCGACCCAGGTGACGGCGAGGTCTCGCCTCACCGGATCCAGGCGAGGCGGGACCTCGCCATCGCGACCCAGGTGACGGCGAGGTCCCGCCTCGCCCAGCGAAGGCGAGGCCGACCTCGCTGTCACCTAGGTCGCGACAGCAAGGCGGAACCATGCTGTCGCGACCCAGGCGACGGCGAGGTCTCGCCTCGCCGGATTCGGGCGAGGCGAGGGTCGCCGGGCCCCGACCAGGGGCCGGCGACCCTCGCCGGCCACTGCGCCCACCACCACCAGCCCTTCCCGGCGGTGGTGGCAACCCAGGCAGCAGCGGCGAGGCTCCCTCGCCGCTGCTGCAGGGTTTTTTTTTTTTTTTTAAGTTTTTAAGTTTTTAATATAATATAATATATATTTTTTAAAAAAAAGTACACGTTAGCAGGCTAAACGGCGTCGTTTTTGGTTTTTAATGCTGACTAGACCTCTCCGGCAAGCCGTGGATTTCTCCGGCGAGCCGTGTCAGTGCCACATTGGATTTCCGGCGAGTCACGTCAGCATTGGCACTAAAATGATCATTTTTTAAAAAAGTTGATACTAAAGTGATCCGAAAAAAAGTTATGGCACCAAAGTGATCACCGTACACAAGTTATGGCACTTGTGGTGTACTTTTGCCGATGTAAGGTTGAAGGTACACACTGATTAGAGTGTATCCAATCTCTTCCAAGTAACAGATTATATGAACCATCAGATTCTACTACAAAGAAAGTCATTTCAGATGACTTGGACCCTATGGTTAAATCAAGAACTATTGCCCTCTTAACTTTGGTAACTTCCCCAAGAAAATCAGATAACTGAACATTAGATGGGATAATGTCATTGTCATCTTTCCCTAATTTCTTGAAATATTTGTAAAATATGAGGTTCAAAGTAGCTCCAGCATCCACAAAGATTTTATCAACAAACCTACCATTGACCCTTCCTGAAACAATCAAAGATCTTAAATATTTTGCTTTTTCAGAAGGTACCTTATCGAACTTAATGGCTTCTTTGTCGGAAAACTAAAATTCAGCCATGGCTGTCTCTTTTTCTGAAATGTGTTCGATGTCTTCTTTTATTATCAAATTAGTTCCATACTTCGCTAGAAGTCTAGCGTGGACCATGTTTATCCGTACTGGAGAACCATATTTCTTCGATATCTTGGAATAGTCAATTCAGTAACTTCTGCTATCTTTTTGTGACAATTTAGAATCCAAGTCTTTTTGTTCACCTTCCCTTGTTGCTTTGGATTGAAAGCTACAGTAATCTACCCAAAATTAATTGTCTGTGGAACTTAAGCAACTCCTTTTTCCTTTTTCATTTCGATGTGAGAGCTACTTCCCGAATCACCTGGTTCTGGTTTACTCTAGTCTTTTTCATCGGAATTTCTTTTCCAGACCCAATTACCTTTCCTACTGACAGATGTGAAAGGTAAACCTTGCCTTGCCATACCTTTAGCTTGGCCATTTTCAAAATTTCTTTGCCTATTTCTTATTTGTTGGAACCGCCTCTTAATAGTTCTATAAGATGCCTATTCCGGCGATTTAACTGTTGACCATTTTCCTTCAAGAGGGTCATACGGCACCTTAACTGTTTTTCTTTTATGGATTTCCTGAGATTTTAATGGTGGTGGATCATCAAATTCATCTCCCCAACCGGTTGGCTCAACTGGCAATGATGGAGGTGGATAATCGTCTGTATTTCCATAATAGACCATATAGTCAAACTTCCCACTAAGTTCTCCAAGCAATCCAACTTTGGAATCACCTTCCTTATATCGCTGCCATAAACTTCTTTTCCTTGTAGGCTTCGGTAATGTTTCGTTTTCTTCATGAATTTACGTAATCGACTCCAAAATTGGGGGGCTAGTTGAGATGAACCAAGGTGATATTCCTTTCTCTCATGCCTATGACCAGTATCTTTTCTTTCAAGCACCTGTGCTGTCTGTCTTGGGTACATTTTCTCCTCTTTTGCTCATACCGAAGAGTTTTCGGTAGCTACAATCTCAGATTTTACCCGTGGTCCACTTATCCTGCGAACAAATGATCCCAATTCGTATCTCCCTCTCGTTCCCCTCATGTATTGGAACCTGGGAAACTCTCGATCTAATTCCCGATCTTACCGAGTCAGCTCCTGGTGACAGCGAGTGCAAAGTTGTTTGTTGTCATCATCTGTCGTCTCTCGTATATTAATCATGTTGATCATTTTCAGGAAAAGATCGGTATCTACTTTCATTAAGGCATTGCCTTTGTCTTCGGCAAATTTAATCTTACCTTGACGAATTGCTTCTTAGATTGTCTTTTTAAACACAATACAATTTACCGTATCATGAGTTGTAGAGTGATGTCATTTGCAATATCTCTTATTTGCTATCTCCTCCTTTGACGGGATTACTTGTCCTTCAAATAGTTTGATCATTACGTCTTTCAACAGTAGATCAAATATTTCATCTAACTTGTAGATATCAAAGGAATAATTATTTGTCTTCTTAGCCTTGAACTTAGATACATCTCTCACCTTGGCCGGTTTAAGTGCTGGGCACACATATAGTTTTTCAAGTACCATAGTTGCTACGGCTATCTCATTCTCCTCTTCGGCTATCCCTTCATGTTCGGTACTTTCAGCAAATGCAACTGCCTGTCGATTATCCTTATTTGGTTTCTTATCTTTCTCCTTCAACAAGTGTTCATACTTAGAAACCTGAGTGTTTAACTCAAAGAGATCGTCAAAGGCTTGTCCTTCAAATCTTTCTTTAAGGTTAAACCTCAAGCCGTTAAAAGTCAAATCTGTGAACTCCTTCTTAGTGAGTGACGTTAAACATTGATTTCTGGATTTCTTGAAACGGGCCATAAATTGATCTACTGTTTCGGTATTATATTGATATATCCTGGCCAAATCGGCTACCGTTACCTTTGGTACTATTCAGTAAAACTGAGAATGAAACTGCCTTTCCATCTCAGCCCATGTTTGAATTGAATTCGCAGGCAAATTTATATTCCAAGTAAACGCTGCTCTTGACAAAGACAATGGGAACAACCTTAACCTTAGATATTCATTAGTTCCAGCTTCTCCACATCGTGCCAGGAATCGACCCATATGTTCCACGGTTGACTGATCTTCTTCTCTAGTAAATACAGCAAAGTCTGACATCTTGAAACCCCTTGGATATGGTATGTTATCAACCCAATCGGGATGTGGCTTCCTATATAATGGCCTTGGTAATCCTCTCTCTGCTCCCAACTATTGCATCACTAATTCTACAACTCTATCTGGGTTCCATGGCCTTAAATTTTGCTGGCCTAACCAAGGATCTTGCCCCCTAGGATCAAACTGTTGAGGTCGATTCACCTCTTGCTGCTCTATGTTAAAATTAACGAATGGTGGTGGCGGCCTATAAAGAGGGTTTTCTATCACATGAGGATACGGTTGAGGCGCAGGTGGTCTGATATGGTCAGCATTAGGCATATTTACTGGTGAAGATACATTCATTACTGGTGGTCCATTTGTGACCATAGAATTAACCAAATTAACATCATTCGGGACATTTTGAGGAAAATTATAAGCACTCACACCGTTCATAAAGTTTATAGGGGTAGGATTCTCTGGCTTTAGTAAAATTCTAACAGGAGGTTGAGAATTTGATCCTCCATTGCAGTTATGCCGCCCCATATGAAGAGGTCCCGAAGTTGGTGGAAACAATGTTGCCCCAAGAGGATTTGCATAAAAGGACGGAACTTGAGAAGATGAACTCGGATGCGATATTACCTCATTTATAGCATTGACCACCTTGGGTTTTATCACATCTATCACATGTCGCACTATATGGTTGGTAAGCTTGTTCTGCTGCTCTTCAAACAGCCTTTTCATCGTGGCTACCAAGGTATTATCTGGTGCCAACGCGCAGGCTTGTTCTTCCATTAATTGCCGAGGAATATCGGCACTTTCTTCTACTTGATTAGCGGCAGAATGCTCAGAACGTGGTCCCTCAACTGGATTGTTGATGTTGCCCATCGGTATTCCTTCAGATTGCTTGGTTCTCACCATTTCTCCAAATCTTACCACGCGAGTCCCACCGAGCGTGCCAAAAAGATGTTCGCTCGTTTCACGAGGAATATCCTTCACCGAAACTTCGATTTTCGATTTTTATTAAGGTAGGTTATGTGGTTTGATTACTAAGAGAGTTATGGCGAAAAATAAAGTGTGACACAGGATTATATGGAATGAATAAAAATCGGATGGATTAAAAATGGATATGGGATAAACAGAGTTCCAAGCTACGTTACAATACTCCTATAAAAGCTGTAAAGGACTCGAAAGTTAACTAAAGTTACAGGAAACTGTAAATACAGGAAGTAAAGATGCATAGAAAACTAAAGTGCAGATAAGCTTAAGTGTTTTTACATTGTTCTTTTTCTCTTTCTCTTTGCTTCTTCTGAGTATTTGTATCTCCTCTATCCTGCAATTGCTCGTCGGTTACTTCCATGTTTTCAAACTTTGAATATTTTGGCGCTTCCAATAACTGTCTTTTCTAACCACGTTTTTCAGTTTTATTGTCCGCCAAAACTTGATCTCAACCGCTAAGATAATTTCAAATCTGGACAAGTAACTTTCCATAATATGCTCATGCTCATTATCTCCACTCTTGCTCATAACTTCTTGCTGTTGTGATTTACATGACTGGGCTGTGATTTTTCAGTGTATTCCCAAAGTGTGAATCTCCCGAATCTCGGGAAAGGGTTGCTGTCCTGAGGCATAAATATTCCAACGTCCCGAACTATAACTCTCCATATTTCGGTAAATATACCAACGTCCTGAACCTCCCAAATCTTATCGATTACCGAATTCGGGACACGATGCCATTCACACATGCTTCTCGGCATGTTTCCGAATTTGATCCAGATGTGTTTCGAAAGATGGTTGATTTCCATTATACACCAGATTCGGCATTAAAACCGATTCGGCACTTATGCTGATTCTTATTTTGGTGTCAACACTAAGTAAAACCACTTGTTGTTGTGGAATCACGCTGATTGAATTGCAAGTTGTTTTGATTAGGTAATGGTTTCATTGCTGTTGCATTTGAAAGTACTTTTATAGGCATGCATACACGAGGTGTACTGAATGAGTTTGTGTTTGATGTAATCGGATTTGTCTTTCCTTTGGGAATGTACTTTCAACATTAAATCCATGCCTGAATCTTGAAGGGAAAATTATCAAAAAAAGTTATTAACCTGTTGCACTTTTTATAATCCAATTCTAAACCTTTTAATTGTGTCATTTGAGTTCTAAATATTTCTACATTTTGTCAATAAGTACTTCCAGCTAATTTGGTACAATTAAGAGATTTATGATAGAAATTGACACAAATACAATAGGTTTATGACTTTTTTTGTATGCAATAAGTTTATGACTAAATCGGCATAATTCCATATCTTGAATGGTGTTTGATATGCATTGTATTTATCATTTATTTGATGAATTTGTTTGGAACGTATTCATGTATTTCATATTTTGAAAAAAAAAACACAGATTGCACACGACACTACGGAATCGAGTCATTGTCCCCCCTCCCTATTCCCCAAATGATGTGGCGGTTTCACCCAACGGCTCAAAGCCTAAATGAAAACTATCGGTTGCTTCACTCCTAAACATAAGTGTCCAATTAGCCTAATTTTCCTTAAAATGATTGGTGGCGACTCGATGGAATTTAGGTTGTTTTTGAAACAAAATTTTCGATTCTTTTTTTTGGAATCTCCCGTGTGGTACGTCTCCTCCTGTACCCCGATTCCAGGGAAGGCGCCACAATACCTTGCAGCCTCTTGCACCTATTTATTTATTTTTCTTTAACACTAGCAAAAAGAGAGCATGCTTTGCATGTGAACAAAATGAAAAATTAAGCACATTATTAATTTTCTAAATATTTTATGTAGCGTGAGAGATGAATTCAACTTTTTTTGTGAAACAAGAAAGATTTAAGTTGCAAAATATAAGAAAGATTTAAGTTTAACTTAGGAAAGTGCTGAATATTTAAAGAATCGTGATGTGAAATGTTAAAACTCTATTTACTTCTGAATGGTAATTTTAACCCTCGCTCAACATCGTGTCATTATATTCGCAACGGCCTTTTTAAGGACTTGTTGTGAAAAGCTTGAGATTGAATCTAATTTTTGGATTTAATTTGTTATAAGATATGTCGTGCTCATGACTTTTATAGGATAACAGATAACATCTGCTATTAATCAAGCAAACCCTTTGGCTATTTCAACCTCAAACTTTTACGTAAAAGTTATATGAAAAATCGCGCATACGTTTAGAATACGATGTAACAATATAGATAGATAAAATCGTAATTTCCGATAATCAAGATGGTTGCAAAATTTATTAATTTTTTACCTTCTAAATTTGACTTCTAAATAATTATCAAGTAGTAATAACTATCTCATCTTTTCTTTTAGGACAATAGAAATTGTTTGGAAGAAATAGATTAAAAAATTGGATAATCTTTTTTTTCTTTACAAATTTAATTTATTTTCACAATTTCTCTTCGCACACAATATATATTCTCTTTTTATAGTGTCTTCTTAAGATTTATCTCAAGTTTCAAATGTCAGTGTGCCCTCAACTAAATAAATAGAAATTAATAGGGACAAAGGTTGGACACTATACTATACCATATCAATATATTAAATTGGCAAAGAAATATAAATTATTAAAAATGATGCATTCTAAAAATAATAAAATAAAGAAGGCCACGAATCTCACAGAGTTGCTTGGGATGTTGTCTGCTCGCCAAAAAAGGAAGGAGGACTAGGGTTGCTTGATCTCAAATTATGGAATAAAGTTTTGCTTGGCCGCATACTTTGGAACCTCATAAATTGTTCATCATCTTCCCTATGGAGTAAATGGATTCACAGTGCAAAATGTAGAGGAAATCCGATTATGCAGCTTGAAATCAAGGGTACAATGGCATGGAGTTGGCATTGTATCCTTCAATTACGACCGACTTTAGCTCCAGTCATATCTAAGCCAATATATTGTTGCCAAGAGATATACGATGAAACCAAGAGGGTGGGACCGATTGTGGAATGGTGCCAATTGATCTGGAAAGACGGTATCAACAAGCACAACTTTATTGGCTCGCTAACATGCAGGGACAGACTACCCACAGCAGAGATTGTATCACGTCGAAAGCTTGAAGTAGATAGCCATTGCAATTTCTGTCTATTTAATATGGAAAGCAAAGAGCATCTATTCTTCTAGAGCACCTAGACTAAAAGCATTTGGCGTACTATCTTTGCACAATACAGAATCTTGCCGTCTATAGGAGGATGGAATGAAGAACTCAAATGGATGATAAGTGTTACCAAATGCAAGGATTTAGAGACTAGACTTCTCAAAGTATCTTTCCTAGCGACCATTATTGCATTTGGATGGACCATAATTATAGACGTTTCCAACACAAGTCACATGATGGCCCCATCATCTTGGCTAAAGTTCGTAAACTTGTCAGAGGGCGAACTTCACACTACAAACTTTCAAACCTTCTAGGGTAAATGTAATATTGGCTAATATATGGAGACTCCCACAATCCATTTTTTCGTGATCATAGTCCTATTTGTAATGCTAGGAAATGCCCCTAAGATTCTGTATGTCAATTTATGAATGATACTTACATTTCACACAAAAAAAGGTTAATATCACGAAAAACCCCAAATCAATACACCTGTGACAAATTTACCTTAAACTATTTTTTTTACTACAAAAAACTCCAAGCTGGTACATCTGTGACAATTTTACCCCGAACTACTTTTTTTATCACCAAAAACCCTACTGGAACTTCTGTGACAATTTTAGCTCGAGCTAATTTTTTGACCATAAAAAATCCCAAACTGGTACACTTGTAACAAATTTACCCTCTATTAGTTTCTATTAAATTTTACCGTCAAATTGCTAAGTTTGATAACACGTAGTAGTTGATGGGTGTTCCTGATTTGGGTTTTACCCCTTTGTTTGTCACAAGTTTATCAATTTATGATTTTTCATGACATTAATCCAATTTAACTGAAACTAACAGAGAGAAAATTTGTCACAGGTGGTACCAGTTTGAGGTTTTTAGTGGTCAAAAAATTAGTTAGAGATGAAATTGGCATAAGTGTACCAGTTTGGAGTTTTTTATGGTTAAAAATATAGTTTGGGGTAAAATTGTCACAAGTGTACCAGTGTGGGGTTTTTGGTGGTAAAAAAAAATAATTCAAGATAAATTTATCGCAGGTGTACCAGTTTGGAGTTTTTAGTGATCAAAAAATTAGTTTGAGGTAAAATTGTCACAAGTGTACCAATTTATGGCTTTTCGTGGTATTAAACCCAAAAATAATAATAATAAAATTAAGAAAAATTTTCTAATGTGGCTATTAATCAAGAAATATATAAGAACTCTCATCTCTTTAACATTATATTTACTTTTAATCATATACTACACTACTTCATATGCAAAACTCGAACTCGGGACCTCCTGTGTCAGGTGTATACAATAACATCTTTCTCCAAGCACGGTATTTTTTTTAAATTATCTTATTTATTTAAATAATACTTACAAAGTAAATCAATTAGTTTAAACGGTTCAGCTATTGAATTACATATTGTTGACAAGTCTAGTACAGCCATTTGTACGTAATATAAAATATTGTTCAACTTTCAATTTTTTCATATTTTTTTAATCCCAATTGTTCCGTCCTGTCTTTTTGCCCTGGCGCTCTTTCCAACCTTTTACATTTGTTAAGAGTGGAACGCATCAACTCTTTTAAAACATGCAAACATTAATATGTATATTTAGCTGGGATTTTATAATTATAAAGAGATTAAATTACATTTTAAGTATTGATAGAAAAGTCAATTTATAAATTTTCTGCTTACAAAAAGCCAAAACAAATGGCCTCCGGCGTTTGTTTTGGCTTATAGAAGTACCTCTTTTCTATTCCTCATATTTTGTCCAAAAATTCCATAATGCGGAAAGTACTTTACGTTTTAGAAAAATAATTGAAAGATCTCATATTCTCCAAATGTCAATATCTATTATAACTCTAAAAATATTTCAAATGTTTAGCGTAAAATAAAAGTCAACTAACGAGAGCAGCAAAATTTATGCAAAGTAAAAGTCGCTCCTAATAGAATTGGTAAAATACTATTATGGGCATTATGAAGTTAATCGTAGACTATTTCTCGTGCAACTTTTATTGAATCAAACAAAGACGGCAAAGTCCTAAAATAGTTATTCCATCTTCTGAGCCAAACTAAAATGGGAAAATGACACGAATGTGCCATGAATTTTTACTTAATGTGCAATGTCGTCCAACTTTTAATTTGTTCATTATGGTCCCTGAACTTTTAGTACATATTCAATTTGACCCTAGATTATATAAAAATATTCAATGTTGTTCTTTCATTAATTAGATTTAACGAAATTTGCTAATTTGGCTTCTAATTATAGACAAAAAAATGTTACGCATTGATTATCCATGTAAAATATTCAACTCAAAGTAGAATATGATAATCCTTCTAATTTGTTTAATTTGGAAAAACAATAATCCACGTTATTTGATAATAGGGATTATCATATCCTAATTTGAGTCAATGGAAAGAGAAAACTAGAAATGCAATAATTTGCGTACGGCGCTTATTTTAGTGCCAAATTTTTTGAGAGATCATTTAAATGTCAAATAAGTGAAAAAAACTATTACTTAAGTGTCTCAGGTGACCAATTATGGCGATTCGTCCTCTGTGACTTTTTAAATTATTTTTTTTTGGCTCCAATGTGACCTTTTTAAAAGAAATTGAAGTCTGACGTGGAAAATCTTTCGTCCAACCGAGCAAATTGAACACCACAATGTAGCTTTCTTTGGGCAAAATTCTCTCTCTCTCTCTCTCTCTCTCTCTCTCTCTCTCTCTCTCTCTCTCTCTCTCTCTCTCTCTCTCTCTGGAGCTAAAAGACCAAATTTCTATTTTCACGATGGAGAAACAGAGCGTTATCTCAGCCTATGGTTCGCCTTCATGATGCTCCAATTTTCAATCACCATAGCTCGAGACGAGGAAATCCGAAGCATAGGCAAAGAAGGGACCCATTCTTGGAGCTTGGAAGAGGAAGAGGAGGTCTTGCAGTGAAGATGAGACCATGAGTGGAGGATTGAAGATAAGGCTTTGCGGTGAATACGAAGACAAGTCCAGTAATACACATCGATTGAATCCACATCCTTGCTGGACCTAGATCATGAGACCGTGATGCAGCCGATGGGCGATATACGTGCCCAACAAGCCCATGTTCAATAACCACGGGAAGCTTTACATAATGCCTCTCCGCTTGCCCCGTTTCAAGAATCACCTTGAACTAGGACACCAATCACTCAATTCTCAAAAATAGAGACGAGCGTGGAATGCAATTTCTTAGCTTTTTTAAGCATCTAAAAAGATTACCGCAAGATCATCCTCACTTGGAGGAAGATTTTTCCAAAATCACACTAGCCCACGTCTTCCCTCTCTGTGTCATCTGATTTTGCTTTTTTGGGGGAAAAAATGTAAAAAAAGTCTTAAAACTTTTGTATTTGTGCTAATTTAGTCATAAACCTTTTTTTGGCTCCAATTCAGTCCTAAACCTTTTACATTAGTGCCAATTCAATCCTAAACCTTTTTTTGGTGTCAATTCAGTCCTAAACCTTTTGCATTGGTGCTAATTCAGTTTTAGTTGGTGCCAATTCAATCTTAGTTGGAAGGACTGAATTGGCACCAATGCAAAAGGTTTAGAACTGAATTGACACAAAAAAAAAGGTTTAAGACTAAATTAGCACAAATAAAAAAGGTTTAGGACTTTTTTGACACTTTTCTCCTTTTTTGGGGCTCTCTCTAACTCTTTTGCAAATAATCATATGCAATTGTACTAGCAATTTCAATGGATAAAGTTAAGGTTTGCTTCTTTGCCCTAATTTAGCCCCAATTTGTCAATTAGTGAAAAACAACCGACAATGTCATTTTTTGCTAATTAACATTCTTGAGCGAGCCACATCAGCCAATTTATAATAAACTAATGCCAAGTTGGATTTTTGATATTCCAAATCGGAGTTGGCACTTAAGTGATCGTTTTTTACAAAAATAACACTAAAATAATCCGTCAAAAGGTTTTGGCACTAAAGTGAATGCCATATGAAAGTTGAACCACTTATAGTGTTCTTTCCCCTTGAATGGAATATTTTTAAGTGGATATTTCACATGTAATGTTATTCAAACTTATCGAATTGAAAGCCAAATCAGCAAATTCCATTAACTTAAATTAATGGAAGGATAATATTTGATCTTATCATATAGTTTAGTGACTATATTAAATATTTACGAAAAGTTCATAGAACACATTAAACAAATTAAAAGCGTAGGAATGATATTGCACATTGAGTTAAAATTCAAGGACCATATTAAATAAATTAAAAGTTCAGATACAACATTGTAAATTGGGTCAAAGTTCATGAACTATTTGTGTAATTATCTTAATTAAAATATAGCTACGTAATTGCTTTTATTATTGTTTTATTTTTGAAGAAATAGAATAGTTATCCTTTCCATGTCTTACTCCATTTTGCAAACCCAATGTACCATGAAAGTTGCTTGTGCCAGAGTGTTATTGTGCGGAAAAATTGCGCCATAACTCCTAAATTTTATTTGGAGAATGCAATTGAGTGCTAAACTTTTGTATTGGTTCATTCAAGTCCTAACTTTACCCAAAAAAAAAATGGAATGAGTCACAAAATTTTCAATTGATTCAATTAAACCTCAATTTCGACCAAAAAAAATTAATCCTCAATGTTTAGCAAAAAATGTAATTAAATCTTAAAAATTATGTTCAAAAGTGTCATTTAAGAATGTCATATAAGTACTTTTTCAGAAATTCGTACACTTTAACTACTGTTTATCGAAGATTATACCTTTGGAATAAGGCTTAGGAATTAATCAAACCAATTTAATGATTTAGGATTTAATTGCCTTACGTACACAAGATTAGGACTTCCTGTGCAATTCTACCATTATTCTACAGTACTATCACAGGTTCTTAGTTTTGAACCCCATTCCTTTACCTCATTAATATTTATATCAATTTTAAAACATGCATCTCTAATTCAATTCCGTGGATTTCTAACTTAATATGATAAACACAGCAGAGACAAAATCATTATATGACTGAGAGTAACACTTACATTACGAGAAAGTACACTTATGCTGATATACTAAAACATACTTTATCGCCCAAACCCAAAATACCCCCTTGCACATAGACAAAATCAGCACTGAAAAATCTCTGAAGAAGCCATGATA
The DNA here is from genome assembly GCA_031216235.1 of Syzygium jambos. Taxonomy (NCBI): domain Eukaryota; kingdom Viridiplantae; phylum Streptophyta; class Magnoliopsida; order Myrtales; family Myrtaceae; genus Syzygium; species Syzygium jambos. The sequence goes on from CM062226.1 coordinate 19,807,098, forward strand.
GCTTGATTGCCAAAGCCAAGACTAAATGGGTTCGAGTTCAGGAACTCGTCAACAGGCTCGATTGGGCCGCTGTAGGCAACCCCAGATTCAAAGACTCGATTGTTCGCATTCAAGAAACTGATGATCTCATCCAGTGACTCCAACCTGTGGCTAAGCTCACCCACCTGGGCTCTCAGCACAGAGTTCTCAGCCTGAATGCCCAAGTAATGCTGTGTGGTGATGTTGATGTTGGTCCCGATCTGGTGGTTCTCCTTGCTCAGCTGAGCGGCCTGAGCCCTCAGATCGTCCAGGTGCTTCTGCTTCCTCATCCGGGACCGCCGCGCCGACTCGCGGTTCGAGATCATCCTCTTCCTCTTCCTCTGGTCCATGACAACCTGCAATTCCTCCTCGGAGGCCGAGTTCCGAACCAGGGACGACCCTGAAGACGTCCCACAAGGAGATGCCATGGATGCAGATACAAACTCCAGTGTTTTGGGAAAATCTTGTGCTTTGTGCAGAAATTTTTTCTCTCTTTTCAGAGCAATTAAGTGCGGGGAGAATATAAAACTAAAGAAAGACCCAGATGATATTCAGCTTCAGATTTATTCAGAGAAGGTAGCTATTACATATATTAGCAGGAATCGAGAGTTGAATCATGAGACATAGTAGAGCCAGTAGAGGAAGACAACCGAGAAGGATTGAACAAGGTGGGTCCTGCGCCTAAATGAAGAGGAGATTATATACCCACAGAGAAGGATCTCACTGAGAATTGGAGACATGAGTCTCAAACATCAAGAAGTGGGTGATGAGCATGAAGTGGGGGAGGTTGAAAGGTTTGGCATGGGAACCAGGAGCCTCAAAAACCCAAAGCCACATAAAGGACAAGGAGAGGACTTTGCAAGAGAAATAGAGCAGAGGAGGAATTAAAGCAGTGGGATAAAGTCTTGATTATCCTTTCTTTGATTTGAGAAATCAGAATCATCAACCGAAAGAGGAGAGAACCAGAGAGGAAGATAGCTTTGCCACAAAGCTATGGAAGCGGTGGCAACAAAAAAGAGAACGGAAATATAAGATCTATGGGGAACCAGGAAAGATGCCTATAAAGATTGCTATGGAGGAGAGAAAGAAGGGAGAAGGGAGAGGCCCCCCAGCGGTTGGAGGTTGGGATTTATAGGGCAAGATGAACCAACAAGTCAGAATAAAGGAATATCAAGAAAATCATTTTAAATTCTAGCAAAGAAAAAAAAATTATTTTAAAATAAAAAAGGGGAAAAAGTGATGAAATAATAAAAATTAATGAAGGGTAAAAAAAACAGAGGGCTTTGGAATCTAACGGCAGAAAAGGCTGCTGCCAAAGCAGATGGGACATGTGAGGTTGGAGAGAGGTGAAGGGAGTCCTTAACTGCTCGTTTGCTCAGGTCCAGCCGAGGATCCACAAGCAATACTTTGGTTAGACAATTGTATTTTATTAGTTATATTGCCAAAACAGTAATTTCGAAGGAGGCGAATGACAATATTTTTCTTCTCCTATCTTATTTTCAGTTAAAAATTTAAAAAATTATTTCTTTTTTTCAGATAAATTTCTGAACAAAAAGTAATATTTGATAATGACACAAAAATGTTGTTTTCGAAATAAAAATTCGTTTGATAGGCTATTCTAAAATTTCTATTCCCAAGCAGCAAGCGATAAATGGTTGGCTGGTGGCGGGCGGCGGCGGCAGACGACCGGTAGGTGGCAAGTAGTGGCCGGCGAGCGGCACGCAACAGGCTACAATGGCTGGGGACAGACAACCGAACGGCCAGAGGCGAGTCAGAGGGTGGTGGGCGACAAGCGGCCGGTGAGTAGCGGCATTGGCAGTGGCCGAAGGTGAGTGAGCGAAGGTGGGCGGCAATGATGAGCAATAAAAGAGAATTATTATTTCTATTTTTGTTCCAAAAATAGAAAAGTAGAAAATTTTAACTTATTATTGTTGTTTCAAATCTATTTCTGGGCCAAAATTTATCCCAAAAATAAAAAAATGAAATTATTTTATCAAACGAATTTCTGTTCCAAACTTGTTCTTGGGAACAAAAAAATAGAAAAACAGATAAACATAATGGTTATCATTTGCACTCTAATTGTCTAAGCTCAACTTTTTTTATGTTCATCTAATTTATAAAAGTAAAAATACAAATGGTATTACGAATCATAGCATGAATTGTTATGTTCTTATTTTCCATAATGGATTCACCGATGAATGATTTATCTGAATTTAATTATAAGTTGTGAAAAATATATGATAATAAGTTTCTTATATTGTAATTTCTATGTTTTTCAAGTAAAAATTATGAAAAATAAACGGATAACATCGTGAAGGTATAGTCATGTGAATTTTCGTTGTGATTTGCATTGTTTCGTTGAAGCAAGGCCATAGACAAACTAAATATTTTGCGACACGATTACGAATAAAATTTCCAATTATAATTATTTAAATATGTAATTAAAATTCAGTAGGAATGAAAAAATGATAATGCACAATGTGAACATAATATTCTAATTTAATTGGAGTGTCATTTTGAATAATAATTTAACAATATAAAATTAAGTAATTGATTGTGATAACTAAATATTCGCCTATTAGATTCAACAATTTTGGCTATTCTTTTGAGCCAAATAATGCAATAGTTGTTTTTGAGATCCGACTAGGCATAATATGTGTATTCCTACTTACCACATGATGTCACGGTACGAATCCTTATTTTGATAATTATTAGAGTTGAATAGAATAAGGAAAATTATCTATGATAAAGTAATCGGGAGTATGAAAAATTCTGGACCAATCATTATTAGCCAAAACGGAAAGCTATACATGTTGAGAGCTTACACCCAGAGAGTAAGTTCCAATATAACAAAATTGTCTTTTCTTCACCCAAATGACAACACATATCAGTATGCATGTGTCATGAGCAATAGCTTTTTAGTCATGGAATAGCCCATGCGGTGCCTGATGAGCTGAGAATACTCCTTCTAAAGATGGCTCATAAGATCAATATGACAAATCGCATCCTCACATATAATCATATCACCTCAAGTTTAACTCGGACATCCAGTCCCTCAAGCAAGACATACAAAATACTTCGATACAACGACTGATTTCGGCTTGCCATAGCCTTGTTAGGCAAGCGCCATTAGCTTCCGACCATTTTGTACAAAGGAGGCCAACTTCGCCTTTAGAGGTCCTCTAACACGGTATTCATTTCACTCCTAGTACAAACACCCTAACGCCACTCATACAAATTGGTTGTATCATATTTTCTACATTATTCACTCTTCACCCCGACGCCATAGAGATTCACTCTTCAGCTCATAAGGGTACGGGAAAATTCGGTCCGTGACACTTACATCTTAATCAATTAGCTCAAGTTAAATAGAAACTGTAGGGAAGAAGAAAATAAAGTGATTGAAAATGGAATACAAAATAAACTTCGATGGTGGAATGAAGTAATGAAAGAGAAATGCATCTTGTCTTATTTGAGGAGAGAAGGAAAATACAAAATTACACCTCTAACTTGAAATAATTTTATGTAAATACCATGCAATTCTTTTTTACAAGTAAAAGATGGGAAAAGGTGATCTAGTAGCCATTTTTGGTAAGTATTATCGTAAGGATTCTGTACATGTTATGAAATAATTTTTTAAACTGTATAACTATTCGGTCCACCCAGCCACATGAGATGGCAAATATCTAAAGCACAAGAAGCTATAATTTCGCTCATGATATAATTCGAGTTTGTGACGCCACGAAAAAGGGGGTAAATCATTATGATTGAATGGCAATTTGTACAATGGACGCTAGAGCGGCGGTCTCCATTCATTGTCTTCGCATACGCGGATGATCATACTTGATGGGTCCATGTCAAAATATTTACCTTTATATCCCATCATCCATTTTTCCTTCACTTTGCAAATGTGAAAAGTTGAATTTTCTCTCTGTTTTGTCTATCTTCTGTTTCTTTCCACTTCGGAGAAAAGTACCAAAAAAATTTTAAATCTATTACACTTATACCAATTTAATTATAAACCTTTTAATCGTATCGATTGAGTCATAAATCTTTTGATAATTTATCAATATAGTCCATCCGATTAATTTTGATCAAAAATCGCCGACATTGATGTCGAGTATCCTACGTGGTACGATCGATGCTAATAAGTTCTAAATTTTTAGTCTTAAAGTTCAAAAGTGCTGTGTGATAATATGAATTTTGTGGCCAAAATACCTCGTGATAGATATTGCTAAAAGGAAAAGTAAATATACACTATTTTTATATTTTTGAAGGGAAATAAATTACTGATCATTTCGTGTACTATGAGAAAACCCGGGGAACAAAACATTAAGGGCAGAGGTAAATGTCTCATGGAGAATTTTGGATGCTTAAAAAGATGGGATAATGATATAAATAGTACTTGAACTTTGACTCAATATTCAATTTGGTTCTTGAACTTTTAATTTGTTCAACGTAATCCCTGAACTTTAGCATAATATTCAATATGATCCATAAACTTTTAATTTATTAAATATGGTCACTAGACTTTTTGTACATGTTCAATATAGTCCATGAACTATATGAATATGTTTGATATAGTCCCTGAACTTGAATTGATGGAATAACTAAATTGAACATTTTCATGTAGTTTTGAGACTATATTGAATATGCACAAAAAGTTCATAGACAATATTGAACAAATTAAAAGTTCATGGACCACATTATATATTGAAGTAAAGTTTAGGAACTACATTGAACAAATTAAAGTTCATAAATCAGATTACATATTTAATTAAAATTCAGATATTATTTGTGTCATTTTCCTTAAAAAATTATACAATGGAGTCTATCTCTCTCAATGACGTACTCTTTCGACTCTTTTATTCGTATTGATTTGGCATGCTTGAAAAACTAGACTTTTTTTATATTTGGAGCTATGAGCTGTCCATGATCTGATAGACCGGCACTTAATTAATTTGAATATATTAGCAATCGCCAACATGATTTTCCACTACTTAGCATGATATGTCGTGAAGTCTCAACTTCCATTTGCGTATTGCTTTCGATCACTTAATTATATGTGGGATTTTTTTGGGGAAATTGTTTGAATAGTTACAATTTTACCAATTTAGTCATACATAGTCTTTTCAATTAATTTTCGCTTGAAATAGTTAACATAGAGGTGTGTCACATAAGATGGTCAGAAATGATTGTACCACCGCGTCAATGATTTTCGGCAAAAATTGATCGAAATGATTATATTAGAATTTTCTGGGGACAAAATTGATCAAATTTAAAAGTTTATAACTTAATTGACATCATACGATAGGATTAGGATTAATTGGGTAATTTCTTTTCCAAGATTTTCTTAATGAGAACTTGGGGCAGTTCATAGCAATTCCCATCCATGTGCATAAGTGTAGCTCAGCTATTTGAAGATCCATTGAACATTCTACAAATCTTATGAATTGATTAAGTACATGCCTTTGTTTTGTGCAGATAATTTAGACCCAAAGCAATTTGCTCGTTGTTAATAGGATTTGAACATACGATTTCAATTCTTGAGTTGAAAATCCGCGTACATCTCAACTAACTGTGCTACTCTTACGGGTTCGCTTCATTGGAACCTGAAAAAACAAGATATTAACAAGTTGGATCTATCTCGCATCCATCCAATATTGCGTTGAACCGTGGATACAATAGCTTGAATCTAGCTTGTTTAATTAAAATATTTTGTGTATGGATTGTCCATCACCCTTTACTAAAGAGAGAAAAGTGCAAAATGATTGATTTCTTTTCATTGATGCACAAGATTTAGCTACGTCCAATCACAAGATATTATCCAATTTAACCCGTAGTTCTCGCAATTGTGAATTGAAAAAGACCCTAGTGATGGAAGGAAAATGCTTCTTTTACAATGAAACGCAGCCATCATTGAATCTCAATCATAGCAATATTTTTTTTTGGTAAGGTTCAATCATAGTAATATTTATCCTTCACAAATACAAAAACTAATGATGCACGAATTTGTTCTGTATGTCTAGTTTTAGCTGATGATATTTACTCTTGCCCGGGAAAAGTAACAAAAAAGTCCTAAAATTATTGCATTAGTACAAATGTAATCATAAACCTTTCAATTAGGCCACTTTAGTTCTAAATCTTTTCATAGTAGTACCAATTTAGTTCATACAACTAATATCGGTCAAAATTTGCCTAACGTGAATGTCGACGATCTTACGTGACACAGTCGGTGCTGTCGTTGACATTTTTTTTATAAATTTTAAAATTATTTTATAAATTTTTTTCGTTTTTTTTCTTTCCCTTCTTTTTCTACTAGGGGCCAACACCACCAACAAAAAGAAAAGGGAAAGAAATGAAAAAGGAAAAAAATTATTTAAAAAATATCAATGTCAGTGCTAGTCGTGCTATGTAAGACGACCGACATTTATGCTAGCAATTTGCGGCCTAAATTGGCTGGATGCATTGAATTGGTACCAATGTGAAAATTTATAACTAAATTAGAAAATTGGCCCAATTAAAAGGTTTTAGCCTAAATTGATACTAATGAAATAGATTTAAGATTTTTTTGACACTTTTCCCCCTCCTTGCCCTCATCATTAGACTCATCGTAGAGACAAGAAGTCCCGACTCAATGGACCTTTGCCCCAAGGGACCTCCGCGTGCTTAAGTAAGCTTGTGTTCATTGAAGCGGAGGGAGCTTCAAGAGAAAGCGTGCAGATCCCACACTCTATTTGTTGCATCTTCTAGATGTGTTAATTATTATATTTTGCAGAGACATTTGCTATATAGGTTGTGTAATTAAAATTCGACGCATGTCACATCTAATCATCCTCGATCTGGGTAGTTTTACTTTTAAAAAGCAACGAACTATTCATATGTATAGTGTCGGATGTAGTTACTCATATAAATAACTACACACCTAAATATTTTTGTAATATCAAATGAAAATCAAAGTATATTTCTCTATTTTCTTTTAGAATTTTGTTAACATGCCGTGCCTTAGAGTACCTGTCATGCATCCAATTGGAAAAAGTTTGCAATTTTCAGTGATTTGGCTATTCTCTTGCTATGTCGATCAATTCTCTTGTTTTGTTCAACCAATATTATTTTCGCTCCGTTTTTGGCTAAAACACAGCCTCTCTAGTTACCCGATCAAATTATACTCTAAACCACAAATTAAGTCAAGCATGAGTTCCTCACCAAAAAAAAGTCAAGCATGAGTTAATATTCATAGTAACTTTTTCTTAATGCAAGTTGGAAAATGATTGATTGCCACATTTCTATCTTCGTTTACTTCAAAAGTTTTTCTTTTGTATTCTTTAAACCAGAAGTAAAACGAAATTCCATTTATTCTACCGAAAAGAGCAAACACCCATAGAAAGAAGAATGCTTAGAGAGAAATTAAGTTCAACATTTTAACTCGTTTGTTCATTGGAATCTTAAAAACTTAGTAATAGATTCGAAAATATCCTAGGGATTTAGGGGAAATGAGTTGATTCAAAAAATGAATAGGACAACATTATTGAGAGTTAATTATGCTTTTTTGGAGTGTTTCTAGTATAACTTTAGTAGATTTGATATGCACAAGTGTGGATTCCATGGTATACACAAAACGTGAGATGGACTGAGAATGGGCTTATAATTTTTGTTAATTTGTTTAGTACTTCGAGGATAATTTGGTCAATCAACTTTAATATAGCGTTCGATAAAAAAATCTTTAATACAATGTATTTTAGTGAAAATATGTGCAAAAAAAAACCTCGCAATATTCTAAAAACCCTAAACTAGTACATCTGTGACAAATTTACTAAAAACTAATTTTTTGACTACAAAAAATTGTAAACTGGTACATCTATGATAAATTTATTTTTTCTCAGTTTTTGTTAAATTTTAAAGTTAAATTACTGAGTTTGATGACATATGAAAGTTTACCAGTGTACCAATCTGGGGTTTTACCGTCCGTTTGTCATAGGTATATAAGTTTGTGATTTTTCGTAGTGTTAATCCAATTTAACAAAAATTAACAGAGGGCAAATTTATCACAAATGTACCATTTGCAGGTAAATTTATCATAAGTATATCAATTTGGGGTTGTTGGTGGTCACAAAATTAGTTTGGTGTGAATTTGTCATACGTGTACAAGTTTAGGATTTTTCATAGTATTAACCCTATTTTATAAAACAAATACCTAAAAAAATCTCAAACTTGTATACTTGTGCTACATATATCCAAACCTAATTTTCGTGCCACAAAAATCCCAAACTGACAAATTCCTGCCACATCTACGAAAACTAATTTTTGTAACTAATTTTTATGTCATATAAAATTAAATATTTTAGCATATTTTGAAACTTGAGGGGGCTCTTAGGGTTTAGCAAGAGATCTCTCAAACAAAGATTTAGATGATTTGAGATTTTTTGTGACAAGAAGATTAGTTTGTGATAAATACGGTGCGAGTGTCTAGTTTGAGATTTCTTGGGATATGAAAATTAATTCGAAATAAATGTGATACAGATATATTTGGTTAATTTTTTTAATTGGTAATATTAGCCATATTCTATGTTTAAGTACTTTTATAAGTGCTTTAAGGACACGCTTTCACGAGATTTTTCAGAATTATGTTTTTAAAATCGAATCGGTGGGGCTAGTTAATTGGAAGTTCGAATCTGATTCTGATTAGCTTGTCCATTGGGAATAATTTTTTATAATTTTTTTTTTTGTAAAGATCCTCAGCGTCGGTGGAGGAAGTTAATTACACGAACGGACGGGACCTTTTGGTGCGCAAAGGACAAAGTCCCACGTGCGAGCATCGCTTTCAGCGTCAAGTCCTCGCGGCGCACGATGATCATGCGCAGGATCTGCTTTCACGCTGATCGAGAAACCGCGATCTCGTGAACCCAAACAAACCCATAGTTTTCGGTCTAATTAAAAAAAAAATCAACTTTAAGTCGAACGATAATTTATATTTAATTTTTTTTTATTTCATAAAAAAATTATTAACTTTAGGTTGAGAGATAATTCTCGCCCGAACTTTTTTTTATCCTGTAAAAAAGCACCAACTTTAAATCGAGTGACAATTCTGGCTCAAATTTTTTTTGTTTCATAAAAAATCATCAACTTTCACTCTGATCCCAAATCTAGCCCCCCATTAACTTTCTGTTAAAGTCACCATTGTTTGAGAAAAAAGGTTGTGGTGGTGAGCTTGGCAAATCTCGTCCATGGCATCTGTCGACAAGCGGTAGTCATCTTTAGATTATATATGGCTAAAGAGATTCAATCTGGAGATATTTTTGACTTGTTGGTGAAGCAAATGAGACGAACAGTTTCATCGTTATTCTTCAAATTGTGGCTTAGAGAATAAGATAATGAATATTACTTTAAATCCAGTCAGCAAGTCACGTAGATTTATTATTAAGGTAGAATAGTCAAGTTAGATAATCAATAGTTCTAAGTCAATGGGGGCCAGATTTGAAATTTAAGTAAAAGTCGGTGCTTTTTTACAAGACAAAAAAAGTTATGGCCAGAATTATTATTTGACCTAAAGTTTGTGCTTTTTTATGGGACAAAAAAAAGTTTGGGCCAAAATTGTCCATCGACCTAAAGTTTGTGCTTTTTACGGGACAAAAAAAAAATTTGGGCCAGAATTGTTTCTCAACCTAAAGTTGATACTTTTTTACGAAATTAACCCCATAGTTTTCGTAGTATTTATGGATTTACCATCTGTGGAATCTTTGCATAAGCAAGCAATTTCGAGAAAAAATATACTTTGAAGCATAGTTGAGCAAATTCTTTAGGCTTTTAACGGAAAATGACTATTTTTTTTAAATAATTGTTTGTATTGTTTACAAAATGAATAAACGAAAAGTATTATTATCGTGCACGAATATGTTTAGATATACATTATTGTCGATAATGAAAATATTTTTCGTTGACTAATCATTTCAAACAACACGAGCAATCTATTTTTAGGAAAATATTTTCTAAATAATTCATTTTTCATGAGACAAACAGAGCCTTAAATTTGTATGTTTTCGCTTAAGCAAAAATATTTAGTACTTTTTTATTTTTATTTCATAAAATCTAACCTTTTTATTTTTTCTGTTGAAATTGATAATATTTTTTAAAATTATTATGAAAAAATCTACATGTTAATACTTCCATTTTGCGAATGTTTCAAATGTTTCGGATATTAAAAAAAATTAAAATACTTCGGCAGAATTTTGATAAAAGAAAAAGTAGAAGGTATGAATCAATCTAAATAGATCTAAAGACTTATAATTTACCTCTTGTTGACGTGAAGCTGCACGTAGGCGATGATTCTTTTTCATGATGAAAAAACCGATTGAAACAAATAAACTTCAAACAATTCAGGTCGCATAGATTAGCCACCCACCCATCGCAGCCTTATCGCGTGACTATCGCCACCACGAGGTCTACCATTGCCTTTCTCTCTCTCACACACGCACATATTATGTGCGAAGGTCACGACCTGCGATCATGAAGGTTGAAAACTCCATCGGCGCCGCCATGTGCAACCTTAGAAATGTGGTCGAACGAAGCTAGGGACCTCCATGGCCACTATGGTGGAGCTTGAAGATGCAATTAATGGTGGAGTGGAGTGTATCATTTGTGTGCCTCAACTTGATCACTTGTATCATTTACAAAAATGAATGAACAAGAAATATTTTCATCGTAAACGATAATTTTTAAACATGAGTTATTATAGACAATAAAAACATTTTTCATTGACAAATTATTTCAAATAATACAAGCGATCATTTTTAGGAAAATATTTTTCAAATCATTAACAAACGGATGAGAGATGATGTTGTTGACATAATCATAGTGGTGCATGAATGTTCTTTGCAGCAAAGTTCATCACCCCTTTAGTCGGCATTCCGGTTGAATCGCATTTATGATAAAAACTACATGAGATTTGGAGAAATTGTGGAGTAAATCCAATACATATATGTAGTAAACCGAACTCAGACAGTCAGATCTAATGAGATCAACGTGAAATCAACATAATTAAGATCATTTTTTAAGGGTTAATACCATAAAAATTCCAAATTTGTACGTCCGTGACAAATTTACCGCAAACTAATTTTTTTACCACAAAAAATCCAAGACTGGTACATCTGTGACAAATTTATCCTAAACTAATTTTTGACCACAAAAAATCTCGAACTGGTATACTTGTGACAAATTTACTTTTCGTAAAATTGGATTAATACCACAAAAAATCCCACATTGGTAAACCCGTGACAAACAAAGGGGTAAAATCCCAAACTGTACATCAATAAATTGTTACGTGTCATCCCACTCTACAATTTGATGGTAAAATTTAACGGAAATTAACGATTGGTAAATTTATCATAATTATATCAGCTTTAAGTTTTTTATGATTAAAAAATTACTTTGGAGTAAATTTATAAAAAAATATATCATTTTGAAATTTTTCGTCGCATTAAACTTTTTTTAATGGTTCATATTCAATCGAACACTCGTGAAATAATTTCTCCTAGTTGTTGGTCTCGAGGGAAGGGAAGAAACTCTAGAAGCTTGTGTAAACGCAAGAACGCTAGCGATGTGATTTATCTCCCTAGGCCTTTGAGACGTCTCAGAACAGAACACCCAAGTTAGTACTTAAGACATTTTCACACACGCCATCACAACCTCCACCAGATAAAAAAGTCAAAATACCTGACCTCTTTTTCACCAAAAATACCTTTTTTTAAAAGTAAGCATTAATATTTTTTTCCTCTCAACTTTAAAATTAGAGTATTTGTCATTCTTGCTTTAATTTCTTTTTATATACGAGGGTTAACAGCCCCCATGAGGAGCACAAGAGGCACGCACCCGACATAACACACCCAAGCATCTTCGTGGTGCGTAAGGCTTTAACTTGTCGATGAAGGGCAAATAGTTTTTTGTTTTCACGAGACAAAAGATCGGAATGATATATGAAATATATTATTGTAGAATAATTGTTTTCGTTAAAATCAATTTACTCCCTTGATATGATAAGTTTTATTGAAGGTCGAATACAAGCCATTTATTTCGAAGACTCATTTACGGTACGCCACCGCCACATCACTTAATATAAAGAAGACGGGAAAAGTTGAGTAAGGGTATTTCTGAAAAAAGGAAAATGGCAATATTGAAGATAGATGCACAATATTGTTGAAGTGAATGTGCAAATTTGTATTTTTCGTGTTAGTGATCATGAAAAGAAGATTGAGGTCTTTTTTTTATAAATATTTTCCCTTATAATATATTAGATTAATCAATCAAATTTAATATACCTAACAACATTTTTATGTATAACCTAAGAAGATTACAATGATTAATTGGACATTGTCATGTGAAAAAGAAAAGGCCAAGGGGGGGACATGGCGAGTGGGGTCCAACTTTGATAATCACAAGGGAAATGGAGGCTCTTCTTTTCTTTGGATTCCAAAATACCTAATGTCCTTCCAATTGTCAAATACAAACAACAAACGAGCAATATAGCTAGGGATTCTCTGTCAGGTTTCAATCTATCGTTTGTCCTTGATTGTCACAATCTTTCAACCATCAAGGTTGCCGAAGCCGATTGCAACACGACAATAATCTGTCATTGATGCTTATGTCGCAATCCAATGTGGTCGCTTCATGTGCTCATGTTCTCATTGAATACTCTCACCCACCCCCGCTTTCTTTCCTTCAGCATTAACAGGTGCGTTTGGGAAACCACCTTCCAAAGCGCACAAATACAAGTACAATGTTTTAGAGAGTTTTGGAAAAATGCAATTACATTTACAAAAGCTTCTAAAGAACTTTAGCTCAAAGTAGATTAGGAGGTGCTTTGAGTTTCCGAAATGTAAATACTTTTTTTTTTCCAACTTTGCTTTCCCTAAACTTGCATAATTTCGGAAATGTATCACTAACGAGGGTTCAAGCCGTTGGCAAGGGGCTGATGATGCTAGATTTGCCTGTCAGTAAGCTGGTCTGGCATCGGGCAGCCTCACGTGAGATTGTGCAATGGTCGCCTGGTGTTGCGTGACCTAAGGCGATGCTTGAGGTTGCGCGACCTCAAGCGAGGCTCGCTAGCGGCTACCATCGGCAGCCAATTTGGCTTGCTAGCAGCTAATTTTCGTCAGCAAAAGTTTGAGAATTTTTTAAAAAAAAAATATTAGCAAAACTCCTTTATAAAATGTAGTTTGTTCCAAACGGTATTTGAGTCAAAATCGCTTCCCAATGTATTTTTAAATTATACTATAACAAACGCTATTTACATTTTGAAAAAACTTTTCCATGTTAAGTACTTTGCATTTTTACATAGGCCTTTCCAAAAAGTGATTCCCAAGCACACTCATTGTCAATTGTTTTACCTGTCACGGTTGACTAACCATCCCAACACAAGCGAAGAAGTGCACCCTCGAAACGTAAAACATTCGCAAACGCAAACGCGCGCAATTTGTTCCGGGTCACGATCACTTTAGTACTGCCAATAAGTGATCAAATGACATTTCCCGTTCATTTTTTATATCTACGAATCCCAAAGTGCCAAACCTCGAGAACCAAATACACGCATGCGCGCCCACAATTAGCTTCTAATTAAGTATACATTTCTATAGGACAAGGTTTGTCGTAACTGGACTTCTCCTGATTGATGACATCGTTTGTCCTCGATCTACAGTCACAATCACCACCATGCCTCCGGCGCCTACCCCCATTAGGACTTTCCGTTGGTGCAGATTTTAGTGTCTGTAATAAGAAATAATAAGTTCCCTCGTTAGGAATTTCAAGGCTTCATATGGCATAGAGCACGTATAATGGATGTTGCTTTAGTGCACGAGAGAATTATTAAAAAAGTCATAACCTTGTTTTTTTTTTTGTCAATTAAGTTTTAAATCTTTTGTATTTGTACCAATTTAGTTCACCCGGCTAATTTTAATTGGAAATTGCTGACATGAATGTGGGATGTCCAACGTGGCGCAGGCGGCGCTAAGGTCAAGCTTGCCGGTCCTCACCTCTAGCCGGTTGCCAAACCTCGGTGACCGGCCGGAGGAAGAAGGGAAGAAAAACAGGGAAAAAAAAGAAAAAAAATATTATTTAAAAATGTCTATGTCAACGTTGGTCATGCCACGTAAGACGGCCGACATCCATGTCAGCGATTTCTGGCCAAAATTGATCGGATATACTGAATTGACACAAATTCAAAATGTTTAGAGGACTCAATTGGGAAAAAAAAGTTTACAATTGAATTGCCATAAATGTAATAGATTTAAGACTTTTTTTGGTAATTTTCGGATATGCAATGTAAGTTCCCTCGTTGGGAATTTGAAAACTTTCATGTGGTAGAGCACGAATAATGGATGTTGCTTTAGTATGCGGTGCTCTATGGCGTGCCAAAGAGCATTGATTGGGCCATCCCTCGTGCAGATGACATAATTTCAATTATGCTGACTTTCACGTCTCCTACCAGGAGAGTTTTAGAAGTTTTTCCCTAATATCTGAAGAGGTGATTTGCTTATCGTGTCTTTTTTGGGGGCAATAATCACCTTTAAGAAAGTGACTTACATGCCTCAAAATGGACACCAAAATTTCTACTTTTTTTTTGTTTTCTTGTTTCAACACCTTCTTCTTGTTCTTGTGCTTATTGTACATCTTGACGTTGAGCTCTGCTGTGATTGACAAGATCTAGCTTCAAGTTTCATGCTCGCATACAGAGAGCGAAGAGGCAAAGACTAAGATTTTGTTTTCTTCACGGAAAACAACGAATGATTTGAAAGACATTTTCCTAAAATTGATCGCTTGTATCACTTGAATGAGCTGGTCAACGAAAAATATTTCATTGCCAATAATAATTTATACCCATAACATTTTTGTAAACGGTAAAAAAAAAATTTATGTCATGCATACGAGTAACACATGCAGTTCCTTAGATCTAAATGGTCTTTTGAAAGGGATGTAACATGGGCTTGAAATCCACGATCAAATTGTAACTTAATCAGATTTTCTCAGGCCCAATGACAGTCCGTCCAATTTTTTTTTTGGGTCCAAGACCGTCCATAATTGGAATGGTCTTTTTCTAACGGATGCAATGTAGGTAAGTCTCATGGTTTCAGTGAACGAAGGGGGCAAATCTTCGTCATTCGATCAAAGGCTCGCAATATCTTAGCGCTCGTAGCCGGTCTTCTTTCTGGAACGGTCGTGACGACAAACGCATTCGGAAAAATTTCCGATTATGAAAGGATGGCTTAACTAGAAAGGTCTTTTTGAAGAGATGCAACGACGATCAGGTCAAGGGTAATGAAATGAAAGGGGTCCTCCTCGAAGAATCAAAGGCTTAAGGACTCGTGTATATTGGGAATCGCACACCAATTCCAGAAAAATAACTCAAGCAAACAATCATCACTAGCAGAATATAATAATAAAAAGAACAGAATCAAAGAACACATTAGAGAATTTATTATTAAAGTTCACTCAAACCTGGGCTACGTCTCTGCGCAGAGGCACTCTGCGAATCCACTAGACTTTGAAGAAAGTGGGAATATTTTCAAGATCGAGGCATAAAGAGATTGAGAACACTCACGAAGAAAAAGTCACTTTTTCTTCTCTATTTTATTTTCTCTCTATTTTCTTATCAGCGCTTAATGGCTAGCGTTTGTCAATAGCTAATATATAAAGTGTAGCTTTTAACCTAAAAGCAAAATTAACAAAAAAGACAAAAAAGCCCTTGATAGTATTATTTGGCTTCATCAACTAATAGTGTAAACTTTATGCAGGTTTAAACCTGTCAAATGATTATCGTTGCTTTCTTGAACAAGTTCTCCAAATCATTTTATCTTCGTGAACAGACTTGGAACTTAGAGTATGTTTGTTTCGCGAAAAATGAACCATTTTTAGAAAATATTTTTCATGAAATGACTTCATTTTCCGGTGTTTGATTAAAACCTAAAAATCAATTAGAAAATGTTTTCCATTGTTTGGTGTGGAGAATATGATGCGAAACTGAAAAAATTAATTTTTTTATATTTTAAAAAATTAACAAATTCAAGATGAGCAATTCCGGAAAGTGTTTTCACTTTCTGAGATTAGGGAATTCACTTTCCTATTTTTATATATAAATGTTTTCCTTGATCGGAAAGTGTTTTCGGTTGATTAATTATTTTTGATGAAAGTCTGGAAAATACTTTCCCTAAAAAGAAACGCATCCCTACTTTGTTGCAGCTTGCCATCTCTTTTCTTCTTCTTCTATCCAAAGATGACTCTGTACGAGGGTCGCTGGAGAGAACTGTTGTTCTTCATCTTAAGAACAATCCCTTTTGTACCTAGGATTCATTCAATGACGTTACCGTCTTATGGCTTTGCCCTCGTGTGTGAGGTGATGACCATGGCGAGAACATTGGTAACGTATAACATTATCAAGCTCAACATGTGACTCGCAATGAATGACACATGTTTAGGAAAAATAAAGGAATAAGTTCATCAAAAGTCCTAAAATTTATTACGAAAATGCAATTAAGTCCTAAAACTTTCAGAATGAATAATCAAATTTTATAACTTGTCAAATTAGTGTGATCAAGTCTATATGTTAGATCTGCCCGATTTGGCTAATCGAAAATGCTGATGTGTGGCCTTTTTATCACTTTTATAAGATGCGTGGCACAGTTGTGGCATCTGCCAAGCACCACATCAGAAAAAACCGTTAAAGTTTTGAAAGAAAAATGATAAAAAAAATAACATTATTAAGTCAATGAGAAATTATCTCATTGGTGAAGCTTAATGAAGCTCCATGATCATCAACATAGAGTTAATGGACATCAAAAGATCGACCTAGAATTAACTCGAGCAGTAATTAAAGATGTGGCGATTAATCTCTATTAGAAAATTTTTTTGGGAAGAATGAAATAAGACCTTGAGGTTTTAATGCACCATTTTTAAGGAATTATTTGTACCACAAGGTTGCTAATGGTTATTGGCAAAAATCCTCTAGATATGACAAAGCCTCAAAATAAGAATACGAGATAGAAATTCTGGTACCTCTCCAAGGATTTTCAAAAGGAAACAATTGGAGAATAAATGATGTATTTTAAGAAAGAAAAAAAAATTGAAATGTGAAAATTATTGAACCAAAAACTTTGAATTTATAACAGTGAAAAATTATGTTTGAATAGATACAACCTTTCATCTCTCTGAAATGTTGCATCCTTTTGAAAGTATAAATTCAAATTTTAAAAAGATAACCGTTGATTAGTGCCAATACTGGTCCACAAGTACAAAAGCTCGCTAAGTGCTAGGTGCACCTAATAATCATGCAATTATTTAAGCACCCGCATGCAGGTACTGTAGGGTCCGGTACACTTTTTTTTGAGGGGGGGTCGCGGGGGGCAAAGAAACATTTTATTCATTTAAACGGATAAACAATAGAGCTACGTAGTCCAACTGTAAACAAAAACAACAAAACAAGTTCAAGATAAAAAGATGAATTATCGTAACAAAGTTATTGGTCACACGTTCAAAGAGTAGATCTGGGACTTCTTCGAACTAAAATGGCAGTTGATCACCGAACTCGTCTTCGGTAATAAGCACACACTGAGATCTCCATATATCTCTACGGCTTTGTCTTTCGGCGGTTCGTGCCTAGGTTCAACGCCCCAACACCGTCGTCATGCAGAATAATAAGGTTGAATGTGCACAGATTTAACACCCGTGAGAGCGAAACCTTCGCAAAACTCCTCTAATTTCCTTCAAAACTTGACTTGTACACCAACGAAACCCAAGGGAAGGAAAACCCTAAAATTATATACGCAAAAAAAACCTCAAATCTAGACTAGATTGAGATAAAAACCTCCTCGAAACGGGAGGAAAAAACTTATAGATCTAGACTAGATCAGAAGAGAAAAGCTCCTCAAAACTGATGGAAAGAAAGAAAAAGAAAACAGAGAACCAAATCAGCCAAAGAAAAAGGAAAAAGGGAGGGGAGGGAGAGATCTAGCTCAAACCCTCTCCTCCATGGAGGTTGAAGAAAAAAGTTACGTGAAGATATAAGGGAGAGAGAGGAGAGAACCCTAGTGAGGAAAAGGCCAGAAGCATTCCACTTATATATTAGTCTACACCATCATCTTTTCGCTATAGGACAATGCACCTTTTGTTTGTTTTACAAACAAATTATCAACAATGTCAACATCCAGGACCGACGAAATGATCCAACATGTTAAGCCCTATAGTTGCACTAATTGCAAGTTTATTCACTGAAGTTGCATTAACTGAAGCTTGCATCCTTGATTGGCCATGGCCTCGAGCTTGAAAAAGGCCGGAAGCTGAAGCCGCCATGGCTGAGCTTGACGAAAAATGGGCAGCCATGGCTGGGAGCTTGAACAAGCTTGAGTGTTCATGGCTCGAGTAGCTATGGCCACGAGCTTGAAGAAGCCTAGAAGTTTGACCGAGCATGGCTCGAGCTCGATGAAGCTCAAGCATCAATGGTCGCAAGCTTGGCGAAGCTTAACTGATCATGGTCACAAGAACAAATACGAAACATACGCTCTCTTCGAGACCCAGAAGGTGGCTAACACCTCGAGCATCGGCTAGCAAACGTGGACCGGAAGTGAAGAAAATGTCGCTTCCATAGTGGTTCGAATGGCAAGCCTATCCCGTGGTCGAATGCTGCCCCACCACTCTTGGAGGTCCTCGGGGTGATTCTGATGACCAAAACTTGAGACGTGCAATCTAGAGACTGGGACGAACATGATGTACTGAAATTTTTTAATAGTTCAAGGTTCAATGGTGCCATGCCATGCCATGCCATTCTCTCTTTATGTCCAAAACATCGAATTTGGGTGTCGTGGTCGTGTCATGTCATTTTCTTAGTTCATGTAGATGTTTGCATACACACTCTCACACACGTGTAGTCATGCCACTACAAACGATAATTGACCTTGTTGATAAAAAATGCTGCCGATTAAGTATCTTGGCGATATTTTAAAATTTTCAAAAGTAAAGCATCAGACAGGCGTAAGAAATTATATGGTGAAATATTTAGGACCTAACCAATAATAGGTCCGCAATACCAAAAGGACGTCATGCAATGCTAATTTGTCTCATGCGCAATCGAACTCTCAAACCTAGAATCTCTAGTTTTCGTTTGAAAAGTTTCCTTCACATGTGCACTTAGGTAATTGACTTTCCCATCGCTTCTTAAGCTTTTAGATATCCAATCGATCTAGTTTTCCCAACCGATTGCTAGGCCCGTCAAACAAGCGGGTTGAATTATAAATGATTTGACTCAAATTGATCAATTTTAACTGTTTATTTGTAATGCTAATTTCTCAACCCATACCCCATCCAACAAATACCCAACCTGATATGCATTCTTTTTTAAAAAAAAATTCTCCTTAAATTTTTTCTTTTGAAGAAGAGCGGCTCCATGGATCAGCTCGTTGAGTTAGTGAGGGAGCTTGGGTATTGGGTTATGAGCAAGGGTATGAATGCGATGGTGAATATTTGGCCCGGGCCATCCATAATCATGAAACGGGTTCATGCGTTGGTTTTGGGTTAAATATAGACAAGTTTTGGGCTGTAAACATACTGATAAATAAAATCGCACCATAGATTGCTCTCCATGTTAATGTGGTTGCTTGCATAGGATGAGCAAGTGTTTGGACCCAAACTAACCAGCATCTTGGACAGCGCAAAATATCAAATATATTCTAGATGTTGAAACAGGGATGCTTTTATGAAAATTCTGATTTTCGCAACTGACTTGAACTAATATGCTGAAATTTTCACACCTAGTGGGCAATTACGACAAAGTGGAAACAAATTTCAGTTTCCAGCTCCAATTACCCCACCCATCCAAACTACAATAAAGCAGCGATACCACGTGAATTATGAATACATATCAATCATCAACAGCAACCAAGCACACAGCTATAAAGAAACAATCAATAGACGAACACACTGCTAACTTAGGAATTTCATCAAACACATTATAGGCGCTAAACTCTCTCTCAACCGATCACACTTACAAGATTCATAGGTTTATCTGAGAGGGTTAATTGAACAAAAATCACGAATCTCATGCTCAATGCAAGCAATTCTGAAATATTGATAGTTCAATTTCAATTTGTTCTCAATAACCGAACAATTCCAGATTTTTTTTTTCATATCAGTAAACTGTAACAAATCAAGTTTGAACAAAACTCATGTGCTTGGCCCGAATTACAAGCATACATATCATTAACAAATGGAAGAGAAACGACGTGAAGCTTGCTCATGGAGTCACAAGTTGGGAATTAAGAAACCTAATACGAATTTAGACTCAATGCAGTTATCATGAATCTATTGCATGAAAACGATCAAATTAGGAACCGTAATTCTTTCTATACCAAATTAATTATCGTGCTTTGTAGCACTTGAAATTTTATTTGAGTCATTTATGCAAGTCATACTCGAAAGTTCCTTTTTTTGTTTCATCTTTGGCAAAGATTCTTTAAGTTGCAAATATTTTATTTTTTGGGCAAATACCACAAAAAATCCCAAACTATACCATTATGACACTAATACGCCAAACTTTTTTTTTTGTGTCGCCAAGATCCTAAACTTGCCCATTGTAACCCAAACAACCCCAATTTTTTTGTCATGAAAAAAATCAAATTTATACATGTGTGATATATATACTCTCTATTTTGGTTCTATCTAGAGTATATTTGTTACACTGGTATAAGTCAAGTTTTTTATGACACAAAAAAAGTTTTGGGTATATGTGTCACAATGGACAAGTTGGGGTTTTTCGTGTAACAAAAAGAAGTTTGGAATATTTGTGTCACAATGGACATAATTTGGAGTTTTTTTTTATAGTATTAACCCTTTATTTTTTTGCACAATTCTTAGAAACTCTGTGGTTGGGAAAAAATTTATCCACTTGCATTATTTTTCACTGACATTTTTTTATAAAAAATTATCCTTAATTTTCCTTTATAACTCACTTTGCTTTGTAAGAATTTTTTCTTTTCTTTTACCTCCAATGTTCATCAATACTTTCCAACACTACAGAACTAATTACTTTCATATCAGTTAAGTATGAAATAAAGAAATTGTAGACTTTTCGAAAATCCATTGTAGCACAAGCAATTGGTTTTTTTTTTTTACTTAATTAGACGGTTTTACAATATGAAATTGCCGTTATCAATAATTTGAACTTAATATATATAATTTTATAAGATATCATGGAACGAATAATTTTGTTGACCACTAGTGGCACATGATATGCCACCTGCCATCAACATCCCGACATTCAATTTAGTAGAAAACCAGTTCATCTCCCAAGAGATGCCATCGACAAAAGAAAAATAAAAATAGTAAAATAAATCAATTTTTTTAGTTTCGAGGTAACACTTTGAGAATGGACTGATGAAGGTAATTATAATGGTTAAATTAAATTCATATTACACACTCCTTGTTTGAGAAATTCAACACTCGGAGATAATGGTTTGAATTGTTATATTCTTGTTTAGTTACTATCCTATAGTAAATGAAATAATAGTTCAAGACACTAATAATATATGACAGTTTCTTTGAGAATCGATGTCTTAAATTAAAAGTTGGATCTTATCAGTATAACAACTCCAAAAGACCAGTTATGATTGTTATATTCTTTTATAAGATATTGTTTTGTTGCGTTTATGCACCAGTATTTTAACTTTAGAGTAAATCAATTAGCAAAAATACATGACCCTAACCATAAGTCAGGCGCTTATTAATCATAGTTGCCAAAAGGTTTTTCGTTTAAGGCAATAATACTTGGCGTAGGGTAGAAGCACACTATAAGAGTACCAATTTATTATGATTAAGAAAGGTTTTTACGAAAATCGATTAAAATAAAATAAAGAATAGTGGAGAAATAAACAACAAACATAGAAAGTAAATTGATGGGAAAAGTAGAGAAAGTCACCAAAATCACTTAAATTGAAATGAACCTTATTTGTATATATGCATGAAAACCTAGAGTTTAGACTTGAATAGTCGATTACATGTGAGGAAGGATTAAAGCTTTCATGACACATTTTAGATACAACTATTGGTTAAGTTCTAAATTAATTCGTCATTTAATTTGTCAAGTGTCAATAAACATAATCATGCTATAAAAAAGACACAACATAAAGAAATTGTGTATATATATGTGGAAAGAGAAAAAAATTTCAAGATTTCAAATCTTTTTAAAATGGTTGTTGCATAGTAGAAAATCTCTAAATTTTGTACCAAAACATTCGAGTGATAAAAACAAAATTATCAATTTATGCTTTTGTCCATGTACATAATATTTGTAAAATGAGTCACTAAGCATATTCGGAGGACGAATGAGATCCCTCAAAAGTAGGAGTTCTCTTTGCTTTATGTAATAGGATAGATAATATTTATCTACTAACATGTTGCTAATTGATAATGGTCGAGCATAAAGGTATAACAAAGCAAATTAAAGTAAAGTAGTTTTTTTTCTAATTTTTTTAACAAAGTTTCACAATTTCAGACAAAAAAAAAACAAAGTTTCACAATTTTTTAATTGCCAATAAGAGAATCGATCTTTTTATTTAATTTTCTCCAATTTTTAGTCTTTACATATGCATAATGAAAATTTTGTCAAATGTCAGAAGTATATTTATGTATTGTCAATATTCCTAATAGTGATAAAGTTCTTCAGCCTCACTAGTCACTTTGATATGTCAAATGACAATCCTTTTGCAACTAAGTGATAATTGATATATTATTAGATGTTTAAATATAAGATTGATTATTTTAGTAATGAATGTTAAGATCAAATATGTAAAATACTTATACAACAAACAAAAATAAAGAGAAAAGAGTGACCCATATTTGACCAAGCAAGAGAGCAATATATATATTTATTAGCACCCACGGCCCCCACTAATTGACCAACTCAAAAATTCAAAATTGAAAAAGGAAAATTGGTGAAAAATCCTCAAAGTACCCACATTGCCATATTATCATTCCCCACCCAATCATTATAACATATATAGAATATGTGAGTTTTGCTGACCAGTATTCTCAGAGCACTTGTAAACCAAGCTTGCTGAAGGATATCTTAATTTCAAAGCACTCATGGCATATAACACAAAAAGAAAATCGTGCCTTAATAATTGTGAAATTTCTTTATTTAGTTATTTGGCAAGTATACAGAGCACTTATCAAGAAAATCTATTTATTGTACCGATATAAAGATGACAATCATGTAATCAGATAATCATATTATCGGGGTGATTTCCTCACGATAGACTAATTCTTCCACACGTGATACCTCCCACGTGGTGGATATGATGTGAGGAAAAAGAAAAGGAACATGACACAAATAATTTTTAAATTTTGACCCAATGTAAAATGTCATCCTTAAATTTTTAATTTGTTTAATGCAGTCCTTGAACTTTAGCATAATGTGCAATATCATCTATAAACTTCTACTTTGCTCGATGTGATCTCTGAACTTTTGATACATGATCAATTTATTTCTTGAACTATATAAAAATATTTAATATTATCCCTGAACTTGAATTTATGTAAGAACAACATTGAATATTTTTGTACAGTTCAAGGATTAGATTGAACATATATCAAAACACTACAAAAAAACTGCTTTTTTCCAACAAAATTTCCAACGAAAAATTTGAAAAAATTCGTTGGAAAACGAATTTCCAACGAAAAAAAATTCGTTGGTAATAGGTCGTTGGAAATTTTTCCAACGAAAAATTTCAATTTTCGTTGGAAATTTGCGACGAATTTTATTTCGTTGGAAAATTCGTTGGAAAACTCGTTGGAAAACTCGTGGCTAAATTCGTTGGAAAAATTACAAAAAAAAATTTTTTGGTCGAAAAATCGTGGAAATTTTTTTTCCAACGAAAAATTTTTCGTTGGAAAAATTACAAAATTTTTTTTTGTTCGAAAAATCGTGGAAATTTTTTTCCAACGAAATTTTTTTTTTCGAATTTTTTTTTTCGAAAATTTTATTCAAAAAAATCGCCCTCGCCGCCGGCGAGGGCCAGCCTCATCGCCGGCGAGGGCCAGCATCGTCGCCGGCGAGCGCCGAGCTCGCCCAGATCTGGGCGAGCTCGAACTCGCCGGCCATGGCGAGCTCGGCCCTCGCCATGGCCGGCGAGGGCCAGCCTCGTCGCCGGCGAGGGCCGAGCTCGCCCAGATCTGGGCGAGCTCGGCCCGCGCCGGCGACGAGCTCGAGCTCGCCCAGATCTGGGCGAGCTCGGCCCGCGCCGGTGGAAATGATGGGATGAACGGCGAGCGAGAACGGCGGTGGACGACGTGACAGAGGAGCAGCAGTAGGTGGCTGTTCGAGTAGGCTCGGGGGTTGATCTAAGGACGTAATGAAAGCTGGTGGTGGTGGTTTGGGGTGCCGGACAGCAGCGACAAGCGGCGGAGGTGGACGGAGGGCAAGACCGGCGATGGACGTTTCTCGCACCCGGCTGAAACGGGCCGACGACGGGAGGTTCTGGGCAGCTGGGGGCGGTGCTACACGGCCTGAGACGGAGCTGGGGTGGCGGTGGTTCAGTGGCGGGGTGGAGTGGCTCTCAGCGGTGGCTGGTCCAGTGAGAATGAGCGGCGGTGAGCAACAGCAAATGGAGAGGCCGACCGGAAGGAGAAAGAACGAAGAAGAAGTAAAGAAAAGAATGAATTTTGGTGGGTGTTCAGCCGAGAGAGAGAGAGAGAGAGAGAGAGAGAGAGAGAGAGAGAGAGAGAGAGAGAGAGAGAGAGAGAGAGAGAGAGAGAGAGAGAGAGAGAGAGAGAGAGAGAGAGAGAGAGAGAGAGAGAGAGAGAGAGAGAGAGAGAGAGAATGAATTTTGAAATTGACCGAGCGCGAAAATGTAGTAGGGTTTTTCGTTGCAAAATTCGTTGAAAAATTGTACACACTAAAATAATTTCCCGGAAAATTGAAATTCGTTGGAAAATTCGTTGGAAATTTCCAACGAAAACATTTTCGTTGGAAATTTCCAACGAAAATTGTACACACTAAAATAATTTCCCGGAAAATTGAAATTCGTTGGAAAATTCGTTGGAAATTTCCAACGAATTTTCCAACGAAAATTATACACACTAAAATAATTTCCGGAAATTCAAATTCGTTGGAAAATTCGTTGGAAATTTCCAACGAAAAAAAATTCGTTGGAAATTTCCAACGCATTTTCCAACGAATTTTAATTTCCGGAAATTATTTTAGTGTGTATAATTTTCGTTGGAAAATTCGTTGGAAATTTCCAACGAATTTTTTTTCGTTGGAAATTTCCAACGAATTTTTTTTCGTTGAAAATTTCCAACGAATTTTCCAACGAATTTCAATTTTTCGGAAAATTATTTTAGTGTGTACAATTTTCGTTGGAAAATTCGTTGGAATTTTCCAACAAATTTTCCAACGAAAATTGTACACTATGAAAAAATTGCCGAAAAATTGAAATTCGTTGGAAATTTCGTTGGAAATTTCCAACGAATTTTCCAACGAATATAAAAAATGCCGAATAAAATCAATTTTTTTTAAATCGTTGGAAAATTCGTTGGAAATTTCCAACGAAAATTGTACACTACGAAAAAATTGCCGAAAAATTGAAATTCGTTGGAAATTTCGTTGGAAATTTCCAACAAATTTTCCAACGAATATAAAAAATGCCAAATACAATCAATTTTTTTTAAATCGTTGGAAAATTCCAACGAATTTTCCAACGAAAATTGTACAATATGAACAAAATTTCCAACGAATATAAAAATGCCGAATAAAATCAATTTTTTTAAATCGTTGGAAAATTCGTTGGAAATTTCCAACGAAAAATTTTTCGTTGGAAAATTCCAACGAATTTTCCAACGAAAATTGTACAATATGAAAAAATTGTCGAAAAATTGAAATTCGTTGGAAATTTCGTTGGAAATTTCCAACGAATTTTCCAACGAATATAAAAAATGCCAAATAAAATCAATTTTTTTAAATCGTTGGAAAATTCGTTGGAAATTTCCAACGAAAAATTTTTCGTTGGAAAATTCCAACAAATTTTTCAACGAAAATTGTACAATATAAAAAAATTGTCGAAAAATTGAAATTCGTTGGAAATTTCCAACGAATTTTCCAACGAATATAAAAAATGCCAAATAAAATCAATTTTTTTTAAATCGTTGGAAAATTCGTTGGAAATTTCCAACGAAAAATTTTTCGTTGGAAAATTCCAACGAATTTTTCAACGAAAATTGTACAATATGAAAAAATTGTCGAAAAATTGAAATTCGTTGGAAATTTCCAACGAATTTTCCAACGAATATAAAAAATGCCAAATAAAATCAAATTTTTTTTAAATCGTTGGAAAATTCGTTGGAAATTTCCAACGAAAAATTTTTCGTTGGAAAATACCAACGAATTTTGCGACGAAAATTTTTCGTTGGAAATTTCCAACGAATTTTCCAACGAAAAAATTTTCGTTGGAAATTTCCAACGAATTTTGCCATTCATTGGAAAATTTGTCGCAAATTTGCGACGAAAATTTTTCGTTGGAAAATTTTCGTGGCAAAAATCCGTTTTTTTTGTAGTGAAAGTTCAGTAATGACAATGCACATTAGGATAGAGTTTAGAAATTATATTGAATAGATTAAAATTTCAGGAACGCATTGCATATCTGTGGTGTCCTAGTACGCCACTTACTAAGGCGATCCTTTAGATTCTTTTATATGTCACGCAAGTGGAGTATAGTGACCATTATTAAGCATTTATAACATGATTTATGTACAATTAAACATAATGTTTCTAATCAAAGGGGAACACTAGATCAAGTAGGGAATATCACATATTCATTTTATTAGTTTTATTTAAGTACATTGGGTGATCCGATGACATAAACAAAAGGAACCAAGTCTTGGAAAATAAAAAAGGAGTACTACTCCCTAACCACCATTACGTGACGCCCCACGGCTGTCACTACCAATCATCACCCAACCTCACGGTCCACACCAAAAAGTTACGACCGTGGCAACCAAAAGTTGTCCTCCTATACAAGCTACACCATCACCCCAATGACTACTCCTCGCCATCTCCACCATCGTCATTGCCGCCATCATCCGACACATAGATCAGAACAAGGCAATATGGTATATGGCCAACTAGTGAACCAATGTCCACCCATAGAGTTGCTCTATATCTCACAAACATCACAGACGGGAAGGCAAGATCAGTGAACTCATACAGACGGGAAGGCAAGATCAGTGAACTCATACAACTCACCCTCAAAATCAACAGGAGCACCATAGCGAGAAATGGGGTTCATGGGAATGGCAGACGTAGCTAATGATCTGTAAAAACAACAGGAGTGCTAGAGAACTAACTAGTTTATAAACCATTCGATCCGTCTAACGCTCGATTCCTAGGACACTTCTAGCATGAGAGACATCAAGTATACTAGGATGAGTATAAACTACAATTCAAATGCAACATTCTATGACCATATATGCAATGCCAGCATAATTATCATAATTCACACATTCCAATTCACCACTTTTCACGCCATGGTTATACATGCAATACCAGCAAGCAAGATGCATCACACATCTCATTTCACAACTCATCATGTCATCGTGTCTACCCCAATCTCACAATACAATTGGTTTGCTAGCCGACCTGTGCGGGTCACTTCCAATTTGCTAACCGGACTTCCACGGTTTGCTCGCCGCAGGTATCCCCCTACTCTGGGGCATCTTGGTTTGCTAGCCAAAGCCTCCAAGGTTTGCTAGCCTTGGGCATCTCGACACCTACTTGGCACCATTGAGGTTCTTGGTTTGCTAGCCCAGACTTCCAAGGTTTGCTAGCCTTGGGCATCACATAACATCATTTCTTTCTCACGCATTTGAAGCATATCATACGTATGCAGTGACATGACATTCATACACTACGTGACTCATCTCATTTAGCAAGACTTTCACACGAAATGGTACTATGCCACACCAGGATAATACATGTCTCGCTAACTACTCAAGTTTAACACAAACAATAATTCCAGATTTTCAAGTTCACGAAGATGGCCAAAGTTCAACAAGCATTTGATATTGGATCAAAACAAATCAAGCATCATTAGAAAGCCTAATGAGTATATTTCCCATCATCAGTATACAAGAAATCAAGATTCAATCATCCTCAAGCAGTAAGTCATGAATTTCAAACAATATGTGAAAACAAAACAGTTTTGAGTAATGTTAGAAATCAAGGCCATTACCTTAGCAATAATTTCGAAAAATCATGAAAAATTAACATTTTATAGGAAAGATCATAATTAACATTTTTCATGGGGACACTAAGTCCAAATCAATTCACACAAATTGCAGTAATTCGCTCAAAGTGAGGCAAATCAGAATCACTGGAACAGAATTTATGAATTTCAAGAAATAATTGTTTCACAAACCAAAACTATTCAAAAAATTCTGAAATTTTTATATGTTCTAAACACATATGTCCTTTACAAATTTTGTGAGAAAGCATGTCAAAATTCGAATTGGAAAAATTTATAAAAAATCAGAAATACACGAAGGTCGCAGTTTGTACTGCAGTGCACATGTAAAAACCAGTAATATCTCGGACCATCGTGCAAATCATTTTAACTCAGAAAAATCAGAAATTAAATTATGTTGTAGTCCAGGATGTCTTGCACAACTTTTATGAAGGAAGTTTCGTAATATTCAAAACACAAAGAGCCGCATAAAATTGGCAAACAGTGAAGGTCGAACTGTCTTAAATTTGGAAATCATTACAAGAGCTCATAAATCAACTCCAACTTGAACGATTCGAAATTTTAGTTCAAAAATTATCCAAATCAGAAGTTAAAACTCACATGCACAAGCAATCTCAACTAGAATTCAACAAAATGAGCTCATTACACAAATCAAAACCTACGGATTATCACATGCAAAGGCCTACGAGTGCTAGAATCCAACATGCAAGAGTTTATTTCCAAAAATCTCAGCCCAACAGCTTGCTCACAACCATCAACACTCGATTTCTCCCCAAATTTGAGTCGGCCGAGAGACATGCAACAACAAAACCGAACCACAGCTTAGAAACACCACAAAACCAAGAGATGAGAAGATCAAATGGAGTAGAAAATAGCAATTTCTCCTTGCCTTAAGGTTGCTAGGACCGGATTCCTCTTCTTGAGCTGCTGGTCGTGAGTTTCTTGAGAGAGACAAAATGAGAAAAATGGAGATGAGAGGAAGAGAGGGCCGGGCACCGAGAGGAAGGAGAAAGAGAGAGAGTGTTTCTTGAGAGTTTAAGAAAAAGGAGGCTGAGAGAGAGAGAGTTGAGTGTTTAACACTCCATGGGGTTTTACATGAAAATTAATTGGTCACCCAAAATCTGCCATATTCCTTAAATGTAAGGTAACGGTTATTTGCTTTGGAAAATGAATAAACTAGAGGGCATTTAGGAATGTTGTGGCCGGTCACATATTTGAAGTCCTAATCATGTCATTTAACATGTATATTAGGTACATATGACCGAAAATGAAGTCCACCGGTTGTCAAATGAATTTCCAAAATTTTAGGATCAAATATATGCCAATTGCATATTACCGAAATTTCATAAATGTTTCGATAATTGTTTAAATAAATCATTGCTATCACTAATTTCAATTTTTTTAACATCACTAATCGGATATGCGTATTTCAGGACGTCACAATATCGAACCAAAGTTGATTAATTGTCTGTGCAATCATCCCAAAAGGAAACTATTTCGTCGTCGGGCGGAAATCTTCGCAGAACCAGAAGAAAGCAATCTTTCACGTGGACGATGGTCAACCCTCCCTAACCAGCTGTACAAAACGACGCAGCAGCAGCAGCATACGCAGGATCCTTCCTCGCGTCCCTTCTATTTTCCTTAGCCGCGTCGTCGTTTCGATCCTCTCTTGCCATATTCCTTTCCGACCAACGATCACCTTCCACATCGCCTGCATATTTAGTGCTTCGTCATTGATTTCCACCGCACTCTTCGAATCACATCAGGATCTGCCCCGTACACGAGCTCTGTTGCCCCTCGATCGATCCGGTTCGTTCTTCTTCTTCTTCTTCGATCCGTTCGTGTTTCTGCGCGTTTTCGGCTTCAACCTGGTAGGCCTCTCCCTTTGGAGCTTCTGTGTTTCGGGGTTGTCTTTTCGTTTTTCACTGTATGTTTGCGTCTGCGTGCGTGTATGTGGGTGGAACCGAAATGGGTATGGGGAGGATTTCTTGCTTCTTTCGTGTACTGGGAGGAAATCTGGGTGAGGTGTGGAGTGGGCTGATTTGGCTGACAGATCTGCGATCACGAGGTTCATCTTCTTCTTGATGGGTTTCGCTGATGCTTGTGCGTGTTTTTGTTTTCTGGGTAGGGAGAGGGGAGATGGTGAAGGAGACGGCGTATTACGACGTCCTCGGCGTGAGCGTGGATGCTACTGCGGCTGATATTAAGAAGGCTTATTACCTCAAGGTAATTGATCATCTGCGTGTCTGGTTGTTTTTTCTTCCTTTTTGGGCGAGAATGAGCTTCAAATGGAAGGTAATGGACTTTCTAATGTTATTGGGCTAAGAAGAAAGAAATGCTGCGTTAAGTGAAATCAGAATTGGTTGGTTGTACCTACGGCCAGGGTTGGGAATAAATTGTGTGAATTTGATGAAATTGTCAATTTTCTTTATTTGAATTTAGTTCATGTGTCGTCTTTCAGGCTCGGCTGGTTCATCCAGATAAGAATCCTGGAGATCCAAAAGCAGCAGAGAATTTCCAGGTCAGTTTGATTGTCTCTTGTGTTTTCCTGAACAAGTATAGTCACCATGAGTTTGCATGCAAAACTACAACTTACATTGACGATGGGTTACTTCGGCTTTTCTTTGATGACAATCTCTTCAATTGACTAGTTGAATGTTTGGAGTTCCCAAACAAGCAGTGTCAAAGGGAAAAGTTGGTTTACAAAGTAGAATAATCTGAAAATCAATCAGTATCTTAGTGGGGTCAGATTGAAAAGGAATGTTACTCGTGAATATGATTTTGTGCTTTCAGCTCAACAGATTTTCACATGTTATGTAGCTCAGAAGCTTTTTCTGAGATCAGTGTATTATCTAGCCTTAACCTTTTTTGAAATGAAAATATGTTTGGTTTTATTCATTGTGCCTTTGACGTTTATGAAGATGCTTGGGGAGGCCTATCAAGTCCTGAGTGATCCTGAGAAGCGTGAGGCATATGACAAGCATGGAAAGGCAGGAGTTGCTCAGTAAGTTCTTCACCTGAGCAACCTTCAGAGTGCAATTAATTTTCTTAACACCTCATTTTCCTGCGCATGCTTTTCATTGGATAAAGAAGTACATTCTGAAGTCCATTAAATAGCTAAACTCAATTATTCTATTTGGCATTTTCAGAGATAGCGGTTTTCTTTGGGTATACAAATAAATTCAATGAAATGCAAGTGACCATTAAATAGTGGTCACAAATAGGTTTGCTGTATTTCTTAGCTCTTGGTTATTTTGGGTTTAAAAGTGCTGAAATTGCTTGCCTCCTAGCTCTTTTGAGTACTAGCCTCGAAAAATTGACAGCTGATACAATAAGTTAAATAATTTTTTACATGTTTGGATAATCTCTGATGAGTAAGTGTTTTCATTCCTTTTAATATTGACTTTTCTCTAGATTCATTTGATGTCCATGTCCATTTGTGCCAGATCATTTGGAGAGGGAATTTCATGATTCCTTCTGATATCTTTCTCATTTATTTCTCAGAAGGAAAAAAAGAAAACGCAAAAACAAATGTTAGATTTCTTAACTATATTATGCTTGTCAGGGATGCTATGGTGGACCCCTCAGCTGTGTTTGGGATGCTTTTTGGGAGTGACCTTTTTGAAGATTATGTTGGGCAACTTGCATTGGCTTCTTTAGCTGTGGTTGAAGTTGAAGAAGATTCCCAGGATCCGGAAGTCCGTAAGCAGAAAGTTCGGGAAAAAATTAAGGTACTATCTTTGCTACATAAACACTTCCTCTAATAAACTGCATTGATATATATTTTAATGCTTCCAAAACCCCACCCACCCGCTGTACTTGTAGTATATGCAAGTTATTTGACCTATTTCTCCATTTCTATGGTGCAGGTGCTGCAAAACGAAAGGGAAGAAAAACTTACAAATATTTTAAAGGATCGCCTTCAGCCTTTCGTTGAAGGTCAAACAGAAGAGTTTGTGAAATGGGCAAATTCAGAAGCAAGACGCCTCTCTAAAGCAGGTAACTCTTCTTCTTCTTGGGTGTGCTTATATATCGAATCACCTCTCATGAGGGAGGTTTTGGTTGCATACTTGCATGGATCACTTTATCCAATTTTTGAACAAAATGCATAGACCAAAGGCTGAGCTATAACCAATAAATCGTCATGTAATTGTCTGATAATGATTGTGTGCAGAAGAGTTTCACAATGCATTGGGCAACACTGAAATGTCATTTCAAAATTTAAGACATCAGATACCATCTACCTATTCAAAATCATCTCTTATACATTGTCACAGGATCTAACCTCCACTCTGAGAAAGAGCAAAGGCAAATTAAACAGACTAGATCAAGCACTGGAATTTAACTTTCTAGGAAGATTGTGTAATATCTATTCCATTGGCCTCTCTGTTTAGCCAACATCTGGCTATGGTAAATACCATGTGTAAAATAAATTCTTTTAATTAAGCACTACCCTTCCAACATTGACTGGCTAATATATGCACGTTTGTATTTGCTCTTCAAAGTGGATTTGCTCGAAATGGTGTCAAGCTGGCAGATGTAAATATGTGATAGTTCGAGTCCATGTTTTACCAGAACAGCGAAAGTTCTCGGATACTCGAATGTAGATCTATCTTGTTTAGTGAGAAGGTCAAAGAGTGATCAGGTTCAGTGTGTCATTTGAATTTCGTCATGTATCAGTAGTTTGAGGTTTAACTTGTGAGAAGCAACAATTTTTTTCCTATTACTGGAACTAGAACAAGTCCATAATAAAGTGAAGACTCCTGAAGATTCCATTGGATAGTATCTTTTACACATGTAAATAGCTGGAGGACGAACTTGATATGATTCCGAACATCAACATACCTCAGTATCTTTTTCCTGATGCAGCTCCAGTAGGATGCATGTTGCTTTGTTTATTTTCATGGGACAGAACACATCTCTCTTCAACATTCCTAGGTAAATTAATGGCTAGTTGAAGAATGTGGATAATCACAAGCCAAGGAAAAAATAAAAGAAACAGTCTAAAGTGGTTGGGTGTTGATTGGCAATTCTCTTTTCACCTCTGTTTGGCTAAACTATTTTGAGAAATTTGTTGCGTCACACCAGTTCTCTCTCTCTCTCTCTGTACATTCTTCTTTTGATGATCGAATCAGGAGAAATTGTTCAGCCCAATTGAAGGCTTGCTTTAGTTTTAATTCACTGAGGATATTTGCATTGACATTGACTGTTGTCATCCACAGCTTTTGGAGAAGCCATGCTTCATACTATTGGTTATGTTTACACGCGAAAAGCTGCAAGAGAACTTGGAAAGGATAAACGATATATGAAGGTCCCCTTTCTAGCAGAATGGGTTCGAGATAAGGGGCACCAAATAAAATCGCAAGTGATGGCAGCTTCTGGTATTTTCTCTCTCAATCTTGGGAAATGATGCTTGCTGATATGATCTCCGAGCCTTATGGTCCTTTACTTCTTGTAGATCTTCTACTGCAGTGAACAAACTCATGTCTTCTTGAATGTGCAGGTGCTGTGTCTTTGATTCAAATACAGGATGAGCTGAAACAGTTGAATGAAGAAGAAAACAAAGAAGAGATTATTCTAAAAACTCTCGAAGACAAGAAGGATGCCATGCTTAATTCACTCTGGCAAATTAATGTGGTTGATATAGAGTCAACATTATCGCATGTCTGCCAAGTAGTGAGTACTAGATCTTTAGTAACTCCAAACTATATAAGCTTGTGACACCATCCTTGGCCAGCTAATCATGGCTGAAGATATGTGAAAAGCTGGAACTTTTTGACTTCAAACTTGCATTGCTCAAGGAAACTAAATTTTAAGAACCTGAATTTGACATATTAACAAAAGGTCATAGTATGCTTAGGTGGATCATCCCTCTGTACCTCGGTGACCACTGAGTGAGTGGAGGAGGGACCACTGTTGAAATTTCAAATTGTTTCCTTCCTATTTCCTGCCAATTTGTTTTATATGTTCGATAGTCTGCATAATTTTGTTTTTGATATATTTGAGCCAAGCTAGACGTCAGTTGCAATGTTTATTAAAAGTTGTGGTTCTGACTCAGACAGAATGCTTGCATGGTGATGGTGGAATGAGGGGTGTGTTCTTACATGTCACATGTTTTCTCTATGGTGTGATTGGACAAAAGTCGACTTGAAATTTCAATGACTTTCCAGTATTGATAAACAGTAGGATGACATAAGCTGACTCAAACAAGTATCAATTAAAAGGACAATAATCTAATAGTTCATTTTGTTGTTTCAGGTTCTTAAAGACCCTAATACTTCCAGGGATGTTCTCAAGCTTCGTGCTAAAGCTTTGAAGAAGCTCGGGACAATCTTTCAAGTGAGTGTCATTTACTTTGGGAAAAACGGTGCACTTGATTACAAGAAGACATTTTTCAGGCTCAATGTATGGTTAAATTTGTCCCTTATTTCTCAGGGTGCTAAGTCTGCTTACAGTAGAGAGAACAGCCTGCGACATGAGGGTGACATCAAAGCAGATGAAGCTTCAAAATCATAATGTTCTTTTTACCCAGCATCTTTCTTGTATGTATTTAACTTCTCTCTTGTAGTGGACGATCTTTAAGCCTTCTGGTCATTGTATTTTTTTCAAGCATGGCCTTCTGACATGATTGGAATTTAGCATAAGTAGTGTGTTTAAAGCTAGTCATTTCTATTGAACATAATTGTAGCTTGGCAGTTATTATTACTTTTCATGAAAAAATGATGGCAGCATGTCTCTTGACTTCTAAGCGCACCAGTTCTTATGATTTTTCCATGACGTTTACTTAAAATTGTTTGGTGCTGGTCATAATTTCTCTGTAATGGTGAATGTTCAATCAGATGCAGGGCCAGTGGTATCTTAGTTTTGTGACTGGATATTGGAGATCAGTATTGGACTATTGTTGCTAAGAGTTCGCGATATCTTAATTAAGTTGGTTGTCTCAGTCAATTGTGGGAATTGAGGAATAAGTGATTGGTGGTAGGTATTGGCTTTGAACCGTGTTCTCCATTATCAATGGGGGAATAAAAGTTGTTTCTTAGATTTTATTCCTAGGTTGCTTGCAACAGAAGCCATGCTAGGCCTTTAATTTTTAAAGCAATCTGAAGATTTGAAGGTTTGGTATGATATTCGAGATGATTATGTGAAGCTATGGTTTAGGCTCGGAAAAAGAAGGGCAAATATACAAGGTTTAGACAAGAAAGAAGAAAAGAGCAAAAGAGAAATTGCATGGCATCGAATGCCGTCGCATCCTGTTTTAGTGGATTCTGCAACTTGAATGCTTCACTGTTTTTCTTTACCAACTGTCAAATGGCATTTTGTGTCTTTATTCGCGCATCAGATTAATCTCTCTGGAACTGTAAATTCACCAGCGCCGAGGGATTGCAGCCAGTAGGATTCCCATAGAGGAGGACTCCACAAATGAGGTGTAAAATTTCAGTTGTCTTATTCATTTGTTAAACCCTTGAAGTTCATATTCCACTTCTTTATCCCATTTCTTTTTCATTTGTTTTCCCCGGCATTTTCCTCATCAGTATCTTTAGCTGTTAGGATTCTTCCCTGTATTACCATTAGGACCAGAGCTGATACATTTTTTGGATTACCGCACATGGGTGCGTGTGTTTGTGTGTGTTTTTGAGAGAGATAGAGAGTGTGAGAGAGGGATCCCTCATTGATTTCAAACTTGTGAGTCAATGCTTGAACATCTAATGTTCTTTTAGCTTTTGACAACCATGTCTTGGAGAGTTGAATCTTTACCATTCAAAACTTTATTGAGAGTATATTTTCTATTGACTGAATGTGGTAGTGCTAGATATTATAGTACTATGGGAGTGGTGGTGGGTGATGATTAAGATGGAGTGAGGGTAGGTTGCAGTGATAGTGAACACGATCTCTACTGGAGGTGGCAGTGACAGTGGAAGCAATATCGTAGATGGATGGTGGTGCCAGCAGAGGCGGTAGTGAGTTGTTGAGGAGGTCGAAGATGCGGTGGATAGGATGATGGAGATGAAAAGGGGAGTGACCGCGGTGGAGTAGTGAATTATCTTCTATCAATCTTTCAGTTTGAATCTTCTCATACTATTCAATGCAAGGCTCGTAAAAAAAATGTCAGTTTTTTGCACGTCGATTTGCTATCTTATTCACTGAATCGATACTGAGTTTATTAATCAAGTCTATGAATAGTCTATCATATTGCAATTATGAAAACCTGTAGCTCATAGCAAGTACATGTGTCAATATTCTTCAAATTATACAGTCGTATGCTAAAATATGTAAAAACGGAATCCAGCTTTTACATCCATACTAAGTTGAGCATCGTAGAAATTCAGACTTGTATCTGACGTTATAATGCTTAAACCCAATTTCTTCTGGATAATCTCCTTCATTTGTTTCGATATTTGAATCAAGTTCGTAAGGGAGTGGGATCATATGTTTTAGAGAGGTTTTACTCACTAAATCTGAGATATTGAATAAAGTTCGCGAGGGAGATTCTCCTCTGATTAATCATAATATTTTTAAATAAAATTGGTATCATTCCATAACCTCACAGGACACGTGACCATTCGGCGATGGCCTCTCAATCTATCTCTTCGCATCGACGATTTAGAAGTCGACCCAGCATTCCTGACATGTCATTTGGCATCATTTCTTGCTCAGACCTCTTAGCCCCTTCCAGATTTCGAAGAGAACCCAACGCAACCTCCTACACAAGCATGATACCAATGTGTAACTCTTAAGGACCTACTAACCCTTCAAATCTTGTGGAAAGGAACACAAGCTTTCAACGCTATGAAGAGACAGCCCAATAATACAAGCAAAAGCGAAAGCCATTGTCTACTTGAAAAAGAAGGGAGACTGGTGCTTAGCTAACACCACTTCCATAAAGAAGAAGACCCATCTCAGATAATATTATCTTGGTCGTTC
Organism: Syzygium jambos; assembly: GCA_031216235.1. NCBI lineage: Eukaryota > Viridiplantae > Streptophyta > Magnoliopsida > Myrtales > Myrtaceae > Syzygium > Syzygium jambos. The sequence goes on from CM062226.1 coordinate 19,844,303, forward strand.
TCAATATATAATGACCCCAGATGCTTCTCTTTATTCTCCACCAGTGTCCTTTCGACTTGTCGTTTTGGATAATTGGGAGCACTAGCCATCCACAAAAGCAATTTTTAGACCATCTTTACTTTATCTTTTCACTTCTATATGTATTTTATTGCCTCTCCAGCACAACTAAACGACACAGATATTATGTCAATCAGAAATCACGTCCTTTGGCTCACCTGCATCACATTTTAGCCTATGAACACACATCATCAAGTACGATAAGTACAATTCTGCCCCTTAATCCAGCACTATGCAGACTAGAGCTTTCATCATTACCATTTTTTGGTGTTTTGATATGATTCGAATCATATGACTATAACTAATATCTTTTCTGGGGAGATTCATGAATTTCTACTTTCAATCATTAACAATTCAAACAACGTATTCCTTTTAGATATGCCAAAATGTCACTCTTGTTATCAATTGCTCTCTCTAAAGGTAACTGCAATGGACCTATCTAATAATGATATTTACTCCACAAATTTCATGCTCAACAATAGCTGCTTCATCTATTACCATGACTCATAGCAAGAACAAGAATTAAAGGTAGCAAAATTTCTTGAGTGCATGAGGAATCCACCCAAACTCATCCCTAAACTGACCGACGACCCAATCCAAGGTGGTTGTAAAAGCTGATAATCCGAACCCAATCTAGACTGAATGCAAACAACACGCTTCCACGGAAGCCCGAATACCAAGTAATCTGAAATTGGTTCACCGAACTTGAGCTGATGCGAATGTGATATCAACTGGAATCCCGAGTAAACCGAACCCAAGAAACCTGGTTTAAATGGAAAATGTCTGAAACTCGAGCAAGCCCATAACTGATCGAGCATTATCTAAACAGGAGCCAACCAGTCTAAGAAAGTGAAGGCTGTTTCTGAGCTGAGGAGAACCCAAAAACTGACTCCAACCAGAAAACTATACGAATATAAAACAACCCGACCCGAAACCAATTCGATCTTCCCATTTGTCACCTCTAACCAGAATAGCTAGAGAAAAGGAGAGCAAGTAGAAACACATGTGACGTAGCAATGTGGGAAGAGCGGTCTCTATGCCCGGAAATTTAATGCTCCCAAGAGTTTCTATATGCAATAAACTTCCTGAAAATGGCTATGCCTAGAAGTGGAACTCTCCAAATTTAAAGATTAAACGTCACGTCATTAAAGTGAGGGGCAAAAGTTTAGTCCGACCATGGGGGTTACCTTGATAATTTCCACTGGAGGTCACGCTCAATGCTCTATCACTAATTTAACTCGAAATCATCAATCCACTAACTTCATAGACTTATAATGCCCTACAAGAGAAAAGAAGGTGCGCTTCACCTTTTGATTTTGAATTGTAAACCTCATATAAGGGAGGAAAGAAAAAATAAATTTGCGCCCTCCATGCCAGATAGTATTAAAAGTTTCCTGTGTATCCATACATAGCCAATCCAACCAACTTTAATGTGCTTAATTTGGTAGAAACACTTTGATGGTCTCCTTTTGCTAATGCAGAAGCATTACATGCTTTAGCTTCTCTCTCTCTCTCTCTCTCTCTCTCTCTCTCTCTCTCTCTCTCTCTCTCTCTCTCTCTCTCTCTGATAGCCCAAGAACTAAGTTTGGAAAGAAGAAAGGTGATCATGAGAATGGGTGTCACGCTTCTGAAGATCAAAATCAGTCTCCTCTTCTTCGTCCTCCTCTTCTCAGCATCACTTTTCACATCCTGTCATGCAGGTGGGTCTTTTTATCATCCTGTGGGAATTGCAGCTTTTTTTGTTTTTCGCATTATCATCAGAACTCTATATATGATTGTATAATCTCATTGGTCTATCCCAAGGAATCACGAGAGAGTAAAGAGTATGTCTCATAATGCAGTAGACTTCAGAATGTACATCAAATTGGTGTATGATGCTGAATGTGTATGAAGCATGGTGTGTGTTGCTGGCAGGTCGACCCTTCAAGTCCACGGACAAGTTGGCTAAGGAGGCGGATGTGAGTGAAAAGATTGATCAAGAGGTTTGTGCTCATTATCTTTTATTTTATTTACTTATAGTTATTTTCTGGTTTTCCTAAGGAATACCTTGAAATTTGATTCTTCGTTTTTCCTGCACTCTGTTCTTTTGGTCACTGCAACCCCCAATTAGCGAAAGAATTTTGTGTCACTGAAGACTCGATTGTAGGATAACATTTCATTGATCATTGTTGTCACTAAGATTGTAGGGCGGTTAAAAGTGGAGGAAAGGGAGCTCATTTTCATGTTGGTCGGTCTTGACGAAGAGAAAAAAATAAAGAAAATTAGTCCTAAAAAGACGTGGTTCCCATGAGAAAAACACCATAATTTGATAACATTCCACTGGTATGGCTGCAAAGGTCCGGCTATTTGGAAGCTAATGGAAAACTCTACAATTCCCACAATTTAGTTACGTTCAGGTCTTTGGTCTATGCAAGTGATCCCAACTCATAACAGTTTGTATGCAGTTGGTGGGGATTGAATATGAGACCTCTGATGATCTTGCAACATACGGTTTGCATGAATCGGTTATGCTTAGTTATTCGGCCTAGCCTCAACCAACTGTGCTAACCATGGCGACTAAACACAATAAAATGTGAATCTCACATATGCACATAAAAATGTCTGTTTATCATTCGAGTCGCAGGCCGGTGATTCCGCCAGTCAAATATGGAATTAGCGCACATGCATGCAGAGCTATACACAAGATGTCTCTCAATTTACGACAACTCTAGAACTTCTCTCACAGCTTTGATTGGTTATCCGCAGGAACCATGGAAAGAAACAACATCATCATCTTCAACAACAGCGGGAGAGGATTTAGCAGAGACCAACATCATGCATGGAAGGCTTCTTAGAGCGAACACCAAGGACTATGGAAGGTACGATCCAGCACCGGCTCTTGTCAGGCCCCCCTTCAAGCTCATTCCCAACTGATGAAACCCAAATGACTTGCCAAGAAGAAGCGAGCACCATATGCCACTACATACTATAAACTATAGATTAAATAAATTAATAATTACTATGGCTCTATCTCTTTCGATATTATGTAGCATGTCCTAATGTAAATCGAAGTATCATCTATGTATAACGTGCTAAGTTTTGAGTGCTGTTAGTAATTCAAAAATGTGTTTCCTTGCATAGGTCAAGAAACAACACAAATATCATAATATATGGCTGTAATTCAGTCTGTCTAGATTGAATTTTACTTTTTACTTTTTATTTACTCAAAATCTTATTTTGACGTTTTGTGAAATTGGAAATACTTACTTTTATAAAATGTACATGTTGGCACACAAGTTTTCGCCCAAATTTTTTCATAATATGATCTAATTGAACAATTTTTTAACTTGTTACATAAGAGGAAAAAAAGTACTTTTTTTTATTTTAGTTAAAACTGAAACAAACATATGCCCTTCATCTAGATATTTTTCCTCGTGGGCATGTGATCAACACGTGTACGCTTTTTATCACGTTAATCGAAAAGATTGGGATCCTTTCAATTAAGTAGATTGATAAATCAGTTAACCCCTTCAGATCATGTATTGTCACCGTGAAACAAGTCGGGTAGTCGAAATCTATCTCAGAAGTGTTTTGTTGTGATTTTGAGATACTTTGCGTCGTATAGCTGAGTAAATTTCAGTCGTGTATCTGAGATACATCCGATTTACAGCAACTAGTGCATGTGAACCAAGCATAATTAAGAGAATTTTAACTTTTTATATGAATTTTATCCGGACCTACATCAAAAGGTCGGAAATGACTTTCCTAGACCCATCCATTTCGCACTTTGGGCCAACAGAAACTTAGCAGGCCTAGGGCGAGTTTAGCGGGCTGCAAGGTACGTGATTATATCTATTTGATCAGTAAGCGGATGCAACATGTTGGCTCGGCCAAATTATGGACGGGTCATCTTTTACATGTAGACTACTTTCCCCAAACTTTCTCCTTCGCCCGGTTTGATTCCTAACAGGGTTAGCGGGCTGCTCTGCCCTTGATGAGGTTTATTTCGAACATGTATCTTTTCGAAGCATTGTCCCCGCGGCTCTTACAGGGAAAGAGACGTTAGACTGTGAGAAGGTTCCGACACTACACAATTGACAATTTCACATCATTTTCCCCTTAATTTTCACTCAAAATAAGAAAAGAAAAACATTAAAAAATGTTAAAAGAAAATGTCGTGCTTATGATTGTTACATGTCTTCCTGTCTGTTGTCCCTCCCAGCACCAAAATCCAAATTAGGTCTCTCGAGTAATTTGAATCTAGTGGCATGTTATGGGACACCGGAAATGATGGGCTGCTAATGAATGGGCTACGCACATGGCTTTGATTTAATCAATGCCGCTCATAACTTGCACTTTGTTGATTATTCATAACAATGCATTAGAGTGGCCAATAAGATTTCCGTGCAAAGATTTTGATTCTATCTACTGCTATCTGAATGAGCGATATTAGGCAATTGGCCTTGTGAGAAATTGTGATTTCTACTTAGATTGCAATTTCATACATGCTATGTCCCTCGTCCTGCCCAAGGAAGCTTACCAATCCAATGATAGTTATTTCCGGAAAGATCACTAGATGAATGCATGAGAATTTACCGGCAATTCGAACTAATCCGTTCAACAATAAGGCTCCGTTCGTTTCACGGAAAACAACTTCCAAGAAAATATTTTCAGATTTTTTGACATTTGTTTCACGAAAAATAAACTAGTCATGGAAAACATTTTCCACTAATGAAAAAAATACATTCAAAAGTAAGGAAAATGTTTTCCGCTTTTCAGAAAGTGGGCTTTTCAAAAAGCGAAAAACATTTTCCATCTTCTTTCACCTCACTTTCTTTCATATAGCACATTTTCCTTTTATTTTATTTTATTTTTCAAAAAATCAATTTTTAATTATTTTTTTTTATTTTTTATTTTTCCTTTTTAGTTTCCTTTTCTTTTTTTTTCTTCCTTCGCCGGTCGCCGCCATGGCTGCGGTCGACAACTGGTCATAGATGAGCTTGAGGTGGCTAGAGCCTCCCTGATGTCTGGCGGCTTGCTAGATTAGGCGAGGCTCGAGCTCACCTGTGGTCGATTGTTGACTGCTATCCGCTGTCATGGAGGCGACCGGCCAAGGAAGAAGGAAAGAAAAAAAGAAAGAAAAGGAAAAAAGGGAAAGAAAAATAAATAAATAAAAATTTCGAATTTTTTGGTAATTTTCCCTAGAAGATCAAATTGTATACCGAACGGCGGAAAATATTTTACAGTTGATTTTCAAGTTTCAACTGAATACCGAAAAATATTGTCATTTTTCTAGAAAATGGCTTCCTAGAAAACATCACATTTTCCGCAAAACGAATGGAATCTAAGTTTATGCTGCTTAAGCTGGTAACTTACCCATTTGGATGAACTGTTTAAGAGAGATTTTTAGGTGGCCCAAGAGAACTATGTCATATTTCCACCAGACCAACAAACAAACACTAAATATCGTGCATTTCACTGCTCTTCACCGAAAAATAACGTTATTCACCCAACATGTTGTATCTAGAATATGGTCATTTTAAACTACTAAACAATTTCTCCTCGGTAAGCGGGTGGATTGTTCTTAGGAGCACTGAAAACTTCTCTCCTAGTTTAGCTTCGAGTGTTCTCGAACCAAAGGGGTTCGATTATTTGGAGTTCTGCGTAGCTCATTGCAATTCTTCTTTCCTTTCTGCTTTCGGCTTGATTGAAGTTCTCTGCTTGGCCCGTTTCACAATTTATAAACTCGATTGTCAGGTTAAAATTGATCTGTCCTAAGGAAGGGAGTTAGGTTATGATTGTTGTTCATGCTCACACAATCTTGGGGATAATAACCTTTTGATGGTATTTGTTAGATTGTTAATGATTTAAGAGTGGAATAAGCATGTGTTGTTGAATTTGTCTCTCACAGTTCTTGCCAAAATTGGAGTTTTTGTCGAACCTGGAGATTAAGATAGGTCCGAGATGTGTTTGGAGGTGGCCCTTGGCGTGAGGTGGTAGCTTGCCCGGGCACCCTGTCAGATGCGCCCGGTAGCCTGTAGCTACTAGGCAGCAGGCGGGCAGGCGACTGGCAAGAGTCCTGGTTTTGCCTTTCCATTTCATATGTCGAGCGGTTGCCCAATCCATTCCAAGCGAACTTTCAGATATCTTACTGACCTCGAAAACGTGGGCGTTAGAAAGCTTTTTTGACCTATTTTATTAAAGTTGTCCGTTAGAGCGAGTAAGAGGAGCGTCGGAATTTTCTCTCTTAAGTTTTAAAATGAGTTCTTTGTGAAAAATTGTGATATTAACACTTGTGCATTTGCTATGAGTGTAATTTAGAGCCGAAAACACTTGAATGATTAAATGATTGTAACTCTATAGTTATCGGGATTCATAGTGGCTTTCTTTGTGGTTAGCTTTCCCCATGGAGTAGATATCGATACTCGGACCGAATTTGGACCGAATCACGTAAAATCTATGTTGTCTTTTTTGCTCCTTGTTGATTTTTCTGTTGATTTTGTTCTCTCGTGTTTGATATAAAATTGCAAGATGTGTTAGCTCCAGCGTAATCTTAACAACAGTTGGTATCATAATGATGGTTGGTTGGTGAGCACTATTTTTGCAGTCTCTTAGGGTGATTCCACCGTTCCCTTTAGCTCATTGAGAAAACCCGTGACCCGTGTTCACAATTTCCTAGTTGCTGTAGGTCTTCCTTGGCTGGCAAGACCATTGACGATATATCTGTAGCTCGTGCACATTTGGGTGATGTTTTCATCTTGTGCATCTCGTAGTTGCCTTGTCGGATGTTCATGTTCATCTATCTGACTCCATCTAACACTTTAAATTACAAGCTCTAATTTTTATGCTCTTAAAATATAAAAATTTTGAAAATTGGGCGACCAAGCTCTAATGCCAAAAATACCAAAATATGGCTAACATGACTATCAAGAGGGGGTTGAATTGGTTGTCCTAAAAAGATTAGAACTTTTTTCATAAAAGATTTGCAAATGCGCTTTTGTATGATGAAAAGCATTTATGCTGATGTAATTGCTTCGATCAACCAGTTAATAAAAGAGTAAAAGAGATCAAAGATATTGCAAGACATAGTGATTCGGACTTTCACTTACTCTGCAACCACTTTCCTAGACTAGCGACCATCAATGAGGCTGTAATTCATTAGTAATCTCAAAGATATTAAAGTACATAGATGGTGTTGTTTCTGTACGAAGCTCAGTAGATAACTCAACAAAGACGAGCATCTTAACACCATATAATCCACTCTCTCTTCAGATTACAAGAAATTCAACCTTCACCGGGAATAACAATAAAAAAAAAACAAGCTGTTTTTCACGGTAGAAAGCTTGACAGTATGATCAACAGAGATAAAACAGAAGCTCTGTTTTCCGCCAAAGTCCTCAACCGCCTTTCATCTGTTTATATGCCTCCAATCTTCAAACTAACAATTGGAGCCTTTTTCAAGGCCAAAGGAGCCGTTGGACCAACTTCTCTTGCTACAATAAACCTATCTGCTTGACCAATCTGCAATCTGTGGGCAAAGCAGAAGTTTTCCAGACTTAGAGCCTTCTGCTTCTGTAGGGTGTCTGACTGTCTGATTTGATTTCACAAAAGAGGAAAAATTACTCTGAACTTCTCCAGGCTTCTCTGTGGATTCCAGATCGAAAGTAGTTGTTAGACACCAATTTGAGTTTAAATCAAATAGGAAAAAAGATCCGGGTCTTCTCATCCAGGATTGCAGAAGTATGCAACACGTTCTCTATTCCATCTGAAGCTCTCTATTATGTTAACCCACATGGTTCAATTCATAAAAGGACATGTCATTAAATTAAAAGTCATTTTCCTCGTTTTGCAGCCATCGTGGGCGATGGATTTCTTACTAAGGGATTACCATTGAGAATTTTGCGGGGCCGAGCAAGCATAAGGCTGTGGCTTTCCAGAGTAGCTTCAAAAAGTCGGTGTTCTTCCATTGCAGGTTCTTTAGTTACGAAGACGAGCTATATGTGCAAATTGGTCGCAGTTTTATCATGACTGCGATATATATGGTATGGTCGATTTTGTGTTTGGAATGCAGTGGTAGCTCTCCAGAATTGCACGCATGCACGCCGGGGGAGAAACAAAAGAATGTGTTCACTACCCAAGCCAGAGACAGCCTAAACGATCATATCTAAATGTTGCTCCTCGACAGCAAACATCAGACCTTGTCCCTGTAGAGTAGTCGTTTGAGACATTCCTTGGCCGTTTGTGGAAGTTCTCTACGACAGTGATCCCAAAGTCGTACATCAACGACCTGGTCGCCTTGGTTGGTTGGAGTTCAATGACAGTTTGGTTAAGCACTCTTTTAGGGAGAGTACATAAACAGAGGCCTGGGTTCTAAAATCAGCAAACGAGTACAATGGCCCGAGTACAAAGTTATTAACAGCTTGCCAGTGGCAAGTGAGTTCACTGTCGAGTCTTTGACTCAAGGAACCTAGTGGCTCAACCACACCGGTTTTCCATATTATCCGGGTCTAAATTAGAGAGGAGTTAAAGTATTATATTTTCAGGCTGCCTTATGGTCAATGCTATGTAATATTTCATTTTGATAGTGCATATAGCTCTAGTTGAATGAAAATATTATGGTCTATGTGGTTTTTAATTGTTGAGTCGGACAGAGACCAGTACGAATGAGGGGAAAAGGGAGGACGGGGAAAACATTTTGGAACTGTGAAATCTACAAAGTATCTTGCGGAACCAAAATCCCTTTTGGAGTTCTCACACTCTCTTTTCCCTGGCCTCACGAAATTGCCTTGTGTCATGCATGTGTTGTGCAAGAGACGTGCATTTGTCGTGCAAGTGCCGTGCATGTGTTATTTACATCTTGAAGGACTTTTAGCTGAAGATTAAGGAGAGTTTCATCAAGGAAATTGTCCAATTAATCCTAAACCTATTGCATGTCATGACCTACCCCTCGTGGGACGGGTTTAGAGATACCCAAGAATGCAAATAATTCATCCAAAGGGAACACTCAAAAGGCTCATTATTTAAGGGCACGGGCACTCCCAAGCCACATACATCGCGCAACATTTGAGACTAACCCATTTTTGTTTATTATGAGCCTATGTGTTACTAGGAGTTGCCACTAACCATTTTTGGGGGTTGGTTAGAAACCCAATCAAAACACAGGTGGGTCATCTCGATTTCTACACAACCAGAGATTCAAGGAACGAGGACTTGCTTACATTAATGATTTTTTTAACGCCCTTTCAGTACGTAACTAGTTAATTGTTTATCCAAAGTGGTCATGCAATCTTGATTTACCATTTTTTTTAATCCTAAATGTCTCAATGCCATTTTGAATGATCATGTAACGTGTTTTTGTGATTTTCCATTTAAGTTCTAAACTAATCCTATCTTGGACTAGGAAAAGAAATTTAACAAACAATGTATTGAAAAAGTGGTGCATAAAGTAAAATACCCAATGAAATGAAAGAGTGAGCTATTCTAAGTGCATTAAAAGAAAACCTGCAACTTGTCGTGTGCAAACTTGATACAATGTCAGACAAAGACTATGACATGGTTTTGTTGTTAAGCCTTGAGACATGAGCCATCAGAAGCTTGCTATTGAGACTAATGTGAGTCGTAAAATCTAAACCTATCCTAGATAAGGGAATTGGTCCCTCGTGTCCAAGGCCACAAGAAATCTACCTTTTACTCATCCAAGGTTGGGTCATCAATTTCGACCATTGGATATGAAGTGCGTCGTTAATCCTTTTCAATTAACCTCAAAGTCACTAATGGTCCATATACCCCTTATTAATTATTGGGTGTGTGGCCTAAGCTATGCTAAAGACTCCAATTGATTCTTTTTGGATTTTGAGTGGTCTTTCTAACTAAAACAATTTTTATTTAAGACCTAAGCTAAACTTGTTTATTAGTTAAACTAAACTAGCTATTACAAATTTGAGACCAGATAGGACAACGACATTTTGCAACCAACTTCCTAAGTCTTGGCCGCCATCCTCCATGGAGCGCCTTGCATGGCCATCGTTGGTGGTGTCATTTCTCGTTCATTAATTCACATGAAATTACTCAAACGAAACAATCAACAAATGTAGACTGATTAATGGTTAATGACAATTGGCCACCATTTGTATTCACATAACAATGGTCAAAATCAATTAATCTCTAACTCAGTTCTAATCAATTTTCAATAAGCTACCCATCGAGCATGCATCGCACCTAACATTTATCAAGAAGTCACATGCATAAGCATCAAATTAAACATGTATTTAGATCATTTTACCTTGATTCTTAACCAATCATACAAGAGGAAGCGAAGCAAAGAAGGGTCACCTATTCAGTTTAATCTCAAATGTAGACTGGTTATATTTTGGTTCAGTTAACCTATCAAATGGGGTACAATTGAAATGGTTCAGGTGTTAATAGAAAGCTTAGGAAATGCAGTTCAAAGTTCATGATGACCATTTGACCTGGTTCGAAACCGGAAAACCAGAATTTGAGCAAAATGAGACGACAATCTGGATTCGACCCAGTTTTGACCGGCTTGATTAAAAAATTCTGGTAAAATAGCTTGAAAATTCATAAGCCAGCCAAATTCAATAGACAACTTGCTCGTTAAGTTATTGACAACTTTCATGTTTTAAACTTTTGCAAAAAAGCTCTCGAACTATAAGAAAATTGCATGTTTTCCTAGGGACTTCACTAAAAACAGTTTTGTAGGCTAGGACCGACCTTGTCCGATTTTTGACCAATTTGGCCCCGTAAAATTTGCCCAAGATGGCTTGGGTTGATTTCTTATAATTGCACAAGATGGCTGGGTTGTTTTCTATTTATTACTTGATTGTTTGTTGAACTTATTTGGTTGCTATTCATGATTGCTTGCGGTTTATATCTCAGTTGGGGTTCTTTTCCGGATTAGAAATGGTTTTCAAGTACTTTTTGGTCAATATGAGTTATTAGGATGATGGAGTTATATAACGGTTTCTTTGATGCTAGTGTTTGGCAATTATGAGTTATTTAGGGATAATTTTATGTATTTGGTGATTACGAGTCATCTAGGATGTTGGGTTGTCTATATATTTTATTTTATTTTATTTTTTGAGGTTATTTGTCGTTTATTTTGAATATTAGTAAAACTATATAGTTAGCTAATGCTCTTTGGGAGGATATTTGAGGCCGATTATGAGTTTACTTGGTTGTTATTTAGGCCGATTAGAAGTTTGTTTAGTGGATTTTGGGTTATACTCCCGATTTCATATAGGGGATGTTCCAGGATGAGAAGTTATTTCGAGAGTTGGGGACTGATGGATTATTTAGCTTTTAAAAGTTGCTGATTCATCTATTAATCTGGACCAAAAGATCGACTTGAATTTCACCAAAGCATGATAACAATCTCGAGACCCTCAGAAAATGGAAACGCCAATTCCAAACCCAACGAATTCTTATGAATACCATTTACATTTCAATTTCAATAAAGACTTGGAAAAGTAAGTCATGTATGCCTGTCTTAATAGCATAATACATGCGAAACTGATTGAAAAAGGAAAAAATTAATGTTTTGATAAAAAAAAATTTCTTAAGAGTTGATTTTGGTCCTCTCACTTATAACTAATAATATATGGAACTATTATTTTCATCGAATTCTTTTTTATATTTTACCGTGAATTAATTTCCATGGAACTTGTCTCAATACTATGATACGATAATGAGTTGTTTGACATGGAATTTGGCATTATAGCTCAACAAAGATGAGTTTGCATGATGGTTATTGCCTTTTGAGCAGCCAAACGCAAATTGGAAGTCTGGAAATGGGGTCGAGAGCACCTAATAATTTTTCCGAAAATGAACATCAGTCTTGGCGAGGCGAACTCGACACGGGGAAATCTTGCAGTGTATCTCTTGCTTTCTCTTTTACTTTTTCTAAGAATATAATATCGTTCTCTTCTCTCACTTGGACGGAAATTTGTAATTGTTCACTACCACAATGTACTCATATTGATAAAAAAAAGGATATCACAAGTGTTATAACTTTTATACGGCGATCACTTGAATGCCATAATTTTTTTTTTGATCACTTGAGTGCTATAACTTATGTATGGAGCTCACTCAAATGCAATAACTATGTTTGGTCAAATCCCTTCACTTGAGTGTCATATAACTTTTCAATCGATTATTTAAGTGCCGTGACACGTTAAATTTCCAACACTTGGGTAAATGTTTTTACAAAATTATGGCATCAATTGAAAGTTATGACACTTAAGTTAGTGTCTTTTTAGAAGTTATTGCACTGATGTGGTAAAATAAAGTTATAGCACTCAAATGAGTATCGTACAAAAGTTATAATACTTGTAGTGTCCTTATTCCTATATTGATACATTAATCGCCCGTGGCCATGACCATCCGACACGTACGTCAACCATATGAGGATAGATCTAAACATATATGAGCAAATGTGATCTTCTTCATGGTATGGTACTTATTATGGTGATTTAATTCGGCAATCACTCAATGAAATTGCAATTAACAAAGATTTTTTTTTTGTTTGTCCTGTCTCTAACTCTCCCCACTCTCTGACTTTACTTTGCCTCTTGCAGAGCGCGGGAGTCAAATCCTGCACCTTGTGATACTAACGTCTCCACCCTCCCAATCCCTTTACCAGTGGGGCTGCATTCTATTGGCAACAAAGATTATGTTGAGTAATCGGTTAATGCACATATATAACCTACATGGGACCCACATGAAATTCATAATTTTTTTATGGACCAAATTAATTGTGTACAAGTATTAGTTTGAATTGCTGCCCTTGTAAGGGAGATGAGGTATTATAGTCTGGAAATGAGTAGGGGTGAGCGGTTCTAGGTTCCTTACAGGTTTCACTTGAAACTTGGAACCTACCCTTTGGAACATGGAACCTAGAACCTACCATGTTACAGGTTCCAGGGTTTACCCAAGTTCCATGTGTATTATCAATTGAACAATTGTAGTGAATCATCACCTTTAATGACCACCACTTGCTGCTACGATCCACTAACCATAACTTATATTTAGATACCCGAAGAATATAAAACATTAACAAGTCATAAAATGAAAACTCAAACTAGTAGTTCTAGATTATATACTCATCATCTAACGCCATGGAACATCGTTTAACATCGTAGGATCACGCGAATTTATAGACCAAGAAAAACCACAAAAAAACTTATTTAAGGTTTAAGGTTTAAGGTTCCACCTACCTAGAATCTAGAACTTATCCATCGAACAGATTTCTTAATTTTTGGAATTTGAAATCTACCCTGCATACCTTAAAACCTGGAACCTACAGGTTCTCATTGGTCAGGTTCTTAAGTTCCAGGTTCTACCATAAAACCATGCTCACCCCTAGAAACGAGTGAAAAAGCAAGCTAAAATGATTGACCACATACTTGTATCATCAATCCGCAGATAACATTGACTATTACTCTCATAGACTCGCGTTAACTTGAAGACTATGAGCAAATCAATAACTTGTGGTTCAAGCATATATTGACAATGGATCATTTTTTCCATGGAAAAATTATCAAAAAAGTGCAAAACCTATTGTAGTTGTGCAAATTCAATCATAAACCTTTTTTTTGGTTCAAATTGAGTTTTAAAACTTTTGCATATGTACCAATTGAATCATTCAATCTAGCCAATTTTGGTCAGCCGACGTATATGTGGCCCGACCAGTGAAGACTTGGATAATTTTTTATAATATTATACTATTTTTTCAGAATTTTTTATTATTTTTACTTTTTCCTTTTTTTTCTTTTCTTACTCTTTTTTTTCCCTTCCTTCTTCCTTTGGTTGGTTGCTAGACTAAGGCGATGCCCAATATCTTCAAACCGACAACCGTCCAAAGGAAGGAAAAACAAGAAAGAGAAAGAAAAAAAATCAAAAAATCAAAAAAATTATAATATTAAAAAATCAAAAAATCAAAAAAATTATAATATTATATAAAATTGTCCACCTTAGCGCCAGTCGCGTTATGTTAATCCAATAGAATAAAAGTGTTAATTTGTCAATAACATTTAGTGGTGTTGCATCAGTCTCTTGCTTTCGTTTACATAGTACATTGAGCTATGTTGTGTTGTTTTAATCTTGAAGAAATTACATAGTATCATCTAAGCAAACCATTGATTTCAGTGATACAGCGCACTTTTGGTTTCAAGCTCATGGATGGAGTGAATTTATATAGGTCATGTATATCCAATGTATCATGATATTCAAACTAGGGGTGTGCAAAGAAACCGGGAACCGCCCGAACCGATCGAAACTAGACTAGACTACAGCTGGCGATTCCCGTGGGGATCGATCTGGTTCCCAGTTTCAATTTACTAGAACCGGTGAGTATCGATCTAGTTCCTAGTTCTAGGCGTGGAACCGCCCACCGGCCCACCCAAACCGGACTGGTAATATAAATATAATTTTTTATAAAAATTTATAATAAAAAAAAGAAAACATTTTAAGAAAAATGAAAACCCTAAAATTCCTAATCTGAAGCTTAACGCCAATTAACCGAGTGCTCGTCTTGTGTAACGTCCTGAATTCGACCCACTTTCGTGATCAATAAAATGGATATGCATTTCTCATTTCATTTTAGTAAGTTTCGCTCGGAACTGATTATTCTCGGGATACTGACTAATAGGGAATGACTAACTAGGAAAACGGTGCGTGTCACGCCCCGAACCCCACGGCACGTAACACCCCTACCTTGGTCGATACGTTCGCGACGTCCTAGGAAGCACCGCCGACCCAACGCCCACGCAAAGAGCAAAGCACAAGCGGAAACAAATATTTAGATAACACCCTAACAATAAAATTATGAGCCAAGGATAGCCAAATAACAACCAACACAGCTGAAAATAAATACACTTTATATATTATTAACGAAAGCTGTTTTTACAATATTTACATATACAAACCAAACTATACAGGGATCAAACCTAGAACAGCCACTGCGGAACAAAAAGGGGCTAGATGGCTGGGGTAAGTCTATTGATCTTATAGGGAGAACTACTATAAAAAAGGAACAGCCTCCACTACTATCTCTCCACCCCGCTCTACGGCTCCCAGTCTGGATCTGAGGACTTTGTAGGATCATCTGACAACTCCTCGGAAGCATCCTCACTAGACCCTGACTCCTCCGACTCCGTCTCAAGCTCTGAATCCAGATACCATCCTAACTCCTCATCTGAACCTATCTCCACGTCCGATCCTCGTTCAACTACTACTCCGTCCTGTTTCGGATCTATCTCCATGGCTTCCGGTTCAACTTCGTCCCGATGGTCTAGGGGCTCTGGATCAGCATATATCACCTCGGGCTCCTCATCCTCCTCATCCATAGCAGCAGGTCCGTCTACCGTCTCGTCCTGGATGCTCCAATCAAGTGTAGGTGGAGGGTCTAAAATCTCACCATCTGCCATCTGCGGAATCATCACGTCGTTCTCATCTAAAGGAACATCAAAAGTCCTGAGAGGGGGTCCAGTCACTCTGTCGGCTCCTCTATAGCACCAGGCCACGTACTCCACGGTATGATAGTAAGTCTCTTCCACATTCACAAGTAATACTGAATAGTATCTCACATAGGCCACTCCATCCCCGCAAGGGTGTACACTCGAAGTCCGCTGAATCATGTGCAGAATCCCAAAAAGAGGTGATGGCCTCGGCATCCTTACGGCTGGGGGTTTGAAAAGTGTGGGTTATAGCAACTGTGAGATGAATCTCAGCGAGTATAACCCTAAACCTAGGCTAGGCTAATATGCATTCTCCTGACCGACATAACACAACCAGCATAGCTATACAAATCACAATCATTCTCCGACTTGGGCCCTTAGGCCCCGATCACTTACCTGGCTGATTCTGCAGGTTAAACATCTCAATATACTGATCAACTCACATACACGAACACACTATCCATACGCACGTCATACGTATGCTCATGCTCATCCGTGTTCGTATCACATGCCATTCACCAAGTCTCACACCTTCGCACACTGGCCTACGCATTCTTATGCATACAATTGTTATTATTAAGCCATGTTCATTACGACCTGCTATAAAATGCATGAGGTCTCTTTCTTCTAAACACAACACTCCGTGGCCAGCGTAAAAACGCCCCCGGCCCAGTATCTCTAGCCTGCTACAAAGTGCATGAGGGTGGTCGTCTTCCGGACGTATCGGGCATCGTCCTGCTACAAAGTGCATGAGGACGGCACACCCAGCGTAATACGCATCAGGGCGAATTGTGATCACACATGCACACAGTCAGTTATTATCTGAACCCCGCATAAAATGCATCAGGACATAATTAGGTGATCACATGCTCATGGCAGGCACGCATTCTCGCATAATTTTGTCACATGCTTCACACTAGGCTTATACAATGCATGACCATGCAATGCATCACAATGCACCATGAGCATCAAACATAATCCAGGCACTTAGTCAAATTAATATCATTACACGGTACCCAATTCATAAACAGCATGCTCACTTGGCTAATTATTACCGTGCGACCCAATATACTCATCATAATTCAATGCTCAGTACAAGCCATCATTTGGCCAATCACACTTCGCACGGTTCGACCATGCAAGCACGCAACATGGTAATTACGAAATCTCACAATTGAGCACAAATAATTCACAATTCAACCAACAATCTATTGCCCCGGGCATTCCCGATAATTTTCTCCAATCGATTCCAAAATCTACTTATTACAGTCTGATAATCCTGCACTGAATAGTCCCCAAATCAGCCACTCCAGGACCACTATTTGTCCTCAAATAAATCTCACTAATCCATGAAATTTGTCCCGATATCAACTCCCATCAAAGGGTTCTCAAATCTTTCTGAATACATACTAACATACTCAACCAAGTCCAGAAAATGTACTATCAGTCCTAGTCCGAATTTAGGAGGTACACTCACCAAATTTCTAAATCACAACGACGAGGAACAGCGGCTGATCATCGATGAACGGTGGAATCGGCGGCGATGTTCCGATGGTGCGGACGGCGCACGCGGCGTACGGACGGCGGTCCCTTGGCTGAATCGTGCGGTGGCGAGAGGAGAGAGGCTGGGTCGGGTGAGGTGAGGATGGATGGACGGCGGCGGACGGCGCGGCTCTGGCGGACGGCGAGGCTTTGGCGGACGGCGAGCTCCGGCGCTCACGGCGGCGACGGACGGCTTCGACGGCCGAGAGAGAGAAAACGAGAGAGGGAAAGAGAACGGACGGGATAGGTGGTTGGTGATGGTGAGGTGAGGCGGTGCCGGCGTGGACGGTGGCTGGTGCAGCGGCGGCGGCGAACAAACGGCACTCCGGCGAGCGGCGTTGCTCACGAATGGCGGAGGAAGAGAACCGGCGGGGGAGGGGGGGAGGACGGTCGGGAGAGGAGGAGGAGGTGGTGGCCGAATGAGGGGGAGGAGAGAGAGAAATGGGTCCAATCTTGATCAAATATAGTGGCTAGAGAGGGACACTTGTCACTCATCCAAGGGTTTTGACCAAAATGCTCTTGATCCAACAGTCTAAAATTGATCTTATCCAATAATGCAAGGGTAAAATGGTCTTTAGGTCCAATAATTGAGATAAATCCAAAATTAATTAATTTCCTTAATTACTCCAAAATTCGGAACCAAAATTGGCCTAGAGGCAAAATGATCATTTTTCCGGTCTCGGGTCGAAATTCCATTTTTCGCCTGTACCAACCCCAAATGTGAGTGGCCAACATAATATGGCGTCGGAATTGCAAAAATAGTCGCACAAGCCCTCGAAAATCGACAACGAAGTCCGGGTCTAATTTCGTGATCAAAACTCGCTAAATTTTCAATTTCAGGGTCTCTCACTAACGGGCAGCTGTTTAGGGATTACGCGTATCGACCTAGGGTTATCCGAGTCATGACGGTCCCGATCATTGAGAAGATGAGAAATTATCACTAGTTCTAGAGGTCACGATCGTTCGGTTCAAGTTCAGGACTGATTGGCTACGTGCACTTTTAGTCATGCAGAATCACCTGCGATCTGATTGTACATCATTGGCCTTGGCCAAACCAAATCCATCACTCTTCCTAAGATCGGCCCACGTCGATCCAAAATATTCCTTCATCGTTTCTCGTGATCAGTATCCAATTCGCGATTGGGTCCCTGGTCCACGTACCGTTTCCTAGTTAGCCATACCCCATTGGTTAGTATCTTGAGAGTGATCAGCTCTGGACAAGACTTACTAAAATGAAATGCGAAAAAATGTCGATTTTATTGATCCAGGAATTACATCGAAATTCGGGCTGTTACAGTGCGTGGACCCAAGAACTCGACTGTGAATTGAGTCCGATTATGAGGAACGACGAGGGAATATTTTGTGCCAATGTGGGCCGGTCTAAGGAGAGCGACGGATTTAGTTTGGCCAACGACGTACAATCGAATTGCGGGTGATTTCGCACAACTGAAAGTACGCGTGGCGAACGATCCTGAACTTATTCCGAATAATCGCGACCTCTAGAACTAGCGATAAATCCTCGTGTTCTCTGGGAAATCGAGTTCGTCACGACTCGAGTAACCCTAGGTCGATACGCGTAACCCCTAAACAGCCGCCCGTTAGTGAGATACATAAAAATTGCATTTAAGAGAAATCGATCGTGAAATTGAGTCCGGACTTCGGTGTCGAATTACGTGGATGTACGCAACTATTTTTACAAGGACGATATCATTTTTATGTGGCCAATTATATTTGGGATCGGTGGAGTCAAAAATTGGAAATTTGACCCGGGACCGGAAAATTACCAAATTGCCCCTGGACCCCTAAGCTTGGATTCCGAATTTTGGAGATTAATTAGTGGATATTATGGTCTTGCTCATTATTATTATTATTGTTAGAATTTGTGAACTAATTTGCCCCTAGATATTTTAGATGGACTTGATCCTAGCCCTTGGTGCAAGGGCAAGATGGTCTTTTTTTGAAGTTTGGTCAACCACCCCACTTCCTCAAGCCTATACACTCTCCCATTCTCTCTCTCTCTCCCCATTCCGTCTCACTTGCACCGGCCACTCCCCCTCTCCTCACCCTCTCTCGCCGACTCTCCCTCTTCCCCTCTCTTGGCCACACGCCGCTCGCCAGAGGAACTCCGCCGCCACGTGCCGAGTGCCGCTGCTCGCCTGGCACCACCACCGTCCCCATCTAGTCTCGCCACTCTCCCTCTCACTCTCATTTTCCCTTCTTGGCTGCGTGATCAGCCGCCCTCGCCGAAGCACCATCGCTCGCGCCGTCGCTGCTGGCCAAGACCGATCGCCGCCGCCGTGAGACCAGCCTGGACCGCCCGTTTTTCTCACTTGTTCAGCCTTACTTGAAGCTTAGGAAATTGTGAGTAATTACCTCTAAACCCTAATTAGGATGATTAAGCATTTCTAGATAGGTTTAGGGTATTTTAGTGGTTAATTAGGGTAATTTAGGGGTAGTTAATGGCTGAATCTTGTGGCTGCCCTTGTGATGGTTTTTGGTGGATTATATTGTTGATTATGTGGAGATTTAGTGGCCTAGAATGACCAAGTAAGTGGCTGTCCATGTCGGGAATTAATTGGACTAAGAGCGATCAATTTGGGGTTTAATCGTGAATTTCCGAGTATGCCTTGAATTGTCTAAATAGTGGCTGAATCGTGCTCGTTTGGGATCAGTATTGTGATGCCATGTCGCGTGTTTATAGTGGCCGAGTATGAAATGGCAAGTGGGCCTCGAGTGCGCAAGTTTGCATGGTGCTAATCGCATGATTTATGTGCCAATTGAATGTCGGAGCTTAATTGCATTGAGTTGCTTAAATTGAGCATATTAATGCGTCATTTGGACATGTCGTGGCTGAGCTGAATTGAGTGATTCATTGGACATGCTATTATGTTGATTGGGCACGTGGTGATTAAATTGAGCATGTCGTTTGGTTACTAGAGCACGTCGTGGCGTTTATTGAACATGGCTTGGCATTGATTGATTATGTGCCTATGTGTGAATTTGATGCTCATTGTGCATAGTGTGACTGCCCAAGTGCTGGATTGCATGGTCACGCATTTCGCATGTTGAGCATTGACTGCACGTGTGATCGCCATAAACCCTGATGCATGTTACGCGCGGTATTGAACCCGTCCTGATGCGTTTTACGCGGGACGATACCCGGATTACCGGAAGACGGCCAACCTGATGCATTTTACGCTGGTTTTGATCAGTAAATGGAGATCATTGTTGCGCCTGATGCGTTTTATGTGGGCTGGAGACACTGGGTCTGGTATGTTTTACGCGGGCCGTGAAGTGTTGGTATTGATTAATATACTTGATGCGTTTTACGCGGGTCAGACCTGATGCGTTTTACGCGGATCGAATTTTAATTGAGAAATTGGTAGAGTGCAAGTGTGTATCATTGAGCCAGATCATGAGTATGGCATATTGATGGTATATGTGTGCAAGAGTACATTGGCAAGTGTGCAAGCATGTGAATGTCGGTGACTCGTGTGCAATGCAGGCATTAATGAGTATGAGCATGTGCATGGTGTACGTGTGACTAAGCCGGTCGTGTATGTGCCATTACTATGACTATTATATGCCTAACATGCAGGGTCATTTGTGTGCTCGATCTAGGCCCGAGGGCCTAGGTCAATTGATTTTGATATGTTTATGTGATTGTTTGCTTGTCAGGAGGTGCATGATAGCCTAGTTTAGGTTTAAGGGGTTTTACTCGCTGAGATTCGTTCTCATTGTTGTTAAAACCCAACTTTTTAGACCCCCGACCCTGAAGATAACTGAGGTACCTATTCGTTTTAGGATTCCGTCTCGGATAGACCGGGACGTGACTGAGTACCCCGTAAGGAATGTGGATACATATATTAGGTTTTTTACTATCGTATGGGTTGATGTGGGCGAGCATCATTTTCAAGCCCACGAGTACATGGCCTGGTGTTTCAGAGACTACTCCGGGACATTCGGGCCTCTTAGGACTTTTAATGTCCTGTTCAACGGGCTAGGAGAGGTAGACTCCAGTGTTAAGATGGAGACCTGGTGAGCCCCGAGTACACGTCCGGGGGGAGTTCTAGTTCTGGCCGTCGTCATATCATCTAGGAGGTTGACGAGTTTGACCCGATGAATGAGGAGCCGGTGGATTGGGATTCTGACCCGGAGCCGATGGAGTTGGACGAGGAGCCAGAGTCGATGGATCATGACCCCGAGCAGGAGGGCGAGCCTGAGGATGTTGACTTAGAGGAGGAGCCAGCAGAGGCCGAGTCCGAGTTGGATTCCATGGACTCTGAGGATGAGCAGTCTGACAGCTCTTCTGAGTCCTCGGGATCCGACCCAGAATGAGTTCCGTAGGGTTAGTCTTAGTCTCAAATAGGTCGGGCTAGTACCTTTTTAACCGGAGCCCCACCTAGATTTAGTACCCTTATCGCTCGAGCCACTCACCCTTTTGCTAGTAGTGGCCATTGACTCGTTTTTGTTTGGCGGTGTATATTTTTTTGTGTAAATGGATATTGTATATGTTTCCCGATGTTAATGCAAGTGTATATTAGTAATGTTGTTTGTTGTATGTGCTATCTTTGGTTGTATGGTTTAGATGGTATGGGTATTATATTGCTTCCGCGTGTGCATGATTCTCTGTGTTGGGTGTTGGGTCGGCGACGCGTCTTGGGACGTCGCACTGGAATCGACCTCGGCTGGGATGTTGCACGCCGTAGGGTTTGGAGCGTGACATCCTGCGTTGATTTGGTATCAAAGTAAGGTTAGTTCGGTCCAATTCAATTGAAGCCTGGAGTGATAAGGAGCGATGACCTTGGGTAGTCAATAAGGAGACCTTATGTGCTACGTGTATCTCCACACTGTTTGTGTCTTGATTAACTGGTTGTTTAAAATGATCCGTAAAGTGCAGGTGCAGCAGGACCTAAGGTATGTACATATATCTCCTTGGTTGAGGTCTTATACTGCTTGTGTTGGTTGCATGCCGAGTGATTGATTGCTATAGTGTTGGTTCCCTGCCTAGGACCTTAGACCGGTTTATCTTGGTTTAGATCTCTAATTCCTGAGTGGAATTATAGTAGGTAGGTGAGCGTGCGAGTTGGGAAGGTCAGTAGCCAAGGAAGAGGTAGAGGTCGAGGTCGTGGTAGAGGTAGAGGTCGAGGTCGTGAGCAAGACCGCATCGAACTGCAAGTGAGAATTGTAGAGGACCTAAGGGTAGGTGGAATTTTGAGGGCTCTTGAGGAGGCAGGAATTTTGGGAGGTAGACAGAACCAAGAGAGAAATACCACTATTGCCGCTGCTGTTGAGGCCGTTATTGCTACTGCCAATGGGAATAATAGAAATAATGGGAATCAGGAGAATAATGAGAATCCAATTCCGGGACTGACAAATATGATCAAACCGATGTCTAAGTTGGTAGAGTAGTTCTTGAAACTAAAACCGTCGAAGTTCAATGGGAAGGGTGGCCCTGAGGCTGCACCGTGTTGGGTAGAAGAATTAGAGAAAGCCTTCGATGTTCTGAGGTGCACCGAGACTGAAAGGGTGACACTGGCGGTATATCAGCTGCAGGACAATGCGAATGACTGGTGGAAGGCCACCAAGGGTAGAGTATTCACAGAGGGTGTCGCCCAGACTTAGGCTGTTTTTACCGAGAGTTTTTATGGAAAATATTTCTCAAAGAGTGCCCAGAAAAGGAAACTGGCAGAATTTATGAGGCTCCGTCAAGAATCAATGACTGTGGATCAATACGAAGCGGAATTCGCTAGACTGTCGAGATTTGCACCTAGGATGGTGGAGAACCCGCAGGATAAGGTTTGGAGATTTCAAGATGGACTAAAGCCGGACCTTAGGAGTTAGATGATATCGCTCAACATTCGAGAATACGGGGAGATGTATGAACGGGTTCAAGCCATAGAGCGACACCAGTTGGAAAAGCCGCATCTAGATCGCGGTTCGCCCTTGCTAGGGACAACCGCCATCTCGGAAAGAAGCCAATGGCAAAAAAAAAGGCGATTTTTCCCACCGATTAGGAAGAATATCGGAAAGCCGAACCACCAGCAGAACAAATTTGGGGCTTGCTTCAAGTGCGGGAGTATGGACCACCAGATAAGAAATTGTCCCCAGCAGCGCCCTTCAGGACCTCAGATGCAACCTTAACAACCCCGGATAGGAAATCAGGTTGGGAATCCCCCATCGGCTATTATGAACAGGCCGCCGGCATAAGGACGGGTATATGTGATGGCGCACAGAGAAGTTGAGAATGCACCGGGCATGGTCACAGGTATGGTTTCTCTGTGCAATCATGTCAGATATGCTTTGTTTGATCCAGGGGTGTCGTACTCATTTGTGTCTGCTCAATTTGTTGAATTGGCTGGATTAAAATCTGTTTCGTTAGAAGTGCGGTTATGTGTGATTACGCTATTAATGGATAAGATATGCATATCATTAGGATACCCGAACTATGGGATAGTAATTGGTGGCATAGAAAGCAAGATAGACTTAGCTCTTCTGCCAATGTATGATTTTGATGTGATTGTGGGCATGGATTGATTAGTCAAACAGAATGCTGTGATGGATTGCAGTAGCAGGGTGATTCAGTTTAGTCCGACTAGACACCCTAGATTTGAGTTTGTAGAGAGTCGAAGAGGAATCTCGATCTCTTGGATTTCATCGGTAGAAGCAACTAAGTTGTTAGATGAGGGATGTAAAGGTTACCTGGCAAGTGTGGTTGATTCGACGACAGGAGAAGTGCGGCTAAAGGATATAGCAGTGGTGTGTAACTTTCTCGATGTCTTTCCCTAGGAATTGCCGGGATTGCCATCAGAAAGAGAAGTGGAGTTTGTTATCGAATTGGCCCCTGAGACTGAGCCAATCTCGAAGCCGCCTTATAGGATGTCGTTGTTAGAGTTGAAAGAATTAAAGGTTCAGATACAGGAACTGCTGGACAAAGGTTTTATTCAACCGAGTGCATCTCTATGGGGAGTGCCAGTCATGTTCGTAAGGAAGAAGGATGGGTCGTTGAGGCTATGTATTGATTACCGTCAGTTGAATCAAGTGACAATCAAGAATAAGTATTCCCTCCCAAGGATTGATGACCTGTTGGATCAGTTACAAAGAGCCTCGGTATTTTCTAAGATTAACCTAAGGACAGGATATCATCAGCTGAGGATCCAAAAGGAGGATATCCCGAAAACGGCATTCAGGACGAGGTATGGGCACTATGAATTCACGATAATGCCGTTTGATCTGACTAATGCCCCTGCTGCTTTTATGGACTTAATGAATCGAGCATTAAAGGGGTTTTTAGATCAGTTCGTCATTGTCTTCATAGATGATATTCTGGTGTATTCAAAGAGTCCCGAGGATCATGAGGTGCACTTGAAAAAGGTTCTACGGATGTTAAGAGAGCATACACTGTATGCTAAGTTTAGTAAGTGCGAGTTTTGGCTGAACCAAGTAGCATTTCTTGGGCATATAGTTTCCGGAGAAGGAATCTCCGTAGATCCGATGAAGATAGAAGCAGTGATGGATTGGCTAAGACCGACGATAGTTACTGAGGTTTAGAGCCTTTTAGGACTGGCAGATTATTATCGTCGATTTGTGGAAAGATTCTCAGCGATAGCCACTCTATTGACAAGGCTGCTTCAGAAAGAGACGAAGTTTGAATGAACGGAAAAGTGCGAAGAGAGTTTCAGGAGTTGAAGCAGAGATTGACGATTGCGCCAGTGCTAACGATCCCTTCAGGATCGGGAGGATATGAGATTTATAGCAATGCTTCGGTCAAAGGATTGGGATGCGTGCTAATGCAACATGGAAGGGTGGTTGCTTATGCATCGCGCTAGTTAAGGCCTCATGAGATGAACTACCCGACTCACGACTTAGAACTAGCAGCAATCATTTTCGCACTTATGATTTAGAGGCACTATTTGTGTGGAGAAAGGTTCTAGATTTACATGGATCATCAGAGCCTCAAGTATCTATTCTCTCAGAAGGAATTGAATATGAGGCAAAGGCGTTGGATGGAACTTCTGAAGGATTATAACCGTGACATTCTGCATCATCCGGGAAAAACCAACCGGGTAGCGAATGCCTTAAGCCGTAAATCGAGCATCGCGCAATTAATGGTCAAAGAGTGGATTTTATTGAAATGGGCGCGAGACTCGGAGTTCGAGGTGGGACACCTCTCCAGTTTGATGGCGACGTTAAGGATTGAATCGGAAGTACAAACCAAGATTAAGGCGTTACAGTCTACGGATTCTGAGATTCAGAAGATTCTAGAGATGGATGGTACTAAGAGGAAATCGGACTTCCAAGTGTCCAAGGACGGAATTCTTAAGTTTCGAGGACGCTTGTGCGTGCCCGATGATTTGGAGCTTAAGGAAGAAATTTTATCGGAAGCTCATATGAGCAATTATAGCGTTCACCCGGACAGCACGAAGATGTACCAGAACCTTCAATAACACTATTGGTGGAATGAAACGAAGGTAGATGTGGCCAAGCATGTGGCTAAGTGTTTGACGTGCCAACAAGTGACGGCACAGCATTGTAAACCTAGTGGAATGTTGCAGCCGTTGGAAATGGGAACATATTACGATAGATTTTGTAATGGGATTGCCAAGAAGCTAGAGAGGACACGACTCTATTTGGGTGATAGTAGACGGATTGACCAAGTCAGCGCACTTCTTGGCAGTGCGAAAGGACTTCGAGCTAGAAAGGTATGTAGATCTATATGTTCGACAAATAGTCTATTTTCATGAAGTACCAGTATTAATCACTTCGGACCGTGATCCCCGGTTTACTGCGAATTTTTGGAAAAGTCTGCAATCGACCATGGGAATCAAGTTGCAATTCAGTATGACCTATCATCCGCAGATGGATGGCCAATCTGAGAGGACTATTCAAACTTTGGAGGATATGCTGAGGGCTTGTGTATTAGATTTTCAGGGCAAATGGGAAAAGTAATTGCATCTGGTTGAATTTGCCTATAATAACACCTTTCAGCAGAGTATTGGGATGACACCATTTGAGGCACTCTATGGCAAAGCGTGTAGAACACTGTTGTGTTGGGATGAAGTAGGAGAAAGAAGTGTAACAGGTCCAGAGTTGGTTCAGCAGTCGATGGAAACGGTAAAAATTATCCGGGAAAGGCTAAGGACAGCTCAGAGCCATCAGAAGAGTTATGCGGATCGAAGGCGTAGACCGTTGGAGTTTTAGGTTGGTGATCATGTATTTCTTAAGGTCTTACCAATGAGAGGACTGTCTCGGTTTGGCAAAAAAGGAAAGCTGTGTCCAAGGTATATAGGCCCATTCGAGATTTTAGAGAGGATTGGAACGTTGGCCTATTGTCTCGTCTTGCCGCCGTATTTGTCGCAAGTTCATAACGTCTTCCACGTGTCAATGTTAAGGAAGTACGAACCTTATCCGACCCATGTACCGAGTCATGAAGTAATAGACATAGACGATAGAGTGTCGTACTTAGAGAGACCAGTGCGAATCGAGGACATGAAGGAACAAGTTTTGAGGAATAAGACGATCCCATTGATCAAAGTTGTTTAGGAGCATTACATGACAGAAGGCGCCACCTGGGAAAGCAAAGAAGTAATGCGACGTCAGCATCCCCATTTATTCGAGTAGTAGGGTTTGGATTGTAACTTTCGAGGACGAAATTTTTGTAGGGAGGAAGAGTCGTAAGTCCTGAATTCGACCCACTTTCATGATCAATAAAATGGATATGCATTTCTCATTTCATTTTAGTAAGTCTCGCCCGGAACTAATCATTCTCAGGATACTGACCAATAGGGAATGACTAACTAGGAAAATGGTGCATGGACCCAAGAACTCAACTGTAAATTGAGTCCGATTCCGAGGAACGATGAGGAAATATTTTGTGCCAATATGGGCCAGTCCAAAGAGAGCAACGGATTTGGTTTGGCCAACGACGTACGATCGGATCGTGGGTGATTCCACATAACCGAAAGTATGCGTAGTGAACGATCGCGAACTTATTTCGAACGATCGCGACCCCCAGAACTAGCAATAAATCCTCGTGTTCTCTGGAGAATCGAGATCGTCACGACTCGAGTAACCCTAGATCGATACGCGTAACCCCTAAATAGCCGCCCGTTAGTGAGAGACACTAAAATCACATTTGAGAGAAATCGATCGTGGAATTGAGTCCGAATTTCGGTGTCGAATTTCATGGACGTACGCGACTATTTTTCCAAGGATGACGTCATTTTTATGTGGCCAATTATATTTGGGATCGGTGGAGTCAAAAATTGAAAATTTGATCCGAGACCGAAAAATTACCAAATTGCCCCTGAACCCCTAAGCTTGGATTTCGAATTTTAGAGATTAATTAGTTAATATTATGGTCTTGCTCATTATTATTATTATTGTTAGAATTTATGGACTAATTTGCCCCTAGATATTTTAGATGGACTTGATCCTAGCCCTTGGTGCAAGGGCAAGATGGTCTTTTTTTGAAGTTTGGTCAACCACCCCACTTCCTCAAGCCTATACACTCTCCCATTCTCTCTCTCTCTCTCTCTCTCTCTCTCTCTCTCTCTCTCTCTCTCTCTCTCTCTCTCTCTCCCCCCCCATTCCCTCTCAATTGCACCGGCCACTCCCCCTCTCCTCGCCATCTCTCGCCGACTCTCCCTCTTCCCCTCTCTCGGCTGCGCGCTGCACGCCGGGTGCTGCCGTCGTGCGCCGGGTGCTGCCGTCGTGCGCCGGGTGCTGCCGCCCGCCTGGCACCACCACCGTCCCCATCCCGTCTCGCCACTCCGCCTCTCACTCTCATTTTCCCCTCTTGGCTACGTGATCAACCCCTCTTGTCGGAGCGCCATCGCTCGCGCCGCCGCCGCTGGCCAAGACCGATCGCAGCCGTCGTGAGACCAACCCGGACCGCCCGTTTTCCCCACCTGTTCAGCCTTGCTTGGAGCTTAGGAAATTGTGAGTAATTACGTCTAAATCCTAATAAGGATGATTAAGCATTTCTAGATAGGTTTATGGTATTTTAGTGGTTAATTAGGGTAATTTAGGGGTAGTTAGTGGCCAAATGTTGTGGCTGCCCTTGTGATGGTTTTTGGTGGATTATATTGTTGATTATGTGGAGATTTAGTAGCCTAGAATGACCAAGTAAGTGACTGTCCATGTCGGGAATTAATTGGACTAATAGCGATCAATTGGGGTTTAATCGTGAATTTCTGAGCATGCCTTGAATTGTCTAAATAGTGGCTGAATCGTGCTCATTTGGGATCAATATTGTGATGCCATGTCGCGTGTTTATAGTGGCCGAGTATGAAATGGCAAGTGGGCCTCGAGTGCGCAAGTTTGCGTGGTGCTAATCGCATGATTTATGTGCCAATTGAATGTCGGAGCTTAATTGCATTGAGTTGCTTAAATTGAGCATATTAATGCGTCATTTGGACATGCCGTGGCTGAGCTAAATTGAGTGATTCATTGGACATGCTATTATGTTGATTGGGCACGTGGTGATTAAATTGAGCATGTCGATTGGTTACTAGAGCACATCGTGGCGTTTATTGAACATGGCTTGGCATTGATCTATTATGTGCCTATGTGTGAATTTGATGCTCATTGTGGATAGTGTGACTGCCCTAGTGCTGGATTGCATGGCCATGCATTTCGCATGCTGAGCATCGACTTGAATCGAGATTTGTGCGAGTATGCGTGCCTGACATGAGCATGTAATCACCTAATTGCCCTGATGCGTTTTACGCGGGGTTCAGATAAAAATTGACGTGTGCACGTGTGATCGCCATAAGCCTTGATGCGTGTTACGCGGGGTATTGAACCCGTCCTAATGCGTTTTACGCTGGATGATGCCCAGATTATCGAAAGACGGCCAAACCTGATGCGTTTTACGCAAGTTTTAGTCCGTAAATGGAGATTGGTGTTGCGCCTGATGCTTTTTACGCTGGCTAGAGACACTGGGCCTGATACATTTTACACGGGTCATGAAGTGTTGGTATTGATTGATAGACCTGATGCGTTTTACGCGGGTCGAATTTTAATTGAGAAATTGACAGAGTGCAAGTGTGCATTACTAAGCCAGATCATGAGCATGCCATATTGATGGCATATGTGTGCAAGAGTACATTGGCAAGTGTGCAAGCATGTGAGTGTCGATGACTCGTGTGCAATGCAGGCATTAATGAGCATGAGCATGTGCATGGCGTACGTGTGACTAAGCCGATCGTGTATGTGCCATTACTATGACTATTATATGCCTAACCTACATGGTCATTTGTGTGCTCGATCTGGGCTCGAGGGCCTAGGTCAATTGATTTTGATATGTTCATGTGATTGTTTGCCTGTCAGGAGGTGCATGTTAGCCTAGTTTAGGTTTAAGGGGTTTTACTCGCTAAGATTTGTTCTCATTGTTGTTAAAACCCAACATTTCAAACCCTTGGCCCTAAAGATGTCTGAGGTACCTATTCGTTTTGGGATTCCGTCTCGGATAGACCGGAACGTGACTGAGTACCCCGTAGGGAACGGGGATACATACATTAGGCATTTCACTACCGTATGGGTCGATGTGGGCGAGCATCATTTTCAAGCCCACGAGTACATGGCCTGGTGTTTTAGAGACTACTCCAGGACATTCAAGCCTCTTAAGACTTTTGACGTCCCGTTCAACGGGCTAGGAGAGGTCGACCCCCAGTGTCAGGATGGAGACCTGACGAGCTCCGAGTGCATGTCCGAGGGGAGTTCTAGTTCTGGCCGTCGACCTATTATCTGGGAGGTTGACGAGTTTGACCCGATTAATGAGGAGCCGGTGAATTGGGATTCTGACCCGGAGCCGATGGAGTCGGACGAGGAGCCAGAGCCGATGGATCATGACCCCCAGCAGGAGGGCGAGCCTGAGGATGTTGACTCAGAGGAGGAGCTAGCAGAGGCCGAGTCCGAGTTGGATTCCATGGACTCTGAGGATGAGCAGTCTGATAGCTCTTCTAAGTCCTCGGGATCCGACCCAGAATGAGTTCCGTAGGGTTAGTCTTAGTCTCAAATAGGTCGGGCCAGTACCTTTTTGACTGGAGCCCCACCTAGTTTTAGTACCCTGACCGCCTGGGCCACTCATCCTTTTGCTAGTAGTGGCCGTTGACCCGTTTTTGTTTGGCGGTGCATATTTTGGGTGTAAATGGATATTGTATATGTTTTCCAATGTTAATGCAAATGTATATTAGTAATGTTGTTTGTTGTATGTGTTATCTTTGGTCGTGTGGTTTAGATGGTACGTGTATTATATTGCTTTCGCGTGTGCATGATTCTCTATGTTGGGTATTGAGTCGGCGACGCGTTCTGGGACATCGCACTGGAATCGACCTCGGCTGGGATGTTGCGCGCCGTAGGGTTCGGGGCGTGACATCTTGTCTCACTCTTACTTTGCCTGAGTCGTCTTTCTATTTCTTACTCATAGTTTCGACTCTCAAGCTCTATGCCCGTTGAGTCACGGCCTCGACTACCAACTCCCATCAACTCACGGCCGCTCCTCTGACCGTCCGTTGCCTCCCTCTCTCGCTCTCGATCAACTCCATTATGGTGAAACTAGGTGGGACTGGTTCCGAAAAATTAGAATCGGGAACCGCCCGTTTGTTCCATGGATCCACCCGGAAACCGGATCCCGATTCCAATTTTTCGAAACTAGTCCTTAGTGGGCAGTTTTCGGTTTCAATTTTTTGGAACCGGTCCTTAGTGGGCGGTTCATGGTTCCATGATAGGAACCACCCATTGAGACCATGCTCATCTCTAATTCAAACTCACTAGAATTAGATAAAATAATTGCTTCAATTCATCCATGATATGAAATAGTTCGATGTCTTAAGCCACTGTAAATGCAGTGTAAAAGATTGGCACTCGAAGCCCACAGGTGGAGTAACTTTCTGCAAGCAACATGGATGACAGATCCAATATGTAAAGTGAGAGCCTTAAGACAAAAGAAATTGGAAAATAAGAGAGACCGAATACACCTCAGCCCAAGTCACCCGTGAGCCCAAATCAGCTCGTCAGCCCAAATAAATTTCAAGAAGAGCACTCGAAACCGAGAGGAAGAAGAGAGAAAAATCGCGGTGGTTGATCAAGAAACATTAATTAATGCTGGAATACGTCTTTTGCATGAAATTGGAAGTGTTCACTTTTGTAACTCCTCTTACAAGTTAGTTTTGCTCTAGGAGTCTAAACGTAGCCCTTGCTGTGTTAGCTTCGTCAGTGACGCTCCTGCCTAGTAACAGCTTTCCAATAGTGATAGTTCGGTACCTCACATCTCTAGGAACTTGTAGGATTTTACGGTTCATGATTTGCACTTCCCATTTGAGAGATACCAATTTTCGAAGTCCTCAGAAAAATGGTGAACGACAACTTTCATGCTCGAATTTCATCTGTGGCTGGCCATAGTTTGGGTTAATGAAATTTAGAATCTTTTAATACTTTGAAAGAGCTTTCTATTGAAAGAAGCTTGCTTGAATCGGAGTTTAGTAGAGAGATATGGCATGACAAAGTTTGTATCCCAAGTGCGAGAGACTATTCGTCGCACGAGTGGTTATTTGCCACGCAAGTCTAAGCCCCAACTCCAAATGGAAGGGCATTTTCTTAAGGTCTTTGTCAACCCGTAGTGAATGATTCGACCCCAAAAACAACTTCGCCTAGTAGAGTCTTAGTCAAAATTAGTTGGCACATAAATTTGACATTCAGTTAATGCTTCTTTGATAGGATTTTGAAACTTTTTAGGCGGCGTAGCTTTTAATCTAGGCTTTTGGTTAGCTGTGAGTGTTGCTTATCTTTACTTTGAAATTGTAAACTCTCGTCTTGAAAGTGATAGAGATTAAATATATTATGAAATATGAAAAGCATAGCACGATATGATATTTATAAAAAAAAAAGGGAAAAATTGATGTTGAGAGTATGTTTGTTGCGTAAAATCCAAATAAGACATTGACTACCATTGTGATGATTTAAAGTGGAATAGTAAAGCATTTATTGGAAATAGTTGTGAATTGATAATTGTGGAATGTTTTGAGGTATACTTTATTAAAGGAATTGAAAAATGTTGTATGTACTAATTGTGAACCAGTTATAATATGTAATATGTTGTGAAAGGTTATATGTTTTGATTTGTGAAATCGATTTATGATATGGATTTGGAAATGATAATGTGAATTTTAGGGATGATGTTAGTGGATTGATGCCCATTATGGCTATGAACCCATTGAGGAGTTTGTGGGCATGCATACCATTTCAAAATGTCCATATAGGTGAGCCACCATTTGATATAGGTAGAGATCTAGTCAATGGGAGATCTTGGTTACCTTTGTCACAAGGCATAAAGCGTGAAAATAGTTGGATATTTAGCACTGAATTGATCAACCAAATGGATCATAGATGTGTGATTTGATATAAGATTGATATGGAATGGTCATTGATCCTTGATTTGATATTGTTGATTGAATAAGTATCTATGATACATATAAAGCTTTGTTGAAATGATAATACTTCATTTATTATGATATAGTACCTATGTTATATGATAGATTTAGGATTATTGCGTTTCTAGTATTGCTTTATAAATATGCATAGTGGATGCTCGATTTGCATAGAATAGATTTGTATAATTCACCGAGCTTTGGTTGAAATGATAATACTTCATTTATTATGATATAGTACCTATGTTATATGATAGACTTAGGATTATTGCATTTCTAGTATTGCTTTGTAAATATGCACAGTGGGTGCTTGATTTGCATAGAATAGATTTATACAATTAACCGAGCTATGGTTGCTTACTCCATTCATCTCAAATCTTTTTCAGGTTCTTCAGCTAGCACCAATTAGGATGCGAGCGATAGCGACTTCAAATTCTTGGTAGTTTAATTTTGGGTATGAGTTGAGGTAGTCGGATGTATGTATAAAAAGGTATCTGTTGAAGTTTTGTTCGTTAGTTTGGGAAATCCTATATTCTTGATGGATTTTAGAAACTTTGATTTTGTAGCCAACTCACTGGTTTTATCAATAATAGGTTTAATGTTAGTTTGTGTTTGAGGTTACATCTTTTGATAGAAGGACGTTCGTGTCATTTCCTTATTTTTGTAGGAGTTGGGGTGTGATAGAATAAAGAAAATCCGATTGTACCCCCACCTAAAAGAAATGTGAAAATATAATGGATCTTCCTTATGAGTGTCCTGGAGACACTTGTTAAACATATTTAATACGAAAACATTGGATTTTGAGAATATTAATTGTGCATGTCACGGAGATAGTCAATGCATTAGAATATGCAATTTTTTGTTATGCTCTTACTTTACAAGTGCCCTGTGGGCACTTTTTAAAAAACGTTCGCATAAAATTTATTCTCATGCAAGCAAGGGGCACCAACCTTGTATAAAAGTGGGTTAAACTGACACAAGGTTGAGAGATATAGCATGCTCATGTGCGAAATCTCAATAATTTGTATTTAATGATCACTTTAGTAAATCTCTAACTCTACATCTATAGTCTTACACATATTTTGGTAAGAGATTTATAATCAATAAACTTTCATAATTCTTATGCATAATATATTTGTGATACTCCGAATTTCAACCCATTTTTTGGGATTTATAAAGCGTGTATTTCGTCAGTGTGCTTATAGTAAAATCTCACCCTGAACTGATCACTCTTGGATTATTTTTAAATTAGAGATTTCGCTAAAATTACACTCGATCGAATTTGGCCGTTATTTAGAGCCCGAACTTTGGTTTCGAATTTTTCGGAGTTTTGTGACGAATTTAATTGGACGGTATCAATATTATTGTGGCCAACGTCAGTATTGCTCAGAATTTGTAAAAAGTGAAATTTGGACTGGGTGCGGATTTCGACCAATACAACTCTCTTTGGGTTTAAATATTTAGTGTCTTTTGGTCTTTTCTTAATTTATAATTTAGGATTTTTAGTGTCGTTGGCTCAAGCTCACGAGATCGTTTGTGGGCCGTTGGATTTGCACTTGAGTGTTTATTTGACTCTCTCTCTCTCTCTCTCTCTCTCTCTCTCTCTCTCTCTCTCTCTCTCTCTCTCCTTTGTCGTGCCTTTGCCCCATGCACATCCCCTCCCACCCCCTCATGCTCACGTCCCCTCTCTCTCTCTTCCCTTCTCTCTTTCTCGCTCTCTCCTTTCCCCCCTCCTCCTCTCTCTCTCTCTGTGCCCGATCGTCCTCTCCTCCCCTCCACCGGTCACAGCCGCTTGCCTACGCTCGATTGCAGCATGCTATTCGCCTGACTGCCGTGCGTCGCCGTCCAATCGTCCATTGCCGCCAGAATCGTCATCCGTCCAGCCGACTTTACCCTCCCGGCCCAGCTGTTCTTCCCTTCCCTCCACGCAAGCAACAATTGCTTGCTGTCACGGCCCGACGCTGCCCAGCCGTCCGTCGGCTAGCCCAACTCCGCCCAGGCGCCTACAGCCCCGCCGCGCCGCCACCGGCCACTCCATCTTCGTCGCGACACCCCCCTCTACTCCCTTTCCCCTGTTCACCCCGACCCTCCTCTATTCATCTTGCCAGCCACCGCCGCGTGCTGCCGTCTCGGCTGCTGCTGCCCTCATCGACTTGCCACCGCCATCTAGCTCCCCCTTTTCGCCTGGTCGCCGCCCCTGTTGTCACCGGCACCACTGTGGCCGCTGCTCCCCTGTTCCGGCCAGCTACTCCCCTCCCCTTCCTCTGTTCTCTCTCTATCCCTGCTCTGATTGTCACCGCCGTGGATCGCCGTGCGTCTGCCGGAGCCACCTATCTGTCATCGCCGCCCTTGCCTAGCAGTTTGTCGTCGCTACCTCGCCAGTCCAATCGAGATGCTAGCTCGCACGAGCCGCCGCTTTGCTGTCACCGCCATGAACCACTGAGCACCGATAGGTCGCAACTGTGCCGACGCCACTACTGCTCTGTTCTGACGACCTTGCTGCCCTCCACGCTTGGCCGTTCTCACTTATGCCCGAGGTAAGCGACCCCCTAAACCTCGTATAGGACTTCAGGTATTATCGGACTTGTTTATAGGCTAAATCGTGTGGATTAGGGGCTAGGTATGGCTGAATTTGGTTGCTGGAATTGCGGGTTGATCATGGTTGAAACGTGGGTGGATTGGGGTGATCTAGAGGCTTAATTAGAGGCTGGTTTTGGTGGGTTTAATTGCTGGTTTGTTAGACTAATGTTGATTAGTTTATGGTTTGAAATGTGAGTTTAAATGTGATGAGTTGGTGGGCGCGTATATGGTTGAATTGTCATGGCGCTCGTGAGTGAAATTCGTTGCTTAATAGTGGCCAGTTCGTGTTGGATTGTGGGCTATTGTAGCGAGTTCATGACTTGAAATTGGGTATTTGAAATGTGTTAGAAGGGTGGTTGTGCAATGTGGCTAACTTGTGATGCTTGAGGAATGAATTTGATACTTGCATGGACTGATTGGAATAATTAGCGATTGAGCATATTAGAGTATTGTTTGAATATGTGAATGACATTGAATTGATTGAATCATGTGGCGCATGTGATTGTCTAAATGTCTCGAGGTGTGTTACGCGGAACAAAGCTCGAATTGATCGGAGGGCTACCAACTTGAGGCGTGGTTACGCGGGTGTGGCTAGAAAGGCAAAAAATGACCTGAGACGTGGTTACGCGGATCGAGAGAAATGTCCTGAGGCATGGTTACGTGGGACGAAGTCTGGATTGATTGGGGCTGGGCCTAAGGCGTATTTACGAGGTCAAGAGAAATGTCATGAGGCGTGGTTATGCGGGACGAAGCCCGGATTGATCAAAGGGCTGGGCCTGAGGCGTGTTGATGCGGGCTGTGAGAAAGGACTTGAGGCATGTTTACGCGGGTCGTGACTAGTTAGATGAATGCGCATGTGAAATGTGTTTGGTTGAATTGGGTGAATGCACGTGTATATGGCGTTTGGGTGATTGTGATATGTTCTTGTAATATTATTGCATTATAGTGATTTGATTAATATGCAGAGTTAGCGTGTGTTGTGAGGTGAGGTAAGCATGTTTATGTAATTCGCTGATATCATTTGTTAGATTGCATGTTAAAACTTGTCCGGGTATGCATTGGCCTAGGTGGAATTTAGGTTGTCTGTTTATTGAGATTTATTTTCATTGCTGTAGTGCAAACCATTTCAGATACCCGACCACGACCTTGATCATGCCGCTGCCTCAGCATTTTGGGGTCCTTATGCATACAGTGCATGAAGAGACCAAGTATCCGGTAGGTCCCAATCATACTTACATTAGGCACCTTACTACAGTCTGGGTAGATGCGGGCTTAGCAAACTTGCAACGCCACACTTACCTGGCCTGGTTTTATCGTGATGGATTGGAGTTAGTTGGCCCAATCCAGGGTTTTGAGGAACAATGGCACGGCAACGAGGATGCCGTGGATTGGGAGCCCGGGGACGTGTATGCTCCTGACGGTGAGATTCTGGATGTTGAAGAGCCCTCGGAGAACCCTAGTCCCGAATCCGAGCCCGTTCCAGAACCTGTAGCGCCTGCGGATCCTAAGCTAGAGAAGGAATTTGAAGAGCCTGAGCCAGAGCTCGTGCCAGAGCCCTTGGAGTCTAAGCACGAGGAAGAGCTGATCGAAATCAACTCTGACACGGAGTCGGTGTCTTCAGGGTTCGATTCAGATTGGGCACCGTAGGAGCATTTGGGTGTCGGGCTTAAAAGCTTTTTGGTAGAGCCCTTTTTGTGCAGCTAGCTAGCTTACCCTACCACCTATCCCTTTTTTATGATGATGGTGGATGTAACCCTAGGAGCCTAATGTCTGACTGATTTCCATTGTTATGAAATTATTGTTTTGTGCTATCCCTCTGCCATTCTCTTTTGTTTGGGTTGTTTTATTTCGCTTTCGTTTGCGTATACGTGTGAGTGTCTCGTTTGAGTCGGTGACGTGTCCTGGTATGTCGTGTTTGATACGACCGTCGTAGGTGTGTCGCGCGCCCGTTGAGGTTCGGGGCGTGACAATATTTGACTCATATTCATATACTATATCTCCCGTATTTAATGAATAATGTATTAAAAGATCAATCTCATATTGGGGATTATATCTGAGAAATAATTATATCAAATGATCAATCTCAAATTGAACTCATATTTGACAAATAAATATATTGAAAGATCAATGAAAAAATCCATCATCACAAGGCTATTTATCACATAATTGACTCATATTTGATAATTATCTATTAAAAGATCAATCTCATATTGGGATCATATTTGACAAACAAATAGTGTCAACATTGGATTATATAAATATAACATTACAAAATCAATCTCATGTTACCACCCGCCTGGGTGGCGCTGCTAGAGCGTGTACTCTTCCTCTCGCAAAAGGTTGAGTGTTCGAATCCCGGGCGCCGCAAGGTAACTTAACCGGTGGCACGTGTGTGGTGGCGAGCACGTGTCGCCCCCAGGGTTTACTCCCCGGCTGTCGGCCGTGCGGGCAAAAAAAAAATCAATCTCATGTTTCGCCAATATTCGGCAAATAAAAAATATTAAAACGAGCTGGCACATTACATTGTAATTATTTTTTACGCTCTTCGGCCACTGGCATTTTATGTTTCTTGTCAATCTAGATTCATGTATTTTAAATCCAATTGCTTGCTCGATTTTCTTGCCATCAACTTCAAGAACCTCAAGATTGAGTAAGCAACTCATTCTAGACTTCGTTTCTAGGATCCAAGATCAACCACGTACCTTGCTCGGTCCTAATCTGTCGCTATGTTTTAGTCTTTAGTGTCGATCCAAGTAAAATGCGTTAAAAACTGGAGAACAGGACCGGTACTTGGTCACAGATTTCTATGCTGCACCAACCACCCATTTATGTTTTGGCCCCCATGATGATAACATCCTTCATTACAGGAATAATTGTCTGCTAGGAATGATGCATAGAAAAAGTCTTTTGTCAAGGGTATCATCATTTTTTATGCTCCAACAATATTACAGTGACGCGAATCACTGAAAATATGTTTCGAATTTAAGTTAGAAAAGAAAACATAAGTAGATTTTGTCGTTTGAATATGTTCCCTAATTTGAGTAGGTCTCCTTTTTTGGGTCTAATCTTATATATAAGAAGTGAGTCTTCTTTGTGAGGAGTATCTAAGAGGCTATTTCTTCGTGAATTACACCATCAAGCAATTCGAGATTGTTGAAACCAATAAATCTTGTGGTAAGATTTGAAAATTCCTTTATGAGATTGAGGGATTATTTCATGTAACATCCTGAATTTTGACCCGTTATCGGGACCAATAAAGTGTATATTGATTCTCGTGTAATTTTAGTAAGTCTCGCCCGGAATTGATCAATCACGGGATACTAACCAAATGGGAAAGGCTAAATAGGACCAGGTACGTGGACCGAGAACCCAATCGTGATAGGGCACCGATTTCAACGAACGTTGAGGAAATATTTTGAACCATTATAGGCCGATCTCAGGAAAAGGACAGGTTGATATTGTCAGCAACGCACGATCGGATCGCGGGTGATTTCGCATGACCGAAAGTGCGCCTGACAAAGGAAACCCGATTCTAATCCAAACGATCGTGACCTCAGGTGCTAGTGATAATTCCTCTCGTTCTCTCGATATTGAGACCCTCACAATTTGGACAATCTTAGGTCGATACGCGTAACGCCTAAACAGCCGCATGTTAGTGAGAGACCCTAAAACGACAAATCGAGTAAATTAGATCGCGATATTGGACCCGGACTTCGATATCAAAATTTCAAGGGTAATTACGACTATTTTGCAAGACGGACGTCAATTTGGAATGGCCATTCATGTTTGGGATTAAAATGGTTGAAAACTGAAGTTTTGACAGAATTTGAGAAAAAGGACAATTTTGCCCCTGGAGACACCGAGGCCGAATTCGGAGGCCGTTTTAAGTTATTTTTCGTGGCCAAGGTCATTTTGGGGTAGCCAAGTGTGTTTGGAGTGATTCTGGACAAAAAGTAGAATTTCGACAAAAATCGGAAAATAATATTATTTTATTCCCGGAAACTTCGCAGACGATTTTCGAAGGCTTAGAAAGTGAATTTCGCGATTCCGACTCTGGATTAGGTCTCACATGAATATTTAGGACCGGTATAAGCGAAAATTGGAATTTCGGTTCGGGACGGAAAAATGACGGAAATGCCCCTAGGCCATTTTTGATTTATTTCGAATTTTGGGGGCAATTTTGGAATTAATCAAGGTTGGTTAAGGTTAACTAGGGTTGGTTAACCATGGTTAAGGGCAAATGACCTTTTTACCCTTGCATTATTGGCCTAGAAGCAATTTTAGCCCTAGGATTAAGGGCATTTTGGTCATAATGGCTAGGATCTTGACAAGTGGATCCCACCCATGGATTAAGTTGACCCCCTTTGACCCTCTCTCTCTCCTCAGACCTGTCTCTCTCTCTCTCCACGCCGGACTCTCTCTCTTCTCTCCCGATTCTCCCTCGGCAGCTGCTTCGTTCACGCCGTCCAGCACCGCCGGCTACTGTTCTTGCCGGAACAGTTGGCCTCGCCGGAGCTGCTGGCCACCAGCCACCGTGTGCCACCCCTAGGCCTCACCCCCAGCCCCGTCGGCCGGCTTACCCCCACTCCCGTCGCCCGCGGCAGCCGTTCCAGCCGGGTCGTGCAAGGACGCCGTCGCCGTCGCCGGGCTGTCCTGCCAGGCCGCGCCGCCGTGCGCCTCCCACCGACCACCCTGACCCTCGCCGCCTTCCTTTCCGCCACCCTCAGCCACCAGCCAGCCTCCCCTGTTCTTGGCCGAGTGGCCTAGGGCCTCGCCGGAGCCGCCGTGAGCCGCCGGCTTGCCTTGGAGCGCCGCCGTCGATTGCACCGCTCGTCGGTAATCGGCCGCTCGCTCTCGTCGTCCCGCGTCGACATTAGGCGAGTAAAATCCCTAATCCTTGAATTAGTCTAATTGTGCTAGATTAGGGGTTTGATTAGGGTAATTAGGCTAATTAGGACCTAATTGGGTGTGTTTTGTGCAAGGGATGATTAGTGGACCTAATTAGGACTAATTATAGTGGTTTAATGGTAATTTAGAGAGGAAATGATGGTTGTTTTGGGGTGGGCCTCAAGGGATCCGAATTTGCACAAATGGCCCAAATTGAGAGGTAAATGGGCTTTTGAGTGAGGACTTGAATTGGACTTGTTTGAGGCCCATTGGAAGTTGTTGGAAGGCTATGGGATGATGCCACGTTTGCGGAATTATTACTTGAGATCGATTGGTCACGTTGAATTCCCAATTGACTATAGTATAACGAGTTAGACGTGCCAATAATGCTTTATAGGAATTGAATTTGTGATTCATAATGCTTAGCACATCGTGGCCTACGGGTCGAATATAATTGTGACCGACGGGTCAGGCCTACGGGTCGAATATAATTGTGATCGACGGGTCAGGCCTACGGGTCGAATATAATTGTGACCGACGGGTCAGGCCTACGGGTCGAATATAATTGTGACCGACGGGTCGGGCCTTCGGGTCGATTTAATTGTGATGACCATTGGGTCATGGCCTTCGGGTCGATTTATACCACTGTGGGCCTTCGGGTCGGGCCTTTGGGTCGAATGATTTATGACCATTGGGTCATGGCCTTCGGGTCGATTAAACTGTTTATGGATTATACTGCTACTGAAAGCCTAACCTGCAGGGCTGGAGAAACGAAATTAGGGCTGAGTGCCCGAATTATGTTAATGTGTATTATTGCTGGTTCAATGATTTATGTCCTTTTAATTATTTCTGGAGGTGCACTTTAGCCTAGTTTAGATTAGGGGTTATTACTTGCTGAGTTTATCTCACGGTTGTGGTAAAACCGATTTTCAGACCCCCGTACCTAGGATGCCGAGGAGGGCCCCTCTTTTTGGATATCCACATCGGATTCAGCGAGATGTTAGCGTTCATCCATGTGGAGACGGGTCAGCGTACGTTAGATATCACTCGGTTGTGCTGGTAGACGTGGGAGAGCAATATAACCAAACCTATGAGTATGTAGCTTGGTGTTATAGGGGAACTGATGGTGTAACTGGACCCCCGATCAGAACTTTTGATGTTCCAGTAGATGTTAATGGTGTTATGATTCCCCAGATGGCGAGTGGTGAAGTTTCTGATCCTCCAGCCTCTCTTAGTGTGAGCAGCGTAGGCGATATAGTGGATGGACCTATAGCCATGGACGAGGAGCAAGGAGATCAGCAAGTGATAGCCGTCGATCAAAACCCTGAGGAGAATGAAGAATTAAATCTAGAAGTGATAGGTGAGAATGCTGAAGCAGCAGGAGAAGTAGCAGAAGTTGGATCGGACGAGGAAATACTATCGGAGGAGGATTCTTCTGAGGAATCTGCAGCACCATCCGATCCAAACCGGGAGCCGTAGAGCAGGTTTCAGTGTTAGGAGTTAGACTAACCCTCTTTTGTTGTAACCCTCCTCTAGTTGGTTAGTCGTTACCCTAGGCCACCGATCCTTTTTGTTTAGTGGCCTTTTGATGTATTCTTTTTGGTTGTAAATAAATAGTTTGTATAAGTTTTTAAAAGGGTGCATTTATGTTAGTATTTCTTTAGCATATTAATGTTTATTGCTATTCATGGTTATATTTGTATGTCTGGGTGTATATATATATATATATATATATATATATATATATATACGTTGTTTCCGCATGTGGCGTGCATTTGTTCTGATTCGGATTCCGGGTCGGTGGCGCAGTCCTGGGAGCGTCGCACCTCAAGTCGACCTACGTGCGGATGTTCAGCCTTCGTGGGGTACGGGGCGTGACATTTCATGAGGAATTAAGAGGGATAAATATTATG
The DNA here is from genome assembly GCA_031216235.1 of Syzygium jambos. Classification (NCBI taxonomy): domain Eukaryota; kingdom Viridiplantae; phylum Streptophyta; class Magnoliopsida; order Myrtales; family Myrtaceae; genus Syzygium; species Syzygium jambos. The sequence continues at coordinate 19,886,165 of CM062226.1, forward strand.
TGAGCAATTAGGTGTAATTGAGGACTAGGAAACATTGTGAGTATTTGAATTACTCGATTGTGGTTGCGATCTCTATTTTATCACTTTATCACTTGATCTAAAATGGAATCAAGTGCTGTTCTCCTCATGGAATAGGTCCTAGTGATTGAACCACGTAAATTTGATGTTCGATTTATTTCTTTTTTTCTATTTATTTTTTTATTCTATCTCTTGGTTTTCTGCAACATTAATTGTTAGTAGAACAAGACGAGAGACAAAACATGTTGGGAATTTAGATGATGCCAGCATTATCTTTATTCTAATATTTACTTGATAAATGTATATATTCTTCTTGATGAAGTGATGATAATATCAATAAGATTGCGATAGTATCCGCGGTCTCCTTAACTATAGTGGAAGGACGTTTACAAAGATAAGGACCTTGATAAGAGGAAAACAGGTCTAATAGAATGAAGTGTTCGTAAGGACTTGGAGGTATCGTAATCAAGTGGTTATCTAAATAAAGCCTTGGTATCCTGATGTACTTAGGAGGACCAATGGATAGTAGAACGCAGGTCTTTTCTCAAATAAAAACTTAGACACCACCAACGGGCTATTAGGGTCATTAATTAGGTTTTGAAATGTAAACGTTTCTATTTAAAGCATGTCGCTTTCTTGAAACTTGTCTTTTTCAAGTTTGAAAATACTCTAATATGTGTTTTTCTTAACTAGCGTCCCAAAGAAATTTGCTAACAACACCGTTATAATAAAGATTGAAAAAAAAAAACCGTGCAAGTGGATTAACATTCGACGGAAAACTAAAGGTAGTTTCATGACGAACTGATGTTTAGTTTACTGATATCTACCCATAGCAAGAACAAAAACTACATAAACAATTACGAAATAAAATAATTCATATCATAAAGAAGGTTTATTGAAAAAAAAATGAAATGGTTTTAATAAACTGAAATCAAGATCATGCAAAAGCTTTCAAGTTGGAACTTTATGAAATTTCGAATCTGTAGAATTGACAGCACCCTCAAGATCTGATCAAATCAAACGTATGGACCGGACTACTTACTATCTGAGAGGCTAACTCACATCTTGTTCAAACTAGGGACTTGCATCGAAATTAAATTTGACGGTGACTTTATTTGAATGGGCCAATAGGACCAAAATGTAAGTCAATGACATGACAGCTTAATTAGAGTAATAACATCACGAATGCCCATAGGGTATTATATCTTATTCGATTATTCAATTCCAATCGATGAAATTGAGAGCATAATGAGTACTTCTATAACAAGATCTATCGTTTGCCGAGGTTTAGTGGCATAAGTCGTGACACAATTCCATCATCGAGCTAAAGGAAATTCGATTTGTGCAAAGATCAATATCTAGCTCAAACTTGATTTAGATTTTAGGGAATTCAAGCCCGAGTATTTGACTCTACATTAGAAAATAAATTTATTCTAAGCTCGAATCAAACTCAAGGTACTGTATTTATAGTTTGATTATATACGTGCGTTCAAATATAATTCCACTGCTCGATTAGCTAGGCTCCAAAGCAAGATACTCAAGTCAAGCATTTTCAAGCTTGAACTCAGCCCAATTAATAACTTTTTACTTGAACTCGGCAAGATTTTATAAATCAATCTCAGATATCTCGCGAGTAGCTTGATTAATTTCCATTCCTATAAACCATTGTCACTTGACATTTACTATCAAAAAATAAGAATTACATTCGCATGAACAAGATGTGTACATTGAGTTATGGAATGGGTGACCACTGGCTTCCCCTTTTCTCCACCATGAATAATAGGAGAAGAAACCTATAAATACTCCAAACTAGTGTGGTGTCTTTCCAAGGTAACTAGAAATGGCACTCATGTTGTCAGGGAATAAATTAAAACTCTTGTGGAGTACTTTTTTAGTGAAAATATTTTTTTTGGTACCATTATAAATCTTAAATTTCAATGTGTTCAATCAAATTTCCTATAATCAGAGGTAAAACAAAAAATAATACATGTCATCTCAGTTATATTGTAAGTGTCACACCCCGAAACCCCCGTCGAGCCCGCGACATCCCGCTTCAGGTCGAACGGTTGCGACGTCCCAGGTTATTGCCGACCTCAACTAAGCATCAGAGATTTAATCGCGCAAACGGAAACCATAAAACACCCGGACAAATTAAACTGGGGAGAATTGGGAGAATATACATTTCTATTTCTTGTTTAACTTGTTCTACCATATATACAATAAAACAAACATCTGTCTACCAGTGCACACTCTACTGAAACTACCAAAATAAAAAAGGAGTCGATGACCTGACGTTCAACCCTAAATATGGTTCTCATCCAAGGCAAGCTTTCCCACTTCTACAAACACGGTCGTCGTGTGTCTTATCCAGGTCATTCCGTCACCCATCGGAAACTCAGCTACCACATACTCCGTATGCACTAGTACTCCAAAACGTACTGGTGGCGGTGGTGGAGGGTTCATCGCTCAAGTCGGGGTTCTGAAAATTGTTGGTTTACACAACCATGAGATTATATCTCAGCAAGTACATCCCTAAACCCAACCTAGGCTATCACGTACCTCCAGACAATCACACAAACACACGTGCATTCGTACACATCAAGCCATCACATCGCAGGCACATCAAATAATATTGCCAGGCTCAATCATGCGCACAACAGCATTCAAACTCAATCATGTCAGATGTAAACACGCGCATGTACCACTCTCATCCTATTGTTCCTTCCATCCTCATTCCTCTTTCATATTCCTCGCCAGTGATCCGCGTTGAAGTACACGCCTCAGGCACACTGCGACCATTCATTTTCCACAACACTCACCAATGACCCGCGTTGAAGTACGCGCCTCAGGCACACTGCGATCATTCACCACATCCGGCCCGCGTACCCGTTCACGCCTCAGGCCCCAATCGCGACCTGAGCATCACACGCCCCAGGCCCAATCCCAACTCAGCCCGCGCCAAATGCGATAGGCCTACATGATTGGAACCCGAGCTTATGATGCCTCGGTCCAATCCCGGTCTCACCCGAGCTGATCGTGCCTCAGACTGATTCTCATACTTGCTTTTTCAAACCTCAGCCTGTGCCAAATGCAACAGACCTATGTGATCGCTGCCCGGGTTTACGATACCCGACCCGATCCCATTCTCGTACTATCACACCTTCGCATACTTTCCCACAATCACTTGTCACACCACAACTTCTCCTTACTCATGCACATCCTCGATATGTATTTACCACACGCAACTGGCCATCACACGCGATCCGTGCATGCATCGAGTCACACGCAGACAGAGCTCACTCAACAATTCACATGGCCAATAGCAACAATTAATTCGATTTGACCCACGTGTGCACCAAATAGACATATGTCTACTATATAAACACACAAATAAACACTCAATTAAATCAACCCCATTCAGAATAATTCAAACATGCCTAAAACACGTAAATTGCCAATTTTCTTCAACCAAATGGCGTTGGATTAATTCCGATCCTTCACAACACTTTCTCGCCATTAAATAATGGTTCTAAAAATCCAATTTGCGTCCGGAACAAATCATCATAGCCCCGTGAATAGTAATTCGCAGCATGTGAACAGTAACCCGTAGCTTGTAATTCACCTCAAATTGTCCTCCAAAAATTTCAAATTAATCCTCAAGGCCCGCCAAACATTTCCAATCATAAACCCCAATATTTCGCACCCGCATAATGTCAATTTCACCCCGAATCAAATTATCCGGCGATACCCAATATCCTAAATAGGGATTAGAGCATGACTTACAAAGTTCTAGGCTAAAACGGCTAGAACGGGGAGCGGCGGCACATAAACGGACACGGCGGGGACGGCGGCAAAGCTCAGCAACGGCGATCGGCTTGCGGCATTGGTCCGGCCCTTGATTTGGGCTCACGGTCACTTGGGGGAAAGAGAGAAAAGAGAGAGAAACGGTGGCTGGTGGTGGTGGTTTGGGGATGGTACGGCGGCTAGAGGGCGGTCCGGCATGGTGGTGGCGAGCGGCAGCACCGGCGTGGCTTCACGGTGGAAGAGGAAGAAGTTCACGGCAAAGAAAAAAAAAGGGGAAGGGGCTGATCGTGAAGATGAAGGAGAGAAGGGGGAGGAAGACCACATTCTTAACTCAAATAATATATTTTGACCAATTGCAGAAATGACCAAAACGCCCTTTACTCATATTTTTAATCTGACGGTCCCGATTCGATCTTATCTTGATTTGACGGCCGAGATCGATTCTTGCACAAAAATATCCAAGGGTATACTTGTAATTTTCCAAAAATCCAAGGATAAAATTGTCCAATCAAAATTTTAGGGCAAAATTACCAAAATGCCCTTTACCCTTAAAGCTTGCCCTTTAATAAATCCTAGGGGTATTTTGGTCACTTTCTCCGTTTCTTGTCCAAATCGAATTTTTCCGAAGGAATTAAGCACACTAAAAATTCACACGTGTCACGTGCAACGTCGTCCTAACGTTCTGTCGGGACTTTCTAATTTTTCGACGTCTAATTTGGGCAAAAATTCAATAATTAAATTCTATTAAACGCAACTCGAGCGTTTCTCGAGCTAACAGGCGGCTTGCTGGGGAAATTCGCAGAATCGACTAATGACTGATACTAAATCGAGTCACGTGCAAGTCCGTTCGGTGCGTGACGACCTTGGTTGTCATTAAAATCGCGAAGATCAATCACTTGATCCGAGGGGTACGATCGTTCGGTATAATTTCAGAATCATTCGTCAAGTCGTTTCGTGGTCCAACAGAATCACCCGCGATCCACTACTAGGACAGTGGCGAACTGACCCCTAACTATTCTTGGATCGACCAACAGTGGTTCAAAATATCACTTCCGCGATTTAATGGTCGAAATCCATTCACGATCGAATTTTCTTTAGTCGCACGAATTTAATTCCCCTATTAGCTTTTCCCTAATGGTTAGCATTCTCAGGAATAATTAGTTCCGGACGAGAATTTACTGCGAGCACATTTCATAAAACTCAGTTATTTCATAATTTTCAATTGGCGGAAATTTCGGAATGTCACAGTAAGTCAAAACCACACGCTAAAATTTTAATTTTAACAGTAATTCGAACAGCAGCTTTCCTGTTCGAATTTCATCTGTGGCCGACCATATTTTGGGTTAGAGAAATTTAGGATCTTTCAATACTTTGATAGAGCTTTCTTTTGACAGAAAGCTTACTTGAATCGGGGTTCGGTAGAGAGATATGGCGCAATGAAATTCGTAGCCCCAGTTAGAGAGACCATTTGTTGCACGAGTGGTTATTTGTTGCCGGAGTTTGAGCCCCAACTTCAAGGGAAGGGCATTTTCTTAAGGTCTTTGTCGACCTGTAATAACTCAACCCCAAAAATAGCGTCGCCTAGTAGTCTTAGTCGAAATTAGTTGGCACATAAATTTGACATTCAATTAATGCTTCTTTGATAGGATTTTGAAGCTTCCGAAGCGGCAACTTCTAATTTAGGCTTTTGTCAGATGTGAGGGGTGCTTATCTTTATTTTGAAATTGTAAACTCATGCCTTAAAAGTGACAAAAATTATATATATTATGAGTTATGAAAGGCATAGCACGACTTGATATTTACAAAAAAAAAGGGAAATTTTGATGTTTAGAGTATGATTGTTGCATAAAATTCAGATCAGGCATTTACTACCCTTGTCATGATTTGAAATGGAATAGCAAAGCATTTATTGGAAATAGTGGTGAATTGATTAGTTGTGAAATGTTTTGAGAAATACTTTATGAAACGTATTGAAAAAGGTAACAAGTACTGATTGTGAACCTGGATATAACATGTATTATGTTGTGAAATGTTACATATTTTGGTTTGTGAAATCGATTTATGATACGGATATGGGAATGATTTTGTGGATCTTAGGGATGATGTTAGCATATTGATGCCTATTATTGCTATGAACCCATTGAGGGGTTTGTGGGTATGCATACTATTTTATGATATCCATTTAGGTCGAGCCACCGGTTGATATTGGTAGAGACATAGTCAAGTGCATAATTTTTATTACCTTTGTCAAGGGGCATAAAGCATGACCATAGTTAGATGTTGAGCATTAAATTGATCAATGGAATGGACCATTGATGTGTGATTTCATATAGGTTGATCAATGGAATGGTCATCGATGCTACATATAAAGCTTTGTTGAAATGATATAATTCATTTATGATATAGTACCTTTGTTATATGATTGATTTAAGATTATTGAGTTTCTGGTATTGCTTTATAAATATGCATAGTGGATGCTCAATTTGTGTAGAATAACTTATTACTATTAACTAAGTTATGGTTGCTTACTCCATTCATCTAAAATATTTTTCAGGTTCTTTAGCTAGTGCCAAGTAAAAAGAGAGCGATATCGATGGGGAATTCTTGATAATTTAATTTTTTTGGTATGAGTTGAGATAGTTGGATATATGTATGGAGAGGTATTTGTTGAGGTTTTGTTTGTTAGTTTGGGAAATCCTATATTCTTGATGGATTTTAGAAACTTTGATTGTGTAGCTAACTCACTGTTTTATATATAAATAACAGGTTTATGTTAGTTTGCATTTGATGCTGCATCCTTTGAGTAGGAGTTGGGGTGTGACAGAATAAAGAAAATTTGATTGTACCCCCTTCTAAAAGAAAATATGAAAATAAAATGGATCTTCCTTACCAGTGACCTCGAGACACTTATTACACATATTTAAAGCGGAAACATTCGATTTTGAGAATATTAACTGTGCATATCACAGAGATAGTCAGTGCATTAGAATATGCAATTTTTTGTTATGTTGTTACTTTACAAGTGCCCTGTGGACACTTTTTAAATAAAGTTCACATAAGATTTATTCTAGTGCAAGCAAAGGGCATCAACCTAGTATAAAAGTGGATTAAACTCGCGCGAGGTTGAGCCATATAGCATGCTCATATGCGAAATCTCAGTAATTTATTTTTAATAATCACTTTAGCAATCTCTAACTCCACATCTCTATTCTTACACATATTTTGGTAAAAGATTTATAATCAATAAACTTTCATAATTCTTATGCAAATATATTTTACTCATATTCATATACTTTCATATGTCCCATATTTAACGAATAGTATTAAAAGATCAATCTCAAATTGAACTCATATTTGACAAATAAATATATTGAAAGATCAATGAAAAAATCCATCATCACAGAGCTATCTATCATATAATAGACTCATATTTGATAATAATCTATTAAAAAGATCATATTTGACAAACAAATAAAGCCAACATCGCATTATAGAGAAGATAACATTACAAAATCAATCTCACATTTAACCAATATTCAGCAAATAAACAATATTGAAATGAACCGGGACGTTACATTGTATTTATTTTTTCGCTCTTCGGCCAACAGCATTTTATGTTTCTTGTCGATCTAGATTCATGTACTTAAATCCAATTGCTTGCTCGATTTTCTAGCCATCAACTTCAAGAACCTCGAGATTGAGTGAGCGACTCATTCTAGACTTTGTTTCTAGGATCCAAGATCAACCAGGTACCATACTCGGTCCTCAACTGTTCTGCGAAGAATCAAAGTGGATGCATTAAGCATACATATTCAATGAATTTTCGACTTTTATGTGACGATTTACGGGTCCTAACCCGTCGCTGTGTTTAGTGTTGACTCTCCAAAGTCTTGCGGAGATAATGCCGGTCTTCTAAGAAGAATTCACTAAAACCTAGAGAATGAGACCGGTACTTGGTCATAGATTATTATGCTGCATCAACCACCCATTTATCTCTTGGTCCCCGCGATGATAACATCCTTTATTACAGGAATAACTTGTCAGCTAGTAAAAATGCATAGAAAAAGTATTTTGTCAAGAGTGTCATCATTTTTCATACCCCAAGGATATTATGGTAATGCCATTTGCTAAAAATATGTCTCGAATTTGAGTTCGAAAAAAAAATTTGATCTAAGTTGATTTCTTCATTTGAATATGTTTCCTAGTTTAAGTAGGTCTTCTATTTTGGGTCTAAATCATATTTATAAGTAGTGAGTCTTCTTTGTGAAAAGTATCCATGAGGCCACTTCTTCGTGAATTACACCCTCAAGCAATCTGAGACTGTTGAAGCCAATAAATCTTGTGGTAAGATTTGAGAATTCCTTTGAGAGATTGAAACATTATTTCATGAGAAATTATGAGGGGTAAACATTTTGTGAGTAGTTGGGTGTAATTGAGGACTAGGAAACATTGTGACTGTTTTAATTACGCAATTGTGGTGAAGATTTCTGTTTTTTCATTTGATCTATAATGAAAATATGTGTTGCTCTCCCCGTGGAATATATCCTACCGATTAAACCATATAAATCTGATGTTTGATTCATGACTTTTTCTATTTATTTTATTATTCTTTCTCTTGGTTTTCTACAACAGGATTACAAATCGCAAGTCATATCACAAGCAATAACTTGGACAGCACCAATGGGCTACTAGGGTCATTAATTATGTTTTGGAAATTTAAACATTTCTATTTGAAACCCACCCATCAGTGGCCGCGTTGGTTTGCGCTCAGTTCATTTCACGAGAGGTCCTGGGTTCAAACTCGCCCATCGGTGATTTAAGTGGGGGGTCGTGGCGGTGGGATGCTGCGCTAGCCCCTCTCGAGGACTAGTTGGGCATCACCGCTGGTTTGAGCCCTAGCTCGCCGGCCGCGCGGACACCTCGGTTATAAAAAAAAAACATTTCTATTTGAAGTACGTCGCTTTCTTAAAACATGTCCTTTTCAAGTTTGAAAATTCTCTAATATGTGTTTTTCTTACTGTTAGTAATCTTAACTAGTGTCCCAAAGAAATTGCTAACAACAACCTTATAATAAAGATTGAAAAAAAAAACCGTGCAAGTGGATTAACATTCACGGAAAAACTAAAGGTAGTTTCATAACGAACTAATGTTTAGTTTACTGATATCTACCCATAGCAAGAACAAAAACTACATAAGCAATTACGAAATACAATAATTCATATCATAAAGAAGGTTTATTGAAAAAAAAAATGAAATGGTTTTAATAAACTGAAATCAAGATCATGCAAAAGCTTTCAAGTTGGAACTTTATGAAAATTTCGAATATGTAGAATTGACAGCACCCTCAAGATCTGATCAAATCGAACGTATGGACCGGACTACTTAAATTTGATGGTGACTTATTTGAATGGGCCAATAAGACCAAAATGTAATTCAATGACATGACATCTTAATTAGAGTAATAACATCATAAATGCCCTTTGGGTATTATATCTTATTCAATTTTAATGGATGAAATCGAGAGCATAATGAGTACTTCTATAACGAGATGCATCGTTGCCGAGGTTTAGTGGCATAAGTTGAGACACACTTCCGTTATCGAGCTCAAGGTAACTTTATTTGTGTAAAGCTTGAAATTGGCTTGAAGTTGATTTAGTTTTCAGTGAATTCAAGCCCGAGTATTTGACTCTACATTAGAAAGTAAATTTATTTTGAGGTCAAATCAAACTCGAGTAAGAATTATGAAAATCAGATCCTTTGTCTAGGTATTCTATTTATAGTTTGATTATCTGCATGCGCTCAAATATAATTCAACTGCTCGATTAGCTAGGCTGCATAGCAAGATACTCAAGTCAAGAATTTTCAAGCTTGAACTTGGCCCAATTAAGAACTTTTTACTTGAACTCAGCAAGATTTTATTAATCAATCTCAGGTATCTCATAAATAGCTTGATTAATTTCCGTTCCTATGTGTGACCTCTTCTTTTTACATACCTCGGAAGCATTATCGTTGGACTTTTACTATCAAAAAGTAGGTATTAAATTCGTATGAACAAGATGCATACATCGAGTTAGGGAATGGGTGACCACTGGGTTTCCCTTTTCTCCACCATGAATAATAGGAGAAGAAGCCCATAAATACTCCAAACTAGTGTGGTGTCTTTTCAAGGTAACAAGAAATGGCACTCGCCTTGTTGGGGAATAAATTAGAACTTTTGTATAGTACTTTTTTAGTGAAAATATTTTTTTGGTACCACTATTATTCTTAAAATTCATTGTGTTCAATCAAATTTCCTATAATCAAAGGTAAAACAAAAAATAACACGTGTCATCTCAGTTATATTGTAAGTCACAACCACACACTAAAATTTTAATTCAAACAGCAATTCGAACAGCAATTTGAACAGCAGCTTTCCTATTCGAATTTCATCTCTGGCCGATCATAGTTCGGGTTAGAGAAATTTAGGATCTTTCAATACTTTGAAAGAGCTTTCTTTTGACAAAAAAACTCGTTAGAATCGGAGATCGGTAGAAAGATATGGCACGATGAAATTCGTAGCCCAAGTGCGAAAGACTGCTTGTCGCACGAGTGGTTATTTGTTGCGCTAGTTTGAGCCCCAACTCCAAAGGAAGGGCATTTTCTTAAGGTCTTTGTCGACCCATAATGATTCAACCCCAAAAATAGCATCGCCTAGTAGAGTCTTAGTTGAAATTAGTTGGCACTTAAATTTGACATCCAGTTAATGCTTCCTTGATAGGATTTTGAAGCTTTCTGAGCAGCGTAACTTCTAATTTAGGCTTTGGGTCAATTGTGAGTGGTTGTTATCTTTATTTTGAAATTGTAACCTCATGTCTTAATAGTGACAAGATTATATATATAATGAGTTATGAAAGGCATAGCACAACATGATATTTATAATAAATAAAAAAGGGAAAATTGATGTTTAGAGTATGCTTGTTGTGTAAAATTCAGATAAGGCATTTACAGCCCTCGTGATGATTTGAAATGGAATAGCAAAGCATTTATTGAAAATAGTAGTGAATTGATTAATTGTGAAATGTTTTGAGAAATACTTTATGAAAGGTATTGAAAAAGATTATATGTATTGATTCTCAACCTAGTTATAACATGTATTCTGTTGTGAAAGGTTATATGTTTTGGTTTGTGAAATCGATTTATGATATGGATACTGGAGTGATTTTGTAGATTTTAGGGATGATGTTAGCATATTGATATTCATTATCTCTGTGAACCCATTGAGAGGTTTGTTGGTATGCATACTATTTTAGAATATCCTTTTAGGTCGAGCCACCGGTTGATATAGGTAAAGACCTAGCCAAGAAGAAAATCTTGGTAACCTTTGTCACGAGGCATAAAATGTGATCATAGTTGGATATTAAGCACTAAATTGATTAATGAAACGAACCACTGATGTGTGATTTGATACACATTGATCAATGGAATGGTAATTGATGTTACATATAAAGTTTTGTTGAAATGATATAATTCATTTATGATATGTTACCTATGTTATATGATAGATTTAGGATTATTGAGTTTATGGTATTGCTTTACAAATATGCATAGTGGATGCTCGATTTGCGTAGAATAAATTTGTACTATTAACTAAGTTATAAATTCTTACTCCATTCATCTCAAATATTTTCAGGTTCTTCAGCTAGCACCAAGTGGGATAAGAGCGATATTGACAAGGAATTCTTGGTAGTTTAATTTTTGGGTATGAGTTGAGATAGTTGGATATATGTATGAAGAGGTATTTGTTGAGGTTTGTTTGTTAGTTTGGGAAATTCTATATTCTTGATGGATTTTAAAAACTTTGATTGTGTAGCTAGCTCACTGTTTTATCATATATAACAGGTTATGTTAGTTTGAGTTTGATGTTGCATCTTTCGAGTATGAGGACGGTCGTGTCATTCAATTATTTTTGTAGGAGTTGGGATGTGACATTCCGAATTTCGGCCCATTTTTGGGATTTATAAAACGTGTAATTCGTCAGTGCGCTTATAATAAAATCTCACCCGGAACTAATTACTCTTGGGTCATTATTTTTAAATTAGAGATTTCGCTAGAATCGCACTCGATCGAATTTGGCCGTTATTTAGAGCCCAAACTTTGATGTCGAATTTCTCGGAGTTTCGGGATGAATTTAATTGGACGGTATCAATATTATTATGGCCAGCCTTGAGATTGCCTGGGATATGTGGAAAGTGAAATTTTGATCGGATGTAGATTTGGACTAGTAGACCTCTCTCGTAGTGTGTTTTAGGTTATTTTCTTTTAGCCCTTTTTCCTGTTTATTAATTAGGATTTTCGTGGACCATTGGATCATTTTTGGGTTCGAATCATGACCGTTGGATCACGATCGAGTACGTTGACTTTCTCTCTCTCTCTCTCTCCCCCACGTCTGCGCCCGTCCCCCCCTCTCTCTCTCTCTCCCCCACTCCCCCATGCAACGTCCCTTCCCCCCTTCTCTCTCTTCTTCTTCACTTCTTCTTCACTTCTTCTTCTTCCTTCGTTCTTGCTTCGCCCGACTGCCCGGACGTCCTGCTTGCTGCTCGTCGCCCACCGCTATGTGCCGCTGCCGTCGCCAGCCAGCTAGCCGCCACGCCTATCACGGCCCAGTACTGCTCAGCCCGTCCGCCGCGTCGCCGCCGTTGCCGGTTCACCCCCCTCAGCCCCATCCTCCCCGAGCTCCTCTCCCCTTTGTCCAGCTCGCCAGTCACCACCGCACGCCACCCTGCCGGCCGCCGCTACTCTCACCACGAATATCCTGGCCCCCTTTGCCACTGACCGCCGCCGTGCCGCCGCTGGCTCGCGCCCACTCAGCCCCAACCCCTCTCTCTCTCGCCATCACCGCCCCCTGCTGACCTCACCCTCCCCTTCGACCTGTCGCCATGCTAGCTCGCCGGGACCAGCTCGCCAGCCAGCTAGCCCAGCCCCCGACCAAGTCACCCAGGCCGTAGTCGAGCCGTTGCCCGCTCAGCCTAGACCACTCGCCAGTCCAGCTCGCCCGTCCAGCCCAGCCACTCGCCCGTCCAGCCTGGTCACTCACCCGTCCAGCCCGCTAGCTCGCCTGCCTCCCAGTCGTCGCCCGCCCATGCCCGTTCGCTCGCCCGACCATTTGCCCGTGCCTGGTCGAGTGCCTTGCTCCTGGCCGAGCGCCGTGCCCGTGGCCGAGGGCCATGCCGAGCACCTTGCCCGTGGCCGATCGCCGTGCCCGTTGTGTGCCGAGCCCAGCACTGTTCACCCCAGCCATTTCGGGCCTAGCCGATTTTTTCCTAGCCAAACTTAGGTAAGTGACTTCCTAAAACCTACTTAGTATAATGGGTATTTTTAGACTTGTTAGAATGTGATTAGGGGGAAGTAGGTATTAAATTAGACATGGATTAGTTAAATTGAATGTGCTCAATTTATGGATTATTGTTGTGGTGATTGTGTGGCTAAATTAGTGATTGAATGAGATGGATGACATGACCGAGTTGTCGTGGTGTTTATGAGTGAAATGGAATATTTGAATGTGCCGGCTTTAATGTCGGATCGATAGGCTGATGTAGAGGCATGACTTAAATTGGGTGTTATGGTGTGTCAAATTGACATTGGTGAAAGTTTAGTAATTTGAATCTGAATGGTACGACTGAGGAAATGGTGAATTTTGTGTTGTGGTGCATGTGCATGAGAAAAATCCGGATTGATCGAATGGTTGAGCCTGAGACGCAGTAGCGCGGGTAGTGAGATTGAGCCTGAGGCGTAGTAGCGCGAGCAGTGAGATTGGGCATGAGGCGCAGTGGCGCGGGCAGTGAGAATGGACCTGAGGTGTAGTGGCGCGGGTCGTGAGAAAGATGTTCGGCCACGCATGCGAATTGAGTCTTATTGAATTGATTGAATGTACGTGATTATGGCGTTTGAGTGGCGGTGTTATGTTCTTGAATTACTATTGCTTTATGGTGGATAGTCTAATATGCAGAGTTGGCACGTAGTTCAAGGCGAGGTAAGTATGTTGTGTGAAATTGATTATGTTGGCTGGTGGATTGCACGTTAGACTTGTCTGGGTACGCATTGACCTAAGTAGGGTATAGGTTGTCTGCTTATTGAGATTTATTCTCATTGCTGTAATGCAAAAATTTTCAGTTCCTCGACCTTGAACATGTCGCCACCTAGGCATTTTAGGGTTCCCATGCATACGGTGCATGAGGAGACCGAGTATCCAGGATTAAATCTGGATGAGACGTACATTAGGCATCTTACCACTGTTTGGGTAGACGTGGGACTAGAGGAGCTGGAACGCCATACCTATTTGGCTTGGTCCCATCGGGTCGGGTTGGTAAATACTGGGCCAATCCGGGGTTGTGAGAGGTTGCAGCATGCTAACGAGGGTGCGGTAAATTGGGAGCCTTGGGACAAGTTTACTCCCGATGGCGAGGTGACAGATCCCGACAGTTCGCCGGAGAACCCTGGTCCAGAACCAGCGCCCGTTCCAAAGCCTGAACTCAAGCCCGTATCGGAGCCCGAACTCGAACCTATGGCCCCTACAAACCTCGAGCTTGAAGAGGAATCCGAGCCCGAGTCCGAGCCCGAGTTCGAGCCTATGGTGTTCGAGCATGAAGAGGAGCCGATTGAGATCAACTCGGACACAGAGTCAGAACCTTTAGGGTCCTATTCGGATTGGCGCCGTAGAGATGTTTAGGAGTTAGGCCTGAAAACCTTTTTGGTAGAATCCTTTTTTGTGTAGTTAGTAGTCTACCCGGCCACCTGTCCCTTTTTGATGACGAAGGTGGATTTTAACCCTAGAGGCCTAATGTATGAATATTTGGGATTTCAAGCTAATGTTATGCGTTTATTGATTCACATTTTTTCTACCCTGTTGTCATTATTTACTGTCTGGGATGTTTAAATTTCGCTTCCGCCTGTGTACAACTTTAGGTGTTTCATTTAGGTTGGCGACGCGTCTTGAAACGTCGCGATCAATACGACCTTCGAAGGGGTGTCACGAGCCCATCGGGGTTCGGAACGTGACACCCCGATTGATTTGGTATCATAGCAAGGTCAGCTCGATCCAAGTTGGTCGAAACCTAGAGTGATAAGGAGCGATGACTTTGGGGTAGCCAGTTAGGGAGACTTGTGTGCCATGTGTACCCCAGACTACGTGATTGTGGTTGCTGATTGATTTTATGCAATATTATGTGAGATGCAAGAGCGCCAGGACTTGAGGTAAGTGCACGAATTATGTTGGCTGAGATTGATTGATGTATGTGATTGGCTGTCTGCTTAGCAAATTGTTGTTGTAATTTATTGCCTAGGGCTTTAAACTGGTGTAGTTGGCCTAGGTTTCTAATTCCTGCGTGGAATTATAGCAAGTGAGCTTCTGTGAGAATTAGGAAGATGAGTAGTCGAGGTCGAGGTAGAGGTCAAGGTCGAGGTCATGTAGCCCCGTTAGCTGGAGTTATGGAGGATCCTAGGGTGGATGAAATCTAGAGAGCGCTCGAGGAAGCGGGAATATTATCGGGTAGACAAACGGGGAAAAGAAGTGCTAATGTCGCCGCTGCAGCTACCAGCGAGATTATTGGGAATAATGGAGGCTAGGGGAATAATGTGATTGGTGAAAATCCTGGTCCAATATGAGTAAATGTGATCACGCCAATGTCCAAGCTAGTAGAACAATTTTTGAGGTTGAAGCCCCCGAAGTTTGATGGGAGAAGTGATGCTGAAGCTGCCCTAAGATGGGTGGAAGAGCTAAAAAAAGGCTTTCGAGGTGCTAGGATGCACTGAGGAAGAGAAGGTAACACTAGCAGTCTACCAACTTCAGAGCAATGCAAGTGATTTGTGGAGGGCCACCAGAGGTCAAGTATTCCCCACTGATACTACTCCGAATTGGACCATCTTTACTGAGATCTTCAATGGCAAGTACTTCTTGGAAAGCGCCTAAGAGCAGAAACTGATGGAATTTATGAGACTTCATCAGGGTCAGATGTCAGTGAATCAGTATGAAGCTGAGTTTGCAAGATTGTCCAAATTTGCCCCCAGAATGATGGAGGACTAAACGGACAAAGTTAGGAGGTTCCGGGATGGGCTGAAGCCGAACCTTCGCAATCAGATAATTTTATTAAACTTGAAAGGCTATCATGAGATCTATAAGAGGGCCCAGATAATTGAGCGAGACAAACGGATCGGGCTGCCGCTTCTGGATCGTAGTATGCCTCGACTAAGGACAACGGTCAATTTGGGAAAAGACCTATGGCAGGAAATAGTCGTTTTGTCCCTCCCGTTCGGAGAAATATCGAGAAGCCAAACCGTTATCAGAACTCCCCGTGTAGGCTGTGTGGAGGAAGACATGAGAATGGACATTGCCCAAATAAGGGTAGAGCATGTTTTACATGTGGTGGAAGGGGCCACTAGATGAGGGATTGTCTTAACAATAGGCAGGCCAGGTCACCTGCACTACTACCACCGCCACCCCGGAATGGAAATTAAATTGGAGCCATCCAGCCAGCCAACCAAAATAGGCCGCCGGCCTAAGGACGAGTGTATGCAATGGCAAGGAAGGAAGCTGAGGACGCGCTTGGCATGGTCACAGGTACGGTCTCTCTCTGTGATCATGATGCATATGCCTTGTTTGATCCGAGGACATTGCATTCATTTATATCTGAGCAATTCGTTAAATTATCTAGGATTAAGCCAAAATCGCTTGACGTTATGCTATGTGTGACTACTCCGCTAAATGATAAAGTGTTGATTGCGTTTGGATGTTCCAATTATAAGATAGTAATTGGCGATAGGGAAGGAAGAATAGATTTGACGGTTTTATCTATACATGACTTTGATGTGATTATCGATATGAACTGGCTAGTCAAACAGAGAGCTGTTATGGACTGTAGTAGCAGGATGATCCAATTCAATCCAGTTAGACATCCTAGATTCGAGTTTGTGGAAAACCAAGGAGGAACCTCGATTCCTTGGATTTCGTTGCTTGAGGTAACAAAATTGTTAGATGAAGGGTGTCAAGGATTTCTAGCAAATGTAGTTGATTCGCCGGATGGAGAGCCGAGGTAAAAGACACAGCCGTGGTGTGCAATTTTCTCAATGTTTTTCCTCAAGAATTGCCGGGACTGCCACCTGATAGAGAAGTGGAGTTCATGATTGAGTTAGCCCCAGGGACGGAACCGATCTCGAAAGCACCTTATAGGATGTCACTGTCGGAATTGAAGGAATTAAAAGTCCAAATGCAAGAGTTATTGAATAAAGGCTTCATTTGCCCGAGTGTGTTTCCATAGGGAGCGCCAGTATTATTCGTAAGGAAAAATAATGGATCATTGAGGTTGTACATTGACTATAGACAACTGAACCAGGTGATCATTAAGAATAAGTACCCATTACCAAGGATTGATGACATGTTTGATCAGTTACAAGAGGCGTCAGTGTTTTCTAAGATCAATTTGAGGACTGGCTATCAACAATTAAGGATCAAGAAGGAGGACGTGCCGAAGTCGGCATTTAGGACGAGGTATGGACACTATGATTTTACGGTGATGCTATTGGACTAACAAACGCCCCTGCAGCCTTTATGGATTTAATGAATCGGGCATTCAAGGAGTTTCTAGATCAATTTGTGATCGTGTTCATAGACGATATTCTGGTGTATTCGAAGAGTTCCGCCAAGCATGAGATACATTGGAAAAGGTTCTACAGACCTTGAGAGAACATGCACTCTATACTAAGTTCAGTAAGTGTGAATTATGGCTTCATCGAGTGACGTTCTTAGGACATGTGATATCCAGAGAAGGAATTGTGGTGGACCTGACAAAGATTGAAGCCATCACGAATTGGCTGAGATCGACAACAGTAACTGAGGTTCGAAGCTTCTTGGGTCTAGCAGGTTATTATAGATGCTTCGTGGAAAGGTTTTCGGCATTAGCGACACCGTTGATGCGGTTATTAAAGAAGGAGACGAGGTTTGAATGGATGGATAAGCACGAAAAGAGCTTCCAATAATTAAAACAGAGGTTGACGACCGCGCCAGTATTGACGATCCCATCAGGTCCGAGAGGATATGAGATTTACAGTGACGCATCGTTAAGAGGATTGGGATGCGTGCTAATGCAACACAGAAGAGTAGTGGCATACACATCGCGACAATTGAGGTCACATGAGCAAAATTATCCGACACATGACTTGGAGTTGGCCGCGATTATTTTTGCTCTTAAAATTTGGAGACACTACCTATGTAGGGAGAAATTTCAGATTTATAAGGACCATCAAAATTTAAGATACTTGTTCTCCCAGAAAGAACTAAACATGAGACATCGTCGTTAGATGAAACTCCTTAAGGACTATGATTGCGATATTATGTATCACCTTGGAAAAGCTAATAAAGTAGAGGATGCACTGAGCCGGAAATCGAGCATTGCACATATGATGGTCAAAGAATGGACTCTGTTGGAGGGAGTTTGGGATTTGGAATTTAAGTTTGAAGTGAGTCATGTCTCGAGTCTGCTTGCAGAATTGAGGATTGAGCCAGAAATCTAGACTAAGATTAAGGCTTTACAATCGACAGACCCGAAGATTCAAAAGATTTTGAGTATGGATGTCACAAAAAGGAAATCGGATTTTCAAGTATCCGAGGATGGGATTCTAAAGTTCCATGGACAGTTATGTGTACCCAGTGATACAGAACTAAGGGAAGAGATTTGTCTGAAGCACACCGTAGCAATTATAGTATTCATCTGGGTAGTACGAAAATATATCAGAATTTGCGATAACATTATTGGTGGAACGGCATGAAAGTGGATGTAGCCAAGCAAATGGCTAAGTGTTTAACATATCAGCAAGTGAAGGCGCAACATTACAAGTCAGGTGAAATGTTGCAACCATTGAAAATTTTCGAATGAAAATGGGAACACATCACGATGGACTTTGTAATAGGATTACTGAGAAGTCAAAGGGGTCATGATTCGATTTGGGTGGTAGTCGACCGATTGACAAAATCAACACATTTTCTACCAGTGCGAAAGGACTTCACCTTGAAAAGGTATGCCTAGATTTACGTGCGACAAATAGTCCATCTGCACGGAGTGCCAATGACAATCACTTCATACCGTAATCCTAAATTTACTGCCGCCTTTTGGAAAAGTCTTCATACGGCATTAGGAACGAAATTACAGTTTAGCACGGCCTATCATCCCCAAACGGATGGCCAGTCTGAAAGGACGATTCAGACTTTGGAAGACATGCTGCGAGCGTGTGTTTTGGATTTTAAAGGTAGTTGGGAGGAACGGTTGCATTTGGTTGAATTTGCCTACAACAATAGCTACCAGCAGAGTATCAGAATGGCACCATTTGAAGCACTTTATGGCAGAGCTTGCAGAACACCGGTTTGTTGGGATGAAGTGGGTGAGAGGAGCATCACGGGTCCCGAGTTAGTTCAGCAGTCAATCAAAACAGTCAAGGTGATTCGAGACAGGCTTAAGACCGCTCAGATCCATCAGAAAAATTATATAGACCGGAGACGTAGGCATTTGAAATTTCAAGTGGGGGACCACATTTTCCTCAAAGTATCACATATGAGAGGATTGTCATGATTTGGTAAGAAAGGGAAGTTGAGCCCGAGGTACGTGGGCCCATTCGAGGTCTTAGAGAGAATTGGCACCTTGGCCTATCGTCTCGCGCTACCGCCAAATTTGTCTCAAGTGCATAATGTATTCCATGTGTCGATGTTAAGAAAGTATGAACCAGACCCGACCCACGTGCTGAATTATGAGAAAATAGATGTGGACGACAAAGTGTTGTACGTGGAAAAGCCAATATAGATTGAGGACAGAGTGGAGAGAGTGTTGTGGAACAAGATAATTCCGATGGTCAAGATGATTTGGGAGCACCATGAAATTGAAGGTGCGACGTTGGAAAGCGAAAAGTTGATGCGACACCAATACCCCCATTTATTTGAATAGTTGGGTTGGATTGTAAATTTCGAGGACGAAATTTTTGTAAGAAGGGAAAAGTTGTGACATTCCGAATTTCAGCCTATTTTTGGGATTTATAAAACTTGTAATTTGTCAGTGCGTTCATAATAAAATCTCACCCGAAACTGATCACTCTTGGGTTATTATTTTTAAATTAGAGATTTCGCTAGAATCGCACTTGATAGAATTTGGCTATTATTTAGAACCCAAACTTTGGTGTCGAATTTCTCAGAGTTCCGAGATGAATTTAATTGGACGGTGTCAATATTATTATGGCCAATCTCGAGATTGCTCGGGATATGTGGAGAGTGAAATTTTGACCGGTTGGACTAGTATACCTCACTCGTAGTGTGTTTTGGACTATTTTCTTTTTGCCCTTTTTTCTATTTATTAATTAGGATTTTCGTGGACCGTTGGATCGTTTTTGGGTTCAAATCGTGACCGTTGGATCGCGATCGAGTACGTTGACTCTCTCTCTCTCTGTGCCACGTCTGCACCCGTCCCCTCCCCCACTGCGCCCGTCCCTTCTCTCTCTCTCTCTCTCTCCCCCACTCCCCCATGCAACGTCCCTTCCCCCCTTCTCTCTCTTCCTTTCTTTTCTTCTTCTTCTCTTTTTCTTCTTCCTTCCTTCTTATTTCGCCCGACTACTCAAACGTCTTGCTTGCTGCTCGCCACCCACTGCCACGCGCCGCCGCCGTTGCTAGCTAGCATGCCGCCGCGCCTGTCACGGCCTGGTGCTGCTTAGCCCGTTCGCCGCATCGCCGCCATCGCCGGTTCACCCCCCTCGGTCCCAGCATCCCCGAGCTCCTCTCCCCTCTATCCAGCTCGCCAGTCGCCGCCGCATGCCACCGTGTAGGCCGCCGCTACTCTCACCGCCACCACTATCCGGCCCCCCCTTGTCACCGACTGTTACCGTGCTGCCCTGTCGCCGCCTTCTGCCTCCTCAGCCCCGGCCTCTCTCTCTCTCTCGCCATCACCGCCCCCGGCTGACCTCCCCCTCCCCTATGGCCCGTCGCCATCGCCGCCGCATTGCCATGCCAGCTCGCCGTCCAGCCAGCCCAGCCCCCAGCCAAGTCGCCCAAGCCGTGGCCGAGCCGTTACTCGCTCAGCCCAAGCCACTCGCCCGTCCAGCTCGCCCGTCCAGCCGGCCAGCTCGCCCGTCGCCCAGCCGTCGACCGCCCGTGCCCGCTCGCCCGCTTGCTCGCCAGGCCATTTGCCCGTGCCTGGGTGAATGCCTTGCTCGTGGCCGAGCACCGCGCCCGTGGCCGACCGCCGTGCCTGTGTGTGTACCGAGCCCAGCACTATTTACCGGGGCCATTTCAGGCCCCAGCCAATTTTTCCTGGGCCAAACTTATGTAAGTGACTTCCTAAAACCTACTTAGTATAATGGGTATTTTTAGATTTGTTTAGGGTGTGATTAGTACCGGATTAGGGATTAAATTAGGCGTGGATTAATTAAATTGAATGTGCTCAATTTATGGATTATTGTGGTGGTGATTGTGTGGCTAAATTAGTGATTGAATGAGATGGGTGACATGACCGAGTTGTCGTGACGTTTGTAGGTGAAATGGAATATTTGAATGTGCCAGCTTTAATGTCGGATTGACAGGCTAATATGAAGAGCATGACTTGAATTGGGTGTTATGGTGTGTCAAATTGACATTGGTGAAAGTTTGGTGATTTGAATTTGAACGGTATGACTGAGGAAATGGTGAATTTTGTGCTGTGGTGCATGTGCATGAGAAAAGCCCGGCTTGATCGGAGGGTTGAGCTTAAGGCGCAGTAGCGTGGGCAATGAGATTGAGCCTGAGGCGCAGTGGCGCGAGTAATGAAGAATGGACTTGAGGCGCAGTGACGTGGGTCGTGAGAAAGATGTTCGGCCATGCATGTGAATTGAGTGTGATTGAATTGATTGAATGTACGTGGTTATGGCGTTTGAGTGGCGGTATTATGTTCTTGAATTACTATTGCTTTATGGTGGATAGTCTAATATGCAGAGTTGGCACGTATTTCGAGGCGAGGTAAGTATGTTGTGTGAAATTGATTGTGTTGGCTAGTGGATTGCACGTTAGACTTGTCTGGGTACGCATTGGCCTAGGTGGGGTATAGGTTGTCTGCTTATTGAGATTTATTCTCATTGCTGTAGTGCAATTATTTTTAGATCCCCGACTTTAAGCATGTCGCCACCTAGGTGTTTTGGGGTTCCTATGCATACGGTGCACGAGGAGACCGAGTATCCAGGACTGAATCTGGATGAGACATGCATTAGGCATCTTACCACTGTTTAGGTAGACGTGGGACTAGAGGAGCTGGAACGCCATACCTATTTGGCTTGGTCCCATCGAGTCGGATTGGTGAATACTGGGCCAATCCAGGGTTTTGAGGGGTTGCAGCATGCTAATGAGGGTGCGGTAAATTGGGAGCCCTAGGACAAGTTTACTCCCGATAGCGAGGTGACGGATCCCGACAGTTCACCAGAGAACCGTGGTCTAGAACCAGTGCTCGTTCCAGAGCTTGAACCCGAGCTCGTACCGGAGCCCGAACCTAAGCCTATGGCCCCTACAAACCTCGAGCTTGAAGAGGAATCCGAGCCCGAGCCCTAGCCCGAGCTCGAGGAGGAGCCTATGGTGTCCGAGCATGAGAAGGAGCCGATCGAGATCGACTCGGACACGGACACGGAGTCAGAACCTTCAGGGTTCAATTCGGATTGGGCGCCGAAGGGATGTTTAGGAGTTGGACCTAGAAACCGTTTTGGTAGAATCCCTTTTTGTGCAGTTAGTAGTCTACCCGGCCACCTGTCCCTTTTTTATGACGAATGTGGATTTTAACCCTAGAAGCATAATGTATGAATATTTGGGATTTCAAGCTAATGTTATGTGTTTATTGATTCGTGTTTGTTCTATCCCGTTGTCATTATTTATTGTATAGGATGTTTAAATTTCGCTTCCGCATGCGTACGACTTTGGGTGTTTCGTTTGACGCGTCTTGGGATGTCGCGATCAATACGACTTTCGGAGGGGTGTCGCAAGCCCGTCGGGGTTCAGGGCGTGACATGGGATGTGACAAGATAAAGACAATCTTATTGTACCCCCACCTAAATGAAAATGTGAAAATAAAATGGATCTTCCTTATGAGTGACCTTGAGACACTTGTTAAACATGTTTAAAGCGGAAACATTCGATTTTGAGAATATTAATTGTGCATATCACAGAGATAATTAGTGCATTAGAATACACAATTTTTTGCTCTGTTTTTACTTTACAAGTGCCCCATGGACACTTTTTAAATAGAGTTCGCATAAAATTTATTCTCGTGCAAGCAAGGGGCATCAACCTAGTATAAAAGTGGGTTAAACTCGCACGAGGTTGAGCCATATAGCATGCTCACGTGCAAAATCTCAGTAATTTATTTTTAATGATCACTTTAGCAATCTCTAACTCTACATCTCTAATCTTACACATATTTTAGTAAAAGATTTATAATTAATAAACTTTCATAATTCTTGTGCAAATATATTTGACTCGTATTCATATACTTTTATATGTCCCATATTTAATGAATAATGTATTAAAGATCAATCTCATATTGGAAATTATATCTGAGAAATAATTATATCAAATGATCATTCTCAAATTGAACTCATATTTTACAAATAAATATATTGAAAGATCAATGAAAAAATCCATCATCACAGAGCTATCTATCACATAATTGACTCATATTTGATAATAATCTATTAAAAAGATCAATCTCATATTAGGATCATATTTGACAAACAAGTAATGCCAACATCGCATTATGGAGAAAATAACATTACAAAATCAATCTCATATTTAACCAATATTCGGCAAATAAACAATATTAAAACGAGCTGGGACGTTACATTGTATTTTTTTTTTTTTTTGCTCTTCGGCCATCGGCAATTTATGTTTCTTGTCAATCTTGATTCATGTATTTTAAATCCACTTGCTCGCTCGATTTTCTTGCCATCAACTTCAAGAACCTGGAGATTGAGTGAGCGACTCATCCTAGACTTCGTTTCTAGGATCCAAGATCAACCACATACCTTACTTGGTCCTCAACTGTTTGCAAGAAGTCAAAGCGGATGCATTAGGCATACATATTCAATGAATGTTCGACTTTTATGTGACGATTTACAGTCCTAATTTGTCGCTGTGTTTAATGTTGACTCTCCAAAGTCTTGCGGAGATGATGCCGGTCTTCTAAGCCAAAATCGTTAAAAACTAGAGAACAGGACCCGTACTTGGTCGCAGATTATTATGCTGCATCAACCACTTATTTATTTCTTGGTCCCCACGACGATAACATCCTTTATTACAGGAATAATTTGTCAACTAGTAAAAATGCATAGAAAAAGTCTTTTGTCAAGAGTATCATTATCCTCATTTTTTATGCTCCAATGATGACACGAATCGTTGAAAATATATCTCAAGTTTGGGCCAGAAAAGAATCCAAAAAAGAACACATGGTCTAAGTAGGTTTTGTCGTTTGAATATGTTTCCTAATTTGAGTAGGTCTCCTATCTTGGGTCTAAATCTTATATATAAGAAGTGAGTCTTCTTTGTGAAGAGTATCTAAGAGGTTGTTTCTTCGTGAATTACACCGTCAAGCAATCCAAGATGAATTTTTTTTGTGAGATTGAGAGATTATTTCATGAGATATTGTGAGGGGTAAGCATTGTGTGAATAATTGGGTATAATTAGAGACTAGGAAACATTATAAGTATTTGAATTACTCGATTGTGATTGTAATATCTATTTTATCACTTAATCTATAATGGAATCATGTGTTGCTTTACCCGTGAAGGAGGTCTCACTAATTGATTCACGTAAATCTGATGTTCGAATTATCTACCTTTTCTATTTATTTTATTATTATATCTCTTGGTTTTTTGCAACATGAATTGATAGTAAATCGAGACCAGAGACAAAACATGTTGGGAAAACCCCCTATGATATTTTGATGATGCCAACACTATCTTTGTTTTAATATTTACTTGGCAAATGTAGATATTTTTCCTGATGAAGGGATGATAACATCAAAAAGATTGTGATAGTATCAATGGTCCCCTCAACTACAATGGAAGGATGTTTACAAAGATAAGGACCTTGAAAAGAGGAGGAGAACAAGTCTTATAGAACGAAGTGTTGTTAAGGACATGGAGGTACCGTAATCAAGTGATCATCTAATAAAGCCTTGGTAAGCTGATATACTCGAGAGGACCAGTGGTTAATAGATCGCAAGTCATTTCGCAAGAAATAACTTGGACACCACCAAGGAGGAACTAGGATCATTAATGATGTTTTGGAAATGTAAACATTTTTATGGAAGTACTTCACTTTCGTCAAACATGTCTTTTTCAAGTTTGAAAATACTCTAATATGTGTTTTTATTACTGTGAGTAATCTTAACTAGTGTCCCAAAGAAATTGCTAAGAACACCCATATACTAAAGATTGATTAAAAAAAACGTGCAAGTGGATTAACATTCGACAGAAAATCTAAAGGTAGTTTCATAACGAGCTTGTGACATTCCGAATTTTAGCCCATTTTTGGAATTTATAAAACAGGTATTTCATCAGTGCGCTTATAATAAAATCTCGCTCGAAACTGATAACTCCTGAGTTATTCTTTTCAAATTAGAGATTTCGCTAAAATCGCACTCGATCGAATTTGGCCGTTATTTAGAGCCCAAACTTTGGTGTCGAATTTCTCGGAGTTCGGGGATAAATTTAATTGGACGGTGTCGATATTATTGTGGCCAACGTCGATGTTGTCAGGAATAGTGGAAAAGTGAATTTTTGACCGGCTGCGGATTTGAACTAGTAGACCTCCCTCAGGGTAGTTTGATTTAATTAATTTGGCCTTTATCCCTTATTATATTCTAGGATTAATTTGGACCGTAGGATCGTTTTCAAACTTGAATTCCGGCCGTTGGATCACACTCATTATTTGACTTTCTCTCTCTCTCCTCCTCTTTTCCCGCTCACGTTTCCCTTTATCCCGTCTGTCCTCTCTCTCTCTCCCCTCCCTCCCATCACGTTCTCTTTCTCCTCTCTCTCTCTCTTGCCCCGATCGTTCTTCTTCCTCTTCACCGCCACTGCCCTGCTTCCCTTTCGGCTTAGCCCGCCGCCGTCGCTCAGTACCGCCACTCACCGGTTGAAGTCGCCACTCGCCAATCGCTTGCCGGAGCCGCCGCTCGCCAATCACTCGCCGGTCGCTCACGTCGTTGCTACCTCCCACCCTTGTTCAGACTGAGCTTCTGCTTCCTGCTTCTAGCTACCCACCGCCCGCCGTCGCTCGGCGCCACAGCTCGCCGCACCGCCGCAGTAACAGTCTAAATTTTTGATCATTTTTCCCGAGATTTATGAAATGAATATTTTGACCAATGCACTATAGTGAGATCTTGTCACGCTCCCGAACCCCATCGAGCTCGCGACATCCCGCTACAGGTCGAATTTGTTGCGACATCCCAGTAACGTCGCCGACCCAACCCAAACATCATAGCCACATGCGGAAACGTATATTAAAACCCCGGACAAAAAGATGACGACAACGAGGTAGAACTCCAGAGCAATCAAACAACAACTACAACATTTTTATACAGCCACTACACCAAATATATACAAATATTATATTACAGACATAATTATCAAACTAGCATCCGAAATCATCGTCATAACAAAATATCAGGGGTTTGGTTATCTTAACTTCACTATCGAATAACCCAAGTTAAACAACCCCTAAAATAGCCTAGGGAAAGCCTATGGGTTGTCCTCCTTTCCATTCTGCTCCTGATTCTTCGGGCTTGAGTCTTCGGACACTCACCTGCAATTCCACCGAGCACCAAAGGTGGTTCCTCGAACTTCCAAAAAGAGGAGGCGGACTTCCCGAGTTTAAGGTTGGGGGTCTGAAATTGTGGATTATACAACTATGAGACGAATCTCAATAAGTGTACAACCCCAAACCCCACGTAGGCATTCACGTACAGCCAGACAGAACACGCATCTCACACAACGATCAATCAGTCTAACAATCACACACGAACCTACTTGGAACCCATCATACACGTTCCTGCACGTTAGACCATAATACAGCAAGGAATCACAGACGCGCGCGTGCCTCAATTATATGACAGAAACCACTTGGGCACGTCTCATATCGTGCCTAGCAGTTTCTACCCCATAATTAAGCATTACATCACGTGATACAAACACACTCGCACACTACTCACACTATGCGTCACTTTCTCAAACCTCGTACCTCGAGCTAATTCCAGCTCATTCTCAACTCTTTCACCACTACCACTCCCGCGTAAAACCCATCAGGCCAACGGTCTTCTGACCTCGTCAGGCATCGATACCCTGTCGAGCCGGGCATCGTCACCTCGTCAGGGACGGCATCATCCTGCATAAACGAACACGCCTCAAGACGGAATCCTACACACACTTTCCTTCTACCGCGTCCGCGTAAAACGGATCAGGCCAACGGTCTTCTGACCACATCAGGCATCGTCACCCCGTCGGGCCGGGCATCATCACCTCGTCAGGGACGGCATCGTCCTGCGTAAACGTACACGCCTCGGGACGGATCCTTTCCAACCAATCCTACATTTCCGTACCCTCGTTCCACTCAAACCACATTTACACACGGCCAACAAAAGCACAGCCAAACATACACACCTCACACACACATTTCACAATTTCACATTCTCGTCACACGAACATGCCACCCAATCACACATTCTTGGCACGCGAATGCAATACGCGAATGCACTATCACACCACCACACCTCACGGCCACACACCTACGTCACATTACCACACCACCTTCAACCCAAGCATAATCCAAATTAGCCCACAATCACAAATCACACAACCACGTACACAATTCAATTCATAGCATAATCCCATCGATCAATTGCACAATTCAACCACCAATCCAGACACAACATCACAGCCCTACCGAGCTTCCTAAACCTCAAATTTTCATTGCCAATTCAGTCCACAACCACCAAACAATCAGCCACTCATTCAGTCCCAAAACAGCCACAAAATTGCCTAAACCGGGTCCTAAACGAGTCTAGAAATATCCGAGGTCCTAGGTAGTTTTTGGGGGAGACACTTACCTAATAAAAACAGGGCAAGCTGGCTATATGGTGGCCAAAATAGAGCAGCGACGGCGGCGGCATTTCGGAGGCGGTGATGGCGACGGTTCATGGTGACCGGCGACATAGACGACAGTACGGACGTCGTACAAACTTGTACGGACGGCGGGGGACGGTGGTCGGCGAGGTGACGGTGGCTGGCGCGGCTATCGTACAGACACCATACGGACGGCCGGAGAGGGAGAGAGAAAGACAGAGAAGTAGGGGTCGGGATAAGGGTGATGAGGCGAGGCGACGGCACGGCGGCGCGGCTGGACGGGCGGTGGCGCGTGCGACGGCGACGAGCTCCGGCTGGCGGCGAGGAAAACCAGCGGAGGAGGAGGAAAACGTGGAGGAGTGGCTGGTCGGGGGGCTGTTAGCCGAAAATGAGGAAGGAGAGAGAGAGAGAGAGAGAGAGAAAGGTCAGACCGGTCAAATATAGGGGGCTAAGGGTGCCACGTGTCGCCAATCCGAGAAGTTTGACCAAAATACCCCTAATCCGACGGTTTTAAATCATCCCTATCTAATAATTGAGGGGCAAAAGTGTCGAAAGTCCAATAATTGAGCTGAAATTTCAGATCTGATTATTCCAAAAATATCCCAAAATTCGGACCCCAAAAATAGCCCAAGGGCAAAATGGTCATTTTTCCGGTCTCGGGGCGAAATTTTAATTTTTGGCTATACCAACCCCAAATGTGTGTGGCCAACATAATATGGCGTCGGAATCGTGAAATTAGCCTCTTAAGCCCTCGAAAATCGACTGCAAAGTCCTGGGGATTAAAATAATATTATTTTTCACTTCCGAGCCAAAACTCCAATTTTTGACCGTAGCAACTCTAATTGTGCGTGGCCACTCCAAAATGTCATCGGTCTCGAAAAATAATCTCATACGACCTCAAAATCGATATCGGTGTCCCAAGGGGCAAAATCGTAATTTTCCCGATCCCGAACCAAAAATCCATTTTTTTTGCAAAAATGGGTGGCCCCAAGGTTGGCCAAGCCAAAAATGTCATCGGCCGCTCAAAATTGTCACTTTCAAAATTCTCGATTCCCGGGCCCGAATTCTAAGAAATGACTAAAATCGAACAATCGCGACTTTAGCTTATCTTTGGCTAACGGATGGCTCATTGGGATTACGCGCTCTCGACCCGTGACCGACACCAAGTCAAATCACGTTTAAGTTTACTCTATCCGGGACGACCTCGGTTGTCATATAATTGCGAGAGTCTGTCACTAGTTCCCTTCGGACACGATCAATCAAATAGACCGGTCTCGGTTGGCTCAAAACATTCCCTCGTCAATCCATATGGTCGAAGATCGAACTCAGGTCGAGTTCTTTAGTCGTGCGAACTCAATCCTGTAATAGCCCTACCCCTAAGGTTAGCATCTCGTGAATGCGCTGTTCCGGGTGAGATCTCACTATAGTGCATTGATCAATTTCATTTCTTAAATCCCGGGAAAATGATCGAAAATTCAGACTGTTACAGATCTCATTCGGAACCGCGCATTCATGGGATGCTAACCTTAGGGATAAGGCCATCGCGGGATTGAGTTCGCACGACCAAAAAACTCGACCTTGGTTTGACCTTCGACCATAAGGATTGATGAGGGCATGTTTTGGGTCAACAGAGACCGGTCTATTTGATTGATCGTGTCCGAAGAGAACTAGTGACAGACCCTCGTAATTACATGACAACCGAGGTCGTCTTGGGTAGAGTAAACTTAAACGTGATTTGACTTAGTGTCAGTCACGGGTCGAGAGCACGTAATCCCAATGAGCCACCCATTAGCAAGAGATAAGCTAAAGTCGCGATTATTCGATTCTAGTAATTTCTTAGAATTCGGGCCCGGGAATCGAGAATTTTGAAAGTGAAAATTTTGAGCGGCCGATGACGTTTTTGGCGTGGCCAACCTTGGGGCCACCCATTTCTGCAAAAAAAAATGGATTTCGGTTCGGGACCGAAAAAATGACCATTTTGCCCCTAGGACCGCAAGCGAATTTTAAGGACCGGATAAAGTCGGGGGACTGAGAATTACCCAATATGGCCGAAAATAAAAGGACAGGATTGCTCCCTCTCCTTTTTTGGGTAATTACCAATTTGCCCTTTGAATTATTGGATAAGGACAATCATGGGCCGTCAGATTTGGATAAGATTAAATATTGGCCATTGGATCGTAGGGTAGTTAGAGGGGTATTCTGGTAATTTTTTAGGTGCAATTATTGGGGTTAGATTGTTAAATTCATTTTCTCTCTCTCTCATTTCTCACGTTTTCTCTCTCCTCAACCCCCCACCGATCGGCCCCTCTCTCTCTCTCCCTTCCCCCGTGCGTGAACCCACCTTGGCCAGCCACCAGCTCGCCACCGCCGGTCATTGCCAAGCCCAGCCGTCCGCGCCGCCGCTTCTTCCTTCCGGCTGCCTCACCGTCCGCCTATCTCTCTCTCTCTCCTTCTGTTTCACTGTTCCGATCAACTCAGCCACCACCGAGCCACCCTTGGCCATCCTTCCCTACCATGTACATCACCATCGCCGCCCTCAGCAGGCCGATCGCCGCCCGCCAGCCACCCGCCCACGCCAGTCAGCCGCTCGCCCGCCTGGTCGCCGGTGACGCCGCCGCCGCTGCTACTATTGCTGTTTCGGTCCGTTCCAGCCTCTATCCAGCCCTATTTATCTTGCCTTTTAAGGTAAGTGACCTCCCCAAATGTCGCCTAGGACCTCGGGTATTGTAGGACATGTTTAGGGCTCGGTTAGGGGGTTTATGTGGCTGTTTTGGAGCGTAGATTAAGGTTGGATATTTGGTTGTTGTGGACTGATTTGGTGATGAAATTTCGAGGTTTAGGAGGCTTGGTTAGGGCCGTGATGTTGTGGATCGAATGGGGTTAAATTATGTGATTGATTGGAAATGTTATGGCTTGATTGGGCTTATTATGATAATTGTATTGTTTGTGATTGTTGGTTGATTCTGGATGGTGTCTCGGACTGATCGTGGTTTGGCCGTGTGCCTCGTGTGTGTGGCCGTGAGGTGTGGTGGTGTGGTAGTGTGATTGTGCAATGAATTCGCATGCCAAGCGTGTGTGGTCGTATGGTGTGTTCGTGCGACGAGAATGTGTAATTGTGTAATGTATGTGGGGTGTAAGATTGTGTATGGCTGTGTATATGTGTGGCCGTGTGTACATGTGGTACGTGTGGAATGAGTGGAACGAAGGTACGGGAATGTAGGATTGATTTGAAAAGGTCCATCCTGAGGCGTGTTCATTTACGCAGGACGATGTCGTCCCTGATGAGGTGACGATGCTCGGCTCGATAGGGTGACGATGCCCGGCCCGATGGGGTGACGATGCATGACGAGGTCAGAAGATCGTTAGCCTGATGCGTTTTACGCGGGCGCAGTAGAAAGCAAGTTGAGTGTAGGATTTCATGCTGAAGCGTGTACATTTACGCGGGACGATGCCTTCCCAGACGAGGTGACGATGCCGGCTCGACGGGGTGACGATGTCTGATGAGGTCAGAAGACCATTGGCCTGATGCGTTTTACGCGGGCGCGATAGTAGTGGAAAGGTTGAGAATGAGTTGGACTTGGCAAGATGTGTGAGGATTGCGAGATTTGATGCGTGGTGGGAGTTCGTGTGCGAGTGCATTTGAATTGCGTGATGTAGTGTTTAATTATGAGGTAAAAACTACTAGGCACGCTATGGGACGTGCCCAAGTGGGTTTTGCCTTATAATCGAGGAACGCGCGCGACTGTGATTTGTTGCTGTGGCATGTTGGTGGTATTATTATCTAACGTGCAAGGACGTGCATGATGGGTCCCAGGTAAGATCGTGTGTGTTTATTAGTTTGGTTGATCATTGTGTGTTATGTGGGTTTCGTCTAGCGGTACGTGAGAGCCTATGTGGGGTTTGGGGTTGTACACTTATTGAGATTCGTCTCACGGTTGTATAACCATAACTTTCAGACCCCCAGCCTTAAACCCAGGAGGCTCGCCTCCTCTTTTTGAAGTTTGAGGAACTGTTATAGTGCCCTGGTGGAGCCATAGGTCGTGCAGCTATCTCAGGTGATCTTCCGGAGGATCAAGCCAGCAGGATCAAGAGCATAGTGGAGCAGGGCAATCAGTGATTTTCCCTAGGATATTTTAGGGGTTCGTAGAATAGGTCTAACCAGTAACCTTTTGTTGAATAGATCAACCTATAGTGAAGCTAGGTTAACCAAGCTGTCTGATCCTTTGTTATGTCGGTGGTTTCGGATGCTAGTTTACTATATATGTTTGTAAAACGATGTTTTTATGTTTGTTGCAATAGCATTGTATAAAGGAACGTTGTTGTTCTTTGACTGTCTGGTTGATCTACCCCATCGTCATCTTTTTAGTCACGCTTCCACATGTATCTTTGATGTTTGGGTTGGGTCGACGATGTTCCTGGGACGTCGCAACTATTCGACTGGAGTAGGGGGTGTCGCGAGCTCGATGGGGTTCGGGGCCTGACAGCCGCCAGCCGCACCATAGCCGCCGTGACCTCTTCTCCTTCCCCTTCCCCTGTTCTGGCTTCCCTTCCTCTATTTCGCTCGCCAGTCACCGCCGCGCCCAACCGACCGGTCGCCGCCATCGCTGCCGACCACCGTCGCCCTCGTCGGCTCGCCGCCGCCACCCAGCTTTTCCCCCTTAGCCGCCGAGGCCGCTGCTGTTCCGGCGAGACCTCCCTTTGCCGCCCCATCCCTTGTTCCGTCCTTCCCTATCTTGTTCCCGTCGCCTGTCTGTCCGTCGTGCACCCCAGCCCGGAGCCGCCATCCATTACTTATGACCCCTTAGCCCAACAATTCCCCTTTCCCTGTTCCGACCAGCCACCCCTTCCTCTGTTCATTCTCGTCGCCGCCAGCCGTCGCCGGAGCTGTTGCTGTTTCGGCGAGGCTCCTGCTTGCCCTAACTACCGCCGAGCTGCTGTCGCCTTAGCCAAAGCTCCCTTGTCGCTGCCGCCACTGTCACCCGGCCATGGCCAAGAGCCTCGCCGATCGCCGTCGCTGCGGCTGTCCCGACGATTTCCCCGCTACCCAGCCTCATTTTCTTGTTCAATTCGAGGTAAGCAACTCCCTAAACTTTATCTAGGACATTGGGTACTAGTAGACTTATTTAGGGACCAATTAGCGTGAATTGAGGGCCGTTTAAGGACTGATCGGATTGCTAGATTGGTGGGCTGATTATGGCTGGATGTTGAATTGTTTATGGCTGATTTGGTGATGGATTATGGCGGGCCTCAATGGCTGGTTTGATGGAGAGACATCGATCGGGTTATCGGGTGAAATGTGTGTTAAATCATGTTGGAATGGCGAGCTATGTTGCGGTCAAGCGTTGCTAGAGGGGTAGGCTGATTTGGTGCTCGAATTGCGTAGGTTGCTTGTTGTTTTGATGGCTGGATCGTAGCGGGATGAGGAAGTGACATTGGTTGGGTTATTGAATGAGATATGGATTAGAATGTGTCGGAGTGGTGAGTTGTGTCGTGGGGAATTATTGTTGGATTAGTAGGTTGATTTGACACTCGATTGGTATATAATCTTCGCTGTTTCTGTGGCTGGTTGTTGTTGCCTTGAGATAACCGATTGCGAGTGTGCATTCGTGACTTTAATTGTTAGAATCTCGGTTGTTTGATGTGCTAAGTGTGGCTGATTTTGTGGCGGGTTACGGCTGAAATTGTGGCTGAACTTATGGCTTGTTTGATGGTGGAATCTATGTCAAGAGTATTGGTTGTTCGTGTGTGATTCAATGCTCGATTGGCGGTGGTTCGCGCTGGCCAATTGTGGTTGTGTTGACACAACTTATGTGAGCTTGAATTGCAGTGATAGATGTGATGCTTGTGCTAGCTTGACGCATACCTGGCACTTGGTTTGATTGAATTATATGGCGTGTGTGTTTGCTTGAAAAAGCCGAATTGATCAAAGGGCTGCTGTTGTCACCTAATTTTTAGCCGACACGTCATTAAAAATAGAAAATTCGAGATTATGGTTTCCGATCGCGACGGAGCCTGTTTCTTGAACAAAAAGTGTCGTTTTTTAATTCTGTCTGTTGGCCTAGCTTTTGTAAGCGATTTTCTATTCATTTCATGCAAAAACCCGAAAAGTCAAGTGGTTGACTTTTGCGTTGACTTTTTGGTCAACCCTTTGACCAAAAGTCAACCCCAGGTCAAATTGGGACTTTTCGCATAAAAAGATTCCTTTCAAGTCCAATTTCACTTTAGAAGTGGAAATTCAAGAAAAATTCAAAGATTAGATCATAAAATCAAGCTCCTAGTGAAAAGTCAACTAGGGTTTGACTTTCGGTCAAACCTTTGACCAAAAAAAATTAAAAAATGCAAAAAATCCACAAATCATTTTATTTTACATTCAATTTACCTTTGGCATTTGAAATTTTACAAAAATTGTTTGGAGTCAACTTTTTCCCAATTTGCGGAATTTGGTTCAAATCAGCCAAAAATGAAATTACTTCATTTCTAGTCATTTTTTAGGATAATTTTCTTCACGACATTTGATCTAGAGGTCATCTTATATTCAATTTTTGAATCAATTTTGTGATTCCAAGCCAAACACAAAAACCCCTAATTTTGGCCCTAATCAGTGATTTTGATCGATTCTTCATGATGTGCGCAATTGAGACACGAATGAGCCTAATTTCTTATATGAAATCCAAATTCAAAATCAATTTTGAAAGATTCACATGAATTTGAGTCAATTTGATCAATTTAGTGATCCAATGATAAAAAAGTCTAAGAGTAATTGGTCTAATTAGTGCAATTCAACTTGACCCACTCTAGACTAATATTCAATTTGATGAATTGAGACTCAATTTGGTTAATTGGACTTCAATTAAATTTGTTAGTTAAGCTTAGCCATGCAATTTCCCAAATTCAAGATCAATTGAGACAAACAAGTCAAATTGAGTCAATTTGTGCATGAATTACAAATCGATCCAATCCGATTTGATCCAACTCAGTATTAATGGAATCAATTAATCATGATAGAGATCAAATTGTGCAAAATTGGAATCAAGGATTAAATTGATTCAATCAGGCCAAATTCAGGGCTAACCGGCTCAACCTGGTTTGATTCAAATTGAACCAATCCGATCGGACTGGCCATTTTTCGGTCGAAAATTTCGACGATCGACAGTCCGTTCAGGCCAACCAAGGCCGGTCACATCCTCTTGAGCGCGAAAATGACAAAAATGCCCTTAATTGAGAATTACAAAAAATGCCCCTAAGAGAAATTACTAAAATGCCTTTCTTCAAGGATTAAGCAAATTAATTAGGGGATAAGTAAATCAATCATGACCATTCATTTAGAATTGATCATGTCCATCCATGATGCCATGTCACCAATCCTTAACCTTTCAAGAATATTCTTAATCATTAAGGGTGCATTTTGGGCCATTGGATTAATCAAAGGGGTAGAATTCAAAGTTGAAGGAAGTATATAGTATTTTTTCCCTCCAAAATTAGAGGGGGGGATTCATTTTTTCAGATCTGGTTTCTCTCTCATCTCTCTCTCTCTCTCTCTCTCTCTCTCTCTCTCTCTTCCTCTCACACCATCTCTCTCTCGAGTTCTCTCTCGGCGACAGCCATTTCGCCTCCTCGCCGGCCACTTTCCGGCGAGTTGCCGTCCCACCGTCGTCCCCCACGGTGGTCCAAGGTCAGTCGCAAGGCCAGCTGACCTCGCTGGTGGCCAGAGCTCCTCATTCCGGCGGTTTCTTCCTCTCAGCAGCATCACCGGCGCTGCTGCCGGTGATGTGATCAGCCGGTTCAAGCGGCTGAACCGGCTGATCGGTGTCCCCCTCCGGCGATCCAGAACATCCAGCAGCATTCCTCGACGTTTTCATGTCGCTGTGGTGGCCGGCTTTTCGTTGAACGGCCACCGGATCGCATCTTTGATTTGATTTTTTGTTGATTAGTCCATTTGTGAGAAAACGAATCAATTCTCACGATATTTCGTACACTCTATTGTCATAGGTTGGCCGAGCTTTTCGAGACTTCTCCGTGTCATTTCTGATCTGAATACGAAGGCCGGATAGCTCGATCGAGCATTGGAGCATTGTTAAACAAGGTAAGAACACTTGAGCATGATTCTGTAAATTCGTGTCCAGTAAAACCTGCATGTTTGAGATGCTGATTTGAGCTTGTTAATGTCGAAATATGATGAAGTGACAAACTAGAGAATCGTAGAGCTCGTCTTAAACTTCGATTTGATATATCATATGCCTCGATCGGACTTGATTTGCTATGTCAAAACACTTTTAGAAGTTAGGATCAGAATCTGAAACATATTGTTCAAGTCTGTTCTGATATCTTCCTGATTGACATTGTGTTGTTTGAAGATTTTTTATGATTTTTTACGATCATTTTTTGAAAAAACTTCCTTCATGAAAGTTGTAGAAAACATCTTGATCTGTTCATCATAAAATTTTCACAAAATTCTGAGCATGTTAGCCTCGTACGATTTGCAGCGTCATATACATATGAATCTGGTGACAGACTAGTTTTAGATCGACCTTCGTGTGTTCTTCGATTTTTATAAATTCGTGTGTTCAAAATATGAAAAAATTTTCTTCACAAAAGTTTATACTGAGATCGAGATCTTTCTATTGATACTAATTTCATCAAAATCGGAGGTCATTTGAATTTTCAAAAGGAATTCTCATGATCCGATCAGTATCTGTGTCTAGATCTGATTTTCATTCCTTTGGAGTTCAAAAGATGTTTCTCCGAATTTGATAAAGTTAGAGTCCTTTTTTGTAAAAAATAAAAATTACAAAGTTTTTCATTGGGGTCTCATTATCTTGAATAGAAATTTTGAGGACCTAATAACAATTTTTGGAGGGCCAATTTGCTTAAAATTTCATGAAAGGTCTTCACGGGTTAAAACTTCATTTGCAGTTAAGTCCTTCGCGAAAATTGAATTTTATAAAATTTTGGATGGCTTTTTAGCAAAAACTCAAAACATGAAAGTTGTTGCACACGGGGAATCCTAACTGCACAAAAATTTTCACATGGTTTTGATAAGGTTTGTTATTTTTCCCGCCATTATTTTGAAATCCATAACAGAACCGAGTCCAGTCTGTCACTGAGATCAAATTTGATATTTTCGGGAAAATTGGCTAGGATTTAGAAAAAATGGTCTGCTTGACTTTTGATCCTCATGTCATAAGCTTTCTAATGACACCTGAATCATTTCATTTGGACATCATTAGGGTAGTTAATCACAACCGAACAGAATCAATCCGATTGGATATTAACTGAATAAGTGGTCTTTTTTATAAAGCCCACTTCTCATTGTTTGATTGGCTTCGAAATAAGGCCCATGGGCTTGAATGCATGCTCATTCTATTATTATGCATGTGTTTGTTAGATGAATGTTAGGCCCGGTACATGTTCGGCGGGTAGCCCATCATGGTCATTTAGAACCCGACTTTAGGGGTTAATTGATATGAGTTGCCGTTTTGTGAATGCAAATGGTAGCCCATTATCATTAACCATTAATCAAATAATGTTAGATGATTAGGTGGGTGGTGAATCGAAATGCATGAAAAAAATAAAGGCCTATCCCGAGGCCCGTGCTTAATTAGTGAATTGCTTGCACCATTGTTCTTTCATATGTTGTTTGTCGTGAATGAATGTTATGAATGTAAACACCGACACCCGAAAGACGGTCCATAGGAGATAATCCAAAATTGAAAAGGCCAAGGTGATTGACCGATGTCCAATCCGGTCTCGATTTGTACTCATTTGATGATGGTGCTAGACCGATGTCCAATCCGGTTTCAATTTGTACTTAATTCATTCATCCCCGATCATGTCTCGGGTTTTCAATTTGTGTTGTAATAAACACCCGACGAGTTGCGGGTTTTTACTTTTTTCGCACTCAGAATTAGTTTGTATTTTCAATACTTCGAGTGTTTACTTTACGAAATGTCTTTCAATATAATTGATTGTTTCTTTCTTTTTCTAGACTAAGATAGGATTAGTTTAGAATCTTAATTGAAAATACAAAAAAAACAAGATGCATGATCACCTAGTGGACTAAAACTTTGGCATGAAAGTGATAAAGAACAAATGCATGACAACTTAGATAACAACCATGATAAGTTTAGCGGTACCGAAAGGGCGTTAATAGAAATATTAACGTAAGCTAGTCCCCGAACCTTTGATCTCTGGTTTTCGTAGAAACCGAAACGAAATTCCCGCGTTTCGATTGGGTATTCTAGCCGACCCCCGACCTAGGCTAGTGGCGACTCCTAAAAAATAAAATAAAATCGATCCGCTGTCACGCGAGATATGGATTTAGGAAAAATCCACGTTCATGATCAATGGGTCATATGGCTAAGCAAAAGATTTACACTTCAGTAAAATCATTTTTTATGAGGTGCCATATGAACCGTCTCGTGAACACTTGTCTCTAAACCCGCCTCATCGAGTTCGGCCCTCGAGGGGTAGGTCGCGACAGCTGCCAACCTGAGGCGTGGTTACACAGGTGTGGCGAGAAAGACAAGAAAAGACCTGAGGCGTGTTTACGCGGGTCATTGGAGGATGCTTAGCCTGAGGCGTATTTACGTGGGCTGTGGAAGGAAAGTTGGACCTGAGGTGTGTTTACGCGGGTCATTGAAAAGAAAGTGGGCTTGAGACGTGTTTACGTGAGCTGTGAGAATGTGCTTGAGGCGTGTTTACGTGGGCTGTGAGAATGAGCCTAAGGCGTGTTTACGCGGGCTGTGAAAATAGGCCTGAGGCGTATTAACGCGGGCAGTGAGAAAGGACCTGAGAGGTGTTGTCACACCCCGGACCCCGCCGAGCCCGCGACATCCCGCCATCGGTCGTATTGACGCGACGTCCCAGGACGCGTCGCCGACCCAAACGAATTACGCAAGCGGAAGCAAAAAGAAACAACCCGGACAACTAACATGATGACCAAAAAGGATAGCACGAAACAATAATCGCATAATATCACAAAGTAGTTACTATTACATAATGATAACCCAGGCTACAATCTTCAAAACCACAACTATCAAAAGGGGGCGGTGGTTGACAAACCTATCTCCTCTACAAAAAGGTACTCAAAAGATAGGGTAAATTGGTCTATCCTTCAATCCCTGTGGTACTCTGGTGGCATCTTCGAATCGATCACGGTCGCGGATTTGAAAGTGGTTATATAATAACCGTGAGAACAAGTCTCAATAAGCAATACCCTAAACCCTACGTAGGCCAATGCGTACCCAGACAAGCAGTACATGCAATCTAATTCCCAATATACCGAATTCACCTCAAAGTACTTACCTCGCCATCAAGCGCGTGCCAGCTCTACACGTCAGTCAAATGTATTATAATAATAATAATAATTCGGTAACATACTACAGTCATTCACACGCCAGCCACAATAGCACCCAGTCGATTCCAACATTTCGATCGGTCAATCAATCAGTCAAATCAATCAATTTCAGTCACACTCGAATCGCATGCGTGGTCGAACATCTTTCCACGACCTCCCAGGTCCTTTCACTCGGCCCCCGCCACTGCGCCTCAGGCCCCATATCACAGCCCGCGCCACTGCGCCTCAGGCTCAGCCCTCAGATCAAGCCGGGCTCGATCCCGCGTAACCACGCCTCAGGACACTTTTCCTTTCCAATGACCCGCGTAACCTACGCCTCAAATCTAGCCATGCCTTATTCGCCACACCCGCGTAACCTACGCCTCAGGTTGGCAGCCCTCCGATCGATCCGAGCTTTTTCACATGCACATGCGCCACAACACAGTTCGCCATTCTTACGCATCGTACCAATCAACTCAAGACACACTCGCCATATCTCAATTCGCCAAATCAATGCATCATGCCAATCCCAGTCAGTGCCAATCCCAGTCACATCACAAGTCCGTCACACCCGATCACACCTTCGACATCCCAGATAGTCACATACGAACACCAATTTTTATCCACACGCGCCACCATAATTCAATCAATCAATGTACCACAACTGGTCACATATTCATCATAAATTGATCTACCAATCGCCACATAATTCACGCACTAGTCGTATTCTCATCGACTAATCTAATTTCTAATTTAATCACTAAATTAAACTAAATAAATCCCTAAGCATGTCTAATAGTACCCATTATACTAAATAGGAATTACAATATCACTTACTAGGTTTTGGCCCGGAGAAAAATTTGCACGGGCTCAAGACGGGCTGGATGAACAGTAACGAGCCCGATGAACAGTACCGAATGAATAGTAACGGGCCCCAGATGAACAGCATCTGGGTGAACAGTAACGGCCGGTGAACAGTGCTCGAGAAATGAACAGTAACGGGCCTCCCCGGAATGAACAGTACGAGCAAGGGCGCGGGCTCGTTCACGGCCCGGGCGCGGGAACGGGGGCAGCTCAGCGAGGCAGGCGGCCGGCTGGTCGGCTGGGGGGCGGCGTTCGACGGTGGCGGCGACAGTGGGACGTGAAGGAAGGGAAAGAAGGTGGCTGAGGCGGGGTGGTGCGGCTGGGGCGTTCCGCGGTGGCGAGGGCGAAGCTCGGGTGTCAGGGTGGTGCGGGAGAGCTGGCTGGACGGTGGAACGGTGGCCGGGACTCGCCAGGTGCGGCGGCGAGCTCGAGCCGCGGCTGCTTGCTCGCGACGGCGTCAGGGAACGGCGACGGTGGCGGCGTCTGGCGGGTGGCGAGGCAGACAGGGGACAGCAGCTGGGAGGGGGGGCCGAGTGGCAACGGCGGTAGAGGCTGGCGGAGGGGCGGCATCGGGCGGCTGGGCTGCGGAGGAGGGGAGGAGAAGGAGAGTGGCGGCTGGCGGTGGCTGCGGCTGGCGGCGACAGGGCGGACGCGGCGGTCGGACAACGCGCTGCGGCGACGAGCGGCGGCTGGCGACGAGCGAAGTGGCGACTGGCGAAGTAGAGGCCAAGCACAGCTCGTCGGGCGAGGAAAAACTGAAGAGGAAGAAGAGGGGAAGAGAAGAGAAGAGAAGGGAAGGAAGAAGAAGAAGAGGAGAGAGAGAAGGAGTCGTTGGGGGGTGTCAGAGGAGGGGCGCATGGGCGCGAAGGGGGATGGGACGCATGCAGAGGTGACGTGCGGCCAGAAGAAAAGAAAAAGAAAGGAAAGAGAGAGAGAGAGAGAGAGAGAGAGAGAGAGAGAGAGAGAGAGAGGAGGGAGGGAGGGACGTGCACGGGAGGCGTGGGTGGCGCGGCAGAAGGAGAGAGAGAGAGAGAGAGAGAGAGAGAGAGAGAGAGGAATAAGAGAAAAATAAATTTCATTCTAATATTAAATGCGATCCGATGGCCTAAATTCAAAATCGAAAACGATCTACCGGTCCACAATAAGCCCCGCATATAAAAAGGGACAAAGGCCAGATTAATTAAATTAAACTATAGCGAAGGAGGTCTACTAGTCCAAATTCGCACCAAGTCAAAAACTCCCATTTTTCCATTATTCCTGACATTCTCAACGCTGGCTACGATAATATTGACACCGTCTAATTTATTTTGTCCTGAAACTCCCGAAAATCGACTACCAAGTTCGGGGTCTAAATAACGGCGAAAATTTGATCGAGTGCGATTCTAGCGAAATCTCTAATTTAAAACAATAACCGAGAGTGATCAGTTCCCGGGCGAGATTTACTATAAGTACACTGACAAATCACGCGTTTTATCAATCCCGAATTGGGTCAAAATCCGGAATGTCACAATTCTTCCCCCCTTACAAAAATTTCGTCCTCGAAATTTACAATCCAAACCGGACTACTCAAACAAATGGGGGTATTGGTGTCGCATAACTTCCTCGCTTTCCCATGTGGCGCCTTCCGTCCCGTGATGTTCCCAAATAACCTTGACCAACGGGATCGTCTTGGTTCTCAACACTTGCTCCTTCCTGTCCTCGATTCGCACCGGCTTTTCCACGTACGACACCCTGTCGTCCACATCTATTACCTCATGGTTTAGCACGTGAGTCGGATCTGGTTCATATTTCCTTAACATCGACACATGGAAGACGTTATGAACTTGAGACAAATTCGGCGGTAAGGCTAGGCGGTATGCTAACCATCCAATTCTTTCTAAAATCTCAAATGGGCCTATATATCTTGGACTTAGTTTCCCTTTCTTGCCAAACCGAGACAGTCCTCTCATTGGCGAGATCTTGAGAAATACATGATCGCCAACTTGGAACTCCAACGGTCTATGCTTTCGGTCTGCGTAACTCTTTTGACGGCTCTGAGCTGTTCTCAACCTTTCCCGGATAATCTTTACCGTTTCCACCGACTGCTGAATCAACTCTGGACCTGTTATACTTCTTTCTCCTACCTCATCCCAACACAACGGTGTTCTGCAAGCCCTGCCATATAATGCTTCG
The DNA here is from genome assembly GCA_031216235.1 of Syzygium jambos. Lineage (NCBI taxonomy): Eukaryota > Viridiplantae > Streptophyta > Magnoliopsida > Myrtales > Myrtaceae > Syzygium > Syzygium jambos. Next base: position 19,928,496 of record CM062226.1, read on the forward strand.
AATGGTGCCATTCTGATATTCTGCTGGTAGCTATTATTGTAGGCGAATTCGACCAAATGCAGCTGTTCCTCCCAACTACCTTTAAAATCCAAAACATATGCTCGCAACATGTCTTCCAATGTCTGAATCGTCCTTTCAGACTGGCCGTCCGTCTGAGGATGATAGGCCGTACTGAATTGCAACTGAGTCCCCATAGCCGATTGCAGACTTTTCCAAAAATTCGCAGTAAACCGGGGATCAACGTCCGATGTGATTGATACTGGTACTCCGTGAAGGTGAACTATTTGACGCATATATAATTCTGCCAACCTTTCTAGCTCGAAGTCCTTTCGCACAGCCAGGAAGTGCGCTGACTTGGTTAATCTGTCTACTATTACCCAAATAGAGTCGTGTCCCCTCTGGCTCCTTGGCAATCCCGCTACGAAATCCATTGTAATGTGTTCCCATTTCCATTCTGGGATTTCCAACGGTTGTAACATTCCACCAGGCTTACAATGTTGTGCCTTCACTTGTTGACACGTCAAACACTTGGCCACATGCTTGGCCACGTGCATTTTCATTCCATTCCACCAATAGTGCTGACGAAGATTCTAGTACATCTTAGTGCTGCCCGGATGGATACTGTAATTGCTCCTATGAGCCTCCGACAAAATCTCTTCCTTAAGTTCCAAATCATCGGGCACGCACAAACGTCCTCGAAACTTAAGAACTCCCTCCTCGGACACTTGAAAGTCCGGTTTCCTCTTAGTGTCATCCATACTCACAATTTTCTGAATCTCAAGGTCCGTAGACTGCAACGCCTTGATCTTGGCTTGCACTTCCGGCTCAATCCTTAATGTCGCCATCAGACTGGAGAGATGTCCTCCCTCGAACTTAAATTCTGAGTCCCGCGCTCCTTCTAATAAAGTCCACTCTTTAACTAGCAAATGCGCGATGCTCGATTTCCGACTTAAGGCATCTGCTACCCGGTTGGCCTTTCCGGGGTGATACAATATGTCACAATCATAGTCCTTCAGCAATTCCATCCAACGCCTCTGCCTCATATTCAATTCTTTCTGCGAAAACAAATACTTAAGGCTTTGATGATCCGTATAAATCTGGAACTTTTCTCCACATAAATAATGCCTCCAAATTTTAAGTGCGAAAATAATTGCTGCCAGTTCCAAGTCATGGGTCGGGTAGTTCATCTCATGAGGCCTTAACTGCCGCGATGCATAAGCAACCACTCTTCCATGTTGCATTAGCACGCATCCCAATCCTCTAAGCGAAGCATCACTATAAATCTCATACCCGCCCGGTCCTGAAGGAATCGTTAATACTGGTGCCGTCGTCAACCTCTGCTTTAGCTCCTGAAAACTTTCTTCGCACTTTTTGGTCCATTCAAACTTAGTCTCCTTCTTAAGTAACCTCGTCAATGCAGTGGCTATCGCTGAGAATCGTTCCACAAATCTCCGATAATAACCTGCCAGTCCTAGAAAGCTTCGAACCTCAATAACTATCGTTGGTCTCGGTCAGTCCATTACTGCCTCAATCTTTCCGGATCCACGGAGATTCCTTCTCCAGAAATTACATGTCCGAGAAATGCAACTCGATTCAGCCAAAACTCATACTTGCTAAACTTAGCATACAGTGTGTCCCTTAACGTCTGTAGAACCTTTTCCAAATGTACTTCGTGTTCCTCGGAACTCTTCGAATATACTAAAATATCATCGATGAAGACAATGACGAACTGGTCTAAGAATTCCTTGAATACCCAGTTCATTAAGTCCATGAAAGCAGCAGGGGCATTAGTTAGTCCAAACGGCATCATTGTGAACTCATAGTGCCCATATCTAGTCCTAAACGCTGTCTTTGGATTGTCCTCTTTTTTTATCCTTAACTGGTGATACCCTATTCTTAAGTCAACCTTAGAAAACATCGAGGCTCCCTGCAATTGGTCGAATAGGTCATCAATCCTTGGGAGGGGATACTTATTCTTGACCGTCACTTGGTTCAGCTGACGGTAGTCGATGTATAACCTTAGCGACTCATCCTTTTTCCTGACGAATAATACCGGTGCTCCCCATGGAGACGCACTCGGTCGGATAAAATCTTTGTCCAGTAGTTTCTACATCTGAACCTTTAATTCCTTCAATTCTGACAATGACATCCTATAAGGTGGCTTCGAGATTGGCTCAGTTCCAGGAGCCAACTCGATAACGAATTCCACTTCTCTTTCTGGTGGCAATCCCGGCAATTCTTGAGGAAAGACATCGGGAAAATTACACACCACGGCTATGTCCTCTAGCCTCGGCCCTCTAGCCGTCGAATCAACTACATTTGCCAGAAATCCTTAGCACCCCTCATCTAACAGCTTCGATACCTCGAGCGATGAAATCCAAGGGATCGAGGTTCCTCCTCGATTTCCTACAAACTCAAATCTAGGATATCCAGCCGGATTAAATTGGATCACCCTGCTACTACAGTCCATAACAGGCTTCTGTTTGACTAGCCAGTCCATACCGATAATCACATCAAAGTCATGCATACATAACACTGCTAAATCTATCATTTCCTCTCTATCGCCAATCACTATCTTACAATCGGGACATCCAAACGCAATCAGCACTTTATCATTCAACGGAGTAGTAACACACAGCATGACATCAAGCGATTTTGGTTCAATCCCAAATAATTCAACGAATTGCTCAGAAATAAACGAATGCGACGCCCCCGGATCAAACAAGGCATATACAGCATGATCACAGAGATAGACCGTACCTGTGACCACGCCAGGCGCATTCTCAGCCTCCTTTCTTGCCATAGCATATACCCGTCCTTGGGCCGGCGGCCTATTCTGATTGGCCGGCTAGGCAGCTCCACCTTGATTTCCGTTCCGGGGCGGTAGTGGCAGCAATGCAGGTGACCTGGCCTGCCTGTTGTTAGGGCAGTCCCTCATCTGGTGGCCCATTCCTTCACATGTAAAACATGCCCCGCTCCTACTTGGGCAAGGTTCTTTCCCGTGCTTTCCTTCGCATAGCCTACACGGGGCACTCTGATAGTGGTTTGGCTTCTCGATAATCCTCCGAGCGGGAGGGGCGAAGCGACTATTCCCCGCCATAGGTCTCTTCCCGAGTTGGCGGTGATCCCTAGCCGGGGCATACCGCGATCCAAAAGCGGTGGCCCATTCAATTTGGTCTCGCTCAATCGCCTGAGCCCTCTCATAGATCTCATGATAGCCCTTCAAGTTTAATGAGATCATTTGGCTGCGAAGGTCCGGTTTCAGCCCATCCCGGAACCTCCTCTCCTTGTCTGTTGGGTCCTCCACCATCCTAGGGGCAAATTTGGACAATCTTGCGAACTCAGCTTCGTACTGATCTACCGACATATGGCCTTGGCGGAGTCCCATAAAGTCCGCCAGTTTCTGCTCTCGGGCACTTTCCGAGAAATACTTGTCATTGAAAGCTTCAGTGAAGATGGTCCAGTTCCGCACCGCACCGGTGGGAAATACTTGATTTCTAGTGGCCCTCCACCAATCATTTGCGTTTTCCTGGAGCTGGTAAACCGCTAGGGTCACCTTCTCTTCCTCAGTGCAACCCAATACTTCGAAGGCTTTCTCTAGCTCTTCCACCCACCTTGGCGCAGCCTCAGAGTCGTCTTTCCCACTGAACTTCGGGGGCTTCAGCCTCAGAAACTGCTCTACAAGTTTGGACATTGGTCTGGTCATATTCACTTGCGCCGGACCAGGATTTCCATCCCTCACATTGTTTCTTTGGTCTCCGTTATTTCCAACAACCTCGCTGGCAGCTGCAGCGGCAACAGTAGCACTCCTTTCTCCCGTCTGTCGTCCTGATAATATCCCTGCTTCCTCCAGCGCCCTCCAGATCTCGTCTACCCTGGGATCTCCCATAAGTTCAGCCAGTGGAACTACACGACCTCTACCTCGACCTCGGCCTCTACCTTGACCTCTACCCCGGCCTCGTCCACTCATCTTACCGAATCTCACAAATGTTCTCCTGCTATCATTCCACACGGAATTAGAAACCTAGGCCATCTATCCCAGTTTTAAAACCCTAGGCAACCAATCGCAACTACCATTTATCAAGCAGGCTAGCAATCATTCATATCAATCAGTCTCAGTCAACATGATTCATACACTCACCTCAGGTCCTGCCGCACCTGCATTTTACATGTCATAGCATACGCCACTCAGCAATCACAATCAAACAGTCTGGGGTACGCATGGCACACAAGTCTCTCTAATTGGCTACCCCAAGGTCATCGCTCTTTATCACCCCAGGCTTCGACCAATTAGTATCGAGCTGTCCTTACTCTGATACCAATTCAACGGGGGATGTCACGCCCCGGACCCCGCCGAGCCCGCGACATCCCGCCATCGGTCGTATTGAACACGACGTCCCAGGACGCGTCGCCGACCCAAACGAATTACGCAAACAGAAGCAAAAAGAAACAACCCGGACAACTAACATGATGACCAAAAAGGATAGCACGAAACAATAATCGCATAATATCACAAAGTCGTTACTATTACAGAATGATAACCAAGGCTACAATCTTCAAAACCACAACTATCAAAAGGGGGCGGTGGTTGACAAACATATCTCTTCTACAAAAAGGTACTCAAAAGATAGGGTAAATTGGTCTATCCTTCAATCCCTGTGGTACTCTGGTGGCATCTCCGAATCGATCACAGTCGCGGATCTGAAAGTGGTTATATAATAACCGTGAGAATAAGTCTCAATAAGCAATACCCTAAACCCTACGTAGGCCAATCGTACCCAGACAAGCAGTACATGCAATCTAATTCCCAATATACCGAATTCACCTCAAAGTACTTACCTCGCCATCAAGCGCGTGCCAGCTCTACACGTCAGTCAAATGTATTATAATAATAATAATAATTCGATAACATACTACAGTCATTCACATGCCAGCCACAATAGCACCCAGTCGATTTCAACATTTCGATCGGTCAATCAATCAGTCAAATCAATCAATTTCAGTCACACTCGAATCGCATGCGTGGTCGAACAGCTTTCCACGACCTCCCAGGTCCTTTCACTCGGCCCGTGCCACTGCGCCTCAAGCCCCATCTCGCCCGCGCCACTGCGCCTCAGGCTCAGCCCTCAGATCAAGCCGGGCTCGTTCCCGCGTAACCACGCCTCAGGACACTTTTCCTTTCCAATGACCCGCGTAACCTACGCCTCAGGTCTAGTCATGCCTTATTCGCCACACCCGCGTAACCTACGCCTCAGGTTGGCAGCCCTCCGATCGATCCGGGCTTTTTCACATGTACATGCACCACAACACAGTTCGTCATTCTTACACATCGTACCAATCAACTCAAGACACACTCGCCATATCTCAATTCGCCAAATCAATGCATCATGCCAATCCCAGTCAGTGCCAATCCCAGTCACATCACAAGTTCGTCACACCCGATCACACCTTCGACATCCCAGATAGTCACATACGAACACCAATTTTTATCCACACGCGCCACCATAATTCAATCAATCAATGCACCACAACTGGTCACATATTCATCATAAATTGATCTACCAATCGCCACATAATTCACGCACTAGTCGTATTCTCATCGACTAATCTAATTTCTAATTTAATCACTAAATTAAACTAAATAAATCCCTAAGCATGTCTAATAGTACCCATTATACTAAATAGGGATTAGAATATCACTTACTAGGTTTTGGCCCGGAGAAAAATTTGCACGGGCTCAAGATGGGCTGGATGAACAGTAACGGGCCCGATGAACAGTACCGAATGAACAGTAACGGGCCCCCAGATGAACAGTATCCGGGTGAACAGTAACGGCCGGTGAACAGTGCTCGAGAAATGAACAGTAACGGGCCTCCCCGGAATGAACAGTACGAGCAAGGGTGCGGGCTCGTTCACGGCCCGGACACGGGCACGGGGGTGGCTCAACGAGGCAGGCGGCCGGCTGGTCGGCTGGGGGGCGGCGTTCAGTGGTGGCGGCGACAGTGGGACATGAAGGAAAAGGAAGAAGGTGGCTGAGGCGGGGTGGTGCGGCTGGGGCGTTCCGCGGCGGCGAGGGCGAAGCTCGGGCATCGGGGTGGTATGGGGGAGCTGGCTGGACGGTGGAATGGTGGCCAGGACTCGCCAGGCGCCGCGGCGAGCTCGAGTAACGGCTGCTTGCTCGCGGCAGCGTTGGGGAACGGCGACAGTGGCGGCGTCTGGCGGGCGGCGAGGCGGACAGGGGACAGCAGCTGGGAGGGGGGGACGAGTGGCAACGGCAGTAGAGGCTGGTGGGGGGGCGGCGTCGGGCGGCTGGGCTGCGGAGGAGGGGAGGAGAAGGAGAGTGGCGGCTGGCGGTGGCTGCGGCTGGCGGCAACAGGGCGGACGCGGCGGCCGAACAACGCGCGGCGACGACGTGCGACGGCTGGCGACGAGCGGAGCGGCGGCTGGCGAAGTAAAGGCCAAGCGCAGCTCGTCGGGCAAGGAAAAACTGAAGAGGAAGAAGAGGGGAAGAGAAGAGAAGAGAAGAGAAGAGAAGGGAAGGAAGAAGAAGAAGAGGAGAGAGAGAAGGAGTCGTTGGGGGGTGTCAGAGGGCGCATGGGCGCGAAGGGGGATGGGACGCATGCATAGGTGACGTGCGGCCAGAAGAAAAGAAAAAGAAAGGAAAGAAAGAGAGAGAGAGAGAGAGAGAGAGAGAGAGAGAGAGAGAGAGAGGAATAAGAGAAACATAAATTTCATTTTAATATTAAATGCGATCCGATGGCCTAAATTCAAAATCGAAAACGATCTACCGGTCTACAATAAGCCTCGCATATAAAAAGGGACAAAGGCCAGATTAATTAGCGAGGGAGGTCTACTAGTCCAAATTCACACCAGGTTAAAAACTCGCATTTTTCCATTATTCCTGACAATCTCAACGCTGGCTACGATAATATTGACACCGTCCAATTTATTTTGTCCTGAAACTCCCGAAAATCAACTGCCAAGTTCGGGGTCTAAATAATGGCGAAAATTCGATCGAGTGCGATTCTAGCGAAATCTCTAATTTAAAACAATAACCGAGAGTGATCAGTTCTTCGGGCGAGATTTTACTATAAGCACACTGACAAATCACGCGTTTTATAAATCCCGAATTGGGTCAAAATCCGGAATGTCACAGGTGTTGACCCGAGTTGCGAGAAAGTTAGATGGATGCACATGTGAAATGTGTTTGGGTTGAATTGGGTGAACGCACGTGTGTATGGCGCTCGAATGATTGTGATGTGTTCTTGGACTATTATTACTCATAGTGATTTGAATAATATGCAGAGTTGGCACATGATTATAAGCGAGGTAAGTACGTTTGTGTATATTATAGTATGTCGACAGTTAGGTTGCATATTGAGACTTGTCTGGGTACGCATTGGCCTATGTGGGGTTTAGGGGTTTGCTTATTGAGATTTATCTCATTCCCGTTGTTAAACATTTTCAGGTTTGGAGTGTGGGTTAGTCGTCACGTGCGGTCCAGAGACGAGGAATACTTTAGGCATTTGATGCTCCATTCATCTATTGGATGCCCCCTTTTTGTATAGTGAAGTAGGCTACTCAACCACCGCCCCCTTTTGATAAATGTGGTTTTGAAGTTAGTAACCTAGATTTAATTTTGCAAGTGACTGTCAGTATTATGAAATGTGTTTTGTTGATTTGTACCTATGCTTTCCCGTTGTTATTGTCTATTGTCTGGGTTGATTCTATTTCGCTTCCGTTTGCCTTTATCGTTGGGTGTTTCGTATGGGTCGGCAACGCGTCCTGAGATGTCGTGTTCAATACGGCCATCAAAGGGGTGTTGCAAACCCGTTGGGGTTCGGGGCGTAACAAAGCTAATGTTTAGTTTACTAATATCATTTCATAAAGAAGGTTTATTGAAAAAAAAATGAAAAGGTTTTGATCTCATTGAAAACAAAATCATGCAAAAGCTTTAAAGTTAAAACTTTTTGAAAAGTTCAAATATGTAAAATTGATAGCACCCTCAAAATCTTATTAAATCAAACGTATGGAACGGACTACTTATGATCTGGGAGGCTAACTCACATCATGTTGAAACTTGGGACTTGCATCAAAAATTAAATTTGACGATGACTTTATTTGAATGGGCCAATAGGACCAAAGTGTAGGGAAAATTACCAAAAAAATCCTAAACCTATTACAATTGTGCCAGTTCAGTCCTAAACTTTTTTTTTTTGCTAATTCAGTCTATCTGGCCACTTTTGGCTGGCCAGCGCTGACGTGGACACCGGCTGGCTGACATGGCATTATTTTAATATTTTTTTTCGAAATTTTTTTTTTCTTTCTCTTTTGTTTTTTTCTTTCCTTCTTCCTATGGCCGGATCGGCCAGGGGGAGGCTTGCCGGCGAGGTAACCTCACTGGCCATTGGGGAGGCTCACCCTCACTGGGCAAGCCTTGCCCAGTTCCAACGAGGGCCGACGAGGGCGGAGCTCGTCATGACTGGGCGAGCTCTGCCCTCGCCCAGATCTAGCGAGGTCGAGCTTCGCCATGGCTGTGGGTGAGGTCAAAGCTCACCGAGCCGAGGTCGAGCTCCGCTCTCGCCTCGCCTAGCGACGGCGAGGCTCGCCCTCGCCAGTGCCGGCGAGGATGAGCCTCCCTATTGGCCAACGAGCCGACCTTAGCCCCTAGCTAGTCTGGCCACCGAGGGAAGAAGGAAAGGAAAAAAAAACAGAGAAAGGAAAAAATAAAAAAAATTTTGAGCTCCGTCATCGCTAGCCATGGCGAGCTTCGCCCTTGCCAGCCCTCACCGTTGCACAGGCGAGCTCGACCTCGCCAAATCTGGGCAAGCTCGACCTCACCCAAATCTGGTGAGGTCGAGCTTGCCTAACCATGGCAACCTCTGCCTTCGCCGAAGCTGGGTGAATCTCGCCCTCGCCGGCGACCCTCCCCCCGGCCGAAAAAAAAAAAAAGAGAAAGGAAAAAAAATTCAAAAAAAATAAATAAAATATTAAAATAATGCCACGTCAGCGCCGGCTGGCAAAAAGTGGCTGGATGGACTGAATTTGTACAATTGCAAAAGGTTTAGGAATGAATTGACACAATTACAATAGGTTTAGGACTTTTTTAGTAATTTTCCCCCAAAATGTAAGTCAATGACATGACAGCTTAATTAGAGCAATAACATCACAAATGCCCTTTGGGTATTATATCTTATTCAATTATTAAATTCCAATGGACGAAATCGAGAGCATAATGAATATTTCTATAATGAGATCCGTCGTTTGCTGAGGTTTAGTGGCATAAGTGGAGACACAATTCCATTATCGAGTTAAAGGTAACTCGATTTGTGCAAAGATCAATATCCAGCTCGAACTTAATTTAGTTTTTAGTGAATTCAAGCCTGAGTATTCGACTTTGCATTATAAAGTAAATTTATTTTGAGCTTGAATCAAACTCAAGTAAGAATAATGAAAATAATATCCTTTTTCTAGATGTTATATTTATAGTTTGATTATATGCATGCGCTTAAATATAATTCAACAGCTCGATTAGCTAGGCTCCAAAGCATGATACTCAAGTCAAGCATTTTCAAGCTTGAACTCGGCCCAATTAAGAACTTTTTACTTGAACTCGGCAAGATTTTATGAATCAATCTCAAGTATCTCATGAGTAGCTTGATTAATTTCCATTCCTTCAGGCGACCTCTTCGTTATATATACCTTGGAACCATTATCACTTGACTTTACTATAAAAAAAAAAGAAAAAAAAAGTAGGCATTAGATTCGCAAGACCAAAATGTTGAGCGTCAGAGACGCGGCAACAATATTAATTTGATGGAAGAAATTTTTGAAGATGAAACAATCGCAATTCGCGTCTTTCTATTGCATGTCTTAATTACAAGAGAAATAGACTATATATAGGCCATAGTTTGATTCGAAATAGGAAACCTCTTTCTAGGAAACCTATTCTAATTAGGAAACCTACTTGACTTAGGAAACTTTCCTAAAATATAACTAGAAACAATATCTCACAATATCTTATCTTATCTCTTAATATCTCACCATATATATAAAAAATCAAAATATGGAAATACGAATAGACTCAAAAAGGAAATAAGTACTAACAAATTTGGTTTAATTTCTAACACTCCCTCTTAAACCAAATTCTCTTCCATCGATCATTCCAAGCAGGCTCTTGAACTTTCAAAAAACATCAATCTTGAGGGTATTAAAGAGGAAGCTGATTGTTTGTTGAGGCCATGATCACGAACCGTAAGCTCTTATACCAATTTGTTGAGCGTCAGAGGCGCGGCAACAATATTAATTTGATGGAAGAAATTTTTGAAGGTGAAACAATCGCAATTCGCGTCTTTCTATTGCATGTCTCAATTACAAGAGAAATAGACTATATATAGGCCATAGTTTGATTCGAAATAGAAAACCTCTTTCTAGGAAACCTATTCTAATTAGGAAACCTACTTGGTTTAGGAAACTTTCCTAAAATATAACTAGAATCAATATCTCACAATATCTTATCTTAACTCTTAATATCTCACCATATATATAAAAAATCAAAATATGAAAATACGAATAAACTCAAAAAGGAAACAAGTACTAACAAATTTGGTTTAATTTCTAACACAAGATGCGTCAATTGAGTTAGGGAATGGGTGATCACTGGCTTCCGCTTTTCTCCACCTTGAATAATTGGATAAGAAACCTACATATACTCCACAGTAGAGTGGCATCTTTCCAAGGTAACTAGAAATGGCACTCGCCTTATCGGGGAATAAATTAGAACTTTTGTATGGTACTTTTTAGTGAAAATGTAATTTTTTGGTACCATTATTAATCTTAAAATTCGACGGGTTGAATCAAATTTCCTATAATTAAAGGTAAAAAAATAACACGTCATCTCAGTCATGCTGTAAGTTAAAACCTCATACTAAAATTTAATTTTATATATTAGAAAATAATAAATCAATTTTTTTGAGTCACTCCACAATAATATCGAAGTATTGGGAGGATGTCTCCCTCAGTGTTACAGGCAGTCCAGAATTTTTTGAGAAATAGATATAGTTCCTCAATATCTCAATAATACTCTAATAGTTTTGATCCCTAAAGTCCAAAATATTGAAGATGTTTCGCAATATCGTCCATCTAGCCTTTGCATTTTCCTTTACAATATCATATCCAAAGTTCTTGTCAATAGGCTCAAACAATTTCTTCCACAATTAGCTTCTCCTAATCAAGATGCATTCAGTGGACTTATCCATGATAACATCATAGCGGCACATGAGGTGTTCCATCGCGTGAAACGAAGGTAAAAGGGTGAAAAGGATGGTGTTCTCTCAAAGCCAACACCAGAGTTTGTCATAGAGTTGAGTGGGATTTATTAGAATTGGATATGACAAAGTTTACATTCAATCAAACTTGGATTGACATGGTTATGCTCTGTGTAAGATCAGGTTCCTATGAATTGCTGCTTGATGGAAAGAGAACAGGTAAGATCTATCCAACAAGAGGAATCTGGCAAGGAGATCCTCTTTCTCTTTTACTTGTTCATCTCCTTATCTATTCATCTTGAAAAGGATGATACAAGGAAGGGACACTATTTCCACATACAATTTTGCTGGATACACACCCTAATATCGTCAGCCGTCGAGAACTCACCTACGCAAACTATCAATCTTCAAGACGTCAAACCCAGCTTGATATACGGAATTTCTGTACAATCTCTGTCTTGTGCTCTCCGGCATCAACTCTTTGAGGGGAAAAAACAACTGTCCCGTTGCCGATTCATATCCGAATCTGGACGACAAGATTGAGCTAAACTTCACCGAAGGATGATAACAATTACAAAGACACTAAGAAAATGGAAACGCCTGTTCCGAATCCAACGAACTCTCGTGAATACCCACCCGTCAAAAGCGGCAACTGAATAGAAATGATCTGCAACCCGTGACCTATTTCGAAGAATGGATTGCGAGAGTAAGATGTCGGCTTTGAAAACTACTGGCGAGAGGGTGGGAATAACGGTTCTCTTCAGATAATTGTACATTCCAAAGAGAGAAGACTCGGTCATCAAGTGTTGAACGGCTCAGATGTGTTTTCTTTAAAGATCTGAAAACTGTTATCATCTATCCAGTTAAAAGATAATCCGATTCCATGAATTAGAATTACTTGGAACAAAAATGCATTTGTGATTCTTTATCAATGGACTCGCGTTAACTGTCTCTGAGCAAGATTAGAAAACTTGCGAATCGATGTGAATAACTAGTGGTTCAAGAATTTCCTGCGTTCAAGTGGATCACTCTCCACAAATTTGCTTGACATGTCAATTTCAATGAAGACTTGGAAAAGTAAGCCGAGAATGCCAATCCTAATAGCAAAATGACTAGGGATTGAGTCCCATCGTTCTGTACTCTTTATTCATCATCCCCTATAGCGCACTCTAAACTGATTGAGAAACGGAAAGATTTCATCTTTCAATATATTGTCAATGAGAAATAAATGCTTCACAATAAGGCCCATTTGCTAAAAAACACTGTGCTGCTGTAAAAGGCATTGACCTCGACTACGGCTTCATTGAATGATCTTCCATCTATAAGAATGTCATCAATCTTGTTAACAATTTGTACATCTGAACCATCTCACCTCCCAAAAACCAACAATCCTTCAAATCATGGTTTCTTCCTTACTACTGTCCAACCAGTCTCCTTTAGGTGTCTTCTTGTTCTTCTCGCTGTTATTGGTCGACACCACTTCATTACATGGTGCAGGCGTTTCTGCTTCCTCCACTTCTTTTTTCGCTATCAAGGCAACGGAGAATAAGGATGAAGCAGCGGCCCTCCTCAATTGGAAATCTACTCTTGAAAACCATAGCCAATCTCTCCTGTCTTCATGGCTTGGCAACAATCCCTGCAGCTTTACTGGTGTCGCATGCGATGACTATGGAGCCATCACCCATCTCAATCTCGCCCATTTTGGTTTGAGAGGAACTCTAGACGGCCTAGACTTCTCGCGCTTAACCAATATGGCTGGGTTTGAACTTGGCAACAATTTGATCAGTGGCTCCATCCCCTCGAGTATCGGTAACCTTTCCAAACTCAATTCACTTCATCTTTGTGGTAATGAACTGTCTGGGGACATTCCTCCAAGTATGGGTATGCTGGAGAGTCTTCATTCTTTGTATCTATGTGCGAACAACTTGAGTGGACACATCCCTCAAGAGATTGGACGGTTGGATTCTCTTTTGGAACTTGATTTTTCTGAAAACAATTTCACCGGTCCTATCCCTGCTTCACTAGGGAACTTGAGCAGCCTGATTAAACTCGATCTATCGAAAAATCAACTTTCAGGGCCCATTCCTACTTCTCTTGGAAAATTAGGCAATTTAATCGAATTAGGCATTTTTCGAAATAACTTCTCTGGTTCCATTCCAAGAGAGATAAGTGACTTGAGGAATTTGAAGTCTCTTTGGTTATGGCAAAATGGACTTTCGGGACCCATACCTTCAGATATCGGGAGGCTCACTTCTCTTATTAACCTTGACCTATCGGTCAACTCTCTCACAGGATCAGTTCCTCATTCCATCGGAAACTTGACAAGCTTATCTATCCTTCACCTTTTCCAAAATAATTTGGTTGGTTCAATTCCTACTTCTCTTGGAAAATTGGGCAACTTAACCGAATTAGACATTTCAAGTAATATTCTTTATGGTTCCATTCCACAAGAAATGTTTGACTTGAGGAGCTTGAAGGTTCTTAGCTTACGGAGAAATAGAATGTCAGGCTCAATCCCTCGAGAAATTGGGAGATTGATATCTCTTAGAGAATTACTTTTAACCGACAATAATTTGACCGGTCCAATCCCTGCATCAATTGGAAGCCTGGCAAATCTAACTAAGTTACACCTTGGTTTCAACAAATTTGTTGGTTCCTTGCCTTCTGAATTTAATAAGTTGACACGTTTGAGTTCTTTGACTCTATCTAATAATGAACTAGAGGGGGAATTGCCAGAAGATGTATGCCTTGGGAGATCACTGCAAAAATTCTTCGCCTACAATAATCATTTCACAGGTCCCATCCCAACAAGCTTAGAGAACTGTAGCACATTAATCATATTGAGGCTACGAGGCAACCAACTTACTGCAAACATAACAGAAGCTTTCGGAATATATCCGCATCTAAATTTTATGGACTTGAGCCACAATCATTTGAAAGGTGAACTTTCATGGAAATGGGAGCATTATCGTAATTTGACGAGCTTAAGGATATCAAACAACAACATTTCTGGTGAGATACCCTCAATATTTGGAAGGATGGCTTCTATACGTGTACTAGACCTTTCTTCAAATAATTTACATGGAGAGATTCCAAGAGAATTGGCAAACCTCTCAATGTTGTTAGAACTCGATCTAAGCAACAACGCAATCATGGGAAATGTCCCGATTGAGATTGGACGTTTATCCCATCTGGCACATCTAAACTTGGCATCAAACAATTTGAGTGGATCAATTCCAACACAACTATGCTCATGCAAGAGCTTGTGGAGCTTGAATTTAAGCAGGAACAAATTTCAGAGAAGCATCCCTCCTAAGATAGGCAACACACAAGTCCTTGAGGTTCTTGATTTGAGTTATAATGTTCTGTCTGGAATTATCCCGGGAGAGCTTGCGGAACTGAGAAACTTGCACTTTCTAAATATATCCCACAATAGCCTGTCTGGTTCCATCCCACCTACTTTTGGCAACATGTTGGCCTTGATTTCCATTGATGTATCCTACAATGACCTAGAAGGTCCTCTCCCAAATGTCAAGGCTTTCAATGAGGCTCCATTCGAGGCAATTCAACATAACAAAGGGCTCTGTGGAAATGTTGTCGGTTTACTGAAATGCAATCCTACCGGGAGCAAGAAACGCAATCGACGCATTGGAGCTAAACTCAAATTTATCCTCATTCTCTCATTCTCGGGGATTCTCCTTCTCTCTTGCACCTCGATCGTTCTTGTAATCGTCAATCATCATCGAAGAAGGATTTTCAAGAGAGAGAACAATGAACCGGCAAATGATTTGGATTTCATGCGTATTTTAAGTTATAATGGTAGAGTTTTCTATGATCGAATTGTTGAGGCCACTGAAGGATTTGACTCCAAGTACTATGTGGGTGAAGGAGCATATGGAATTGTTTATAAAGCCGAGATATCAGAAGGTCAAATTGTTGCTGTTAAGCAAACCTTGCCATCCCAAGAAAAAAGTGACACTGTTGATTTGATACCATTTGAGAGAGAAATTCAAGCCTTAACAAATGTACGTCATCACAACATCGTGAAATTTTATGGGTTCTGTTCTCATGCCCAACGTTGTCTTTTGGTGTATGAGTACATGGAAAGAGGAAGCTTGAGAACAACTTTGAGCGATGATGAAAGAGCAGTAGAATTTCAATGGGGCGAGAGGGTAAATGTTGTCCGAGGAGTTGCGGATGCATTGTCCTATATGCATCACGAAATTTCACCTCCGTTGATTCATCGAGATTTGACCACTAACAACATTCTATTGGATCACAATTATGAGGCTCATGTTTCCGATTTTGGCACTGCAAGACTGTTGAGGCCAGATTCATCAAACTGGACTGCTATTGCTGGCACCATTGGGTATATTGCTCCAGGTACTTCATTTTTCGATTTCAATGACATTCAATGTCAGACATCCCTTCTACAATTGAACTTTTACTAGTTTAGTGTGATTGTTTAGTTATTTTATCTTCTTATGTAGATTAGTTTACTCATTTAAGTTAAGTGTTGATCACAAAGCTTTCCTATTTCCAATAAGCAAGTGTTGGCTAATGAGGAAAAACATAATAATGGATCCATTTCAAGGATATTAAATTTGTATAACCTACATGGTGCTCGTACTTAATGCGTCAAACAAAATCCATTGAACTTCGCCAAAGCATAAACTCCTATGCTCAAATCAGTGTTGTAAGTGTAGATTAAGTAGAAATTTGTACATGTAATTGTCATGTCATAGGAAGAAATGTTGTCAACTTAAATATAGTTTATGACCGAGGTTATTAAAATCTGTGAATTCTCTAATTGCAGAGCTAGCTTATTCTACAATTCCTACCGAAAAGTGCGATGTGTATAGCTTTGGAGTCATTGCATTAGAGACAATCATGGGTAAGCATCCAAGGGATTATGTCTCTTGGGAATGTTCATCATCTGCCCAAATTGGGTCACCAATGTTGTTGAAGGATGTGTTAGATCAACGTCTCTCACCTTCTAGACTCCGTCTTCAAGATGCGCAAGATGTGGTCTCGATCATCAAGCTAGCATTTGCGTGCTTGCAAGCTGATCCACAACTTCGACCAACCATGAGACAAGTCTCGCATGAGCTTCATATTCAAGTGCCCTTGGAAATGCCACACTCCTCAATTAGCTTAGAGCAACTTTGCGATCTCAATGTCAGGAAATTTGGAATATTCACAGTAGATGGTAAGTTTTGAAGTTACTTTTTCATATGCTATTGTGTTTCATTTTTAATCATAATGACGATCTCCTTTTGAATATCTTCTTAGGTCTCACTAATCCCAACCATGTGATTTATGATTTTCACTGCAGAGTCAGCTTCTCTATGAATGTTATAGGAACAGCACGATGTTAGTGGTTTGGAGTCGTAAGACTAGAAATAAGGGAACGCTTCTAGGGAGATCTCATTTCACTACTATCTTCAACTTCTTGCTCAGCGATCCAGAAGTGATTTTGCAAAATGCATTGGATCGACATCTCCTGCCTTCTTTGAATCAAGATGTAACAAACATGTAGTTTCCATTGCTAGAAGAGATAATGATACTAATAGTCTACGAACTTTTAGTGATGTACCGTGACATACTTGAACTTTCAATTGGTTAAATTAGATCTCTAATATATTTTAATATTTTTATTGTCATCCTTTCATTACATTAAAGGAAATATGGCACGGACAGTTGATGTTTGATGGAGAGCAGGTGGATCTCGTTAGTGTTGTGTTGACTTGAAATTGGAAATCTATAATACACGTTCCTTTAATATGGGCACTATTTACTCATAACTTCTTCTTTTCTCAACCCACATTATCATCCAGTTGATCTCTTCAATAACGTTTTTAGGTTTCTTGTCCCAAGAAGAACAAGGATAACGACTTTGAAACCTATGCTATTAAAATGTCCGGAAATTTTAATTATTTTCTTTCGAAGCATAGCGAAAAATCCTCCCTCATTCTCCATTTGACAAAATTTCGATTGAAAGCCTTGAAGAAGAAATAAGACCATGTTGTTCATATTAAGTGAGTGGTTTTTAATCAAAGAAAGTAAAAAGTAAACAAAAGAAATTGCAATTTCGAAATATCTGTCCCGTGATCTACAACCTAAAGTGCTCCTTACCTAGGTTAGGGTACGCTTCCGCGATTCAAATCTTAAATCATCCTAGGAGCCGCCACCAATCAAATTTCTAGGTCGATTGGGAGAAGTCAACTAATCACGTAGGGGTCAACTAATATGAGGAAACAAAAACATCTTAGCCCAGAAGTTTAGTTACGCGCGAGGGAAGGGCTAGCAGCCCCACGTCGCCTACCCCATTACTTTGCTAAGTTCTATCATGCAATATCATAGGATTTCCTAATTTACACATAAATATAGTTTTCTATGGGTTTTGAAAATAATAGCTTGCCGCCGTTAACTCAGGGGATAACGCCTCATGATGGGGCGGACGACAACTTGACTCCGTTGTGCCGTATGAGATTGATGTCATTTCAAAAATACGCAATGCAGTCAAAGCAGGTCTAACGGATGAATTTAACCATATCAATCAGACATTTGAATAACACTAAAAACAAAACAGGACGAATCCAGTCCAAACAATGCGTACCCTATACACCTCGTGTATATTCTATATCAGTATAGAGGGGACGAATCCTGTCCAACAAATAGACAGACAATATAACTCGCGCATATCACAACATCGGGGAGCGAGGCCAACCTTGTAGCTTGTAGCCAAACGGGCGTGGACTCTATGACATTCTTAATTTCGACTTATTTTTGGGATTTATAAAATGTGTATTTCATCGGTACGCTTATAGTTAAATCTCGCTCAGAACTAATCACTCTCAGGTTATTTTTAAATTTGAGATTTCGCTAAAATCGCACTCAATCGAATTTGGCCGTTATTTAGAGCCCAAACTTTAATGTCGAATTTCTCGGAGTTTCGTGACGAATTTAATTGGATGGTGCCGATATTATTGTGGCCAGCGTCAATATTACCCGGAATTGGTGAAAAGTTAAATTTGGATTGGGTGCGGATTTTTTACTAGTACACCTCCCTCGTAGTGTGTTTTAGTTAGTGTTTTTGGCTTTTTCCTAATTTATAATTAGAATTTTTCGTGGACCGTTGGATCGACTTCGAGTTTGAACGTGGGCCGTTGGATCGCACTCGATTGAATTGACTTTCCTCTCTCTCTCTCTCACTCTCTCTCTCTCACTCTCTCTCTCTCTCTCTCTCTCCTCTGCCGCGCATCCTCTCGACGCACGTCGCCTCCCCTTGTCCCATGTAGACTGCCCCTCCCCTCTCTCTCTCTCTCCCCTCCTTCTTTCTTTCTTCTTCATTTTTTTTCTTTCTTCCTCTTTTCTTCTTCTTTCTTCTTTTTCTTTCTCCTTTCCCTTCGCCGTTGCTCCTGCTGCCGCTGCTTTGCTACTTCTTGGCTTCTTCTGGCTGCACGCCTGACCCGCAGCCGCCGTCCAGGTCACCAAAAACCGCCACTCACCGCCACTGCCGACCGCACCACCATTTGTTTCATTTCTTGCTCGGTTTGCTTGGATTTTTCCAAGTAAGTGACTTCCTAACCCTTGACTAAGCTAAGGGGTGGCTAATGGACATGTTAGGGATGATTTAAGGGCTGTAGATACTTAATTTAGTGGCTGGTTGTGCTTAGTTTGCTTAATGGTGCTTGTTGGTTGATTTCCGGTAAGGTTGCTGCTATGTTGCTGGATTTTTCTATTTTTTTTGTAACTTGTGTGAGCCGAATTTGAGGAAGTATTCTCCATTAAAGTTGTTCATAACATCTTGAAGTTTGACATATATTAAATCTGGAATTTTTGGAGATCATTTAGGGTCATTCGTAAGTCCATTTTTTGACCGAATTCAGTCTGCCGGATTTACTGTTCAACCGACCTTCTTGCCTTTCCGATTTTCTATAAATTTTTTCAGACCTCTTTTCAACAAACTTTCCCCATAAAAATTGTTAAGAACATCCGTGTCTATGAAATATAAAAATTTCAGAGCTTTCCAAAGTGATTTGGGTACTGAATGAGTTGTATTTTTGATGGTCTGAGGGGCTGTCCAAGCGAATCGGGTTCTGTCCAGATTTGAGTGTCAAAACGAGGCATTTACAGTCAGAAATGGATTTCATGTCCTTCATGAAAAATGTTTATCAAGATGTTTTGTACAATATATCCAAATTTCAGAATTTTTGGAGTTGATTTACTATTTATTTTAAAGGAAATTCGGTGACTGTGTTACTGTCCAGAATTGCCCGGAATCACCCACTTTTGTGTATACTCGGTTTTCTCATTTTCGGGCAATTATTCAAAGATGGGGTTATCAATGAAAAGTGTCGCATTTTATTGGCCGAGTAAGTATTCGATTGGCATGTGACTGATCCTTATAGATAAAAATTGGCATTGAGTGGATAATGTATGTGCATGATCATGTCACGTTCCGTCTAGGAGGAAGTTCTAAACGATACCTGGCGAAAGTTTAGATGCCATCTGGTATCCAAGATTGCCGGGGGGTGCTTGATCTCAGACGATGCCGATAGCGGTGGAGGTCGGATCGATGCTCCTAAGTGGAACGCCGTGGGTAACCGGCTTGCTGGGGGGTGTTCGATTGGTACCCGGGGTTACCGAGGGGTGTTCAATCCCAGACGATGCCGATCGCGGTGGAGGCCGGATCGATGCTCCTAAGTGGAATGCCGTTGGGTATCCGGCTTACCGGGGGGTGTTCGATCCCCAACGTTGTCGTTGCCGACGTAGCGAGATGATGCCTGGTTACGCCAGAAGACCGGCAGGAGTTCGGTGGCCCGAAGGATCATTAATAACCTGGATACATGTGAATGTATGCTATACATTGGTGAATGATCGAAATCCGGAATATTGAGTATGTTTCTTATGATTATGCCATGATTTGAAATGTGCTTGTTTGATGAGCAATTGGTCATGTTATGGCGATATTCTAACGTGCAAGGCTTGTGTATGTGCCGAGGCGAGATAAGGACGCCTATGATTATTTATGGCACGTCGATTGTTCAAATTGCATATTTAGAATTGTTCGGAGGTACGCTTTGGCCTAAGCGAGGCTTAGGTAGTTACTTATTGAGATTTATTCTCATTGTTGTAATATAACCATTTAAGACCTGCGATCATGATTGATCCGGAGACGCTGCCAAGGTACTACGGGGATTGAGAATAGGTCAAGTTACCCCATCCTTTGAGTACCCCTTTTTGTAGAGGAGTTAAGCTTACTAACCACCCGATCCTTTTTATTGTGCGTGGTTCATCGATAGTGGCCTCTAGTAAGGTTTATACTTTATGCCGTTTGTAAGTAACATTATGTTCTTAAAACGCGGTTTGTTGATGTGTATCGTTCTTCTCTCTCTACTACCCTGTTTCATTGTATGTTGTATGGTGAGTTCGAATTTGTTTCCGCTCGCGTTCCTCGTTTGAGTTAAGCTAGGTCGGCGACAAGTCCTGGGATGTCGCATGCTTGACAACCCCGGAGGGATGTTGCGTGCTCATTCGGGTTCGGGGTGTGACATCCCCGTTGATTTGGTATCAGAGCAAGGTTAGCTCGATTCAAGTTGGTCGAAGCCTAGAGTGATAAGGAGCGATGACTTTGGGATAGCCAGTTAAGGAAACTTGTGTGCCATGCGTACCCCAGACTGTGTGATTGTGGTTACTGAGTGACTTTATGCATTAATGTGTGAAGTACAGGTGCGTCAGAACTTGAGATAAGTGCACGAATCATGTTGGCTGCAATTGAGTACTCTATGTGATTAATTGCCTACTTAGTGAATTTTTGTTGTGATTCACTACCTAGGGCTTTAGACTGGTATAGTTGGCCTAAGTCTCTAATTCGTGAGTGGAATTATAGCAGGTAGACGAGTGTGAAAACCCAGTGAAAATGAGCAGTCAAGGAAGAGGTCGAGGTCGAGATCGTGTGGCCCCGCAAGCCAGAGTTGCAGAGGATCCCTGGGTGGATGGAATTCTAAGGGCACTACAAGAAGTCGGGATTTTAATGGGTAGACAAACTAAAGAGCGAAATGCTACTGTCGCTGCTGCTGCTGAGGCCGCTGTAGCCACCGCTAATGGGGCCAATGGAAATAATGGAAACAACGGGAATGGTGGGCATCCCGCTCAAGGCCAAGTAAATGCAAATAGGCTGATGTCTAAGCTAGTTGAACGATTCTTGAAATTGAAGCCTCCAAGGTTCGATGGTAGAAGTGATACTGAGGCTGCAGCTCGATGGGTGGAAGAGCTAGAAAAAGCTTTCGAAATGCTGGGATGCACTGAAGAGGAAAAAGTAACCCGAGCAATATACCAGCTTCAGGAAAATGCAAGCGACTGGTGGAGAGCCACAAGAGGCCAAGTGTTCCCTACTGGCACTGCTCCGACTTAGACCATTTTTACCAAGACTTTTAATGGCAAGTATTTCTTGAAAAGTGCCCGAGAGCAGAAGTTGCCAGAATTCATGAGACTTCGCCAAGTCATATGTCGATAGACCAATATGAGGCCGAGTTCACAAGGCTATCCAAGTTTGCCCCAAGAATGGTAGAAGACTCAGTGGACAAAGCCAAGAGGTTTCGAGATAGACTAAAGCCGGACCTCCGCAGTCAGATGATCTCACTGAACTTGAGGGGCTATCATGAGATTTATGACCGGGCTCAGGCAATTGAGCGTGATTTGATGGATCGGGCTGCCACCTCTAAATCGCAGCAGGCCCCGACCAAGGACAACCATAACTTTGGAAAGAGGCCTATGACTGGAAATAGGCGATTTGTCCCTCCCGTTAGGAAAAATATTAGGAAGCAGAACTACTATTCTAACGGTGCCTGTCGACTGTGTTGAAGGAAGCATGGGAATGGCCCTTGCCCGGGCCAAACTGGAGCGTGTTTCGGATGTGGCCAACAAGGTCACCAAGTGAAGAATTGGCCGAACCGACAAGCTAGGCCACCGGTGCATCAACAACAACCAAGGTTGGGACATCAAGCGGAAGCTGCCACGCAAAACAATCAGGATAGACCCCCAGCCCAATGAAAGATTTATGCTATGGCTCGCAAAGAGGCAGACGATGCGCCTGGCGTGATCACAGGTACGGTCTCTTTATGTGATCATGCTACTTATGCCTTTTTCTATCCCGGAGCGTTGCATTCATTTGTGTCTAAGCAGTTTGTTGAATTGACTAGTATTGAGCCAAAACCGTTAGGAGTAAATTTGTGTGTTACCACCCCTCTTATGGAAAAGGTGTTAATCTCGTTAAGATGTTCAGACTGTAAGATTGTTATTGGCGGTAGGGAGGAATTAATTGATTTGGCTATCTTGGCTATGTTTGATTTTTATGTCATTATTGGTATGAATTGGCTTGTTAAACAGGGGGCTGTTATGGACTGTAGTAGCAGGGTGATCCAATTTAATCCGATTGGTCACTCTAGATATGAATTTGTGGGAAGCCGATGAGGAATCTCGATCCCTTGGATTTCGTCACTTGAGGTGACTAAGCTGTTAGACGAAGGGTGCCAAGGATTTTCGGCGACGGTAGTTGATTCGACGGCTGGAGAGCCGAGGCTAGAAGATATAGCTGTAGTGCGCAATTTCCCCGATGTCTTTTCTCAGGAATTGTCGGAATTGCCACCTGATAGAGAAGTGGAATTCGTAGTTGAGTTGGCCCCAGGAATAGAACCGATCTCGAAAGCGCCCTATAAGATGTCGTTGTCAGAATTAAAGGAATTAAAGATTCAAATGTAGGAGTTGTTGAATAAAGGCTTTATCCGCCCGAGTGCGTCTCTATGGGGAGCGCCAGTTTTATTCGTGAGGAAGAAGGATGGGACGTTGAGATTATGTATTAACTACACATAGTTGAATCAAGTGGCCATTAAGAATAAGTACCCACTACCAAGGATAGACGACCTGTTTGATTAGCTGTAAGGAGCATCAATATTTTTTAAGATCGACTTGAGGTAGGTTATCACTAACTGAGGATTAAGAAAGAGGATATATAAAAAAACGGCATTTAGGATGAGGTATGGGCACTATGAGTTTACAATAATGCCATTCGGATTGACTAACGCCCCTACTACCTTTATGGATTTAATGAATAGGGTATTCAAAGAATTGCTGGATCAGTTTGTAATCATGTTTATAGATGATATCTTAATATATTCAAAGAATTCCGCCGAACATGAGTTACATTTGGAAAAGATTCTATAGACTTTAAGGGAACATGCACTCTATGCTAAGTTCAGTAAGTGCGAATTCTGGCTTCATCAAGC
Organism: Syzygium jambos; assembly: GCA_031216235.1. Lineage (NCBI taxonomy): Eukaryota > Viridiplantae > Streptophyta > Magnoliopsida > Myrtales > Myrtaceae > Syzygium > Syzygium jambos. The sequence continues at coordinate 19,952,053 of CM062226.1, forward strand.
GGCGTTCTTAGGACATGTGATATCCGGGGAAAGAATTGTAGTGGATCCGACGAAGATCAAACCCGTCACGAATTGGCCGAGGCCAACAACAGTAATCGAGATTCGGAGCTTCTTGGGTCTAGCAGGTTATTACAGACGTTTCGTGGAAAGGTTTTCGGCATTGCGACACTGTTGATGCAGTTACTAAAGAAGGAGACGAGGTTTGAATGGACGGATAAGTGTGAAAGGAGTTTCTAAGAGTTAAAGCAGAGATTGATGACCGTGCCAGTGTTGACAATCCCGTCAGGTCCGGGAGGATATGAGATCTACATTGACGCATCGCTAAGGGGATTGGGATGCGTACTAATTGAACACGAAAGAGTAGTGACATACGCATCACAACAATTGAGACTGCACGAGCTGAATTATCCGACGCATGACTTAGCATTGGCTGCGATTATCTTCGCTCTTAAGATTTGGAGACATTAGTAGTGTGGGGAGAAGTTTCAGATTTATACGGACCATCAAAGTTTAAGGTATTTGTTTTCCCAAAAGGAATTGAACACGAGACAGTGTCGCTGGATGGAACTCCTTAAGGACTATGACTGCGATATTCTGTATCATCTTGGAAAGGCTAATAAAGTAGCAAATGCACTAAGTCGAAAATCGAGCATCGCGCATATGATGGTCAAGGAATGGACTCTGTTAGAGGGAGTTTGGGATTCAAAGTTTAAGTTTGAAGTGAGCCATGTCTCAAGTCTGCTTGCCACATTGAGGATTGAACTGGAAATCCAGACTAAGACTAAGGCTTTATAATCGACAGACCTGAAGATTCAAAAGATTCTGGAAATGGATGTCACCAAAAGGAAATCGGACTTCCAGCTGTCCGAAGATGGGATTTTGAAGTTTCGTGGACGGCTATGTGTGCCATGTAATGCAAACTTAAGAAGGAGATTTTATCAGAAGCTCACCGTAGCAATTACAGTATTCACCCAGGTAGTACGAAGATGTATCAGAATTTACGGTAGCATTATTGATGGAACGGCATGAAAGTGGATGTAGCCAAGCATGTGGCTAAGTGTTTAACATGCCAACAAATAAAGGTGCAACATTGCAAGCCGGGTGGAATATTGCAACCATTGGAAATCCTTGAATAGAAATAGGAACACATCACAATGGACTTTATAATGGGATTACCGAGGAGTCAGAGGGGTCATGATTCGATTTGGGTGGTAGTCGACCGATTGACAAATTCAGCATATTTTTTGCCGGTGCGGAAGGACTTCGCCTTGGAAAGATATGTCGAGATATACATGCGACAAATATTCCGTCTTCATAGAGTGCCAGTGACGATTACTTCAGATCATGATCCTAAGTTTACTGTCGCTTTTTGGAAAAGTCTTAAAACGGCATTAGGGATGAAGTTATAATTTAGCACAGCTTATCATCCGCAAACGGATGACCAGTCTGAAAGGACGATTCAGACTCTGGAAGATATGCTGCGAGCATGTGTGTTAGGTTTTAAGGGCGGTTGGGAAGAACAATTGCATTTTGTTAAATTTGCCTACAGTAATAGCTACCAACAGAGTATCAAAATGGCACCATTTGAAACGTTATATGGTAGAGCTTGTAGAACATCGGTATGTTAGGATGAAGTTGGTGAAAGAAGTGTAATAGGTCCAGAGTTAGTTCAGCAGTCAGTTGAGGCAGTCGAGGTTATTTGGGACAGACCTAAGACCTCTCAGAGCCACCAAAAGAATTATGCAAACCGAAGACGTAGGCCTTTGGAATTTCAAGTGGGAGACCACGTCTTTCTCAAGGTGTCGCTAATGAGAGGATTGTCACGGTTTGGCAAGAAAGGAAAGTTGAGCCCGAGGTACGTGGGTCCATTCGAAGTTTTAGAGAGAATCGGAACTATGGCCTATCGTCTCGCACTGCTGCCAAATTTGTCTCAAGTTCACAATGTATTCCACGTGTCTATGCTAAGAAATACGAACCGGATCCGACTCAAGTGTTGAATTACGAAGAAATAAACGTGGACGACACAGTGTCGTACGTGGAAAGACAAGTGAGGATCGACGACGGAATGGAACAAGTGTTGTGAAACAAGACAATTCCGTTGGTCAAGGTGATTTGGGAGTATCATGGAACTGAAAGTGCGATATGGAAAAGTGAAAAATTGATGCGACGTCAAAACTCTCATTTGTTTGAGTAGCTGAATTTGGTTGTAAATTTCGAGAACGAAATTTTTGTAAGGGGGAAGAGTTGTGACATTCTAAATTTTGACCCATTTTTGGGATTTATAAAACGTGTATTTCGTCGGTACGCTTATAGTTAAATCTCACCCGGAACTGACCACTCTCGGGTTATTTTTAAATTTTAGATTTCGCTAAAATCGCACTCGGTCGAATTTAGCCGTTATTTAGAGCCCGAACTTTAGTGTCAAATTTCTCGAAGTTTCGTGACGAATTTAAATGGACGGTGTCGATATTATTGTGGCCAACGTCGATATTGCCCGGAATTGGTGAAAAGTTAAATTTGAACCGAGTGCGGATTTTTGACTGATAGACCTTCCTCATTGTCACGCCTCGAACCCTATCGAGCCCGCAACATCCCTCTCCTCGGTCGGAAGAGTGCGACGTCCTAGGAATAACGTCGCCGACCCAACGATCCATCAGAATTAAATCGTGGCGGAAGCAATCAAAAATCCCGGACATTAAAATTGGAGAACACCAAGAAGGAACAATCGTCAAACCATCAAGCATATATTACACTTCCAAATATTTACATCATCCGCCAATACAAACCATAAAATAATTTATAAGCACACCGAACTATAAACTCCAAACCACCAAAATATCAAGATCAGCTCTCTAGGTCAGCATTATCCAAAAATGGGGCGCATCCTCCTCCCAGAACTATCCCCTACGCCCTCTCGAAGGCGTCCACTCTGACTCACTGTCCTTGGCATCACCACCTGAATCCTCCGCAGCTGTTTGCTCACCTGACAACTCCGAGTCGACCTCAATCTCGACATTCAGGCGTGGCTCTGAAATGGTTTGGTTGAAACAACCATGAGATCACATCTCAATAAGTCACAACCTAAGCCCTACCTAGGCTATCACGTAATTCCAGACACATCCAAACGCGCAACCAAACAACCACACAACCAGCAATCAAACATTCACACATACCTGGACTCTTTGCATACGCACCATGCACGTTAGCCCACAATCCCAACATACAATTCTTGCACACATGCCATCACACACTTTCCACATATCAATACACACGCCAATCATACTACAGCAATACATCACAGCCGCGCGCGTGCCTCGATTATAAAGCAAAACCCACTTGGGCACGTCCCATACCGTGCCTAGCAGATTTTATCCCATAATCGCGCACTGCATCACGCGATACAAACACACTCGCAAACTAACTCACACCATGCATCACTTTCTCAAACCTCGCACCTCAAACTAAATTTCGCTCGATCTCAACCTTTCCACCACTACCGTGCCCGCGTAAAACGCATCAGGCCAACGGTCTTCTGACCTCGTCAGGCATCGACACCCCATCGGGCCGGGTATCGTCACCTCGTCAGGGACGGCATCGTCCCGCGTAAACGAACACGCCTCAGGACGGAATCCTACACACACTTTCCTTCTACCGCGCCCGCGTAAAACGCATCAGGCCAACGGTCTTCTGACCACGTCAGGCATCGTCACCCCGTCGGGCCAGGCATCGTCACCTCGTCAGGGACGACATCGTCCCGCGTAAACGAACACGCCTCAGGACGGACCTTACCCCGCGTAAACGAACACGCCTCAGGGTATTACTTTTTCCATCAATCCTACATTTACGTACCTTTGTTCCACACTCTCCACACGTATCACACGGCCACACATACACACGGTCACACACAAATTCACATCTCGCACATTCTTTTCACAATTACCCACCCTCATCACGCGAACACCACACAAACACCCAAGCTTGGCACGCGAACTCAATGCGCAATCAAGCCACCACACCTCATAGCCACACAATCACACATACGAGCTCATTCAAGCATCAAACTACCCGTTAAATGCCACGATAACACCGAATAATTTTAGAGAGAGAGAAAAATCGAGAATATGTAAAATCAGGTCCAAACTGGGCAGTTGCGTAGTGACAGAAATCCATTTGAAATAAATAGTAAACCAACTCCAAAAATTCTAAATTTTGGATATGTCATAAAAAACATCTTGATCAACATTTCTTATGAAGAACACGAAATCCAGTTCAATCTGCAACTATTCCTTTTTGTCCCTCGAAGTCAGACCAAAATCTGTTCGCTCTAACAGACTGCTTTGTCCTCAAAATACATTTCTTTCAACATCCAAATCACCTTGAAAAGCTTTGAAATTTTTATATGTTATAGACACAAATGTCCCCAACAATTTTTGTGAAGGAAGTATTTTGGAAATAGGCCTAGAAAAATTTATAAAAATTCGAACAGACCCGAAGGTCGGGTGAACAGTAAATCGGGCAGACCCATTTTGGTCCAAAGATGATCTTCCGAATGGCCTCAAATGATTTTCAAAAATTCCCAAATTAAATTATGTTATACCTCAAGATTTTGGGAACAATTTTCATTAAGAAAACTTTCTCAAATTAGGCCCACAAAATTTTCCACAAAAATATCAAACTGGACGGGTACAATAACCGCGAATCCGCGATTCACCCCGAACCTCACGGATTCAAACCCGAACCGATTTCTACCGAATTCCAACCGCCAAAACTCATTTCCCGACGTTTAATCCAACCCGCAACAACCACTAACAGCCATACTCAGCCACCAATAACCATGATCAACCACCAAATACTCATTATCGACACCTTAATCAACCTCTAAATCCTCTAAACCATACCCGAACGAGTCCGAAAATACCCGATGTCCTAAATAGGGATTAGATCGCGACTTACCAAGCTCTAAACTATCACGGTTAGAGCGAAAGCGGCGGCAAAATCAATATCTAACGGCGGTGACAAGTGGCGATGATCCGGCGGGCATACGAACGGCGGCGATCGGCGAGGGGAGAGGCGGCCGAAGGAGGGAGCTGATTCGGTGAAGGGGGAGGGGCTACCGTGGGGGAGAATGAGAGGAATGAGGAGAGAGAGAAGAGTTCTTGACTTAAATAACCAATTTTGACCAAACTTTCCAAAATACCCATTTTACCCCTCCTTACTTGGCCAAGATTAATCCAAACCAAAATATCCAAGGGCATTTTGGTCCAATCTTTTGGGGCTGATATTTATCCACAAATAAATCCCCAAATTAAATTTTCAAAATCCCCAAAATTCGGAATACCCAAATATAGGCCTAGGGGCAAAGTCGTAATTTTCCGGTCCCGGGCCGAATTTTCATTCTTCAATCATACCAACCCCAAATATCATTGGCCACACTAGAATGACATCATCCTCGTAAAAATAGTTGCGCACGACCCCGAAAATCGACATCCAAGTCCGGATCCAATTTCGCGATCAAAATCGCCCAATCTCAATTTTAGGGTCTCTCACTAACAGGCGGCTGTTTAGGGATTACGCGTATCGACCTAGAATTATTCGAGCCATGGTGACCTCGATCGTCACTGAAGGTCGACTCATGATCGAGTTCTTAGGTCCACGTACATTTTCTTAGGTAGCCATTCCCTAAAGGTTAGTATCCCGAGAATGATCAGTTCCGGGTGATACTTACTAAAATGAAATGAGAAATAACATCTATTTCATTGATTCCGGAAATACGTCGAAATTCAGGATGTTACACTCATGGTGTGTTTTAGTTAGTGTTTTTTGGCTTTTTCCTAATTTATAATTAGGATTTTTCGTGGACCGTCAAATCGACTTCAAGTTTGTACATGGACCGTTGGATCGCACTCGATTAAGTTAACTTTCTTCTCTCTCTCTCTCTCTCTCTCTCTCTCTCTCTCTCTCTCTCTCTCTCCTCTGCTGCACGTCCCTTGCCCTTACCCCATGCAAACTGCCCCCCCTCTCTCTCTCTCCGCCTCCTTTCTTTCTTCTTCTTTTTTTTTCTTTCTTCCTCTTTTCTTCTTCTTTCTTCTTCTTCTTTCTCCTTTCCGTTCGCCACTGCTCCTGCTACTGCTGCTTTGCTGCTTCTTGTTCTACTTCCTGGCTTCTTTTGGTTGCACGCCTAACCTACAACCGCCGTCCAGGTCACTGGAAACCGCCGGAGACCGCCGCTGCCCACCGCACCACCATTTCTTTAATTTCTTGCTCAGTTTGCTTGGGTTTTTCCATGTAAGTGGCTTCCTAACCCTTAACTAGGCTAAGGAGTAACTAATAGACATGGTAGGGATGGTTTAAGGGCTGTAGATACTTGGTTTAGTGACTGGTTGTGCTTGGTTTGCTTGGTGGTGCTTGTTGGTTGATTTCCGATAAGGTTGCTGCTGCGTCGCTAGATTTTTCTATTTTTTCTGTGATTTGTATGGGCCAAATTTAGGAAGCATTCTTCATTAAATTTGTTCATAACATCTCGAAGTTTGACATATATTAAATTTGGAATTTTTGGAGATTATTTAGGGTCATTCATAAGTCCATTTTTAAACCAAATTCAGTCTGCCAGATTTACTGTTCACTCGACCTTCTTGTCTTTCCGATTTTCTATAAATTTTTCCAGACCTCTTTTCAACAAACTTTCTTCATAAAAATTGTTAAGAACATCCGTATCTGTAAAATATAAAAATTTCAGAGCTTTCCAAAGTAATTTGGGTACTGAATGAGTTGTATTTTTGATGGTCTGAGGGGCTGTCCGAGTGAACCAGGTTCTATCCGGATTTGAGTGTCAAAACGAGGCGTTTACAGTCAGAAATGGATTTCATGTCCTTCATGAAAAATGTTTGTCAAGATGTTTTGTACAACATATCCAAAATTTCAGAATCTTTGGAGTTGATTTACTATTTATTTTAAAAGAAATTCGATGACTGTGTTACTGCCCAGAATTGCCCGGAATCACCCACTTTTGTGTATACTCGGTTTTCTCATTTTTGGGCAATTATTCAAAGGTGGGGTTATCAATGAAAAGTGTGGCATTTTATTAACCGAGTAAGTATTCGATTGGCATGTGACCGATCCTCATAGATAAAAATTGGCATTGAGTGGATAATGTGTGTGCATGATCACGTCACATTCCGTCTAGGCGGGAGTTCTAAACGATGCCCAACGGGAGTTCGAATGCTGTCTGGTACCAGGGGTTGCCGGGGGGTGTTCGATCCTAGACGATATCGATCGTGGTGCAGGCCGAGTCGATGTTCCTAAGTGAAATGCCGTTGGGTACCCGGCTTGCCGGGGGGTGTTCGATCCCCAATGTTGCCGTATGGTACCCGGGGTTGCTGGGGGGTGTTCGATCCCAGACAATACCGATCGCGGTGGAGGCTGGATCGATGCTCCTAAGTGAAATGCCGTTGGGTACTCGGCTTGCCGAGGGGTGTTTGATCCCCAACGTTGCCGTCGCCGATGTAGTGAGATGATGCGTGGTTATGCCAGAAGACCGGCGGGAGTTCGATGGCCCGAGAGGTCGTTAATAACCTGGATACATGTGAATGTATGCTATGCATTGGTGAATGGTCGAAATCCGGAATATTGGGTATGTTTCTTATGATTATGCCATGATTTGAAGTGTGCTTGTTTGATGAGCAATTGGCCATGTTATGGCAATATTCTAACGTGCAGGGCTTGTGTATGTGCCGAGACAAGGTAAGGACGCCTGTGATTATTTATGGCAAGTCGATTGTTCGAATTGCATGTTTAGAATTGTTCGGAGGTATGCTTTGACCTAAGCGAAGCTTAGGTAGTTGCTTATTGAAATTTATTCTCCTTGTTGTAATATAACCATTTCAGACCCGCAACCATGATTGATCCGGAGATGCTGCCAAGGTACTACAGGGATTGAGAATAGGTCGAGTTACCCCGTCCTTTGAGTGCCCCTTTTTGTAGAGAAGTTAAGCTTACCAACTACCCGATTCTTTTTGTTGTGTGTGGTTCGTCGATAGTGGCCTCTAATAAGGCTTGTACCTTATGCCGTTTGTAAGTAACATTATGTTCTTAAAAAGCGGTTTGTTGATGTGTATCGTTTGTCTCTCTCTACTACCCTGTTTCATTGTATGTTGTATGGTGAGTTCGAATTTGCTTCCACTCGCGTTCCTCATTTGAGTTAAGCTGGGTCGGCAACAAGTCCTAGGATGTCGCATGCTTGACGACCCCGGAGGGATGTTGCATGCTCGTTCGGATTCGGGGCGTGACAGATTCAATGCCAAATCTATGTAGACTCGGTGTACTACTAACTCATGGGGAGACATCCAAATCCAAAATTCAATTTCAGCATTTGCTCGCAATATTTAACGACATACAGTCTCATAACAGAATGCGATTTTGTCACATCAGCATGCACGACGTGTAATCTACTTCATGCAAATTCTATCACGACCAAGAGCAATTCAAAATCGACATATAATTTCAAGCACCGCGTGAGTAAGAAGATTGTGCATTTTTACATATGTATTCATGTGTGTGACCTAATTTTATCATTCGCATACACAAACCTTCGGCATTTTATTTATCATCATTCAATTACAACCGACATTTAAAATTAGATCCAGTCCAGAAAGCGTGCAAAGCATCCACATCGTAGATCCTACAAAATTAAAAAAAAAATTACTTCATGGCATAATTTCAAAGTACGAATGCAATTTTGACGTGATGGAGCCGGTTTTGTCAACTCAAATTCAAATTCTTGTTTTTTAAAAAGATATATATAACTCGTCACATACGTGGGGCCTCGGTTTGTGGATTGACGGCCGTCGGGGGACTCATCCCCTTCGGTCCATTTGGCTCAATTGCTTCGGCATGTGAACCTAGGATCTATTTTGACCCAAAAAAAAACCCTAGGATCAACTCATATTACAAAGTTATTCTGCAAATGCACATAATATTTCAAGAGAATGACGGCTTATTCTCTATTGAAATCAAATTTTCTAAACCGACAACATAACGTCTATACTATTCAAATTTTTAACGACTAATCGTTAAATAACTCAAGAAAACAATTGTATGACCTCGCACAAGTGTAAAAAGAAATAAAGTACAGAGACAAAAACTATAACTCACCCTGTTTGATGTTTGCAATGCCTCTAATTTTAACTGGTAAATTAAGATTAAGTGTTGAGGAGAATTTCTAATGACAGTGATGCCAGAAAAGTATTTGTTAATTCCATGAGCAATGTATGCAATTATCCCAAGATCTCTGACGGATTAAGCAGAATTTTTTGAAACTATTGCCAAACAAAGGGCAAAAATTATTTGCAATATCGATGCCAGAAGAGTTGTGATGATGGCAAAAGTGATAGAGGTGCAGATTTGAGGGGACCAAGTCAAATAACCTTTGTAGTTCCAAATATAGACGTTAACAAAAATGGTTTAACGAGGGTTTACTTTTTGAAGCTCAATGTGACAAGCGAACCACATGTCATAATCAAGTGGCATTTGATTTGGTTAAGAGTTAACCTCCTATGGATCCTTGGTGTTCAGTTAAGAATTAACCTCACCACAGAAGAAGAGCTAAAGCTTCGATAGGAGCCTCCATGGCCTCTTCATTTGACGTGTAGTGACGGCAGATTCCACGAATGCATTTCTTATTTTAACGTGCCAATACCCGCACGTCCTACCCCTCTAATTCCTTATGTATTTTTGTCTTCCCCAGCGAAAGAGAATACCCTCTAGATATTTTACATCCAGGTGATCCCGATGATCAAACAAGGATTGAGATGGAGCCCATTAAGGACCTATTCAGGTCCGAAAGAGGCATTGATTTGGGCCTTCTCCTTTTCTGGAGAACTCCTGTTGGCAGGGGGATTGATTAGCGAGGTGTTACAAACCAGGGACTTTTATTTGGGACTAGCTAGAAATAACACCCAAGAGGGTTTATGTGACACCCTAGAGCGTCACTTGCAACACGTGTCTTTTCTAATTATATTCTTTATTTAGTAATAGCATGTGGAAGGTCAATTAAATTTTTTTCTCAACAAAATCCCGTACAAAGAAATAGCACAAGTTAAACATGGATATTAATTTTATGTATGTTAAACATCGGTTTGACAACTTTACTATATCATCCAAGCAAAATATAAAACACCAAGTCATGGGATAAAGGTTGAGGTCGCCTATCTCCAAATCACATTATACTCCAAAAGTCTACCTGTACATAGGTAGACTTTATAGCATGGACTGTCTATCTTCCCCAACAACGAGTCACAAACATCGTCATCGTCGTATCAGTCAAAAACTAGCACTCATAGTGTCTAGGAAAACCAGCAAGCATTGTCGGCAAATTTTTTATTCCTACACGTTTGAAAAATAAAGAAATGAGCTAAGGCCCGATAAATGAAATCTTTAGTTTTAAATTGGGAAAATCATCTTACCACTTCACCTGGGACAAACAACATACATACATAACAACCTGTATGCAAAGAACTTGAATAAGTGTTATACCTTTTCCATTTAGATATGCCACAATAATATGATCATTTCATTATTCCACAATATTTTCATTCATACGCAAGCATACAATATATAGCATTCATATTCATGCGTTAGGTTCGTTACTTCTCCTCCCGAACACTCCCGGGGCATCTCTACCTACAGGGCATCTCAACTCTTGAGGCATCCCGATACATCCTCCAAAGCATCCCGACATACGGGACATCGTCACCATTGATTTGTGGGTGGCGCAAATTATATTATTCTCATGCAAGGCATGATAAATAAGCATTAGTATGCATGTACTCACCTTCTTTTACTTCATATATCCCTTAAAGCAATGAAATGCATTATTCAACCAAATAATTACGAAGCAATATGTGATCAGTCTCAAAAAGAAAAAATTTACTCAAGTTCATAAAGTAAATCTACTCGGTTCTTAAGGTAAATATATTCAAATTTAGAAAGTAAATATACTCAAGTTTAGGAAATAAATATATTCTAGTTTAAAAGTAAAATCTGTTCAGGTTCAGAAATAAGTATGCCCAGATTTTGAAAGTAAAATCTGTTCGGATTTAGAAATAAATATATCCAGATTTTTAAAGTAAAATATGTTCTGATTTAGAAATAAGTATATCCAGATCTTGAAGTAAAATCTGTTCTGTTTTTGAAATAAGTATATCTAGATTTTGAAAGTAAAATCTGTACACTTTTAGAAATAGACATATACAGATTTTGAGAATAATAACTGCTTGGTTAAGAAATAGATATTCAGATTCAAATTTAAAAATAGGTATAACTAGATTTAGAGAGTAAAAATATACTCGAAGTCAAAAATAGACATACACAGGTTTTGAGTGTAAAATCTACTCAAGTTCAAAATACATAAATCCAAATTTTCAAGATAAAATCTACTCGGTTCAGAAAATAAACATGTTTAGATTTTGAGAGTAAAATCCACTCGAGTTCAAAAATACATAAATCCATATTTTGAAGGTAAAGTCTACCCGGTTCAAAAAATACACATCTAGATTTTGATAACAAAATCTACTTGGTTCAAAAAATACATGTCCAAATTTTGAAAGTAAAGTCTACTCGAGTTAAAAAATACATATATCCAGATTTTGAAAGTAAAGTCCACTCGATTTAGAAATCAATAGCTTTTACGAACAACGGTTAAGTTTGAACGTATAAATATGACTTTTCCAAGTTTTGATCCATCATTTCCACTCACCAGATATACTCCACTTTAAGTAAAATGATTATCTACCTTTTAAACATGCATAACACCAGCAAGACAACTCCACAATCACCTCAATGATGATATTTCCATGTTCAAATTTAATAATTGCACTTACCAATTATACCACACTTTAAGGAAACAATCACACCCATTTTTAACATGCTTGACACCAACCAAACAATTCCACAGATCACCATATTCTTGCTATTGTAACACATTGAAATAGCATATAAGTGATAAGTAAATTAATCTAACTTAACTCTAGAGTCTTCATGTCACGCCCCGTACCCCACGAAGGCTGAACATCCGCACGTAGGTCGACTTGAGGTGCGACGCTCCCAGGATTTTGCGTCACCGACCCGAAAACCCAAATCAGAGAAAGTACACGCCACATGCGGAAACAACGTGTGTGTATATATATATATATACACCCGGACATAATATCAAACTCAGCCATGAGCAGCAATAGATATACTAACATATATACACTCCTTTAAAACTTATACACACTATTTATTTACAACAAAAAGAATACACCAAAGGGCCACGAAACAAAAAGGGATCGGTGGCCTAGGGGTATCAGCTAACTATCTGGGAGAGGTTACATTCAAAAAGAGGGTTAATCTAGACTCCTATCACTGGGACCTACTCTAAGGCTCCCAATTTGGATCGGATGGTGCTGCCGATTCCTCAGAAGAGTCTTCCTCCGATCTCATCTTCTCATCCGATCCAACTTCTGCCACTTCTCCGTCTGCCTCAGCATTTTCACATATTACTTCCAGATTTATCTCTTCATCTTCCTCCGGGTTTGCATCAGCAGCTATCACTTGCTGTTCTCCTTGCTCCTCGTCCATGGCTATCGGTCCATCCACGGTATCGCCCACACTACTCACACTAAGGGAGGCTGGAGGATCAGAGATTTCACTACTCACCATCTGGGGAATCATCACGCCATTTACGTCTAGCGGAACGTCAAAAGTCCTGAGCGGAGGTCCAGTTACGCCATCAGCTCCCCTATAACACCAGGCTACGTACTCCTGAGTGTCGCTGTAAGCCTCTCCCACGTTTACATGCACAACTGAAAGATATCTAACGTACGCTGACCCGTCTCCACATGGATGAACACTAACATCTCGCTGAATCCGATATGGAAATCCAAAAAGAGGGGCTTTCCTCGGCATTTTATGGACGGGGGTTTGAAAATCGATTTTACCACAACCGTGAAATAAACTCAGCAAGTAAAATTCCTATTCCTAAACTAGGCTAACGTGCACCTCCAGAGATAATTAAAAGGGCATAAATCATTGAACCAGTAAATAATTCATATTAACATAATTCAGGCCATCAACCCTAATTTCACTTCTCCAGCCCTGCAGGTTAGGCTTTCAGTATCAATATAATCCATAAACAAGTTATCGACCCGAAGGCCATGACGCAGAGGTCATCAACAGTTTAATCGACCCGAAGGCCATGACGCAGAGGTCATCAACAGTTTAATCGACCCGAAGGCCATGACGCAGAGATCATCAACAGTTTAATCGACCCGAAGGCCATAACGCAGAGGTCATCCACAGTTAAATCGACCCGAAGGCCATGACCCAATGGTCATAAATTATTCGACCCGAAGGCCCGACCCGAAGGCCCATAATTGTATAAACCGACCTGAAGGCCATGACCCAATGGTCATCACAATTTAATTCGACCCGAAGGTCATGACCCAATGGTCATCACATATAAATCGACCCGAAGGTCATGACCCAATGGTCATAAATCATTCTCAATCATTTCAAGACCATCATGGAAATTCACATATCAAGGGACTCACACCAATCTACCATGCCCCGCTGTACTAAGCACACTGAACCATAATTCCAACTTCCACAGAGCAGGATTGGCACATTTAACTCATTTGATTGTAATCCATTTCCATACGGCAATTAGCACCAACTCCACATTACATAGTTCCAATCCACTTGGAATTCGACGTGCCCAACCAGTCTCAATTATTAAATCCACAGGCATAGCATCATCCCTCAAGGTCCTAACAAGCTCCCATTGGCCTCCATAATGCCTAATTTCAACTCATTACTCATTAACTCAATTAATGAACACATTAGGCCATTTAACACAAATTCGGTTCTCTAATAAACCACACCCAAACAACCATCAAAGGGGCTCCAAATCATCCTCATAATATGCCATTAAGTCCTAATTAGGTCCCCTAATCAACCAATGCACAAAATGCACACTATTAGGCCTTAATTTAGCCTAATCCTCCTAATTAAACCCCTAATTGCACAATTTAGACTAATTCAAGGATTAGGTGTTTTACTCGCCTATTAACGACGCGAGACGACGGAAGCGAGCGGCCGATTACCGGCGAACGGTATAATCGACGGCGGCGCTCCAATGGCAAGCCGGCGGCTCACAGCGGCTCCGGCGAGGCTCAAGGCCACTCGGCCAAAAACAGGGGAGGCTGGACGGCGGCTGAGGGTGACGGAAAGGATGGTGGTGAGGGCTGGGCTGATTGGCAGAGGACGGCGAACGACGGAGGGCGGCGGCGCGGCGCCGGCGAGACAAGCCCGGCGGCAGCGCTCTTCACGTCTCCGCCTGGAACGGCTGCTGTGGGCGGCGGAAAAGGGGAAAAATGGTTCGACGAGGCTGGGGGTGGCGCCAGGGGATGGTGCACGGCGGCTGGTGGTCAGCAGCTCCGGCGAGGACAGCTAATCCGGCGAGGACAGCAGCCGGCGGTGCTGGAACGGCGGGAAGGAAGCAGCCGAGAGGATGATCGAGGGAGAGAGAGAGTGTGTCGCCGAGAGTGAGAGCTGAGGAGAGAGAGAGGGGGTCAAAGGGTAGTCAACATACTCCATGGTGGAATCCACATGTCAAAATCCTAGCCCTTATGACCAAAATGCCCCTCATCCAAGGGCTAGAAACTCTTCCAAACCAATAATTCAAGGGCAAAATGGTCAATTGCCCCTAACCATGGTTAACCCATCCTAGTTAACCTTAACCAACCTTGATTAAATCCCAAAATTGCCCCAAAATTCGGAATAAATCAAAAATGGCCTAGGGGCATTTCCATCATTTTTCCGTCCCGAACCGAAATTCCAATTTTTGCTCATACCAATCCTAAATATTCATGTGAGACCTAATCCAGAGTCAGAATCGCGAAATTCACTTTCTAAGCCCTCGAAAATCGTCTGCGAAGTTTTCGGGAATAAAATAATATTATTTTTCAATTTTTGTCGAAGTTCCACTTTTTGTCCAAAACCACCCCAAATGAGCGTGGCTACCCCAAAATGCCCTTGGCCGCGAAAAACAACTTGAAACGGCCTCCGAATTCGGCCTCGGTGTCCACAGGGGCAAAATTGTCCTTTTCTCAATTTCTGTCAAATCTTCTGTTTCCAACCGCATTCATCCCAACCATAAATGGCTACTCCAAAACAACGTCCGTCTTGCAAAATAGTCGTAATTATCCTTGAAATTTTGATATCAAGTCCGGGTCCAATATCGCGATCTAATTTACTCGATTTGTCGTTTTAGGGTCTCTCACTAACAGGCGGCAGTTTAGGTGTTACGCGTATCGACCTAAGATTGTCCGAATCGTGAGGGTCTCAATATCGAGAGAACGAGAGGAATTATCACTAGCACCTGAGGTCACGATCGTTTGGATTAAATTCGGGTTTCCTTTGTCAGGCGCACTTTCGGTCCTGCGAAATCACTCGCGATCCGATCGTGCGTTACTAACAATATCAACCTGTCATTTTCCTAGGATCGGCCTATATTGGTTCAAAATACTTCCTCAATGTTCGTCGATTCTGGCGCTCCATCACGATCAGGTTCTCGGTCCACGTACCTGATCCTATGTAGCATTTCCCATTTGGTTAGTATCCCGTGATTGATCAATTCCGGGCGAGACTTACTAAAATTACACGAGAATCAATATACACTTTATTGGTCCCGATAACGGGTCAAAATTCAGGATGTTACACTTCACTTATCTCAAACGGGACTTGATCAATTCAAAGCTATAATCATCTTGAGTTTTCTCTTGAAAGATGAAGTTGTTCCTTTCATACTTAGAATTTCAAAAGTAGCGAAACATTTCCCTTTGAAGTCTTTTTGGTAAAAAGGGTTATGCTACGGTAAGGATTATGCTTTCTCTCCTTAAAATTAATGTTCTAACTCTTAAGCGAAAGAAAACAAGTATAAGCTTGCATTTAGAAGGAAGGCTACGTGTGATAAGCTCACGAAACTTTCGTCTTTTCATTAGCATGTGTTGTACAAATAGAACATATGAGTGGATTAGCTAATAGTAGATGAAATGATGCCTAGCCTATATGTGCAAGTGTCTTCACCTTAAGAAGACAACTAACCCATTCATGCAACATTAGAAGAGAACATGCGGCCATGGCTCACGCAGTGGATGGTCAACTGGGAGAAGAATTTGATGACTAATTCATTGTGGTGACGACACTTGGGTGCGTTTGGTTCAGCATTTGGAATGCTACTTTGGGAATGCAAATGCCTTTAGGTGAAAGCCCTTTATGGGAAATGCAAATGGCGTTTGGTAAAAACTCATTTGCAAAGCTACTTTGACCCAAGTGGTGTTTGGTTAATTTTTTTCACAAATGGGCTTTGGGGGTTTTTTTTTTAAAAAAAGGCAAAAATACCCTTCGCCGGCTCCGGCGAAGGGCTACGGCCGCCGGCTAGCCAGATCTGGCGCCGGCGGCCATCGCTCGTCGCCGAGCGACCCCCGACAAGGGACGCCGACCTCGGGCGACCTCAGGCGGCCGACCCAGGCCGACGGTCGCGCGACCCAGGCGACCATCGGCCTGGGGTCGCGCGACCCAGGCGGCCACGCCTGGGCGGTCACCCGACCCCGGGCGGCCGTCGCCTGGGTCGGGCGACCTCGCCGGACCTTCGCCGTCGCCGCCCTTCGCCCTCGCCGGAGTCCCTTTGGTGAAGAAGATGAATAGCAACGAGAGGGCAAAGCCGGAATATTGAAATTTGAGTGAGGGTAGTTTGGGAAGTATAAAAATGATTTTGGCATTTGGTTCAAGGCTGAAAGCCCAAAGCTAGTCTGGCCAGCATTGGGCTTTCAGCATTGAAAATGCTAGTTTTGAGCATTTTCAATGCTCAATGCTAAGCGTTTGGTTCAGCATTTTTGGGAAGGGGCTTTCGGGGCCGAAAGCCCCCTCCCAATGCTGAACCAAACGCAGCCTTAGTCTTTAGGTGTCAGAGGTAGCAAGAGTCTCACTTTGGGAGAGACACATGGCTTGCATGTATCCTTAGATGGTCATGTGAGCATTAGGTGTCAAGATTAAAAGAGTCTTGACATGCAGAGATAAAACAAGTGGCTCTAGGTGGCTTAACGTGGTTAGTTTGAAAATGTTACTTGAGTGGAAATTCATCCATCTTCTCTTTTGACCAAAAGAATTGAGTAAGCCCCACTTATTAATTGACTAAGATTAGATTAAATATATAATCCATTCTAATATAGACACTTTGTTAAATCACCAAAAGTCTAGAAAATTAATGTGTACAAGAAAACTAGTGTCCATCCGAAATATTTTGAATCCTCAAAAATTATTGATGATTAATACCGGATGCTAAGAAAATCTCGGTTTAATAAATTCAAACTCGATAATCATATAATTTCGAAAATATCTATCCCCATCAACAATTAGTATCACTCTAATAATGATCTTATAGTCATCTCTATTAATTGAATTTCAAAGCGTAGGACTCGGAATGATTACGTTCATGGAAAATGATCCTCCGCGCTTCTCATACCTCGCAAAATTTATGATCTAACTAAGATTTCTACGTGTCCACTCGAATTCTA
Source organism: Syzygium jambos (assembly GCA_031216235.1). NCBI lineage: Eukaryota > Viridiplantae > Streptophyta > Magnoliopsida > Myrtales > Myrtaceae > Syzygium > Syzygium jambos. The sequence continues at coordinate 19,969,665 of CM062226.1, forward strand.
AGCTAAATAATACTTAGATTCAGACACCAAAAATTCCTAATGCCACATAAAAATTATTATGAAAAATCAGGATGTCACAATTTAGGCCATCATTGAAATTACTTGGTTTTAAGTTTTATTGTTGTATCATTTGATTTCCAATGTGTGGGTGAATAGAATAGATTCCACTTGCTGCATTTATTTTCTGTTTTTATATGAAGTGTTTGACCAACACGCATGAAAACGATCACGTGCATTACACCGCATTGCACACGGAACCTATGGCCCCGGAGGGAGACCATCCAGGAACCTTTGAGCATAGAAAGGATGGTAATTAACCTATGACCATTGTGGCAAGCGTCGCCGGCTTCGTACGCGAGAACAATCCACTCAACTCCGCTCGTCCCACGAACTAAGAATTTCGGAGGATGATCAGTCACGAGCCTTTTCTCAATTAGGTTTGGGTCAAACCTTAGATGCATCGCGCATGCTGCAGTACACCATGGAATGTGCACTGGACTGACTTTTTTGTGTGAATCCTTGCCCCTCAAATCTGACCATGCAATCAGAAATTGTTTTCAAAGTTCCATTCTTGGGTATCCGCTGTTGAGAGAACTTTCATATATATATTTTGAGGTTGACAAAACTATTCATGATTTATATTGATATTGATAAATGTAAGGAGTGTTTATGTTTCGGGTAATATTCACGCGCTAAAAGGACTCGTTATGACTGAAAAACCTACATAGACGAGTCTACAAGAACAAAGAGTTCATATTGACTTGGAAGTATCAAGGTTTTATATTTACAATGTCTACATAACTATCGTTGTCAAAATATACTAGTTAGAACAGTTAATCATATTCAAGAAGTCTGAAACAATGAACTGTGTGGATATCAGCAAGGCAAACGCTGGATATTAGCATGGCAAATGTTGGATATCGGCAAACGCTAGACATCACCAAAATGTTGTGATAGCCTAATATTAGCATTATACATATACTACTTGCAACGAAGTTCTTGTCACAATTTTCAAGATTAATACTTTGAGATGTTTTATCTCATTCTTGACAGATTATGATTTGATATGGATTCCCTCTTTAGAAAATCTTGATTGTTTATCAATCTTAACTATTATCTTCACGGAATATTAAATTGGGCGAGATATTTTAATTGATTGACAATCATCCCAAAGACAAGATTCTCGCCTTAGACGAAACACTCCATTTTGAGGAACCAATGTTTGATTGTATGGGCGACCAAATTTACAGGAATTCCGATTGATTAATCTCAACAACTACCCAATCTTCTCCACAATTGTCCAAAGGGTAGATTGGAGATTGATCACTTGAAGATTGTTCAATGTGAAATTTGGAAATCAAGGAGAATTAAAGAAGACCAAGGTGTCAAAGAGGAAACGAGATCAAGAGTTCCCAATTCCAAATTTCAAGAAAGCTTCATATATTTTCATTTGTGTATGATGACCATACAATTGTAATCTTTTGAGAGGTGTTGATATTGTTTTAAGTGTGTGCTTAGGTTGAGATAGCTTGAGTATAAGCAGCACTTGCTTTGTGAAGAAATGCTTGGATATAAGTAGGCACATACAGCTGCAACTTCTCGATGATTAACTAGTAAAATCCAGCTAGGTTGTTAGAATGGGAGAGTGGACGTAGGCTTACACTAAAACCAAGCTACTATAAACTCTATGTGCATTGTCTTCTATCTCTCTTTTCATACTCAATCACTGCTTGATAGATACAATGCAAAGCACAACTTGAATATTACCAGAATTTGCTCATATTCATATTTTGTTTTACTCGATTACTCTACTATCAAACTAGGCGCTATTAATTCCACACTATTTTGCCAAAATTTGTTAAAATCACTTCTTCACCCCCCCTCTAGGTGATGTTGTTAGCCATCCCATAGTCTCTCATAAAGACCGTCTCTTAACAGTGTAAACCCCCCTTTTAAAAAAATGTACTTTACCATTTCCCCTTTAACTTTTTATTGTTTCTAGGAAATTTCCTTGTAACAATTCAAACAAGATAGGTATTCGTGTAGAGGGGGTATTTAGGAAAAGCCTTGTAAACGGTCCCTCGGGATGACACCCCGTTAATACTCTGCATTTCTCATTGTACATGCAAAAAGTTGACATGTTCCTTTTGATAGATGTAGACTACATCATTCCTTTCCATGATCATGAGTCCAGTTCAGTTGAGGTCTAATTCGGCACAAAAGCGTCCTCCCAACAATGATCAGAAGATAGCTTGGTAAAGTTTCTGGAGCAGACCTTCACAAACATACCGCCAGATCACGAGGGCAGGTTCATTGATGAGATACTTAAGAGAAAAAGAATTAGCGTCCATCTGGATAAGTTTCCAGAACTAATAACGTACGATGGGGCAGGTTAAAAGTTTCATCTTAAAAGGCTTTGTTCGCATACGGGCAAACACCCGAGCAATGAAGAAATTTTGATCCAAGCCTTTCCGAGAAGCTTAGATGCTATTGCTTTGGATTGCCTTGCCAAACTGGAACTAGAAGACATGACTGTTGAACTTCAGAGGCGTAGCTCTGATACCAAATTTGTTGAGATAAATTTGAAGGTGAAACACTCATAACTCACACAATCTCAAGGAAGAGAAGGAGATGGATAGACTTCTTTGTTAATTTTATTTCATTTTATCGGTTCACCTTATATCACCTTATCGGAAGCATTTACAAGACTCGCCTTTTATAGGCTTGTTACGTGACTCTTAGACTTACTCTTAACTGACTAGTAAATAAACTCTACCATTCCAAGGAGATAGATTCCTGGGAATTTACAAAACATTGATTAGCCCTAGAAATACAAATAGTCAAGACATAGGAATATGAACAGACTTTTGAAAACAACACTGTAATAAAGACTCTTCTTAATTCGTGCACCGAATAATCATTGACAACTTCTCCATTGAATCGACAACTCAGTAGTTTATCAATAGTCTCAACATCAACTACATTAATGAATTTGGTTTAATTTCTAACACTCCCTCTTAAATCAAATTATTTTCCTCTTTTTATAATTTTCTTTGAAACAATCTTGTTGCAGCCTCTTTCTCTTATCCTCCAGCTGTATATCAGGGAATTCCTCCATTAGCTTCTTTTCTAGCTCAAGCAAATTTACCTCCTTTCTGAGCTGCTTCTCGTTCTCTGAGTCTCCTCCCATTTCCTGAATATTCTTAATTCGAGTTTGGAGGCTCATCAACTTACGGTGGGGCCACCGATGGATATAAATGCCTAATTCTCGACACCGTTTTTTTCAAGAGGGTCATCTCAATGTTGACCTCCTTTGCTGCATGAGTTATCGGCATGTAAAAGTACTACGATATATGCTCATCCGACAGCATTTTGCTAATGTTGTGGCTATCACTCGTCTTTTGGGCATCTCTCACCAACACTTGCTTCATTGTGTCCATTTTCTTGGTCACTGTTATGGACTGGCAAAACACATTTCTTGGGCTCATTATGTGCACTCATCTCCTCGAATATTACGGTCTCATTTGCATAATCATATTGAATATGGGAAAAGTGTCAAAAAAGTCCTAAACATTTTGCATTGGTACCAATCTAGTCATAAACCTTTTTTTGGTGCCAATTCAGTCCTAAACCTTTTGCATTTGTGCCAATTAAGTTCTAAACCTTTTTTTGGTGCCAATTCAATCCTAAACCTTTTGCATTAGTGCCAATTCAATCCTAAACCTTTTGCATTGATACCAATTTAGTCTTCGACACGTAAATAGCTATTAGCCGGAAGGACTAAATTGGCACCAATACAAAAAGTTTAGAACTGAATTGGCACCAATACAAAAGATTTAAGACTAAATTGGCATCAAAAAAAGGTTTAGGACTAAATTGGCACAAAAAAAAGGTTTAGGACTGAATTGGCACAATACAAAAGGCTCAGAACTGAATCGGTACCAATGCAAAAAGTTTAGGACTGAATTGACACAAAAAAAAAAGTTTTAAGACTAAATTAGCACAAATGCAAAAGGTTTAGGACTGAATTGGCATAAAAAAAAGTTTATGACTGAATTGGTGCCATTGCAAAAAGTTAAGGACTTTTTTGACACTTTTCTCTATTGAATATCAAGATCTTCTGCAACATCTTGAATAGCATCATCGGAGTTGTGCTCAAAATCAAGAGTTTGTGGGCACAAAGGATCAAGTGAGAACCTTGTGTATAAAGAAGAAGCTTCAAAAAGGCTCTCTAGATAATCATATGGCAAACAAATGTTCAAATCCAATGTTGCATATCCGTTTTCATGGAAATCAAAATCATGACACAATTTAGTACCTTTGTCTTCAGCAGGATTTTTGGACTTTTCTCTTAACGAGATTTTCCCTTTGACTTTCTCATTTGCTTTTTGTACTCTTTGATATGTGTTGTGAAGAATATCCCATGTCTACTTTGATGTAGTAGCGCTCGAAACCTTCTCTAGCATAAAATTATCTAAACCTTGATAGATGATTGACAGGGCATATTGATCTTTTGCTCGAACTTTTGCCAAAGCATTCCTCTCGTTTTGATTCAAGGTGGCGTTGTCCTTTGTCTCATCACAACTGGTGTTGACAACTTCCCGCACACTATAGGCGCCAAATAGAGCTTTCATTCTAGCAGCCCAATTACCATAATTTTCTTTGGTATGACGAGGGCATTGAAGAGGAAGCAGATTGTTTGTTGAGGAATGATTAAAGGTTCATGATGTTTGAGTGAAGGTGGAAGAAACATGCAGAACAGTCAATCCCGCCATTAACTGAGGAAGAGGAGGCTAGTGCATTCGTCTATGCAGTGAATTCTTCGTACTCTGAGCTGATGATAATCCACATCATCTTAAATTACCCGGGCTCGGCGATCCAACTGGCCAAGGAGTAGATGGAAGCCCTAAAGTTAAAGAGGCCTTCAAGGAGGAATTAAGGAAAGTCCGAGTTCAAAAGGCAAATATATTGTTCAGCCAAGGAAACGGTTATGGACTTGTAGACGGACTTGAACGACCCACAAGGCAAAGGGGCAGTAATGGATTTGATCATAGAACCAAAACCAGTGGTGGAGAAACCTCTGAAGCAGAAGTATGAAGAGGGAGAATCTGAAGTAGGAACTTTAGGACAAGGATTGATGAGGATGGAAAGCCCTGGCATGAAGATAGTCCAGCTATTTTAAACCAACAAGATAACGTTCAGCCTGATACTAATATGTTCCGCAAGACCAATGTCAAGCTAGAATTTATAAGTCAGCAGTGGCACACACCAACTAGTGGTACTCTGATATTTAAAAGAAAAGAGGGCAAAGGTTCAGTCAACAGGAACATAAAGAAGAGGTACAACAGGGCCAACGTGTGACAATCACCTCTCAAACAGACCAGGCTAAGAGCGGACCAATTCATGAGAGGAGGGCAATATTTAACGACTTCCGAAAGACAGTTTTCAGCTATTTCAATCGCAATGAACAAATTGCTCCCAGGACTCTTCAAAAGAGCTCGTCGTCTCCTGTATGTATCCATGCCAACACAGAGAGGTTCCCTAAGTACGATCCAAGAGTAAGCTGCATATAAAATGGAGGTGAGGTAGGTCTATCAGTGTAAGACTGTCCGAAGCTGAACTGCCAAGTGCAGAACTTTATTGATGCAGGAACCTTGATTTTTGCGTTCGAGGATGATGCGAACCCGAGAGTCTTTTTATCTAGCTTACAGCCTAGGCATTGTTCACACCTGAATTCCTACTAGTATAGTAATATTATCAGTAGCAACTACCCTTTGAATCCTTTGAGTTCGGCTATGAGTCTCTGGGACAGTATGATGTAAATGGCATATTTCTTGAATAAGCTATCATTTCAAGATTCCTATATTGCAAAAGTATTTGTTCCTGTTGCGGAAGCCAAGCGATCGAACAATAAAATTGACAGAATAAGAAAATAAATCGGACACCAGATTTACGTGGTTCGGTCGTAGTGACCTACGTCCACGGGGAGAGCAGCACGGAATTCCACTATAGATCAAGCGATACAATGGAGATTACAACCACACTCGAGTCACTCAAACACTCTCAGTGTTTCCCAAGCCCCAATTACACCCAATAACTCACACAGTGTTTAGCCCCACAATTCCTCACGAAATAATCTCTCAATCTCGCAAAAGAATTGTACACAAATCTTATCACAAGATTTACGCTTGAACACTAATTCTTCTTGGATATAATTCACGAACGAGAATCTACGGAAACACCCACCGCCAAGCACTCACGAACGTCTTCACGTCAACCGCAGCGCTTCAAGACTTCTTTATCAATAATAGCTCTCACTTGTAAACCGACGTATAAGCTATAAATATAATATACGTCCACCGCCTCGGAAGAAGTCCAGTTCGGTCAACACATAATGGTCAGGAAGGAAATCAAAGTTGACTGAATATTGTCCCACGTTGGACTTTCCAATTTCAGTCCAAGAGCCCAACATAATATAGGAAAGAATTTTTTTCTTCTTTCCTCTTCTCTTGACCGTAACTTCAAGAAACAAGAAAGTGAATCTTTTATATTTCCTTTTTTTTTCTTTGCTTGATTTCATATGTTCGCAAAATATTCATTCGGAATATTCAGATTTTCACTTCGGGCTTAAACTCGAGACATATATTCAACAATCTCCACCTTGGCTCGACGTTTGAGCCAAATCACAATCGCTTTGATAGAATCCGAATTTCGCTACTACTCTCCCACAGCCCCCGATGGGCTCAACCGCCACAAATGTCTTCCAAGTGCAAGCCTCGCTTGAACTTCGCCATAGCCGTGGACCTCATCATAACACCAACTCCACATGCAGCTTTAACCACTCCACAAGGATTTTCCAACACAATCTCCTCAATTGCAGATAAAGCAAAACCATCATTGTATCCATATCTGTTCAGAGATCGAATACGCACCTTATCAATATCAGCAGTTACAGCAATTGTTGGCTCATTAGGCTCCACCTCGCTATAAGCATCATCCGTATCGATTATTTCGCTAGCACCCGCTACTTCAGGAGTTTCTGATTGCAACTCCACCTCAACCTGAACACCGTTCAGATCCGTATGAACACTGCTATTAACACTCCTAGCTAGAAGTACTGGAGACTCGTCAAATATAACTTCTTTGCTGACAACAGGTGAATTTAATTCCGGGCACCACAACTTATAGCCCCGTTCACCTTGTGCATAACCTAGGAACATGCACTTTATTGTCCTTCCATCGAGCTTACCATCACTAACTCGAACATAACATGGACAACCAAATATTCTAAGAACAGAATAATCAGCAACGTTACCTGACCACACTTCTTCGGGAGTCCGACATTCAATCGCAGTCGATGGGGATCTATTCTTCAGGTAACTCGTCGTACTAAGCGCATCCGCTAGAAATCTTCTAGCCATACCAGCACTAGAGAGCATTTTATGGGCCATCTCTAGTAGTGTTCTGCTCATCAATTCTGCAACATGTTGTGGTTCATTGGCACTAGTGCGGTGTCTCACTATGCCTTCCTTCATGTAGAATTCGTTTAACAACTTCGAGCAAAACTCCATACTATTGTCAGTCTGCACCTGCTTAATCGATTTACCAGTCTCCTTTTCGATCAAAGCTTTTAACTGCCTGATCCTGACAACAGCATCAAACTTGTGCCTAAGCACAAACACCCACGTCTTCCTTGAGTAGTCATCAACAACTGTTAGCATAAATCTAGCACTCTTCCTCGAAGGAAATCGCGACAACCTGCGAACATCCAAGTGAATCAATTCTGCAATATCCGTGGTTTCTCTGACAATCTTACTAAAAACTGCACTTTCCGCCGTTGATCTAAATCACAGCACCTGCATACATTCAATTCGTTAGCCACATAACCACATAGCAAATTCCTTTCACTTAGAACCTTCAGGCTTCTCTTGCTAATGTGCCCCAAACGCATATGCCACAATTCAGACTCTCGAACTGATGCATCCGACGTCTCCGCAGCGAATTCCATCACTGTCTCACCTTGAAGCTCATACAGGCCATCATGCTTGATTCCTTTCATTATCACCAAGACACCTCGAACAACTTTCAAAACTCCACATTCTGAAGAATACCGACACCCAGCTGAATCTAGGGTACTTAAGGAAATCAGATTTTTCTTCAACTCTGGAACATGCTTCACTCCAGTCAATGTCCACACGATACCATCATGCATTCTAATTCTAACATCACCAACACCAATAACATCGCATTCAACGTTGTTCCCCAACTGCACTTTACTACTATCCGTGCACTGATAAGTAATAAACCAGTTCCTGTTTAGTGTAGCATGAAAAGAACAACCAGAATCCATAATCCATCCGCCAAACGACGAATTATCAGTGACAGACAAGACAAAATCAGCATTATCCGAATTACTGTCTGCTATAGCTGCAACATTATCCGCAGATTCAACTCTAATTCCTTTACCCTTGTCGTTCTTCAGCTTAAAGCAATCCCTTCGAAGATGCCCCCTCTTGCCACAGCTCCAACAGACAACACCACCAGTCCTAGACTGACTTCGTCTATTCGAGTTCATACTACTTCTGCTAACACGTGTACCAGTTCTTCCTGTATTTTCACCTACTAAAGCAGCAAATATATGTTCGCCAGATTCTCTTCTACGGATGTCTTCGCTCAAAATTAAATCTCAAACACCATCAAACGTCAAACTTGTCAACCCAGAGGAATTACTAACAGCAGTAACAGTAGTATTCCAACCATTAGGCAATGAGGATAATAGAATCAAAGCACGTACCTCATCTTCAAAGTCAATGTCAACTGAACTCAATTGACTCACGATCACATTGAATTCATTAATATGATCAGCAACTAATGCACCTTCGCTCATCTTCAAATTAAACAGACGTCGCATCAAGTAGACTTTGTTGATCGCAGAGGGCTTCTCGTACATGTCCGACAAGGCTTTCATCAAATCCGCAGTGGTCTTCTCATTCACGGTGTTAAACGCGACGTTACGAGCTAACGTCAGCCGAATAACACCCAAAGCTCGTCTATCCAGCAATTCCCAATCAGCTTGCTTCATCGTCTCTGGCTTCTCCCCAGACAAGGGCACGTGCAGTTTCATCTGATATAGTTGATCCTCAATCTGCATCTTCCAGAAACCAAAATCCTTCCCATCAAATCTGTCGATTCTCACTTTTCCTTCTTCTATCGCCATCGATTCGCTTCAACTCAGCCAAGCCAAGCTCTGATACCAATTGTTGCAGAAGCCAAGCGATCGAACAATAAAATTGACAGAATAAGAAAATAAATCGGACACCAGATTTACGTGGTTCGATCGTAGTAACCTACGTCCACGGGGAGAGCAGCACAGAATTCCACTATAGATCAAGCGATACAATGGAGATTACAACCACACTCGAGTCACTCAAACACTCTCAGTGTTTCCCAAGCCCCAATTACACCCAATAACTCACACAGTATTTAGCCCCACAATTCCTCACGAAATAATCTCTCAATCTCGCAAAAGAATTGTACACAAATCTTATCACAAGATTTACGCTTGAACACTAATTCTTCTTGGATATAATTCACGAACGAGAATCTACGGAAACACCCACCGCCAAGCACTCACGAACGTCTTCACGTCAACCGCGGCGCTTCAAGACTTCTTTATCAATAATAGCTCTCACTTGTAAACCGACGTATAAGCTATAAATATAATATACGTCCACCGCCTCGGAAGAAATCCAGTTCGGTCAACACATAATGGCAGGAAGGAAATCAAAGTTGACTGAATATTGTCCCACGTTGGACTTTCCAATTTCAGTCCAAGAGCCCAACATAATATAGGAAAGAATTTTTTCCTTCTTTCCTCTTCTCTTGACCGTAACTTCAAGAAACAAGAAAGTGAATCTTTTATATTTCCTTTTTTTTTTCTTTGCTTGATTTCATATGTTCGCAAAATATTTATTCGGAATATTCAGATTTTCACTTCGGGCTTAAACTCGAGACATATATTCAACAGTTCCAGCTTTAGCAAAGTTGCTATCTTAATCATGCCATACAAGAGAAAGGCTGCAAAGTAACACGCTTTGAGGATGAAAAAGTAACACAGAAGCATACACGTATTGCTTTTTGACTGACCAGATGATGTGAATGCATGGACGTTGCGATGTGCATTGTTTTCCTCTCTTAATCGTTTTCATTGCTTTTTTTGATATGACAAAAAGGACGAGAAGACAATTATCTATATGCATTAGAAAGAAAAGCAAATAGAAACAGACGGGGAACATATTTAAGGAAGTAGACAGAAACAGATAAAGGAAGAAGATATTTATCAGCAGATACAGGATAATTCATTTGCAGAAGGTACCAAAGTGTGTAGGATCATAATTGTTACTTTGCAAGAGGCGTTGCATAGGACCTGTTAATCGAAGAAGTGGTGATTCTTATTATATTTGCAGAAAATTCATAAAATGTAAAGAAAGTGGTAATGGTAATTCTTATTATATTTGATCTGTGTTAGGAAGGAAAGGAGAAAACAAAGAGATAGGAAAGAAGATAGTTAAGGAAGAGAACTCGATATTTGATCCTCAAGAAGTGGTAATTCTTATTATATCTGCAACGAATTCATTAAATAGAAAGTTTGAGATCTGATCAAAATCTAAAAATTACACTTGAAGATCTGATACGCATGATGATATAACATTCGTATTTGACTCTCATGTACTAGATAACTCGTGTAGAAGAGAGAGCTGTTTTATACTCCGATATCTCATTTTACTTTACACGCACTTGACTTTAGATCTTTTATTGCGTGAACACATCTCCATAATGAATTTCTTTCATCATAAAAAATTGGGAGATTGTTAGAAAAAACTCTATGTTATTTTAAAGATGACAAATAATCAACAGCTACTAATGCATACATTGATTGTGTAGAACCGTAAAATATATATGCATGGACCAATATGCAGATAGAGTCCTAACAGGAACTTCTAAAAGCTGAAAGTGCTCTCTCTTTACTAAGGGTGAACAAGGTAATGGGCGTAGAAAGTGTCTAAAGATGGATAAAACTAAGTCAGAATGTGAATAAGGTATAAAACGAGGGTATCGTTGAAGCATGGTTGGACCAGTGGAAGGTGAACGGCTGAATAGAACCAGAAGACATCAATATGCTTAGAAGACTGGAGAGTAGAAGATGGGGTGAACAAGGTAATGGACGTGGAAAGTGTCTAAAGATGGATAAAACTAAGTCGAATGTGAACTAGGCATAAAACGAGGGTATCGTTGAAGCTTGGTTGGGCCAGTGGAAGGTGAACGGCTAAATAGAACCAGAAGACATCAATATGCTTAGAAGGCCGAAGAATAGAAGATGAACAGTTGGTCAGCGTGAAAGGACTGGAGAGACCGTGACCAGAAGCAGCTCCTATTGTTAAACGAAGTAGAAGCATGGTTGAGTGCCTACACGTTCCAGGATAACAAGGCCCAGATTTTCTTCTAATTTGATTCAACAGACGGAACATGCAGTTTGTAGGTCTGCTGAGCAGGGAAGTGTGTCCTGTGGATCTGCTGACCAAGAAATAGCTTTCGATAGTTGGATTAAACATTGGAAGGCTATCTAGCGTCCAAGGATCCTAAGGACTTCGGCGGAAATCGGAAACTGCTATTCTCTCTGTCTTTGAACACTCTGGGTCTTGTACTTGTGAAATTCTGTTTGTTCTCTGATTTGTATTCTCTGTAAGGTTGTGGATGTTGGTGAACAGAGAGTGCTTATAGTGTTATAAGTGTTTGTTTGTTGTAGAATTATGCACTATAATTCGATTAGAAGCAGCACCTTCTACGAATTGTAATCTCTCGAGATTACTAGTGGATTCTAACCTAATTTGCGGCCGTTAGTTTGAAGAGTGAACTTTGGCCAAAGGGATTGACCGAACCACTGTAAATATGTGTTTTCGAATTCTTCCATCTTTTCAACTCTTGAATCATCTGTTAAATAGAAGCATTTGCATTTACCGAACTGTTTTCATTCTTAGCTCCTGTGTTAGCGTTAACATCTCAAAGTTCTGGCCAAAGTGGAGTTTCGGATCGAGCCTAGAAATCGAGATGAATTCGAGACATGTTTGGTGGTGCCCGTGGTGCGACGAGGTTGAAGCTCGGCTAGAGGCCTGGTTTTGTCTCTAGATTTTGCATGTCAAGCGGGCGCCCGGGTGTCGTACCGATCTTGAAAAGACAAAATTTAAAGTTTGTTTTGACTTATTTTTTTAAGTTATACATTGGAGCAAACAAGTGGGTTTTCTTTTTGTGAGTTTTCTAAACGAGTTCTTTGTGAAAAATTGTAAGATGACACTTATGAGCTTACTTTGGGCATAATCTAAGGCGCGTTGAGCGCTTTATAATGTAATTTTTCGCTGCTAGCTCTCCTTTTAGAATAGATATCAACACTCAAACCAAACCACATAAATCTCTAGTAGCCTTATCATTTCCTGTTGATTTCTCTAGTAATGTCCTTTTATCTTATGCTTGATATTGAATTGCAAGATTCTTAGCTTCCGCGTTGTTCACGTAACATGTATGTTGTATGAGTAATTAATTGGTTATATATGGCTAGAGGATTGTTATGATCCAATAAGATTAATCGAGAGTTCTAAAATGTTCAGCCAAAATTCATATTAAATATGAATGATATGTTTAATGTAGGAAGGAAAAGATTCAAAGAAGATATTTGACGTCTCAAATCTCACATCGAATGCGATGTATCGTTGTTAAAAAGAAAAACCCATCTCAAATAGTCATAATCACCACATTGTGTGATTATTCAAAGTAACTCCCTTTAAGATCTTGGCTCACGTGTAAAGGATCGGACAATTACAAACAATAGCAGAGCTGGACTCTCTTAAGTTCGACATAAATCGCAAATGCATATTATCTATTCAGTGTGTGGCCACTTAACAATTTCCAAATAAAAGGGAGGAAAAAACATAATAACGTCCAAATTTGTTGGTTGCACTTTTCTACTCAAAGAAGAAATGAGCCCGTGGAACTCCAATTTTGAAGCTCTTAAATCTGTCTTACCCACTTATATTAGCCGGTGAATATCTAAACCTATTGTACCAATGCTGTCAATTCGATTATAAACATTTTAATTTTGTCAATGTAATCTCAAATCTTTGCGCGAAATTGCAATGTAGTCCTTTCGGTCCAATTGCCATCAGAAATCGCTGACATGACGAACCACAAGATTGTCCATGCCAACTCGTCGCGTAAGACCGCCGGCGATGACGAGAAGCCACGTCGGCGATTTCCCGGCGACAATTGGCCGAAAGGACCCGGTTGCAATTCCGCGCAGAGATTCGGGACTACATCGGCGAGATCGAAAAGTTGGGAACCGAGTCAGCATTAACACGACGGATGCAGGACGATGCATATACGTATTCGACTCGATCTTAGAAAACGACGCAAACATATGAAATGTCCCGTCAATGAGACGTGTCATGCTAGTTTTAGTAGCACATGCAAAAGAATGTAAAGGGATGACTTGCACTTGTACTGCAATAAACGCAAAAGAGGAAACCCCTTCTTTTCTCACAAGCTTTCACGTTACACCCCCATTGGTCCAGCCCAAATCCCCCAAACTCGATCGAGACATCTAATCCGACCCCATTAAAACCTAAAAATGATTTGAGAGGAGGGGCCTCTAAGAGTCTAACTAGCATCGCACGCAACCCGAAAATATCCGACGGCCTCTTGAAAGGACGATTTTGCCCCCTGATCCTCCTCCCTAAAAGCTGCCTAAGCGAAACGGAGGGGAAGCGTGGGGGGTATGATGGGGATTTCGTGCCTCCTTGGCACGACGTCAACCCCCTCATGAGCCGCACTTGCTAACACACGTTGAGGGGAGTTGAACCTCCGCGTCAACCACAGCTTGGGGGTTGAGAAACGCAATCGATTTTGCGTGCACGAGCATGACTCTAATTTCTTCTTCTTCTTCTTTTTCAAAATAAACAATTTTACACCATAAGATTTTTGGGGTTTGTTTTTTTTGGATTAGGAAACTAAATTATTTAGTTCCGACTCTTCAATTGCATAAGGGTTGATATCACGAAAAAGCTCTAAATTGATACACATATGACAAATTTATCCCAAACTAATTCTTTGACTACCAAAAACCTCAAATCTGTACGCATGTGATAAATTTACCATTCGTTAGCTTCTGTTAAATTTTACTATCAAATCGCCGAGTCGGATAACTCGTGGCAGTTAACGGGTGCACCGATTTGGGATTTACAGGTGTACTAGTTTGTGACTTTTCGTAGTATTAATCCAATTTAATAAAAATTAAAGTAGGGTAAATTTGTTACAAATGTACCAGTTATGTGGTTTTAGTAGTCAAAAAATTAGTTTTTGATAAATTTATCACATGTGTACCAATTTGAGGTTTTTTATAGTCAAAAAATTAGTTTATGGTAAATTTGTCACTTGCTTACCAGCTTAGGGTTTTTTGCGGTATTAACTCGTAGCATAACGCTAGTTTTTTTTTTCAAAATAAATAGTTTGCCCCCTCCTATTTTTGGGGTCATTTTTTATTAGCCGAGGAAACGAAATTATTTAATTGCTACTCTTAAATAGCATAACTCTAATTTCTTTTTTCGAAAAGAACTAATTTCCTCCGTCCATTATTTTTGGGGATTTCTATTTGCTAGGGAAACGAAACTCTTTAATTTCTATTCGAATAATTATGATGCGCCCTCCGACAATCGCCACCTAACGAAAGCGTGCTCTAGCTGGTAAAACAACGGGTTGATGAGACAAAAACACACTAATGGGAATGAAAAAGGAGATTTTTCAAGATTTTGACCAAAAAATTCATTAAAGTCAGAGAAATGGGGAGAGAGAGCCCCACCAACAAATTTAGGTTTGGTCAAAATTAGGCAACTGTTGAGTCAACATTAGAGGTCGAATTTTTCCCCGAAAAGAATGATCTTGTTTTGAATCTTTTGCTTGTCTTCTTTGAATTTTTTGGTAAACCGGGCTATCAATGAGGGGGCGCCGAGCTACAAGATTTCCATGAATGAAAGTTGCTTCCACTTGAGAAATCCATCATTACTGTTACCCTCAACCGGAGGGTGACACTATTTGTTAAATTGAATAATTTAATTTTCGAGGGGTGGTGAGATGGAGCCGAGTTGAAATGGGCCAGTCGGCTGTCAAAAATAAATATTTCGTTCATATCTCGATATAATACGTCAGAGGTTCAAAATAAAGCAAATCCCAAACTGCAAAGTAGTACATTAAAGCGCAAACTGTTAGGATAAGCACATTCTCATCTCACAAAAACAAATCCGTCTCGGCATCAAAACAAAATGAACGGCGATCAATAATCTAATATCGCGTTATCATAATGACGAGTGCATACGGTAATCTCCTTCTCCAATAGTTATGGGTTGCCTAGTGGGTGGCGCACACTTAAGTTCAGTATTCTCAACACCGTCACCGTCTGAAGATACCAAAAACAATTTGAACAGGCTCCCAAATCTAGATCTAAATTGAGAGAAATTGAACGAACACTAAAAGGCCTCTACAAAACTCCAAAATTTAAATTTAGAACGGGAGGGAATAGCTCCCGGATCTAAATTTAGATCAGGAGACGAGAGCTTTCAAAACTTGAAGAAACCGTGTAATCGCTTCCAATGCAGTTTGTATTCTAAAAGAAAATTGTTTTCCTTTCTCGAAGGATGGTACTTCGACTGCCAAGCTCTACCTCCGCCTCGGGTGGTGGATTAACGAACAATCGGCCGCGTCACCACAATAGCGATAGATGGATAACCTTCCTTTATATCTAAATAAAGATAAAAAGATAAAGGTAGGTATCGAAAAGGCGTAGCCAAAGAACAAGCTTTTTCCAATATTCGCAATCCCTTTTTTTATATCAAGCAATCTTATCCTTATTCCCCCACCACATAAAGATGTGTCTTCGGTTGACAAAGTAACTTTTATCCAATATAACAAAAGGAAAAAAATAATTAAAATCTATCAAAATAGTGATACAAGTTAGATCTAGTGGCCTAAGGTACTTTGGTGAGTACTTTGGCATGCTTAGGAATGAGTGGTTGCTATAATCGGAAAAAAAAATACTTAAATCAAGAGTTTTGAATAACCAATTATTATCAAGTACGCAACTACTTATATCGTGTCGCCTTTTAATACCTTATAATCACCCGTGATCGCGGATTTTTAATTACTCCCATAGTAGGGCATTTTCGTTCATCCAAATC
Source organism: Syzygium jambos (assembly GCA_031216235.1). Lineage (NCBI taxonomy): Eukaryota > Viridiplantae > Streptophyta > Magnoliopsida > Myrtales > Myrtaceae > Syzygium > Syzygium jambos. Next base: position 19,985,942 of record CM062226.1, read on the forward strand.
AATAATCTTTTGAAAAAAATTCTAAATGCTTTTTTTTTGGCGAATCCTTTGGGAGGAAAATAGTTACTATTTTTCCGCCAAAACTTTGAGCCTATTATTTGGTTTAAAGAAAAATACGAAGCAGTCACATGTGGATTGACGCCAATCTTTTAATGTTTTAGATGTTTTGCGTGCTTTGCATTAAATAAAAGTCAAATTGGAATAGTTGCAAAGGTACAATGTTAAAAAGTAAAATGATTAATATCACGAAAAATCTCAAGTTAATATACTTATCACAAATTTACCTCAAATTAATTTTTTATCATAAAAAATTCCAAACAGGTACATTTGTGATAAATTTATCCTTCATTAAATTGGATTAACGTCGTGAAACATCAAAAACTGGTCAATTGTGACAAACGGAAGGTAAAACCTTAAACTGGTATACTCATTAACTGCTACATGTTATTCAACTCATAAATTTGATTAGAAAAATTTAACAGAAACTAATTAAGGGTAAAACTGTCATATATATACTAGTTTGGCGAATTTTTTGTAGTATTAACCCAAAGTAAAAGTTGAAATGCTAATTTATTTTTTTATTTTTATTTGTTGGCTGAGCAGAAACCATTATACTATTGAGAAGAACTCACAGAAGAGATCCTTAAAGAGCAGTAATTTGCTAAAAAACCAAAAGAAAAAGCCCGAGCAAGAAGGAAAGAGGGAATTTATAAATAAAAAAAAAGAGTCGACTATGTGACATTAGTCTTGTTTAGTACTGCTTCTTTGCAACATAATTTATGTAATTTCCTTAATTATTAAAGAAATTTTACAAAGCGATGCTTTCTTGCGCTGCGAAAAGCATGGGAATGCGTAGTACGCACTCCGCTTATTCCGGAATAAAGGGGTCTCGTCTTGATTTTACACGCACAAAGCAAAAGTAAGGCTGTGTTCTAGCAAAAAAAAAAAGGCTGTGTTCATTTTCGGAAAAATATTCTTTCGGAAAATATTTTTCGGGTTTTCCGGTGTTCGGGGGCGGAAAACGTTTTCCGTGGGAAAACATTTTCCTCCCCCCTCACAAAATAGCCTAAGTTTGTGGAAAATTATTTCCCCTTCTTAAAAGGCGGAAGTCATTTTCCGGAGCTTCTTCTTCACTATTTTTTTTTCATTTTTTTCGTTTTTCTCTTTACTCAGCGTTGTGGCCAGCGACCAACCAGTGGCGAGGCCCGTGCTCACCGGCCTCAGGCGACCTCGGCCTCGCTGCCGTCTGGCGACGTCGGGCAAGTCTCGAGCCTCGCCCAGGTCGGTAGATCCGGCGAGGTCGAGCTCGCTCGAGGTCGGCGAGCTCCCACCTCGCCAAATCCGACGACCTGGGCGACGCTCGAGCCTCGCCCAAGGTTGCTAGACGTCAGCGAGGCTCCGGCAACCTCGAGCGAGGCTCAAGGTTGTGCGGATCTGCTGATGCTTTGATTCTTTTGTTTTCTAGTGTTGCTGTTCGTGGAGGAGAGATAGAGAGAGAGAGGGGAATCGTGGGTTCTTCTTCTTCGTATTCTGGTGTTGCTGTTCGTGGGCAAGGCTCCTCGTGCTGCTTGATCGCCAGCGGTGACTTGGGCCTCGCTAGATCCGGCGACCTCAAGCCTTGCCCGAGGTCGCCAGACATCGGCGAGGCTCAAGCGACCTCGGGCGAGGCTTGAGCCTCGCCCAGATCACCGGATCTGGTAAGGTCGGGCTCACCGGCCTCGTCGGATCAAGCCAGGCAGAGCGTTGCCACAGGCCGACGAGGCTCGACTTTGCCGGAATCTGGCGAGCTCGAGCTTCACCGGCCTGGGGCGATGCTCGAGCTCGCCTCCAGCCGGTCACCAACCGCCGGCCACAGCCGTTGCCGGCGACCTGCAGGAGAAGAAGCAAAAGAAAAAAAATTAAAAATATTAAAAGTATTACAAGAAGGAAAATCATTTCTATACCGAACAATGGAAAATATTTTCCGAAACTTTTTCATATTTTAGCCGAACACCAAAAAATTATGTTGGCGGAAAACATTTTTCAGGAAAATGACTTTCGGGGAAATATTTTCTAAAGAGAGAATATTTTCCGCCAAACGAACGGAGCCCAACCACAAAAGTTCGCCACTTGAGTTGAGAAAACTATTTGGTTTTCGTGCTCAATAAATATGAAAGTGGAAATATTTCTTCCATGCTTTATTTAATTTTTGAAAACTTGCTTGATGAATAAAATTGATAATTTTCTATGCTTTCTATTAGAGAACAGAATTGATAATTTTTCTTAAGGAATTAAAAATGGATAATGACATAAATAGTCCATGAATTTTAACACAATGTGTAATGTGATTAATGTACTTTTGATTTGTTCGATGTAGTTTATGAACTTTAACCCAATGTGTAATGCAGTCTCTGAACTTTTAATTTGTTCAATGTGATCCATGAACTTTTGGTTTTGTTTTTCAATTTTAGTCTTTGAACCGTATGAAAATAGTCATTATTATTTTTCCATTAATTTAAGTTTAGTGACAACAATAAACATTTTTATATAGTTCAGGGACTAAATTGAATACGCATTAAAAGTCAATGGATCAAAACAAAATTTTTATAAAAAGTGTTGGCAAAAGAAACCAACTTTCTCTGTCATAAATTTTTTCTTTTGTATTCCCAAATCAAGATAAAATTCTTTTTTTTTACTTTGTCATCCGGCCTCCTATGATTTGAGTGGTGGTGAAGATCAAACTTTTCAGTACTTTATGTCATTAAGGGCCTGTTTGGTTCAACTTTGAAAATGCTACTTGGGGAAATGCAAATATCTTTGGGTGAAAGCCCATTGGGGAAAGGTAGATAGTGTTTGGTGAAAATATTTTGTAAAGCTACTTTGGCAAAAATATAGTGTTTGGTGAATTTTTTTGTAAATGGACTTTAAGAATTATTTTATTTATTAAAAAAAAACAAAACTTACCCATTGCCGGAGCTGGCCGCCGGAGCCCGAGGTCAGGCGACCCCCGGCGAGCCAGATCCGCCGCCGCCGGCGGTCGCCGGAGGCCAGGCGACCCTCGGCGGGGGTCGCCGGACCTCAGGCGACGGCCGCCTGGGTCGCGCGACCTCAGGCGACGGCCGCCTGGGTCGCGCGACCCAGGCGGCCGTCGCCTGAGGTCCGGCGACCCCCGCCGAGGGTCGCCTGGCCTCCGGCGACCGCCGGCGGCGGCGGATCTGGCTCGCCGGCCCTTCTCCCTCGCCGGCCGCCGTCGCCTGCCCGAAGAAGACAACTTCAAGCCCAAAAAAAAAAAAAAGTGAACAGTAGCATTCGTGGAATGCTGAAAGCCCAAGGCTGGTCTAGACCAGCCTTGGGCTTTCAGCATTTGGCCAATGCTAGGCCAAATGCTACACCAAACGGTTCAGCATTTTGGGAAGGGGCTTTCGAGGCCCAAAGCCCCTTCCCAAAGCTGAACCAAACAGGCCCTAAGTGCATTGGATAACCACTAATTACACACAACTCAATTGATTTTTTTAAAGTAAAAAATCACTTAATGTGGTAAGTAAGAATGGCATCCTTGATTCGTTAAGTTATGTACAATATAAAGTAAAATCCTAATTTCGACCAAAAAAAAAGTAAAATCTTACTAATTAGATTGTCAAAACATTCCAATAATGCTCACTGTTTCATGTTTGGTAGAAAAACGATTGATTGTAATCCGCCATCAAACAACTCTCCAATTTCATTTACAGTACTCGAAGACTTCATCAATTCATATTTAATAATTAATTTTTCGGCATTCAGTTCTCCTTCAATCTTACTATATCTGCATTATCCAAGTCTTTGATGCATTGCAAAGTATTAACAGATTCACTAAAAATAACCTGTAACCATGTTTGAGAGTTTAAGTGTGGGGAGTGATTTCTTTTACCTTTTATTTTCATAGAGTTTGAAATTTAATTGTTATTTACCATTGAACTGTGATCATTTTAGAATATATAAATATTAAGAGATAAGCGTATTGGAAGTCCTAAACTTGTCGCGAAAATGCAATTGAGTCCTAAAACTTTCAAAAAGCGCAATCGAGTTCTAAAATTTATCATGAAAGTTTAATCAAGTTCTAAAATTTTCAAAAAAGTGCAATTGAGTCTTAAAACTTTCAAAAAGTGCAATCAACGGAAGGACTAGGTTGGATCAATTTGATAAGTTTGAGGACTTGATTGTAGTTTTTTGAAAAGTTTTAGGATTTAATTACACTTTTGAAAGTTTCAGCACTCAATTGACAAGATTTAGGAAGTTTAGTGCATTTATTCCAAATATTATATATATATATATATATATACAATTTTAGGAGATTGCAATTATTAAAGAAATTTCCTTTTGCTTTTAAAATTTGGGGGGGAGGGGGAAGTAAAAATTATTTTTAAAAAAAAGCCAGGACAAGGAGAAAGGGTCTCTATATCTATGTTCACATTTAATGGAATGGTGATCGGTTCTGAGGTTACCACCTTGGAATTTGAAACCGGACCAGAAGAGGCGATTCCTAGTTTGTGGAACTACAAACTGACTCATCGTATTAAATGACGTGAAATATCACCTTAAACAAAGTTGCTTATGATGTCTTCATGACTATATTTGCTATGCTAGCATTCGTACATGCATTGTGTGTGAAATTTCAACTGCATTGTGATGCACATATTAAGATGCTTCAAAAAGAAAAGGGTTAATATCACAAAAAATCCTAAACTGATGTAGTTATGATAAATTTACTCAAATTAATTATTTGACTATCAAAAATCCCAAATTAGTACACTTGTGACAAAGTTATTCTTCATCAATTTCCGTTTAATTTTATTGCTAAATTATTGAGTTGGATGATGCTTAGCAGTTGACAAGTGTTCCAATTTACGGTTTTAGCCATCTGTTTGTTGTAGATTTACCAATTTATAATTTTTCGCAGTATTAGTCCAATTTAACGGAGGATAAATTTGTTACAAATGCACCAGTTTAGAGTTTTTGATGATAAAAAAAATTAGTTTGTGGTATATTTATCACAAGTATACCAATTTAGTGTTTTTCGTGATAAAAAAAATTAGTTTATAGTAAATTTGTCATGGATGTACCGATTTAGGGTCTTTCGTGGTATTAATCCAAAAGAAAATATCAGAATAAATTCGCAGATAAATTTATAAATTGTCTTTTTTTTTTTTTTGATAACCCAGGGAACCCCCGCACGGCCGACAGCCGGGGAGTAAACCCTGGGGGCGACACGTGTTAGCTACCACACACGTGCCACCGGTTAAGTCACCCTGCGGCGCCCGGGATTCGAACACTCAACCTTTTGCGAGAGGAAGAGTGCGCGTTCCAGCAGCGCCACCCAGACGGGTGGTAAAATTTATAAATTGTCCCGTCTCCATAAAAGAAAAAATTCAGTAAACGATATAAATACTTACTAAAAACAGATCGATATTAACTAGTTCCAATTTTTAGGAAGTGGAGCGGGGCCGATTCCCGTAGAAATCGCCTATTAGAACCGGTTCGGTTGGGGTGGCTTCCGGCTTGATCTGGCTTTTTTTCGTCGCCCCTAATTTAATGGGAGGCCGCAATCAATTTGTGTTGCGAATTTCCGTCAGAAATTTCTTTGCATTTTCGCCGGGAATAAAAGGCACGCACACGGACGACGTGCCGCTAACGCCCACGACCGACGCGTCACTCGAACTCCGTTAACAACGTTGACGTCTCGCCGTTTTCCCCCCCAAAACGACAGTCCCGTTTTTGCCCCGCCGTCCGAAACGACTTCACACACAGTCCCTCTCTCTCTCTCTCTCTCTCTCTCTCCCTGCAGCAGCGAGAAGACGAACCAGCCACACCTCACACTCCCTCGTATCTCAGCATTTTCTCTCTCTGGAAACCTCTCGCTTCTCTCTCTAGCTCCACAGCGTTCCGCCCTCGCCGAGCGACGCTTCGCTTCGCTCCGATTCGCTCCGGCTTCGGTTCGGTCGCGTCGGGTGCTCCCTCTCGTTTACCTGTGCGCGGAGATTCCAGCTTCTCGCGACGACCCGCGCGGTTCGATCGGACGTGCCCTTCCCATCCCGGCCTAATTCGTATGTTTCCGATGCGTGTCGTGTCCAGTTGTGGGTTCTCCACCGATATGTTTTCGTGGGTGGTTTTTGTTTTCGTTTTCCGGAGCGAGAGGAATTGTTTTGACCCGCGATTCTCGTTCTCCGCCGCGTCCGTTTCGGATCCGTCCCGACCTGTCGAGCGCTTTAGCTCTCTCTTGCTAATTCGAGGTGGTTCTTTTCGAATTTGACTTGCTCCAAGTAGCCTTAAAAGTAGCAGATTTAGTCGATTCCGCTTGCTTTTTATACGTGTCTGGAGTATTTGTGGTAACCCCCCCTGTATTTTTTGTCTCGTGTCTTTTGTCTGTTCAGTAAATGGCGCTTGCACACCAGCCCTCGAACCAGAGTGCGTTCGTTTTTTCTTCTTTTTGATAGTTCTCGTTGAAGTCCGATTACCCTTTTTCTTTTTGTGAGTTTTCTCGGCCCTTTTGTTGATGGATTCGTAGAGTTGGTGTCGCGTCGTGGGGAGGTCCGCGGAAAAATTCATTTTGATCTGTGAATTTGGTCTTTTAGGACGACGTGGTAGCCGAGTTAATGAGACTTAAGTTCATTTATGGTTTCTGTAAAGGGTGAGCGATGATTTGATGATATGTTCACGAGTTTACTAGTTATGAACTTAAAAGGTAGTTTTGTATGGCTGTTAGATCTATTCTTGTCATGTTTATGCATTTGTTGGAGCATTAGTGTTTCCTTTCGGATGATTGATTACAGTTTTACTCGCCGTCCAGGTTGAAGTCGCTGCTTGCATGATTTGTAGGAGCAAGCATCGGGTATGATGCTGGTGAGACACATGGAGAAACGTTGCACAGATGAATTGTGAAGCTGTAGGCACTGCATATTTGAACAGTGCTGTCTGGCTACGATTACAGATTTTGATTTTGGTGCTTGTTAGAATGGGTTCAGCTTGTTGTGTCGCTGCTAGAGACAAAACTATCCCAGGTGGGCCAAGTAATGAATTCTTTCACCGAAATATACGGCACTCGCCAACATGGAGCTTTCGGTGGGAAAACCGAGGGCGTGTAGCGGGTGAAGAGGCTTCTGTAGGTTGGTTTTCTGATGGCATCAGCCAAAATAATCGTCTAGATGTCAAGTACGAAAGTGCTTATGCATCAGAGGATGGAAGTTCTTTGGATAGTTCCCATAGACCGCCATGGCCTAAGTCTCCATTTTCTGAAGGGACCGCTGGACTTGCGAGAACTGCTGGTTCAGGTAGACAGTTGCTTTAATCTTCGTTATTGTTTTCTAAACCAGAGAATTTTCTCTGAAAAGTCTATCATCAATAGCGTGTATGGGTATGTGTATGTGATATGCATGTCTATAAGTTTGTTTTAGCAGTCTTCTGCCTATAATAACGATAACAGAGTTTGTTTAGGCAGTTCAGGTGGTGAGCTTATATTGGTTATACAATGTGCGTCTCAGGTTGAGATTTGTTTTCCACCATTATTTAGCCACTTTCTTGCACACTTACCACCTTTTATGAATTTCACTGCATTTTGATTTATACCTTCAGATAGTTCTATTGGTTAGCTGGTGCACTGCTTGTTGATTTTGACTACTAGACAGAAAAAAACTTGTATGTCGCTGTATGAAATCTTTCTTGTGAGAAAAAGAAATCCAGGCCCTAATTTTTACGTGAATATAGAGCAGTATGGATTTTTTTCTTGAGAAGATTAAAAAACGAGAGTAAGAGAACCAAGAGGAAGAATGCCATGCTTTATCTTTACAATTTTAGTATCCTCATATCGATTTTATTTTTGTAACAAGTGGCATTTAAATTGCTAGGGCAATTCTGGTGTAGTTGCACGGCGTATCGGTGGTTTTTGTGGCCCTAAGTGCCAGTGTTGTGGTTAAAGGCATTTGCTGGTAACAGAAAGCAAAATATTTCACTATTACCTTGCCATTCCTATTTTTCAATAAAATCAAGATTGGCTAAGATGTGGGCATCTTGAGGGTGCCATCTTTCAGCGCATTTGTTGTAGAGAGAATAGTGATAATTTCAGTTTAGTCACTGTTCACACTCTCTTCATTTATTCAGATTGCATAATTGATTTGAAGGGCAATAATGAAAAAAACTTTTGAGGGAGCATGAAGCAATTGGTATTCTAGTGAGGTGGAATGAAGTTAAAAGGCAGTCTTAAAATGAGAAGGCCTTTTCATACTGTATGAAGGATGGGCTTAGTTTTTGAACTTTGTAAGTGCACCTGAGGGGATAACATCTAATAAGTACCTGATTTGTGTCAATACACCATTTTCATGGTATCTCATATTACGCCTTAAATATTGGAGTTTTTGAGTGAGCACCTGCTGTCTAAGAGATGACTGCATATGTAGCAGGACATGGCCTGCCTGGGGTCATATAGTTGCCAATTATGATCATTGCTAAGGTGGTGAACATCTGCATTGTGATTCCATCCTTAAGTTGTTTCTCAAAAGTTTATTTAGAACCTGTTCGACTGTTTTGACTTTGTGGTATAGTTGGCCAGCCAACACAATTAACCGTTCTATTGGCTCTAATAATATCCATTCATGATCGGATTCTCTTGTTTGGTTTCCTCAGTTTCTCATCCTTTTCTGCTTCTCTGCACCTTTGTGGTGTAGTTGTATGAGATCTTTGGGTGTTTTCTTAGTTGTGTCAACAAGTTGTTGTTGATAAGATAAGAATTAATTTTGTTAGTAGATCTAGATAAGTAGGACCGTTTTAGGTCAGGCCAAAAGATTCAAGACTTAGATGATTTGATCACATTTAGGAATATTGACTAAAGTCATAGTTGTTATGCTAGCCCTTTCCCTGCTGAAGGGAAAAAATGAGGGTCGTTACTGAAAAGAGCACTGCTTATGGTTATTATCTATAAATTTGCAAAATTAGATCTCCTTATTCACTTATTTTTATACTGTATGATTTGCTTTTGTAGTTTTAATGTATTGTTGGATATCCTTATTAAGCTTACACTCTCTAGCGTGTATTGCAGATCAATCTATTTCATGCAACGTCTCGTTGGATGTTAATTTGGAGCAGGTAAATGTAAATCCACAGAATTTCCATTTTAATGCTTTCCATGAATGTGTATGAACTGTTCTTGGGTGTTTTAGGCGGACTCCAGAGAATCTCCAGCTTATTTGTGTCCATCCCCTACAAAAATTTCGCACTCTTCCTTACCCTCAGCTTCGTCCCCATTGCCGTCATCCTCCCAAATTCATCTGCTGCCAGCTAGTTTAACTCCATCAAGACAATCTAGTCCTTCAGCAAAACAACCTTCACAGCAGAGATCTGACAATAAACTTCAAGGGAGTAAGTCACCAAGCAGTCAGTTGGATGCTGAAGAAAGGCCAGGGATCCCTTCCTGGAGCAATGATTCAACTAGGGGTTCCTATGGTGGGTCTTCAGATGGGTGGTCTGTCAATGCCTTTTCAGAACTTGTGGCTACTTCTCGCCAGGGTAGTTGGTCTTTTGATGGTGAACCTGTGGGCTTGAAGCGTGAGAAGATAACCAAACGAAGTAGTCAAACTTCTGTTGATCAGCAAACCTGTGGAGTTTGCACGAAGTCATTGACTGAGAAATCATCATGGAGTGCCCAGAAGATAATCGCTAACAATGAGCTTTCTGTTGTGGCTGTTTTAATGTGTGGTCACATTTATCATGCTGAATGTTTGGAGATTATGACACCAGATATCGACAAGTATGATCCCACTTGCCCCATCTGTACTTTCGGGGTGAAGCAGACCCTTAAGATGTCTGAAAAAGCATTAAAAGCGGAAATGGATTCGAAAATCAAAAAGGGAAAGAGATCAAGAAATCAAGTGGTGGATAGTGATCTTGGTGGTGATTATGTGTATGATCGAATAAAAAGTAGCGGAAGTGATGTGAAGAGTTCTAGGGCGGGCTCCAGTTCAGTCATGAGAAGCTCCTCGGGGAAGCCTTTCTTGAGTCGCCACTTCTCCTTTGGATCAAAGGGGAGTAGGTCCCTGAAAGAGAATCATTCTACCCGAAAAAAGGGATTCTTCTGGACAAAATCTAGCAAGGAATGATCTTGTTTAGCTCCAATGAGGTGAGACTGAATAGACTTTCGTTGAAAGGATTAATTCTTCTTCTCTGTTTGTGTCAAATATATATTTCTTAATGTATGTGAACTTTGCTCAAAGTAGATGGTAGGTATTTAAAGTAGAAAATGAGGAAATGGAGCTTGATTGTTTCCATGTGGAAGTAACTGATAATAAACAAGTTACATCCTTGGGTTCCTATTTATGAGATTGAGCAACGAAATACTTGTAGAGATTGTGAAAAAAAAAAAATTCTTATGAAGTAAGACGATCATACTGACATATACAGTAACTTTGATAGATATCCGTTTGAATTTCATGATTGTAGATGTGTTTAGATGCATCTTTAAGGTTTATTCACACATGGAAATAAATGCAACTTACACATGTAAGTTATCTTTGGAATTTTAAAACACTTAAAGTGAGTTTGCTGGTTACTAGGATATGATGCTTATTCTTGTGAAATTGAAGTAGGATCACTGAAATAGGTGGCTTCTGAATACATGCTATGTGCTTAGCCAGAAGACAAAATAATTATTTTGTAATTACAACCGCAAACAGTACCGATCAGTCCCATGCTTTTATTTTAGGTGACAAACTCGGTGTTAACCAGCACATCGACTGAACTGATGCCCGTGTCGAAAGTGGCTTTAATTTGTATTTACTTGTGATTTCTGATCCTGTTTTACCCATGCAGAATTTTCATGACAATCTCAGTCAGATAAAGGATTGCAGAGAATTCCATTTAGGTTCGATTGAAGACGAGTTGTCTGTATACACAGAAATTGTCGCATTAATTTGCTGTGGTTCTACACTGTACAGGAATCAAAAGCGAAAGGAATATGTAGAAGGGTAAAAATAGAACAACCAAAAAGGGGAATTTGGTAGGTTGAAGGTGCATATGTGCTTCTCCTAGCTTATTCTGTATAAGTTCTGGTTGATTTCTATATTGATTGATAATATGAAATGATATAGAATCAGATCAAGTTATGTGAGATTGTTGTTTTTGAGTCCAAGGTCTGCCTACATGCATATATGCGGTGGCTTGGTGATGGATAGTGTTGTATCTAGATTTGCAACCTGCTATCATTGTCAATATATCAATTGTTTGGCTTTGGGAAATGTTCAACCTCTGGAAAGAAAAGGAGAAGTTTAGTCATTAGTGGAAATTCTTAACCCCGGAACTAGCATGAAATGAGCGGTCTTTGTCAAACGATGGACGATCACCCTAATGGAATCGTGATTTCGTTTGGCTCGGCTCGGGGTTGGCCTTGAGCGAAGTTCCCATTTCCATTTAGGAACTTCCAAAGGATTGAGAGTGCCTCCTGGCTTTTGGCGTTCCGCTCTGACCTGTCGACTTGAAAATGGGCTATATCGCGTCTCATGCCATTCCACCTATAATGCTGCCGGCAGGGGTTTGGATAAATCTTGGTGCTCCAGCGGCCAATGCTGTAAGAGCTAGGATGAGCTTCCGTCGGAACTTCATTTTGCAAGTCCTTGTTTCTTGGCAAGCATATTCTTCTGTGAATTCTGTTCGTTTTTGTCATCAGAATTTCGAAAATCGGGCCTCTTCCCCTTATCAGTCTCTTCCTTAAGCTTCTCCGTCTCAGGATCATTACATCGTAACTCCTTTACTCTCCCGCACGAGTATGGGTTTGATATGGCGGGTGGTTGCTAAAAGAGCGGATGAGTCGCGCCAATTTAACTTGAATTGTGAGTCTCGTGCCTCTTCAGGCAACTCCCACTTCTTGATCATTAAGTGAGCAAGGGAACCTCTGGTTATGGGACCAAGAGCATCGGCGGCGATATTTGCTTTTTCGGAATGACACAGAATCTCACGGTCATAATCATTTAATAGCTGAATCCAACAGCATTGATGCATGTTGAGCTCCTTCTGAGGCTCTTGTGGTCGGTAAAAGTTTCGAACGTCTTGCCATAGGGATAATGTCTCCAGATTTTCGAGGCGAAAACTACTGACACGATGCATTCGGTGTTTTAAATCATGAGACTGCAGATGTATTGAGGCGTAAGCTACGACTCTGCCATGTTTCATAAGCATGCATCCGAAGGGCTAATTAAAAAAAAAGCATCGACTTTGCTTTAAATGACAATTCCGGGTTGAATTTTTTTTTGTCTTAATAGAAATCACTAACTTTTACTTGAGTTCTAAATCTAGCCTCGTTAACCAAAGCTCGAGATATTGTAGATTGTTATAAGCATTGTAGCATGACACAACTTTAGAATCTCCTTTATGATACTTCCCAACAGAATCAATGTCCATCACTAGAGCCCAATAAATTAAATGAGATCAATTTTATGTTCATTCGACATAGACTTTGAAGTTTCAGGGAGAGGGCTTAGGCTTGTTTTAGAAAAAAAGGTTCTGATCGTGAGTTTGGTAGATCTTGTCCATGGCGAATCTCGATGGGTGGTGGTCCACAACTTCAGATTACAACGAAATGGTATAGGCTGACTAGAGAGATTCAATTTAGAGATATTTTTTACTTGCCATTGAAGCGAAGGAAACCATGAACAACTGAAGATGATAAACAGTGCTTTAAATTCCAACTAACAAGCGACGTGTATTTATTGCTAAGCCGGAATAGTTACGTCGGACAATTAACTATTCTAAGTTAACCGGGTCAGATTTGGTATTTAAGTAAAAGTTGGCAATTTTTTATGAAACAAAAAAAAGATTCGAGTCAAGATTGTCACTCAAGCTAAAGTTAATACTTTTTTTTGGAATTAAGCCCATTCTAAGTCCTTATGTGAGGCATCACTGTAAATCACGAATTCGCCAAAATCCAGATGGTAATGTCAAAAAATGGGTGCGGTTGTCAACCTACACTTGAGCTCTTGGAAGCTTCGCTCTCATTAATCTTTCCATTCCAACTTGGCGTTCTTCCTTTGCCAGCTTGGTCAGCGGCGCAGCGATTAATGAGAATTCTCCCATGAAACGTTGATATCCGGCCAAACCAAGGAAGGTTCTAATCCTGAAGAAGTGGGGCTTGGCCAATTAAACGAGGATTCCATCTCTGCCGTGCGTACTAGGATGCCTCACCGGTGACCAAGTGTCCGAGAAATATTACGCGATCAAGTCAGAAGTTGCATTTATTCGACTTGGCATCTTGTGCTCCCGGAGGGTTTGAAGGACGAGCCTTGGTATGACCCATGCTTTGCAGGGGTCTTAGAGTAACCTGAGTACTGGCAACACGAAGACAATCACAAATTTGATCTAGAAACGGTCGGAACACACAGATTTATCGAGTCCATGAAGGCCGCAGGCATGTTCTAAATCGAACAGCATAACCAAGAACTCACAGTGACCCTATCGCTCCTTAAGGTGGTTCTCGGAATGTCCTCCTTTTTTATGTGAAGTTGGTGATATCTAGATCGAAGATTTGTTCCTTGAGAACATCGGAGCTCCTTGCAACTTATCGAATAAATCATCAACCCTCTTGGCAACGGATACTTGTCCTTGATAGTGACTTCAATTCTCTTTTTCATGAAAAGCAATTGGGGCTCCCCCATGGCAATGCATTCGGTCGAATGAAGCCCTTGTCCAACAATTCGTGCAATTGGACCTTCAACTCCTTAAATCCCGTAATAGCAATGCGCTTTAGAGACCGATTCGGTTCTTGTAGCTAATTCGATGGTGAGTTTGATCTCACGTTTGGGCGGTAATCTAGGAAGATCTTATGGAAATACGTTGGGAACTCGCAAGTTGCAGGGATCTTTTCGAGTTTCGGCTCCTTCTGAGCTTGATCCACCCCATTGCAAAATATCCATATCCCCGTTTTTAAGGAGATTGATCGCTCGGAACAGCAGCCTCAGTCTTCTGCTCACTAAAATATGTAGCTAGGACCTCCAGGAGGATTTAATTGGATCAGCTACCAGGAGCAAACGAGTCAGCGGTCTGAGTGCGAATCTAATCCATTCCCAAGATAACATCGAAGTCCATTATCCCTAAGAGGGTTAGGTCCGCACAAGATCACTGGGAGGTAGACCTGTCAAATGGGTGGGTCGGGTTGGGTTTGGGTCGGGTCATAAATGGTCCGACCCAAATTGACCCATTAACCCGTTTATGACCCATTTATGCGCAATGCAATTTTGTTGACCCATACCCAACCCGACTCATACCCAACCCATACCCGATTAGACCCATATTGCTAAAATACTTTCATATTTAATTAAATATAGGAAAATTCATACCCAAGCTGAAATGAGAGTGCAGAATGAGTGAGTGCAAGATTAAGTGAGGGTGACAGAAATGCGTTGAGTTTAAATCAGTTGTAAACTCATTTATCACCCATTTGCAACCCATTTATGACTCATTTAATACTAATATAAGACTTCTACCCATTTATGACCCATTTACTAAATATAACTAACCCATTTATGACCCATTTACTAATAAATGGGTTAAGAAATGGGTTTATGACCCATTTTGACAGGTCTACTGGGAGGCCACATTCGACTCGCAAGATTTGCTCATCATGTTTTAATATCATCATGCTTCCCATCGGGGTAGACGCTTAGAGTGAAGGATCCTGGGGCTCGCATGGCAGATCAAACATATGCGTGAAACAGAGGAGATAAAATGTGAGTAGCACCAGCGTTGAATAACGATGAAATTTGATGTTCCGAAGGGAAACATTCCCTCGAACATTACATCATCTTAATACATATCTTAAGAAAAGAAGGGCTAGAGGTTACCGCGACATTCCTAACTCTCTTGTTCCTAAGGGTTACCTGCTATGACAGTGTTAGAGGTCTCAGCCTCCTCTGGAGTCAAGAAATAAACTCGGTCTTGAGCAGGTGGTCTTTCAACATTCCCTTGTGGCACTCGAGGCTGATGAGAGGGTCGGGAAGCTTGTGGATGCTGTGGCTGATGCTGGGGTTGGTTCCTCCGCTGCCAGCAAACCCTCAAGCAACCGCACTTGAGGCAAGCACCGGTAACCCAAGACAGGGATTCACGCCACGGTTGACTCGACATTTCTTGCATTGGCCCAGCGCAGGCAGGGCATTCAGAGTCCTTGAATGACGGGCAGGTCGAAACTTAGCTTTACCATTTCTCTTCCGATCACGATAGTTGAATCTTGAATTGTCCAGAATGATTTCTTATCGCAATGATGTTACGAGCTTGAGGATATTGTTGGGGCTAAATGGGATTGCTTATTGTCTCGGTCAAGTCCTTGACAAGTTAAGCATGTTCATTAAGATCGTCACAGACAATTAAGGTTTAACGGCTCTGGCTTGCTCCTGATCTCGGGGTGCAACCTATCTTGAAACTTCTTCATGTAATTAATCTTTCGGATCCTTGATCAAACGAGGCACGAATTGGGATAACTCAGCAAACTTTGCTTGATATTGATCCACGGTCATCCCCTCTTGCTTAAAGTTCACAAATTCAGCAATCTTCTGGTCTCGAGCACAAGCCGAGAAGTACTTGCTAAAAGAAGGCTTTGGAGAACCCAACCCAAGTGGGGTTGGCGGGAAATGGGAAAAGCCGATGACTGGACGCCCTCCACCTATGGCAAGCTTTCCCATCAAGTTCATACACAGCAAGCGTTATCTTATCCACCACCTCACGATCCTGCAGTGCAAAAGATCCTCTCCATCCCGTCGATCCACTGCTCAGCCAAATTAGGGTCTCCAGAGCCAATGGCTTCAGGAATTGCTCCACCAATTCCTTCTGCACAAGAGCAGTCTTCGCCGTGGCAATAGAGAAAAGCTTACCCTTGGCGTCGCGCTTGTTGGTTCATGAGATTCCCGACATTCTCCAAAGCTGTAAGGTTCCATCCATGCGGGGATCCGAGTTTGAGCTCGATACAGCTTCGGGGGTAGGTTTGGATCCGGAGTTCAGTGCATGGTCCCTTACTTTCCATAACCAATTTCTCATCAATCTACTTCTTTAGAACGAGTTTTAATGCTATTCCAGGCTTTCCAAATCAACTTAGGAGGCATTACCCATGTGACAATCAAATGTAATGCTTATGACCCACCGAGTCACCAATGCAATAAAGTAAAACATGCTAGGATTATCAAAACAGCTTCCCTACCGGTGGGTGTAGTGCAGCTCAAGTAATTCAATCGGAGCTATCAAAGCAGCAGAGTTCAATCGCAAATACATGCATTTTAATCCTCCTATGATAAGAATCGCTCCTCATAACTTCCGTTCTAACTCATCTTATAAATCCCGAGAATCTTAAGCTCTGATACCAGACTGACATGATGCGCCAAGATCTCGAGGTGAAGCTCGGATTGATCGAGAAATGCGAAGATGTGACGTATGGACGAGAGAAAACCATCTTCGAAATGAAGGACCTTATAATTCTCTTTAAAAAGAAACTTGAACATTTAGGTTTTATGAAACTTGGTACTGAAGTAACTCTCAGACTCTACTTGTAAACTTGACTTAAACAATGAAAATGAGTCATAAAAACTCGAAGGGCACCTTTCGAGATGAGAAAATTCATGAAAGTTGCTCCTTAATTTAAAACTTCTACGACGTCCAAAGCTCTGGTTTAAAGCATTGGATTCTCAATCTATGAGGCATCATGTTCGGTCCAGAGTAGTTCGGGCTAATTCGCCAATACTTTTTTAAAACTTTTTTTTCTAAGAGAACATTATTAATTAGGGATAATGACATAAATGGCTCAGGAACTTTGATTTAATGTGCAAAGTGGTTCCTTAACTTTTAATTTATTTAATGTGGTACATGAACTTTAGCCCAATATGTAATGTGGTCCTTGAACTTTTAATGTGGTTTCTATATTTTTAGTACATGTTCAATATAGTCCTTACATTACATGAAAAACATTCAATATGTTCTTTCATTAACTCAAGATCAGGGAGAAGATTAAACATATTCATATAATCCATTGACTAAATTAAACAAGTACCATATTGAACAAATTAGAAGTTCAGGTGTACATTGAGTTAAAGTTCATAGATCACATTGAATCAATTAAAAGTTAAGAAACCACATTGCATATTGGATCAAAGTTCATGGACTATTTGTATTATTTTCCTTAATTAATATAAAATTACTTAAATATGAAAATTCCAAACAAAAAAAAAAAATTCCACACCCAGCTTTGATGGATCATAACTTTTGGGATAACTTTTAATTTGGGTGGAATTATCAGGTACAATTCAAAACGCCCATTCAAAGCCGGTCGTCTAGGGCCAAAAGCGAAAGGTCTCAAAATAGGCTAATTTCAGCCTAAAAAATTCCACTTTTTTTCATGTTTCCGGCCATTTTTTGAATTAACACTAAATTTTTTTTTTCCTTATTTCGATAGTTCAATTCATTAGTAACTTCAATTGTTCTAGCAAAAAAAAAAAAACTTCAATTGAAAAACTAAATGTTTTTCTTCATTAGAATGAAAAAGTATCATACATTATTCACATTTATTTTATTACGGATATTAAAATAAAGATATAATTGAATAGCTGGGGCCGGCCCAGAACTAATTCTAACCTGACCCGAAGCGGAAGCGTAAGGCCTGCCCAAAGACTGGACTGGTCATTCAACACTTTTGGAATATTCACTAATTTTCATTAAGTGCTATGGATTTTGTCCCAAATGTATAATGGTAGGCACAATCTATTCATACTCAGTGGTCTTGAGAAGATAAACATAACTCTCACTCGAAAAAAATTCTAAAAGTGCCGTAATTTTCGTACGATACTTACTTCGCTATTAAAACTTTTCGAGCGATTGCTGTTGTGCCAATTTGGTAAAAATTTGATCGCTTTAAATGTCATCAATGATTTGAGTGATCAAGAAAATCCAATGTGATATTATTTTATTATTAATCACTCTACGTGGCTCATCGGAAAAATCCAATCTGCAAAAAGCCATAAGAAACGACATCGTTTTGGCCTAATAGGTTAAAAAGAACTGAACAAGGCTTCCCAAAAAAATCGCCCATTCACAACATCAAACAAAAAATTGCTAAACCCAAAAATTCCAATCGGCAATAAAAGCGGCCAAACTTAAAAAAGGGTATCTGAATAAAGGTTAAACCAAACCAAACAAATAAAGATACCCGAAACATACAGATGGTAACACATTTTTCTGCACCCAATCTCATTTTCCATAAATCGAAAACAAAACAAATCAAAATTTTCGATTTCCTCTCGTCGTTTTCGGCGATGGAATAAGCAATTTCCACTGCAAATTGCCGGTTCGTGAGCACGGAAAAATGCGGTCAAATCGATTCATAAGTACAAACAAAGCGGCGAAAAAGCGAAATGAAACTCACCGGCACTTCCAGTGAAATCTCGAGCGAGGTCGAGCCTCACCAGATTCTAGCGAGGGTCACCCTTGCCGAAAGCTAACGAGGGCGAGACCCTTCAGGTCGGGGGGGGGACCTCGCCAGATCCCGGTGAGGCCAACCGTCGCTGGCCTCCGACAAGGTTCGAACTTTGTCGGATTTGGCAGAAGCGAGCTGTGCTCGAAGCTGGCGAGACTAACCCTCACCGATCGTAGCCTCTAGCTGATCGTTGGAGGCCGAGCGACCGGTAGAGGAAGAAGAGGGAAAAGAAACGAGAAGAAAAGAAAAGAAAAAGTTACCCAAGACAGAAGTGTCGGAATTCGTGTTAAAATCAAGGCACAAGTAGAAGAGGAGCTTCCACCCTCTCTCTTCTCTCCTCTTCTCTGTCTCCTCTCCTCTTCCCGCCTGTTATAAAAAATGGCGAGTCAAGCCCGCTTCGCAAGGATGCTGCCGCCCCAACCCCATCGGACCCTCCCTCCTCCGATCATCTTCTTCCCCCCGCCGGTGGTCCCGTCCTCCGTCCCTCGCTCCACCCCCCCGAACCTCTCCTTCTCCTTCTCCTTCTCCGCCCTCCGTTCTCCGGCCCCCGCCGCCGCCGCGCTGCTCAGGTCCTGCCCCACGATGGCCGCCGCCGCCGCCGCACCGTCCGGCGACCGCGCCCCGGCCCTCGACCCGGGCCCCGAGGGGGAGGAGGAGGGCGGCGAGGAGGAGCTCGGCCGGCTCGCCGAGGTGGCGGGCCGGGCCGCGGACGCCGCCGGGGAGGTGATCCGGAAGTATTTCCGGAAGAAGTTCGAGATCCTCGATAAGGAGGACTTGAGTGAGTTTGTGTGTTTTTTTTTTTTTTTTGTGTTTTTGGGTTGCTGTGGGATTGGTCCTGGTTCCTGCTTTTCGGTTCTTTTTGGCTGGTGATTTTGTGTTCTCGATTTCGGCGTAGGTCCGGTGACGATCGCGGATCAAGCGGCTGAGGAGGCCATGGTCTCGATTATACTGGGGAGCTTCCCTGCTCATGCAATGTATGTGAAGTACATGAACCGAAGGCTCGGAAGTAGTGATGATGCAGTAGTGGTGTTTCGTTTGGCTTTCTTGAAGTATCGAATTGGGTTTTGAAGTGCAAGGCGAAGAATGGGTTTTGATTTTGATTATCGATTGACCGTCTGTGGGGAGATGTATGATTAGAATAGGAGCGAGAGAGTGAGATATCAGTAGTACCTTTGATGCCCCTAGTTTTGTAATTGCAGTTATGGAGAGGAGAAGGGGTGGAGGTGCAAGGAGACATCTGCAGATTATGTCTGGGTTCTGGATCCCATAGATGGGACAAAGAGCTTTATAACTGGTATTTTTCGCCTCTTCGTGTATCTGCATTTTTTTATTTTGTTATGTGGTAAAACCCATCTCGAGTGACTCAAAACTCTTATTTGTTTCAGGAAAGCCTTTATTTGGTACTCTGATTGCTCTTCTACATAAGGGTAAACCGGTGAGAACTCAGTAGACTTTGTCGAGTTTTATGTCCGAACATGTCTTGCTATTAGAAAAATACTGTTCTTGGGGATGTAAAGCAAACAATGCTTGCCTGAGCTTTACGTTGAAGCTTTATAGCAATACTATCAGTGTGTCTGATTATGATGATTATGACTTCCTCAGATTCTTGGCATAATTGATCAACCGGTTTTAAAAGAAAGATGGGTTGGGATATCGGGAAAGAGAACTACACTAAATGGAGAAGAACTGTCGACACGTGCATGCACAGAATTATCCCAGGCATATCTGTACGTTTTTGTGTATTGTTTGTGTAACCCATATGAGTTGGGCTTCGATTATGCGAAAGAAAGTTGACAAGCATCTGCAGATGAATCTTTCAATTGATGTATCTATTATCTGTCTTCACGTTATACTTTCTTAGATACACAACAAGTCCACATCTCTTCAAGAAAGAGGCTGAAGAGGCTTTTGCTCGTGTTAGAAGTAAGGTTGGTTTACACAATTTTTTAGCTGTACTTTTGCATATTTTTACGTATGCTTAGCCAGCTGATCGCAAACTCGTGGTGATTGAAGAGAATTGGTACTTTGGGAAAGTTCTGATTTTTCTTTTCCCTCTTTTTTAGAATTGCCCATACTTTCCGCTCATAATCCTGCATTTCTTTTATTTGATGAATTTATAATATGGGCCATTCAATTATAATATGTCAACTTTCTGCAGGTAAAAGTGCCATTATATGGTTGTGATTGCTATGCATATGCTCTTTTGGCTTCTGGCTTTGTGGATCTTGTCATTGAGTCTGGTCTAAAGGTACAGTGTGCAGTTTTTTTAATGCATATGATGATTCACATTATCTGAAACTGCTGAGCAATGAAGCATCTGTGTCCCATTAGAGGACTTCAATGATTATCCACTTCCTGGTTTTGCGCCTTGAGTAGTTTCATCTTTCATATCACGCAAAATAATTAAGCTCTTAAAGAATTTTCAGACCCGCTGAGTAGTTAAATTTTTCTCTTTCTACCAGCCATACGATTTTCTCGCTCTGATACCTGTGATTGAAGGAGCTGGGGGTATTATAACTGATTGGAAAGGCCACCAACTTTATTGGGAACCTTCTCCTGATTCACTTGCACGAGGTATTATCACCATCTCATCTGTGAGGTTCATTTTAAGTTGGTTCACCTTCATTTATTTGTGTCATGACTTATTTTGAGTTGCTGATGCGATTGACGAACCTCGTTTATAGGTGCATCTTGTGATGCTTTATAATTGTATATGTGTGCTTCATGTTTGAAGGACTTCTTTCTTTTCATTTCAGGTTTTAATGTTGTAGCAGCAGGAGACAAACAAGTTCACCAGCAAGCTCTCGGATCGTTACTGTGGCAGTAAGATTTTGGATTAGGTACAATTGATTTACCATAGAACTGGTAATCCTTTGGTTCTAATGCTTGGTACTCTGGTAATTTTTTGCAAAAGCATCACAACCTTGTGAATCTCGATGAACTGGTGTAGGTTAGAAGGTTAGAGAAAGGTGATTTATAGAGACTGCCATTGTGCTAAAAGATAGCTATCGCGGTGAAAAATTTGAGTGACGGATAACTATGCTGCAGGTTGCAGCGTAAGTTCCTATGCTTAAAATCTATCAGTCTCTCATTGATATGGATGTTTGGGAGCAATATCTAAGGAAATGTTAGACACCCTATGTTGGACCTGAGCAAGTTCATAAAAGGCGCAAGGGGAGACAGGGGAAGGAACTCCCCAGTATGGTATAGGGAAATTCTAAGTTGAAAAGCTGAAGTAACATTTAGTTCTGGGTGGAAAAAGATGTCTATTATGTCAAATCACTATTGAAGTCAAGGTCAACATTTCTATGCATATCTCAGGTCATTGTGTCCTCCCATGGTAATAGTTGATGAAAAGGGTATGGCTATCACTTCTCCAAATAAAAGAAGAAACGCCTTGAAACTTAAAAGTTACAAATATAGGAAGAGAAAGCTAGAATAGAAAGGAGAACACTCTTGTTTCTTGGCAATTAAAGAGTCCACGGTAGTTCATCCGGTTGTAGTGTTGCTTCTTGGCATGCAATTACAGAGTCGGATGTCAAACATTAGCTCATCCGAGAATTAAAGATTTTGTCAATAGCTTTATGAAGCCCCGTACTGTCTTTTTATCCAAAAAGTAAAGTTTAATGCTTCTGCTCTATATAAATCAACTTGGAGATCCAAAAGTGCATCCGGCAATAGCCGTTTGTCTTGTATTCTTGTATAGTTTAGATGGCTTAAAGTATTTTGTCCGATGCATTTGGCATAATGTACGACCGAATGTCGTACTGCTGTATGGTGGAAAAATTGATGTACGGCGATTTTTTCCTCGAACACGACATACTCGTAAGGTTGGGCCTGAGAGAAATCTTCTTTCAAAGTACCACAAAAACTTCCTATACCTTTACAACATAAAGTGGTATGCATTTATAAAATGTCGTATAATATTAACAAATAATGTACTATGATTTTGGCCTTAAATACAATCAAACGTTTTATGCCTAGTGAAATTTGTTTTGGAATTGATTAATAGATATTATGCATTCAATGTGGGTCTAATAAAGTAACTTAGGAGAGTGCACATGAATTAACTTAGGTGTTTTAGTGCACATGTCAAACTCTTTACTTTAATTTTGATTCATAATCTTTTTGTTCTTCCATTACATTTGCCTTTGGACCTTATTGTTTTTTTAATCTTTTTGTTCATGATTTATATTCTTTATACTTTTCGAAAAATTTAAATTTTAAATTTAAATTTTTCTGTTTTGATTTTTTAATGTCTTTCTTTTCTTTCTTTCTTTCTTTTTTTTTTTTTTGCTTTTGGTAATTTTCCGTCCGTTGTCTTGAAATTTTCATTTAATATTCCCTTTTTGATATTTCTACAAGTTATTTCTTTGGTCGACACCAAACAAGCCCTTAATTTTTTTAATTAGGGCTGACATGGCGCCTAGTTGGACGTTACCGGAAAATTAAGTGGATTTCAGTCCAAGAGAATCGATTTAAATATATAAAATAAAGTTGGCATTACGTGATTAAATCGAAGTTTTGCCTCATAGCAAATGATACCTAAGTTTAGTGGCCACCGATGGACCATGACTCCCAAGATTCCTGCAATCAGAAGGGGTGTCGCTGTCGAGGGATTTCCATTTTCAGGAATTGGAGGTCACCTGTCTGAATCCTACCGACTACGAGTAAACTGCTATGGAGAAAAGCCACTTGCATAAGCTAAAAGCTTGAGGTTAATAGGTTTGTAACGCTTGCACGATATTTGATGGGTTTCCAGTAAGTGGCTATTACGCAATGTGAAGCAGGAGATCCGTCATTAAGTGATTCGCCCATTCATGGTTCAGACGGTTCTAGGCAAAGAAAAAACCAAATGCTTCGCGCAACGAAAAGTAGGGTTTTGGCTCCTGATGGTTAATCCAAAACAAGTGCATCCGCTGATAACGTGAGATCATATAATTAACGATCGCGGCGGATCTGACACATGGGAACTCGGGTCCAAGCAAGAATTTTGTCGATGGAGATTGAAAGTAAAGAAAGGAAGGGTGAAACATTGAGAGGGATTTCTTCACCCAAAAAAAACATTGAGAGGGATTTTAATGTACAAGCCCTCTTACCCACACATTACCAAATGATGTCCCTGTGCGATCCCATGAATTATGTCATAAAACATCAACTTTTACACTACATAAAACTTCGTAATGAATTTGACATCGATCGGATGGCAAGAACTCAAGAAAGTGACCACAATTCGCCACTTCACCGACATGATTGAATGGAAAAATGCATGCTCTTCTATAGTATCCCTAGATAAATGAAAATTCTATTTTTGTAACCTTCCCAACCAGAAAAAATGATCTGACCAAAAAAAAGAAAAAAACCAGATAAAATGCAGTTCAAGGTCGACACTTCGTCGAGGAAGAACCGCTAATTTTGCCCGCAACAATAGGAGAGTTGGAGGGCTAAAAGGCAAAGATTCCAACGAGAAAGATACGCTAATTGAGGAGGTTAGAACTTAGAAGATGTACATGTGAAATTGGATCCATCTCTCTCCATCCTCTTACGCAAAAATTGAGGGTGATTAGAGAGGCCTCAGAACAAAACGACCCTCATAAATAGGACTGCCTGTGATCACTCAAGCTCCGTGAATTGCGTGCACTCTCATCCCCATTTTGTTGATGTAACCTACTGACATATATCTACCTATCAGCTCCTGCTTCTTCTCAGATTTTCTCTCTGAAATCCTCGGAAAGAAGCGACTTCCCTCCGCTTCGGTTCTGTCCCTTCTTCCTCCTACGATAGATCCGATATGGAAAATCAAACGGACGAGGCGAGGATGTTCGACATGTGCATGTTGAAGACCAACCTTCCAAAGAAGTAAGAACTATGACCAATGGATCGTGTTATTGTTCGGTGTTACGATGAGTTTGAACCTAGCATTTTACTGGGATGAATGTCTCTCTTAACGGTTTCGGGCTTCTCTTTTCTCCTGCAGAAGAGGGTTGTCGAGGTATTACTCGGGAAAGTCGAGGTCGTTCGCGTGCATGGCCGATGTGCGGTGCCTCGAGGATCTCAAGAAACAAGAACACCCGGACGCCAAGAAAAGGAAGTACTTGGAGAGGAAAGAAGCACCATTTCCTCCATACCCATGTCGAAGTTCATCATCTAGCAGCACCCAATGCCTTAGTAGCTGCATCGGCGTGTAGATGCCATGATTATTTGAGGCATCTCTCTCTCTCTCTCTCTCTCTCTCTCTCTCTCTCTGTATTTACTCATTCATGCTGTACATAAACCAAATTTTGAATGGATTGGTGACAAAAAATTGGACCTAGACAGAAAGTTGATCTAGACAGATTTCGTCAGAAAGTCCAGATTGTCATACCTCGCTCCACATAGATCTTTATCAGAAGCTTGAAATCGACCAAAAATTTCCATGAGCTTTCACAAAAGCAGAGCACACTGGCAAACTTCTGTCTACGCTGATCTGTTACGCACTTTCTTTTTTCGAGCTTTACGAGCGCACTCTAAATTTCAAAGCACGCAGAATAACAATCCTTCACAAACTCGAGAGATTTCAGAAAATGGATATGAATCTGCCAGTTACATGTACAGAAGATCACAAGTAAAATGAGGGTCACGCTTTGTTAATTCACGCATTACAAGTCGAGTTAGTTCTGCACGTTTCTGGTGCAAAAATGAGGGCTGCTTCTCACATCTAGATCAAGTACACGGCTTGACAATTGGCTACGTCTAACTCAAGCGATTGACTACAGATTATATGGGACATCAACAACTACGCGCCAAAAGAATATTGTCTCTGAGTCAGTACAAAATTAGGATGCAAGAACTAGTGCAGCTTTCTCTTCTTGCTAGGGTCCGAGTCTCCATCACAGATGAACACAACATCGTCGTCGTCATCAAGCTCCTCCACTTTACTGTGGTTGTTAGTTTCAGCACCACCCCTCGAAGTACCCATGCCATCACTATTCGAAATCTCGGCCAGCTTTCTTTTCTTGTCAGCAGGAATCTCAATATCCACAGGAACAATCTCTACGTCTTCATTTGTTTCAGCTTGCTCCGCACTTGTAGGCATGTTCTTAGATGTGCCAACACCGTTGCCTACATGGTTCTCGTCTTTCTTCTCGACTGCAGGAGCTTGGGTCCAGCCAGAGAGAACCATTCCATCAGGTTCCTTCTCCTCATCAAATTCCTCCCTGTTAAGATCCAATTGCACAAGTCAATTATGGGGTGATGTGATCTCTTGTAAGGCTAGCCACAGAGAGGAAAGGTCGGTTAAAAAGGGCATGAAATGGATACACTCTAACTCAGTAATATGTGACAATGGAACAAAGACTGCCTACTTTTGAAGTGATTTTGGAACCATATGACAAGAATGCAAATTAAAGTCATGCTCCTTCAGAGTAGATAAAACAATTTAACTTCTTTCAAATCTTATACAAACTGCACCAATATCATAAAAAAACCAAGATGACCACTTCCTAATGAGGACCTATTGGTAGAAAGGAATGAATATTCAAGGGTCCAGAATGTTTAGAGAAGAAACAAGGAAGTCAAACCACCTGAGGTACCAAAAAGGCTGAAAGTAAAGATGTATTGCATCTTTAAGAAAAATCCCACCACCACACAATCCTGTAGAGAGAGACAAGAGAGAGATACCTATGTTTGATGTTAATATTACAAGTCAGCTCTTGTTGGAGATCCTCAACTGTAACGAGAGTCCCACTTGTAACAGGAGACGGAAGCTCTGACAAAACCTGGGATCAGAAATTTGAAGAAAAGAAGCCAAATAAGAGTTTGCATCAATTGCACCCCCAACAAACACTCGAGAATAAGCTTGAAAAACCAAAATGAATCACCTTCTCAAGGTTTGCTGCATAATTTGCAACCATGTCTTCTTCAAGATCATCACCAACTTCATAAAGAAGGGCTGACCCGTGCATGATAAGGGGAAGGTTCATTCCAAGCTTCGCCTTCACAATTTTGTCAACGAAGTCTCTTAAGGTTGATCGATGGGTGTTGATTTCCAGGGACAGTGGTGTCTAGTATCAATCATCTCATGTATCAGCAGAAGACCATAGGACATGCATATAAAAATTCCACCACTAGAACAAAAGCAAGTAAACTACCTCAGAACAGACATAGCAGGATTTGTTCGGTTCATATGGTTCCACCGGCATAAGCAACATCTTCTTTGATGGATGCTCCAGACAATAAGTCATCCTGAACGGATCATGATCAAAGTTATAGTAGTTTGAAGGTCAGCTAAATAACTCATATAATACATGTTTTACGTGCATCAACTGATGCATGATAACAGAATAATAGCATCTCTAGAAACTCATGCCTAAAGTTTTTTTTTTTTTGGTCATAAACTCATGCCTAAAGTTAACAAGCAACAAAAATAGAAAAACCAGGCATAAGTAACTTTCTCCTAACCCAAGTTGCTAATTAACAAGAGTGGACACTTCTCAATTAGCAGAGTGAAGGATCACCCCCAATGTTACACCCTATTTACTCTTCGAAATTCCAACCACTGATCACTTCTCTTTAATGTCAACTATACCCACATGACTGCTGATGTTTGCTCCTTCACATACTTTTCCTGATTCCCAATATGATTTTGGTTACTCCCTGAAGCTGAAGCAGAAATAGTCTGCACCTTAGCCAATTGGATATGGATATTGGCAGGCAGATTAGACAAACATAAGTGGAAAATTCTAACAGATACATAAGAATCCAAGGAACGCATCTAGAGATTGTAAATCCCAAACTTCTTTCTCTTTTGAGAGAATGACAGAGCAGCACCAGAAATGATCTGTTTAGGTACTCCCAAAATTTAAAAATGGCCAATACAAACTATGAAGAGAGAGAGAGAGAGAGAGAGAGAGAGAGAGAGAGAGAGAGAGAGAGAGAGAGAGCTCTGATCCATACCTATAGCTTTTCGCATCCTTCTGCAGCACCTTGATTGCCTCAATCACGATCAATCCAGCTATAATAGCATTTGTCGTAGCAACAGCATGAACAATGTTACCTGCTATACCTTTAGATTCAAAAAGGCTGTGCAGAGGGATACCAAAAGAAGAGGCCCGGATATTCGCAGCAGAAGTAACAAATTCCACGGCCAATTGATCATCTTTATCAAAACTAAGGTTTCCAATGTCCTGCCAAATAATTAAGAGAAAAAACAAAAGCTCTTTGTCTTCAGAATGTGCAGAGCAAATTTGTATATTAATCAAAGCAAAATATCTAGACAAGCAAGAAGCAAAGTTAATACCTTCTCCCTTTTCCCAAAGAAAAGCTTCAAAGCCTCCAAAAAGATCTTTGAATTTTCCATAAGACTCCATATTTCTTGTGGATTTTTCATGCCCAAAGATGCCATGGCAGAGACTGAAGATGGGTTTTCAGTTGTGCTCCCTCTATCCATATTTCCATTCTGCCTAGTCGGTCTTTGAGGTAATATATCCTTACTATAAATCGGCCTCGGCATATTGCGGTTTTTCCATGTCTCTTCATTAGACAAGGCCACCTCAATATTATAACCAAATACATGGTCGTATATTCTCCTTCCATAGTCCTCAATGTCTTCATTTGTCCTGCGCTCAAAAACATCCTCTGTATGGTCTGAAGTGCTAGCATTACCAGAACGCACATTCAAGTCATTATCTTGTGCTTTGTCTCCAAATAACTTCGCAAACAGTAGGTCTTTCGCCCATACAATGCAGTGAACAAACTGCCCATCAAGAAAATATAACAAACATAATGAATTATTCGAGGTCAAATAGAACAAATATGATTAATTTGATATAGTGTGATACTAGGGTTTCTCTCAATAATCTAGGTAGATGCAGCCAATTAACAACAATAACCTGACACAGCCTTGAAATACACTTTTTATTATGATGGAACTAAAATGAAAACAGCATATCAATTAATTTATCAAAACAGATGATAGTACATATTTCCATAAAAATTGTAATTCAAAACATCCCACATAATATTGAGTAAATCATTACAAATTGCAAAATAATCCATATTCCAAATGCCTGATGCATAATCCCCACAGTTACTCAATTTAATTCCCACAAATAGCTCACATAACCCATATCACACTGTATGAAGGAAGAGGTGAACAAGAAGAAGAAAAATAATGCAAGCAATGTATTAATCTAAGGAAGTACCTTTGAAGGCGTACTGGTGATTGTGCATACAGGGTATGATTTTGGGGCAGGTTTTGGCTGGCACTCATAGCACTCTGTTTTTCCCTTCAGGTGAATCGTTACCTGGTTATACATGTGTTTAAGCAAAATCAGCCGTAATTGCAAATTAACAGAATATATTAAGTGATAGAGGATGCTAACAGAGGATAATTCAGAACTTTTCTAATCACAAATTATCGGCAAGTCCCGTAAGCTTTCACATCATAATTCCAAATGATTATCAACACATCACCAGCAAAGACTCCAAGCTTTTATATTAGTCCAATCAAATAATCATTGTTTACTCCTTTGAACAAACATTTAACTTCTAACCTTTTGACCTATTAAAGGTTATAATATCTTTACAAACCATAAGTTCAACATTTTTATAGTTAACAATGCAAGATTGTGGAACCATAAAATTTGGTTTTCTCAGTCAGTTTCTTATCTCTGGACATGATTATTCCCAAGCAATTCTGAACAGTGAACAAAATTTAGGAAGGTCAAATAGATAATGAATACAACTTTTTCCAAATAGATAATTAATACTAGTTTTTCCATATTAATTCATACATCAATTTTTCCAAATTATATAAACTATGCCCTCTCTACATGGACTCAATTCATAAACAGATGAACTCTTTAAATTGAGCCAAGAATAAGACAGCCAGCTTAAACTGTGAAAGGTGTCCTAGTGCTGGGACAGCACTTCAAAAACAAATGTAATACACATACCATTTTATGACTAGAGGCTTCATTTGCCCCTTTAAAGCACTAATTATCATTCCATAATAACTTTACGACAACAATTATTAAGGTTTACAACATAAGGCCATGTTCGATTCAACAGCATTAAATGTTGCAGGATGAAAAATTTCCACCAGGCCTTCAAATAAGGTATTTTATCTTAATATTATCGTTGGAAAGGTAATGAGATGATCTCTATTCATCCAAGAGATCAGTTGACAATTCTTGGCATAGATCACAACATCAAAAGTTATGGAGGGTGATAGCTGGAAATCATACAGCAGTTTACAAAGAATAGTTATATTCAATAACAAACAAATGAAACAGCTACAAGTAGTTCATCAAAGAAATAGAAAAGGTCATGCAAGATTGACAATGTGGCAATAAGCCAGAGGAGCACATGAAATGACTTGTCACCTGTCCAAGAAACCCAGTAGTCCCACTCTCAACCAAGGGAACATCAGCTGCCAAGCATAATCGATTTACATGTCGCCGTGCATCCAAGTTGTCAAGTCCATTCAAGACAACATTAAATTGCTTAAAGAAGTCTACGTTGAATTCAGGATCCTTGACGTTTGCATGGTAGGGTGTGATGCTTATGTTGGGCCTAAATCTCAAGATAGCATCCCGAGCAACCTGATTAGAAGAATATTAGGAAAATAATGCAACTAAAACTACACAACTAGAATCAGTCCAGGTACTAAAGGAAATTGTTGATTTGAGCACACAATGCAACTGGAGATACCTTGGCCTTTGATTGTCCAACATGTTTCTGACGAAACAAAAATTGCCTGTTAAGGTTGCTGACTTCTATCGTGTCCATGTCAATCTGCAAGAACATTTCAACATTTACCATTCGGAACACTTCATGCAATTACTGAGCTGATAACAAAACAGAAATTAGCGACTCTTTATGAATGCAAGGGGTTTGAGGCCCAAAGGTCTAGGTTACACATTTAAAAGGAAGGAAACTAAGGAAGCTCTTAGAATCAGGAACACATTTTCCATAAGACCATACTTCATTGACAAAATGCATGTTAAAGGCAGAATACTACTAGAAGAATTAAGTCCCAAACACTCGCCTTTTCATTTTCAACAAGAAATTTAATATAACTACTCAAAGCTTTAAATTCAGATGCTGTAAAATACTTTCACACCTCTACGAGATTGATGCAACACATGCAATAGGTTCCTGATGTTATGTACAATCAACAACAAGGCTTCATAAGTTTACATGGTTAAAATCAAGAATAAAAGACACAAAGGTACACATCCGGGATCCATCCATATAAGGATGAACAACCTAGAATTACATGTATGACCAGAGTATGCAGCTACCACCATCAGAGAAAAGAAAGATTTGCCCCCCTCCGAATTTATCATTTTCTTGCCATATGCACAGCGTAATGCACTTCCAGAACACAAAAAGCCAGAAGCAAAGATCACATCCTAGTCATTAGTGCAAAGTAATACACTTTCAGAACACAGTAACCATAAGATCTGCACCACCTCTTACAAATCTGCACCACCAGATGCAGTAATATGGCAACCAGGAACTCTTCAATCAGTCTATCATCTAAACTATGCAGGCCATTCAAGATGACTATGCATGCACATTCATACGTCTTGACTATCAAGACTAGGGAGAACTCATCCACTGCGACACAAGCATCAAACTTTTTTGTTTCCTTCAAGCCACACATAGGGAGTAAAACCAACAAATTACGGGCAATATCCAACCCAACTAGATGTTTAATATCCACATAACCCGTGAAGGCTCCAAATGGTTCTAAATCCCCCATGACACAAAGAAAAACAGTGATTGCTGAGATAACCATGATCAGTTTATCAATGAAAGCTCATCCAATGAAGATTTAAGGGAATAGCTTATTGTACCCTTGTTGGCACGTAATCCTCGATTTAATGAAAAAGAAGTAGCACATGTAAACAGAAAGCCACATTTTGGGTGTGAAAGCATTGTTTTACCTAGCGCAGTACTACTGAATTTTAGGGATTGTCCCATGTCAGAAACCGGTTTATCTACCATCCCCAGGGAATGGTGGCCAGAGGGGTAAAAACCCAACAAATTTAGTAACAAATTGCTTGTGCAGGAAACATAATATGGTAATTTAGTTTTCGATGATAAAGATTCCACACCCCACATCGATTTACCGACGCAAAAGAATAAAAAAGCCCGCCAGGGTTGATGGGTGTTAACCACCTGGGGAACCCAAGGCTTTCTAGAAGCGCCAGTCAGCAACTACAACCGACTAAACCAAACAGTAGTATTCCAAATTACCCAATCAAACTCTCCATAGTAAATACGACCCAAATCAGACAGCGAAGCATGAAACAAGGAACTAACGGCGGTGCGTATGCACGAAAAGGAAACACGGGGTGGCATTCTTCCTCCACAGAGAAACAACCAGGCTTCCCCCACAACCGAACCGAACCGAACCGAACCCCCACCTTCGAAACCCTAGCGACACATCATGCGCCCCCCACCCGGAAGAATCAAAATTAGCAGCAGAGAAAGTACAAGATTCCCCCAAAAAGAAATTCAAAATCACAACACTCGAGAAAACCCTAGCCCACTAAAAGCCGACCCTATTGCTGCCCAAGAAAGGCAAAAACCACACACGCAAACACGCGCGCGCGCGCCCGCGCGCAAGAAACGCAAACGCGACTCACAATATGGATATCCTTGAAACCGGAGAGGGCGAGGGTCTTGAGAAGCTCGCAGCCGATACCGCCGGCCCCGACCATGAGCACCTTCGCGTCCTGCAAAGCCAAACGGAAACCCTCAGCCCAAAAAAAAATCGAAAGCTTTTCCACCTCCACCCCCCACCCCCACCGCCCACGCCGGAGGAGTAGGAAAGAGCGAAGGGGGAGGAGGAGGAGGAGCAGAGCACGGCGACCCCTGAAGGAGGGGCGGCGGCGGGTCAGCGGGTCAACGGGTCAACTTACCTTCACGGCGGAGAGGTGCGGCGGAGAAGCCATGGGAGGAGAGGGGAGCGAGAGGAGGAGGAGGAGGTGAAGCGGAGGGGCGAGTGTCGGGCAGTTTGAAATTTCGGCATATAATTAAAGAGAGAGAATCTGTAGAGAGAGAGAGAGAGAGTGGTGGTGTGTGGGTTCGTGCGGGTGCGGCCAAATGGTTCGAGGAAAAGGGAGGGCGGCGGCTATGGGGGGAAAACATTTATTTTTTTTTTTTGGAGGCGCCAAAAGGGAGGGCCTCTCCCACAAAGTAGAAAAAGTGCAAACCGCCAAATAAAAAAGAAATGGGAAAAGAAAGAAGAAGAAGAAGAAAATCTCTCTCTCTCTCCTTCTTTGCTTTATTATTATTTTACTAAGAGGAAAGAAACGGAAACGTACACTTCCGTGGGGGACTTGAATTGCATCGGCCGAGGCCAATGAGGGGGGAAGCGCAATACTAGAGCTCATCGAGGAGCGGGTCGAGCCTGGCGGCATCTGATCCATAGTAAAGCTCGTCCGGATCCATCCATAATTAAGAAAATGATAATTGTCCAAAATGTCATTTGATTTTTGCTAATTTAATCTCAAGTCTTTTAATTATGTCAATTCAATCCTAAAATTTTTGAATATTTACCAATTTAGTCCTAAATCTATTAATTGGATATTTGGTTAGATGGACTATATCGGCAAATCGTAAAAGGTTTAAGATTAAATCGATAATTTATCAAAATTTTTAAAACTAGATTGGCACAATTGATATGCTTAAAACCAAACTAGCACACTTGAAAGGTTTATAGCTGAATTGACCTCCTTACAATATGTTTAGGGCTATTTAGACAATTTTCTCGATTAAGAAATATATTGAATCTTCCATGTAGGATTGATCGCATCTGAGCACGATAAAGTTGTGCGGGACAAGTCTGAGAAGGGAATTGGGCTGCCAAGTCTCGGACATTTTACCCTCCTAGCCAAGTGTGCTCGAGCGAGCCCAAATGGGGCTCTTGCTATATGATCGAAGCTAAAGGGGGCACAAACTAACATTTAGACTCCGTTCATTTCACGAAAAATAATTTCTAGAAAAACGTTGTCCAGATTTTCCCGCGCTCGTTTCACAAAAAATGAAATAGTCAAGGAAAACATTTTCCATCAATATAGAAAATACATTCAAAAGTGAGGAAAATGTTTTCCACTTTTCACCTCACTTTATTTTACCAAACACATTTTAATTTTACTCTTATTTTTATTTTTATTTATTTTTTTAAATAAATTTAATTTAATTTAATTTTTTTCCTTTTCTTTCTTTTTTGTTTTCTTCTTCGTTGGCTAGTCGGCGACTGGCCACAGGCAAGGCTCAGCCTCATTTGCCAGGTCCAACGAGGCTCAGGCAAAGGTTGAGCCTCGCTGGCCTCAAGCGAGGCCAACCTTCATCGGATTTGTTGAGGCCTCGCTTATGGCTAGTTGCCAACCGTTGCCGTGGCTTGCGACTGACAAAGGAAGAAAGAAAAGAAGAGAAGAAAAGAAAGGAAAATAAAAAAATTATATTAAAAATTTAAAAATTTAAAAATAATTAAAAATTTGATTTTTTTATAATAAAAAATTATTAAAAGTACTTCAGCGAGAATTTTCCATACCAGATGATAGAAAATATTTTCCAATTCATTTTCATCTTTTAGTTAAATATCGAAAAATATTGTCATTTTCTTGAAAAATAATTTTTAGAAATGTCACATTTTTCCGCAAAAGGAACGAAGCTTTAATGTACTCGATCGAGCCTCATCAAGTATTGGCCTAAAATAAATCTCTGTTGAAATTACATTTCCATTAAGTCCAGCTTTTCTGAAAGTAGGTCTCGAAGTTCCTTAAATATAGATAAGTTCTACTTAAAATAGGAAATATACTTTTCCATTTTCAAGTTTTAATTTCATTGTGATATTTCAATTAAGTGAATTGATATTTTGAGGGCAACTTTGCTAACTGGAAATACTATTATCTTTAAAGTTATAAAAATTTTACTTTTTGTATAAAATAGAGCATTTATATTTAATTTTTAAATCCTACTATATTTGCAATAAAATAGATTTATTTACATTTGTAAAATTAAATGTAATAAGAAACCATTTTGAACCTTTTTTGAATAATGATGATAAAAAAAAGGGAAAATTTCAAATCAGTACTCAAATAGGGTCATTTTCTCAAAAAAGGGTCTAAAGTGAACATAATGTCAAATAATGGTATGAAGTGCCTTATCAGTTTCAAATAGGGGCCTGAAGTGCCCGATTAGTCTCAAGTAAGGGTTTGGGTTTGCCGGCCGGTCAAATGCTCATCGGCTAGCAAGCACGTCATTGTTTCAATTTTCGAGCTCCTATTTGAGACTGATTGGGCACTTTAGGCTCTTATTTGATACTCGCCGTTTTGATTTTCGGACCCCTATTTGAGACTGATTGGGCACTTCAGGCCTTTATTTGATACTATGTCCACTTTGGATCCTTTTTTGAGAAAATGACCCCACTTTGGGTATAGATTTGAAATTTTTCCTTAAAAAAATGTGGAATTTTAGGTTTTATATAATTCTTTTTGAAATTTTAGGTTTTAATGTAATTCAAAGGATCAAATATGTGGAATAATAAATCAATAAATAAAAAATAGCAGTTGTAAGTGCGATTTGATTTTCGATTTTAATGTTTTACAATAGGTTAATCCTAAAAGAATAAAAGTTGTGCAAAACATTAAAAGTTATTCTTATAATTTTAGGGTTACGGTAATTGTGACTAGGATGTGGACGATAATGACAAGACATCTTCATGCATGATATGGTAATGGAAAGTTTATTTTGGCGAAATAATTTTGACAAAGATTCATATGAAATTCATGTATTTGCCCATGCTTCGCATGTGTTTTGTATTCAAAATTTGTTACATTTATATTTACTAAAACTCTTTTTCCACTTTTTTTTTTCAGATTCAACTTATATGAAAATATGATACTGTTATATTTCGTCGGTCCGCCCATGATGTGTGTGTCCAAGGGACACCATTTACTCTAATAAGATGTGCGTCTGAGAGACACCTTTTGAAGAGGTGCGAGGAGAGTTTCTTAATGGAAGTTAAGATAACTTCTTCGGCATATGAATAACTACAAGAGAAATTTAGAACACTCTCTCTCGACGCATTAGGATTCCGTATCTACTTTGAGAAGACAAACTGCATTAACGCTGTGGAACAAGAATATTTTCCTTGTGATTGTATTCAGACCAACGAGTAGTAGAATCGTTCATCGTTTGCTGGTGATTCAACGTACGATCCTGGAAATTTTGTTTGGAGTGCATCGAACAGGTTAGTCGATTTTCCCGACACGCGTTTCTAACATTAGTATCAGAGTCTTGGTTATAATCTCTGCCTTGTTTTCCCGTTCATTTTTTACGCTTGCTGTTTGATATGGAGATCATGATGATGAACTTTATACTGTCTGCATGTTCATTGCTTGAGAATTGCAAGATGAATTGACGAGCATGAATTGAAACGAAGAACAGGTTTAAAAGTTATGGGCGATCGTTCTGTTCAGATGATTTTCGAAAAATTTTCTATGGAGAAAATAATTTTTTATTATATAAAATTGAAAAACTCGTCGAGACGAGTAGAACGGTGGGTCGAGTGCCACCGGAAGACACCGGACACGCCCACATGTACGGTCAGAAGCCGCGGCGCGTGGAAGCCACGCGCCCAAGGCACTGGCCCTGCCAGTGCGTGAATGGCATGTGCGCGTCGGCCAAACGGTGCGTGCTGACGTCATCGATGATGTCAACAAAACTGTCGGTAACGACATGCTGATGTCATTGATGACGTCATCTAGCCGGTCGATCCCCTTCAGCGATCGACAACCTAACCAGACCCAAATTGGAGACCCGACCCATACGGTGACCGAACCCGGCGACCCAACCTAGACACTGACCGGACCCGCGACCCGACCCGGAGGTTGACCCGACCTGCGACCGGTCAACGGCCAACTGGTTGGATTGGTCAACGGTAGAACCAGTCGGACTGGTCAATAGTCAAATCGGTTGGACCGGTCAGACTGGCTCAGAAGCCTGTATGGGGCAGGCGCGTGCGCCACACGGGCCGCGCATTTAGGCGGCGCGTGTGGGCGCGTGGATGGTCCGATTGGGTTGTGGTTGGTACCGTTGTGTTCGTATTGAAATTCTCTTCGTTGTGGTGTAGTTATTTTATATGTTTTAAGCATTTAAATGTATGAAAATGCATACGGAACCCTCAATACTTGTATTTTTGGGGTATTATTGCATTTTACTTGTATTTCCCTATGGTTTTGGAAATACAGAAGCTAGTTTACATGTAAATGACCACATAAATATTATGTAGAGCATGATTCATTGATGGCATGTCTATATGATTTGACGTGCTTGCATTTTTCTAATTTTGAGCGTATTAAAATAATGGCTGGAGATCCTTACGTCGTGAATTCCGCTGTTGATTATATTTATTGCATGAATGTTCTATTTGTTGATTTACATCATGCCATGCTATATGATTGCTAGAAAAGATGTGATCATTGTTTTAGATATTTTTTGTGAATTATCTAGTCTAGTGGGAGTTCGTAGATTGGTAGAATTAGAAGAAATTCTCACCTAGAACTTAAAATTTGCACAAATTAAATAAGTTAATGATAGTAGAACAATCGTACACCCAAATTGATGGGGAACATCGTGAACTTTCGTTTTGATGTCTTTTGTTGAATTATCATTAATTTAGTTTGTCTTTGCTGCAAATTAAAATGTGTGTTGATTCTGCATTTATTATGTCAATGTGTAGAAGATAGTGATTATGGCCTCCGCATCCAAGACCATTGTGGCTGACCTCAGTAAGGGTGAGAAGCTAAACGGTGACAATTATGATATTTGGCACCGAAAAGTACAATATATCCATGAGGAGCAAGAGGTTTTGGAAACCCTCAACCACACCATGGATGAACCTGAGCATGGAACTTCTGCTTAACATAAAAGAGATCAAGAAGCTTATCAAGCTTGGAAAAAGAAAAATAGCATTGCTCGCATCATGTTGCTAAGCTGTATGCAAGATGATCTCATGCGTGAGTTTGAAAGTTATGACAAAGCTCAAGCAATGTGGGTTGCCTTGAAAGATAAGTTTGGGGGTACGTCTGCCACTAAGTTGAGGAGACTCACCATCAAATTTGATACATACCAGAAGCGCTCAAATCTATCGATGAGGCAGCATCTTCGGGAGATGTCAAGTATTATACGTGAGCTAAAGTCGGCAGGTCATATCTTAACTGACATACAGCAAGTTCGAGATGTTATAAGGTCTCTTCCTGACAGCTGGGAACATATGAAAATCAATATGATGCACAACGAGAATATCGTCACTTTTGACGATATTGCGCGTCATTTTGAATTAGAAGATGAGCGCCTAGAGGCTGCAAAATCCTCTACCCATGCTTATGTTGCTGAATCAGGTTCGGGCAAAGCTTTAGGCTTTAAGCGTAAGAGGAACAATAAATTCAACAACAAAGGAAAAGAGATTGATCAGGCACCCAAGAGAGCCAAGACCTTCTGATGCAAGAAGCGTGGCGGGAAGAAGGACAATGCCAAGATGATGTGCTACAATTGTGGCAAACTGGGCCACTTCGCTCGTGAATGCACTGAGCCAAAAAAGGTACCACATTACTCCATCACTTTGAGTAGTGTTTTTGTTTCTAGCACTATTATGCTTGCTGAATCTCATCCAATGTCGACTGTAGACTCAGGAGCAACAGACCACATAGCTAGAGACCAAGGAGCATTTGTGGAGTATTGTCGAATCCAGTTTGGAAGAAGATGGATATATGTTGGAAATAACTCAAGAGTTGAAGTGAAGGGTATCGACACATGTAAATTAACCTTTCGTAGTGGTCGAAACCTATTCCTACATGCTGTCCTCTATGCTCTAGATATTCGGTAAAACTTTGTCTTTGTAGTTGTTCTTCTTAGCTTAGGTTATGTTTTTAATTTTCATGGTGATTGTATTGACATTTTGTTTGGAACAGCTTATTACGGTTCTGGTTATGTATTGAATGGTTTTATGGTATTAGACATTGACTATGATGTGTATAAAGTTAACATTAATGGTTGTTTTTCTTTAATTGCATCTTCTAGTAATGTGGAGATTGATGCAAATACTTGACATGCTAGACTGGGTCACATTGGGTTACAAAGAATGAAACGATTAGCAAGAGAAGGCCTTTTGGGGTCACTCGCTAATATTGAACTATCCATTTGTGAATATTGTCTAGCGGGAAAAATAACTAGAAAACCATTTGGTAAAGGAACCAGAGCTGAACTTCCATTGCAACTTATACATTCAGACATTTATGGTCCTTTAAATGTGAGCACGAGGTATGGAGCCTCATATTTCATCACTTTTATAAATGACTTCACACGTTTCGGTTATGTTTTTCTGATCTCCCATGAGTTCGAAGCATTGGATTGCTTTAGGTGGTTTATAGCTTTGGTAGAGAATCGGTTGAATAAAACAATAAAGGCATTGAGAACCAATCGCGGACGTGAGTATCTATCTGAGCAATTCAAGGCTCTTTGTGATGAAAAGAGAATTGTAAGACAATTGACTATTCCTAGCACTCCGCAACAAAATGGGGTTGTAGAAAGAAGGAATAGAACCCTTTTAGAAATGGTTAGGTCTATGATGGCGCAGGCAAATCTCCCTGTCTCATATTGGGGAGATGCGTTATTGACTGTTGCCTATATACTTAATTGTGTACCCTTTAAGTCAGTTGGTTCCACCCTCTATGAATTGTGGGCTGGTAGGAAACCAGATTTAAGTAATCTACGATTTTGGGGATGTGCAGCATATGTTCATTATTCTTTCCATAAATATGGCAAATTAAGCCCTAGAGGGAAGAAGTGTATCTTTATTAGATACTCTGAACACTCCAAAGGGTACGTGTTCATAGGTGAACATGCTGATGGAAGTGTGACTGAAATGGAGTCATGAAATGTCACGTTCTTGGGGAACGATTTTCCTAGTAGAGATAAGATCGATAAGGACTTCCAATTACATGAGATGGAAGATCCCGATAACACACCCACTAATGTTATTGAGGGAAATACAGATTTACCTCAACATATAAGACCTAGTGGGAGTGTAGTGTCGCCTGGCGATCTGAATTCTCAAGAAGTTCAGTTGCGTAAAAGTAATCGTAAAAGTATTCTCCGTCGTCGATTTGAGATTGAAGGGGAAGCATTTATGATTACTCCATAAGACGATGCAGAGCCTAAAACAA
Organism: Syzygium jambos; assembly: GCA_031216235.1. Classification (NCBI taxonomy): domain Eukaryota; kingdom Viridiplantae; phylum Streptophyta; class Magnoliopsida; order Myrtales; family Myrtaceae; genus Syzygium; species Syzygium jambos. Next base: position 20,025,608 of record CM062226.1, read on the forward strand.
TTCAAGAGGCTCTCTCATCTCCGGACAAGGAAGAACGGAGAAAAGCTTTAGAAGACAAAATTAAGTCTACGTGTCCACGTCTGGGACTTGGTTGATCTGCCACCCAATCGCAAGGCTATTGGAAACAAATGGATTTTCAAGATTAAGCGAATGGCGGATGGATCTATTGAAAAGTATAAGGCTCGTTTTGTGGCAAAAGGCTATACTCAACAAGAGGGTATAGACTATGAGAAAACTTTTTCACCATTTATAAGGTTTGCCTCCATACGCTTTATCCTAGCTATTGTTGCATATTTGGACTTAGAATTACATTAAATGGATGTAAAGACAGCATTTCTCAATGGAGAACTAGATGAAGAAATCTATATGAAACAACCAATAGGTTTCATTGCTGAAGGTCAAGAGCGTAAAGTTTGTAAACTTCATTGCTCAATTTATGGCCTTAAGCAATCGTCTAGACAGTGATATTTTCATTTTCATCGAGCTATAACTTCTTTTGGGTTCACGATGATCGAAGAGGATCACTGTGTGTATATCAAACAGTCCGAGGATAAATTTATGATTTTATCTCTTTATGTAGACGATATTCTGTTGGCTGGGAATGACAAGGGTTTGGTAAAAACCATAAAAGAATGGTTATCTTCTAATTTTGAAATGAAGGACATGGGAGAAGCTGCATATATATTGGGAGTTAAGATCGAAAGATATCGATCAAAGAAACTCCTTGCTATGTTATAAGAGTCTTATATAATGAAGATTCTTGAATGCTTCAATATGCAGCACTGTAATCCCATTGATGCCCCTGTCATGCAAGGCGAAGGCCTGAGTACTAAGATGTGTCTTAAGACTCCAGAAAAAAAGAAATAAATGATAACTGTTCCTTACGCTAGTGCTGTCGAAAGTTTGATGCATGCTATGATGTGTACTTGACCCAATATATGTCATGCTGTAGGGTTAGTGAGTCGATATCAATCAAATCCTGGTCTAGCACACTGGAAAGTAGTTAAGAGGATCTTGAGATACTTGAAAGGCACTATGGACTATCGACTTTGCTATCAAGGGAGTGATCTATGCTTATTAGGATACTCTGATGCTGATTGGGGAGGAGACCTAGATGAGCGTAAATCAACGTCTGAATATGCGTTCTTGCTTAATGATGGAGCAATTTCTTGGAATAGCAAGAAACAGTCATGCATAGCTTTATCTATGATGGAGGCAGAATTTATTGCATGTTTTGCTACAGTGTAAGAAGCAGTATGGCTAAAACGTTTCTTGGAAAATTTAGCCATTGTCACTGATGTCCCAAGACCAGTGACAGTATATTGCGATAGTCAAGCAACCATTACCTATGTGAAAGATCCTAAGTACTATGGTAGGACGAAGCACATTGACATAAAGAATAACTTCATCAGAGATATAATAGCGCAGAAGGAAGTAGTCCTGTAATATATTTCAACCAACTGGATGGTTGTTAATCCATTTATGAAGGCTGTTCTAAGAGACGTGTTCTTGACCCACAGGATGTCTCTAGGATTATGTAGAATGTGATTATGATATGTAATATTGTTGAGGATCACTGGTTTATATGTGTATATGTATTGTATTTATTTGTTAATGAATTGATGTTTTATCAATTAGTACAATGTTATGGGACTAGCACAAATACACATATATTGTTGAAAGGTATGTCACTAGGCAATGATTGGCTCACTCACACGAGCAATCACCTCAAACGCTATAGTAAGCGGGTTGAGATGAGACGATATGTACTATAAATGCTAGAAGAGAAGTTTAGTATATAAAACGATTTAATGTCTCCTTGATCGGAATCAAGATGAGGTCTGTTATTGGTATGTGATAAGACCAAACATGATAGTCGCACAATCATGTATGCCTAAAGGTAGCCGGATGCGAGTACTAAATTGGGCACCGTGGAAAGCGAGCTGATATAGCACTCGGGCTAAACATGAGTACGTAAGAAACATGTGATTATGTTTGGGCTAAAATTCGTATAGTGGATATGATTAATAAATGACATATGCTCTTATAGAAAGAGAAATCCACTATAGCATGTAATTAATACTACATATGCTTTATTTGACCAATAAGGGAGATGAGTACAATTATCCCTATTTATTCATCGTGTGAGTCCTTAAGGTAATTTATAATTTACCTTACTTTGTGCCCTATGTTACTTCTGACTATGCTCTCAAAATAGAAGATCAACGTTGCTACTTTAGCATGTTACCGGCGGTCATAAATAGATATGGCTTTATGCGTCTAGAAAAGCAGTTGTTTCGAAATGGAGAGAGACATGAGTGCGAAGTAAGACTATTGTTGTTTTACATCTATCACATGTGTTTACTAGTTGACCAATTATTTCGCCTTCAATGGCTTTTGGAAATAATTGTAAATACATAGTATTTTTTGAGAAAAGTCAAGTATAGCCTTTAAGGGATAGGTATACTTGGACTGACGTAACAAAATATGTTTGGGGCACTATGAGACATCAATTGTTTATTTATTTTTTGGGTTGTAGCCATTATGTTATCCCTAACAGGTGCATAATTAGAGCTCCTAAGTGCAGGTATACTCACTGGTCGCACGGCTTTCTTGCCAGTATGAATTATTTCTAAGGTAGATGAATGTTGAATGCCTTATGTTCTTGATAGAGCATCATTAAGCCCATCATGTGCGAGTGGAAGATGTTATATTTCGTCGGTCCGCCCATGATGTGTGTGTCCAAGAGACACCATTTGCTCTAATAAGAAGTACGTCTGAGGGACACCTTTTGAAGATGTGCGAGGAGAGTTTCTTAATGGAAGTTAAGATAACTTCTTCGACATATGAATAACTTACAAGAGAAATTCATAACACTCTCTCGGCGCATTAGGATTCCGTATTTACTTTAAGAAGACAATCGGCATTAACGCTGCGGAACAAGAATACTTTCCTTGTGATTATATTCGAACCAACGTGTAGTAGAATCGTTTATCGTTTGCTGGTGATTAAACGTACGATCCTGAAAATTTTGTTTGGAGTGCATCGAATAGGTTAGTCGATTCTCCCGATACACGCTTCCAACAGATACTACTAGAAAATGAGATAGTAAGCATAACAATTAGAAAAGACCGGCTCATGACAATGGTTGAACATCCGTTTTATTAATTATAAAAAATTAGTTTTTCATGAAACATTGAAATTACGAACTTGAAACCATCAATTTAAAGTGTTATTAAAGTGGCACAACGATTGACTTACTTAACATGGATTGATGCGAAGTTAAAAACATGATGAGCTAAGTAACATAGAGAAGACAGACAAAAAAAAGTAACATAGAGAAGAGTGTAGGGAACTTCTTGAGCATCAGTGGGCAAAAGCCGCAAAGATATGCACATGTACATATAAGGTTTGAAGCCTAAGGGTGTAATAAGAATGTTTCCTAAATTAATTACATACGATATACAAGAACTACATGATTGGTGATATATTAAATATTCACCATAAACAAAATAGGAATCCAATTTAATTAAGTATCCAGTCTCTAGTCTCAAAGATCAAATCCCTAATTATATAACGACTCAAATGGGGAAACTTGCCTATTTGGGAAACGCCTAAAACTTCACACCAAATCAAGTTAGATTCGAATAATCCAAATTAGGTAATCAAATATTCGAATTGGGTTTAGTTTAGGAAATGACCTAAAATTTGGACCAACGATAACCGACACTGGGATTCACATCAACCGGCAAGTGAGTTGTTGCCGCGTGACGTAGGGAAACTCGCCGGAATTACTATGTTGGTTGAGAAATCGGGACACCAGCAGAACATGGGTGAGGGCGATGAGGAGCACGGTTATGACATTATGAAATTTGACTCATTTTTTAGGATTTATGAAATGATTGTATCTTCGATGCACTTTAGTTAAATCTCACTTAGAATTGATCACTCTTGAGAAGACTAACCATTAGGAAATGACTAACTAGGAATTAAGTACGTGGACCTAAGAACTTGGCTGTGAATCGACACTTTGACCATGAGGATTGACAAGGAGATATTTTGGGCCATTATAAATCAATCCTAGGATGGTTATGGAACAATTTGCAAATGTTGTATAATTGGATCGCGGGTGAATTTGCTTGACCATTGTATGAATTTCAAACGATCCTAAACCTAATCCGAACGATCGCGTCAATTGGAACTAGTGATTGACCATTGCAATTACATGACAACCGAGGTCACCATGGCTCGAGTAAACTTAGATGTGACACGGTATCGAATCGGCCATGAGTCGATACGCATAACTCCTAAAAGCCGCCTATTAGTTTGAGACACACTAAAGTTGCATTTAATCAAATTTGACAATTACTTAGAATTTGGACTTGGGAATTGAATTTCTTGAAAGTCATGACTAATTCATTGGACGGCGTCACGTTTGGCGTGGCCAACCTTAGGGCTACTCGGATTTGTCGGAAAAGTGAAATTTGGATTGGGAATGGAAAATGGCCATTTTGTCCCTGAGATTATTTGAGTTCATTTGAAAAGTGGAAGGGCATTTTGATAAAGTTGCTGCCCCCATGCTGGCCGAAAATATTGGACCATAATGCACCTCTCTCCTCTTGCTCATTTCCTTTTTTGCCCCTAAGAGTTAGTGGAGTTGACCAATGTGAGCCATTGGATCTTTGATGAGATTGACTAGTTAATCCTAGCACTTGGTTGAGTCATAATGGAGGTAGTTGACCTACTCAAGTCACTCAACTCTTTTCTCTCTCTTTATCTCTCTCTTCCCCTTTCCCCCCCGACTGATTTCCTGCTAATCTCCACTGACTCTATCAACTTCTCTTCTTCTTCTTTTTCTTCTTTTCGTCTTTTCCTTCTTGGCTTCTGTCCCTCACTTCTTTGCTGCTGCTTTCGTTTTTGCTCCTACTTCTGCTCCGCCGTTACTATTTTGCCAACCTTGTTGCTGCCTCTTTCCCCCGAATCATTCTTGTCTAGACTCGAGGTATGTGGCTTCCTAACCCTTGACTAGGCTAAGGGGTTACTGATGGACATGTTAGGGGTTGATTCATAGCTGTGGATAGTTATTTCAGTGGTTAGATAAGCTTGAATTGCTGAATGGTTCATGTTAGTTGATTCTTGGATTCATTGCTCCTATGCGTTTGTGTTTTGCTATTTTTGTGGAGATCAATGTGGACCGAATTTGAGGAAGTGTTCCTCATATAAGTTGACCCTAACATCTTAAAGTATGTTATATATTAAATTTGGAATTTTTGGAGACCCTTTTGGGGTATTCGGAAGTCCATTTTCGGACCATCACCACTCTGCCAGATTTACTATTCACCCGATCGACGTGTCTTTATGAATTTTTATAAAATTTTTCAAACCTTTTTTCAACAAACTTCCTTCATGAAAGTTGTCAACGACATTTTTTTCTATGACATAAAAATTTCTTGGTTTTCCAAGGAGATTTGGGTACTGATTAAAATGGATTTTAATGGCCAAACGGTCTGCCCTGGTGGGCTAATTTTCGATTTGACTTTGGGTGACAAAAATAGCTATTTGCAGCCGGAATTGGATTTCGTTTCCTCATGAAAAAATTTTATTAAGATGTTTTCAATTACATATCCAAAATTCAGAATTTTTGGAGTTGAATTACTATTTATTTCAAAAGAGTTTCGATTACTGTGTAATTGCCAATTTTAAGCCCTGATTCTGTGCAAATTTAGTTTCTCTCTCTCGGGAACCTTTTGATGTGATTGTTGCACGTGAGGGAGTGACTGATTGTGAATGTGTGTTCATGGCTTTAATTGGTGGAACTGTGGCTGATTTGGTGGGCGTGTAAACTGATTTGCATAGTTGGTGATTGAGTACATTCAAGTGATGTTCGAGCGCGTGAATGACATGGAATTGAATGGGTCATGTGGCGTGTGTGATTATTTAAGTGCCCTGATGCGTCTTTACACGGGGAAAAGATAATAAATTATGTGAAGGAGTGTACGTATGATCACTTAAGCCCTGATGCGTCTTTTCTCGGGGATTGAACCCGTCCTGAGGCGTATTATGCGGGACAATGCACGGTTAAGCCAGAAGACTGCCAGCCTGATGCGTTTTACGCGAGTTGTGCCACAGGCCTAATGCATGCTACGCGGGTCATGAATAATTTGAACGGAAAAGTAGGTGCATGTTATGCATTGGTGTATGCAGTGTTCGGATTATTGCTAGTATATGTGCATGTGTAAGTTATATCTGGGATTGTACGTGTCCGTGAGTTACTACTGCATTATTGTGATTTGACTAACATGCAAGACTTGTGCATGTTCCGATATAAGGTAGGGATGTCTGTGTTTGTTGCTGCATGTTGACAGTTTGAATCTCATGCTCAGACTTGTTCGAAAGTACATGTTACCCTATACAGGGCTTAGGTTGATCGCATATTGAGACTCGTTCTCATAGTTGATTGGGAACCATTTCAGACCCCCGACCATGACTCTACCATCTCGACGTTTTGGGGTCCCCATGCATACGGATCATGTGGAGACCAAGTATCTAGTGGGCGTAGATATGGTATACATTAGGCATTTTACTACAGTATGGGTAGATGAGGGCTTAGAGTTTTGGAGGCCCTACTATTTCCTAGCTTGGTATTACTGGGAAGGGGCGGAGATCATTGGCCCAAATCGTGGCTTTGAAGGTCTCCACCACAGCGGTGCGGACGCTATGGATTGGGATCCCTTGGAGACTTTTGCCTCGAATGGCGAAGTCATCGACCTTGAAGAACCTCCTAAAGACCTTATCCCTAAGCCGAAACCCATGGAACCTGATCTCGAGTCAGAGCCTGAGGAGTCAGAGCCGGAGGAGGTGCTCGGGGAAGATGATGACATGGTTGAACCTGAGACGCCGCCAAGGTATCGTGAGGATGAATGATCGATGTAATGGCCCATCTTTTGAGGAACCCTCTTTTGGTATAGGGAAGTTAGGTTACCCAACCACCGCCCCTTTTTGATGAATGTGGTTTGCTAGTAGTGGCCTAGTATAAATAAATGTTGTAGGTATGCCAAGTGTATGAACATGTTTGTTGTTATGTGTTTAAGCGAGTTCCCTACTATCCTATGTAATTAAATTGTTGTATGGGATATTTGATTTTGTTTCTGCTGGTGCATGATGGTCAGTGTTTCTCTGGGTCGGTGATAAGTCATGAGACATCGTACTATTATCGACCTAAGCGAGATGTTATGCGCACGCCGGGTTCTGGGCGTGACATCTCCATTGATTTGGTATCAGAGTAAGGTTAGCTCGATCCAAGTTGATTGGAGCTTGGAGTGATAAAGTGCATTGACCTTTGGAATAGTTAGTTAGGGAGACCTTCATAAAACACATGTATAAGTTGTGCTAGGAATGTTCAATGGGTATCTGTTTGTGATCGCTGGATGATTCTATGCTATAATATTTGAACTGCAGGTGCGGCATGACTTGAGGTAAGTGCATGAATCCTATTGGTTGTGACCTTGTGCTGTTTGTGGATGGTCGTCTGCTTTGTGAATTGTTGTTGTGATTTACTGTCTATGACTATAGACTTGAATAGTTGGCCTAGGTCTCTAATTCCGAGATGGAATTATAGTAAGTAGGTGAGTAGCGAGAACCTTGTAAGAATGAGCACCTAAGGAAGAGGGACAAGAGGCCGATTGGGTCCACGAGCTAGAGTTGCAGAGGATCTCAGAGTGGATGGGATATTGAGGGCACTTGAAGAGGTTGGAATTTTAATGGGTAGATAGACCTAAGAGCAAACTGCTACTACCGCTGTAGAGGCCACTGTTGCCGCTGCCAATGGGGCTAATGGAAATAACGGAAATAATGGGAACCTTGGAAACAATGGGAATAATGGAAATCGCTAGATGCAACAATTGGTAGAATATTTTTTAAAGCTAAAACCTCCTAAGTTTGATGGGAAAGGTGATCCCGAGGTTGCTTCCATCTGGGTCGAAGAGTTGGAAAAAGCGTTTGCGCTGCTGGGGTGCATAGTAGAAGAAAAAGTGACCCTGGCGGTGTATCAACTTCAGGGGAATGCAAATGACTGGTGGAAGGCCACCCGAGGTAGAGTTTTTCCTACTGACACGGTTCAAAACTGGACTGTTTTTACTAAGGCCTTCAATGGAAAGTATTTCTCGAAAAGTGACTAGGAGCAAAAGATGGCTGAATTCTTGATACTTTGTCAAGGTCAGATGATTGTGGACTAATATGAGTCCGAGCTTGTAAGGTTGTCCAAATTTGCACCAAAGATGGTAGAGGACCCATTGGATAAAGCCCAAAGGTTTCGAGATAGACAGAAGCCGGACCTTTGTAGTCAACTAATACTATTGAATTTGAGGGATTATAACGAGATGTATGAACGGGCTCAAATGGTGGAACGAGATATGATGGAGAGAGCTGTCGCTTTTGGATCGCGGTACGCCCTGGCTAGGGACAACTGCCATTTTGGAAAGAAACCTATGGCGGGAAATAGGTGCTTTGTCCCTCCCATCAGAAAAAACATCAGGAAGCCGGCTCACTACTCAAATGCTGTATGTCGGAGTTATGGGGGTAGACATGAAAATGGACCTTGCTCGAGTAAGGGTGAAGCGTGCTTTGGATGCGGTGGATGAGGTCACCAAGTGAGAAACTGCCCGAACTGACAGGCTGGGCCGCCTGTGCAGCCGCAACCGCCCTAAAATGGAAACCAAATTGGAGTTGCTTAGCCGGCTAATCAGAATAGACCGCTAGCCCAAGGAAGAGTATATGCTATGGTAAGAAACGAAGCTAAGGATGCACCTGGCGTGGTCACAGGTATGGTCTCTTTGTGTGATCATGCTGCATATGTTTTGTTTGATTCGGGGGTGTCGCACTCGTTTGTATCCAAGTAATTTGTTAGATTGTCTGGAATTGAATTGAAATCGCTAGAAGTTATGTTGTGTATTACTACTCCGTTGAATGATAAGGTGCTGATTTTGTTAGGATGCCTAGGCTGTAAGATTATTATTGCTGGTAGGGAGAATTTGACTGATCTGTCTGTCTTGGCTATGTTTGATTTTGATGTTATTAGTGATATGGATCGGTTGGTTAGACAGAGGGCTGTGATGGATTGTGGTAACAGAGTGATTCAATTTAATCCGATTGACCATCATAGATACTAATTTATGGGAAATCAAGAAACCTCGATCTCCTGGATTTTGTCGCTTGAGGTGACTAAGTTGTTAGATGAAAGATGCCAAGGTTACTTAGCGACTGTGGTTGATTCTTCGATCGAGGAGCCGAGGCTAGAGGATATAGTCGTGGTGTGTAATTTCCCTGATGCCTTTCCTCAGAAATTGCCGGGATTGTCACCTGAAAGAGAAGTGGAATTCGTAATTGAGTTAGCACCTAGAACAGAACCTATATCTAGAGCGCCCTATCAAATGACATTGTCAGAATTGAAAGAATCGAAGGTTCAAATGCAAGAACTATTGGATAAGAGGTTTATTTGTCCGAGTGCGTCACCGTGGGGAGCACCGGTGTTGTTTGTAAGGAAAAAGGATGGGTCATTGCACTTATGTATTGACTATCGACAGTTGAATCAAGTGACCATTAAGAATAAGTATCCATTGTCAATGATAGATGACCTATTCAATCAATTACAAGGGATATCGATGTTCTCTAAGATCAACTTAAGAACTAGTTACCATCAATTGAGAATCAAGAAGGAGGATATACCGAAAACGGCATTTCGGATGAGATATGGGCATTATGAGTTTATAGTGATGCCGTTCGGATTGACTAACGCCCCTGCTGCCTTTATGGATTTGATGAAAAGGGTATTAAAGGAATTTCTAGATCAGTTTGTCATTGTGTTCACTAGACAACATTTTAGTATACTCAAAGAGGCTCGCAGAGCATGAGCTACATTTGGAAAAGATTTTATAGACTTTAAGAGAACATGCACTCTACGCTAAGTTCAGTAAGTGCGAATTTTAGCTCAATCGAGTGGCGTTAATTGGATATGTGATCTTTGGGGAAGGAATTTCAGTGGATCCTGCAAAGATCGGAGCCGTCATGAGTTAGCCAAGACTTATAACAGTAACTGAGGTTCGAAGTTTCTTAGGTTTGGTGGGTTATTATCAGCGTTTCGTGGAAGGATTCTTGATGATAGCTATTCCTTTGACGCGTCTACTGAAAAAGGAAATAAGGCTCGAATGGATAAATAAGTGTGAAAGGAGTTTCTAAGAGCTTAAGCAGAGGTTAACGACCATGCCAGTTCTGACGATACCCTCAGGACCTAGAGGATACGAGATATATAGTGATGCGTCGCTAAAGGGACTAGGATGCATGCTAATGCAATATGGAAGAGTAGTGGCATACGCATGGCGGCAACCGAGACCGCGTGAGTTGAATTATCCGACATACGACTTGCAATTGGCGGCAATTATCTTCGCTCTTAAGATCTGGAGGCATTACTTGTGTAGAGAGAAATTCCAGATTTTTACGGACCATCAAAATTTGAGGTACCTGTTTTCGTAAAAGGAATTGAACATGAGATAGTGTCTTTGGATCGAACTCCTAAAGGACTATAATTGTGATATTTTATACTATCCTGGGAAAGCTAATAGAGTAGCGGACGCATTGAGTCGGAAGTCAAGTATTGCTCACATGTTGGTTAAAGAGTGGACCTTGTTGGAGGGAGCGCGCGATTCAGAGTTTAAGTTTAAAGTGATTAATCTCTCAAGTTTGATGGCGACATCGAGGATTGAATCGGAAATCTAGACTAAGATTAAGGCCTTACAATCTACGGATAGAGATTTAGAAGATTCTAGAGATGGATGCCACCAAAAGAAAATCGGACTTCCAAGTATCCGAGTATGGAATTTTAAAGGCAAAAGGACACTATAAGTGCCATAACTTGTGTACGGCGCTCACTTTGGTGCCATAACTTTTTTTCGGATCACTTTGGTGCCAAGTCGGAGGAAAAACGATCACTTAAGTGTCATAACTTTTTTTGGATCACTTTAGTGCTAAAATTTTTGAAAAACGATCACTTAAGTGTTAAAAATTTTGAAAAACGATCATTTAAGTGCTAAAATTTTTGAAAAACGATCACTTAAGTGTCAATCTCCGGCGAGACTCCGGCGAGCCATGTCAGCTTCAGAAATTAATAAAAAAAATGCCATGTCAGATTTCCGGCGAAAAATTGTGTACGGTACCGGAGTTGGCACTTAAGTGATCGTTTTTCAAAAATTTTAGCACTTAAGTGATCGTTTTTCAAAAATTTTAGCACTAAAGTGATCCAAAAAAAAGCTATGGCACTAAAGTGAGCGCCGTACACAAGTTATGACACTTGTAGTATTCTTTTGCCGAATTTTAAAGTTTCGTAGACAATTGTGCGTACCAAATGATGCAGAGCTTAAGGAGGAATCTTAGCAGAAGCTCATCGTAGTAATTATAGTATTCATGCAGGCAGTACGAAGATGCATTAGAATTTGCGTCAGCAATACTGGTGGAACTGAATAAAAGTGAATATAGCCAAACATGTGGCAAAGTGCCTAACGTGTCAACAAGTGAAGGTATAGCATTGCAAGCCTAGTGGACTATTGTGACTATTGGAAATCCTAGAATGGAAATGGAAGCATATTATCATGGACTTCGTCATAGATTTGCCAATAAGTCAAAGAGGCCACAACTCAATTTGGATTATCGTTGATAGATTAACTAAGTCGGCACACTTTCTAGCAGTGCGAAAGGACTTTGCAATGGATAGGTACACCGAGTTGTATATGCGACAAATAGTCCATCTTCATGGAGTACCAGTGATGATTACGTAAGATAGAGACCTTAAGTTTACAGCCACATTTTGGAAAAGTCTTCATATGGTTATAGGGACGAAGTTGTAATATAGCATGGCCTATCATCCGTAAACAGATGGTCAGTCTGAGGGGACAATTCAGATGCTAGAGGACATGTTACGAGCTTGTGTGATAGATTTTAAAGGTGGATGGGAAGAACAGTTGCATTTGGTCGAGTTCGTCTATAATAATAGTTATCAGCAGAGTATCAGAATGGCACTATTTGAGGCATTGTATGACAGAGCTTGTAGAACTCTAGTTTGTTGGGATGGGATGAAATTGGGGAATGAAGCATAACGGGTCCAGAGCTGGTACATTAATCAGTTGAGGCAGTTAAGATCACTCGAGATAGGTTTAATACTGCTCAAAGTCATCAGAAGAGTTATGCGGATCGAAGACGTAGGCCTTTGGAATTTTAAGTGGGAGACCATGTCTTCCTTAAGGTGTCGCCAATGCGAGGAACGTCTTGATTTGGCAAGAAAGGAAAGTTAAGCTCAAGGTATATAGGTCCGTTTGAAATTTTAGAGAAGATTGGAACTTTGACTTATTGACTCGCCTTGCCGCCAAATTTGTCTCATGTTCACAACGTCTTCCACATGTCTATGCTGAGGAAGTACGAACCAGATTCGACCCACATGCTAAACTATGAATAAATAGACGTGGATGATAGAGTATCGTACGTGGAGAGACCTATATGGATAGATGACAAAAAATAACAAGCGGAATAAGACAATCCCGTTGGTTAAAGTCATTTGGCAACATCACGATACCGAAGGAGTCTGGAAAAGTAAAGAGATCATGAGACGTCAGTACTCCCATTCATTTGAGTAGTGTAGTTGATTGTAAATTTCAAGGAAAAAATTTTTATAAGGGGGAAGAGTTATGACATTCTGAAATTCGATTCATTTTTCGGGATTTATGAAATGGTTGTATCTTCAATCCACTTTAGTTAAATCTCACTCGAAATTAATCACTCTTGAGAAAACTAACCATTAGGGAATGACTAACTAGGAATTAAGTACGTATACCTAAGAACTTGGCCGTGAATCGACACTTTGACCATAAGGATTGATGAGGAAATATTTTGAGCCATTATAGACCAATCCAAGGATAGTTATGGAACAATTGATCTCCTCTACAGTATCGTCACCTCAGTAGAGTTTAACCACCAAGTTCGGGATGGATTGGTATGGTTCCTCTACGCCTAGGACACCAGAATATCGAACCATGAGCGAAGAAAGGCATGAGAGAAAAGCATATTGACTAGTGATTGTGAGGCCCCAATTCTTGACTAGAGGGGACACCAAAGGCCTCTGCCCTTCCATCCCTTGGATAAATAAAGAGGGAGGGCAGAGCTTTTGGTTTTTTCATGTTATCAAAGAGTTGAACAATGAAAATAGATGGTGAATGCCTGATCGAATTGATCGGGTCATGTAGGAACAAGGTTCAAGTCTACCGATATGTTAGGATGCCTTAGCTACATACATCACTGTACTTCCACTTGACACCTATCGTAATGATAAACAGCTCGTCTCGCCGTGACCTTCTCTTAAATTCTCAAAACTTCTATCGCTCCATCCTCGCAGGGGCAGAGAAGCCGTCACTATCTCGGTTGTGCTATTGGAGGCTCCGGGGAATTTAGAATAGGAGAGCACTCATCTTGGGGTGGGCTTACTACTTAGATACTTTCAGCAGTTATCCGCTCCGCACTTGGCTACCTAGTGTTTACCGTGGGTACGATAATTGGTACGCTAGAGTTGCGTCCTTCCCAGTCCTCTCGTACTAGGGAAAAGTCCTTTCAATGCTCTAATGCCCACACCGAATATGGACCAAACTGTCTCATGACGTTCTGAACCCAGCTTATGTACCGCTTTAATGGGCGAACAACCCAACCCTTGGAACATACTACAGCCCCAAGTGGCGAAGAGCTAACATCGAGTTGCCAAACCTTCCTGTCGATGTGAACTCTTAGGAAAGATCAACCTGTTATCCTTAGAGTAACTTTTATCCGTTGAGTGACGACCCTTCTACTCGGCACCGTCGGATCACTAAGGCTGACTTTCGTCCCTACTCGACGGGTGGGTCTTGCAATCAAGCTCCCTTCTGCCTTTGCACTCGAGGGCCAATCTCCGTCCGGCCTGAGGAAGCCTTTGCATGCCTCCGTTACCTTTTAGGAGGCCTACGCCCCATAGAAACTGTCTGCTTGGGACTGTCCCTTGGCTCGTAGGTCCTGACACAAGGTTAGAATTCTAGCTCTGCCAGAGTGGTATCTCACTGATAGCTCGAGCCCCCCGGAAGGAGGCCTTCTTTGCCTTCCACCTAAGCTGCGCAGGAAAGGCCCAAAGCCAATCCTAGGGAACAGTAAAGCTTCATAGGTCCTGACGATTGATGGTGTTCGAGATATAATACTGAGTGACGACATCCGTAGAAGAGAATCTAGTAAACATGTATCCGCTACTTTAGTAGGTGAAAATAGAGGAAGAAGTAGTATACGTGTTAGCAAAAGTAGTATAAACTCAAATAGACATAGTCTAGGATTAGTGGTGCTGTCTGTTGGAGTTGTGGCAAGAAGGAGTATCTTAGAAGGGATTGCAAGGGTAAGAAAACTAGAGTTGAGTCTGTGAATGATGTTGTAGCAATAGTTGATGGTAATTTAGATAATGCTGATTTTGTCTTGTCTGTCACTAATAATTCGTCATTTGATTGATGGATTATGAATCTTGGTTGTTCTTTTCATGATACACCAAATAGAAACTGGTTTACTACGTCTCAATGCATGGATCGTAGTAAAGTGCAATTGGGGAACAACTCTGAGTGCGATGTTATGGGTGTTAGTGATATTAAAATCTGAATGCATGATGGTATTGTGAGGACATTGACTGGAGTGAGGCATGTTTCAGAGTTGAAGAAAAATCTAATTTACTTGAGTGCTGTGGATTTAGCTAGGTGTCGGTATACTCAGAATGTGGAGTTTTAAAAGTTGCTCGAGATGCCTTGGTGATAATGAAAGGAATCAAGCATAATGGCCTGTATGAGCTTCAAGGTCAGACAGTGATGAAATTCGCTACAGTGACATCGGATGTGCCACACCCCGAACCTAGCTAGTGCGCAACATCGCACAACAATCGTTATGATGCGACGGCTCATGACTCGTCGCCGACCCTTTCATTTTTATTATGCATGCGAAAGCGATAACAACCGACACCCAAACAACAACAATAAATAAGGATAGATAGAAAAACGATTCGCATCAATTAAATAACAACACTATTTTAATTTTTACTTGATAACCCTTGGGAAACATTTTCTTTACAAGCTCACTTTAGGCATTTCCACAAAAAGTCTACAAAAAGATACCAGGCTGGGGTCTATTTACTTTACCATCAGTAGGTCAATCCAAAAAGTATGGGGTGTCCTAACCCATCACTAACCCACGGCGGTCCCAGCGGTGACTCCGGATTAGATACTATGTAATCCGGCTTGGGGTCTGAATCGTCCAAACTTGAATCAAACGAACCAGTGTCCGGATAGATCACCTCCCCATTCGGGATATTTAGCTCCATGGGATCCCACAAAACCTCCTTGGTACTACCTCTTGGGGGTCCATTAAAGCCATAGATCGGGCCAAAAATTTCATCACCCTCCTGGATATACCATGCTACATACTCTCGAGCCTGCCAAGTGCCTAGAGCTACATCTACCCAAACAGTGGACACTAGCTTCCGATAAGCTCTGTCCGGACCTAACGGATACCTTGTAAACTCCAAATGTATGTCCATCGGGGCGCCAAAATATATGGAGAGGCGATTCATGGTTGAGGGTCTAAAATGTTTAATAAAAGAATAATGAGACAAACATCTCAATAAGTTAACAGCCTCAGCTCCGTTTAGAAGGCCAACTGGCCTCGGGGTTCCTAGTCGGGCAACCACACATCATGTATGGGTCAATCACATGCCGAATAACAATCACAAGCATCCTTACCTCCCCTTGGCACGTGTGACATGCATAATATCAGTCAACAAACATCACAACAATGCATATAGCATAACACGTATTCAGAACACAGAGAGGTTTTCCATGCATCATCCATCCATACTCGTGCGTTTCGATTATAAGGTAAAACTACTTGGGCACGTCCCATACCATGCCTAGTAGTATTCTTTCCATAATCAAACACTATGTAGCATTCGTGTTTCAATTATTACAACCCCTCTGAGCCACTACACATCAAGGATACGCAGCAAGATGGTAGTCTTCCGGCGTGAACGGGTATCGGCCCGCCCCATCGGGCATGGCAACGTCAAACGATACACTGGATGACGACATTCTAATACAGCAGTATCAAACGATACACAGTAAGATGGTATATTGTAAGGAGCATCGAACCAGCCATCGAGCCGAAATTTGGCATTCGGAATATTAGTAATCAAGAAAATCTCCAAGCATTCGATATATCGAGTGTAATACACAACAGACCTTGACAAACCGGGCATCGTCAATCGATACTCAGCGAGATGGTTCCGACATGTGATCGCATGAGCACACGTGCATTCAAGCAAATTCTTATCTTTTCAATTAGCTCATGCAAACATAGATTGTGCGCGAATCAATGCTGCATACAATTTAATGTGATCACATATCCAAACGATCGCTCGACTTTGTAAAAACATCATTTCAAAACACGCTTTCCTTCTTAAGGCATCGAAATCATTTCTTCAACATAACTATAAAATAATTTATTTTCAAAGATCCAAAATCTTTTTTTGAAAATAATCAAGCAATTTATTTAGCTATACAAGCTAGTTTATACTACGATTTCCAACATTGGCATTACAATCCAAGTATAAAACAATCACAATTTAGTACTAAAAATTATTCGAAAATACTAATATTTAATTTTCGGAATTTAAACATTTTATTAATAAATATTTTTTTGAAGAATAAAATATTATTATTTAATTCCAAAAATTAATTAAATAATAATAATAATAATAATAAAATAATAGATAACTTATCATTAAAATAGCGATAACTGATCGCAAACACAACAATAGCCTATCACATAAATAATTATAGCTTATTGAACAATTACCGATAACTAATCAATCAATTCTCGATAACCTATTGCCACATTCACCTATAACCTATCACCGATTTCCAACAATAATTTATCTATCGACGATAACCTATTGCCAAAGGTTATCTAATAATTTACCGATAACCTATCACCTAATCCCACTTAACTAACCATAAACTTAACTTAAACTTAATCTAAACTACTCTAAGCAAGTTTAACACCCTAAATGAGGGATTATGGGTTAACTTACTCATATAATGATGGAGACGACGCGGCTATTTGCGGTGGTTTTTGATTTGGGCTCGGCGAGCGGCGGCGAACGAGCGCGGCAAGTGAGCGGCCACTAGTGGCTAGTTGCTAGCTGCTCAAGGGTTGTTCTAGGTGTGAATGGAGGCTAATGGCGGCGGCTAAGTGCGCTGGATAAGAGCAAACCAGTAGCTGTAGTAATGGACGTGTTTGGTGAGCGTGAATGGCGATGGACGGACACGACGGAGGGGTAGTGGCTGGTGGCAATTCTGAGGCGGCTCGAGAGCTGAGTCGAGGATGGGATGGTGGCTGGTGGTGGTGTCTTGGCAATTGGGACGGCGACGGTGAGTGACAGAGGCAGACGGCGATTGAACCGGCGAGAGGCACAGCTTGCACCCTGCTGGAACAGGCCAACAACAAGAAGATCGGGGTAGCTGGGGGCAGTATTGCTTGGCCATGGAGGCGCTGGGGTGGCGGTGGTGTGACAGTGGGGTGGAGTGGCATATGGCGTGGTTATTTCCGATGGGAAATGATTTGGTTGGTGAGAGTAGAGGAAGGAGACAAGAGAAGCAGAAGCACGAAGAAGCATAAGTCGAAGAAGAAGGATGAGGGAAGAAGAAGAAAAGTCAATCATGAGGAGTGGGTGGAGTTGGTGGGGAAGTCAGCAGCCATGGGGGAGGAGAGAGAGAAGAAGAATGAGGGAAGAAGAAGAAAAGTCAATCATGACGAGTGGGTAGAGTCGGTGGGGAAGTCAGCAGGCACGAGAGAGAGAGAGAGAGAGAGAGAGAGAGAGAGAGAGAGAGAGAGAGGTGCGGGATAAATGATTATCCCCACAAAACATCTTCCAAAATTTTCTTTTGTAATTTTCTCGCTTTGTCCCCTAAAATTACCACTTTGTCCTTGGCCCAAGTACCAATTTACAGGCTGACTTATTCTTATCAGGCCTTGATGCCTAGCCTTTCTTGGGTGCAAGGCCCAATTGGCATTGCTCGACCCACTTTCGTATCTCGTATCAAATTTCCGATTCCTTGATCTTTTTTTCGGGATTGAAATTTTTGACGGAAAACTCATAAAATTATGAGGTGATGTCCTATGGTTAGGGTGTGAAATCCTTGAACATTCAACACTCGAAATCGAATCAGAATTCGTGGTCGAAATCTATCAATCGCATCTATAGTACATCTTAAACTAACAGATAACTTTTAGGAATAAATCATCAGTAGCCTTTCTCCTTTGGTTAGTATTCCCTGAGTGATCAGGTTAGGGCAAGAATTAAATAATAGAGCGTCGATGAAATCATCATTTCATATATCACCAATATAGGTCGAATTTTTAGGATATCACAGGATGCATTTGTTTCAGAGTCTGAACTATGGCATAAGTGTTTGGGGGCACATTAGTGAAAGAAATATGTTGTATGGTTGTGTTGCTAATGAACTGAATATATGCAGGTCCTACGATTTAAATTAACGGTGGAAAGTGTAGTTCGGTACGGTTGTCAGATAAATCGCGGATATTACAGAATTAATTCACTTGGATGTTCGCAAGTTGTCGCGGTTTCCTTTTAGGACAAGTGCCAGATTTATGCTAACTATTGTGGATGACTACTCAAGGTAGACCTGGGTGTTTGTGCTAAGACACAAGTTTAATGCTGTTATCATGATCAAGCAGTTGAAAGCTTTGATCGAAAAGGAGACTAATAAAATAATTAAGCATGTGCGGACTGACAGTAGCATGGATTTTTTTGCTCGAAGCAGTTAAATGAATTTTGCATGAAGGAAGGCATAGTGAAACGCTGTACTAATGCTAGTGAACCACAACAGGTTGCAGAGTTGATAAGCAAAATGTTGCTAGAGATGATCCATAAAATACTCTTTAGTGCTGGTATGGCTAGGAGATCCATGGAGGATGCATTTAGTACGACAAGCTATCTGAAGAATAGATCCCCATCGATTGCAACTGGATGTTAGACTCTCGAAGAAGTGTGGTTAGGTAACGTTGTTGAGTATTTTGTTACGAGAAATTTGGTTGTCTGTGTTATGTTCGAGTTAGTGATAGTAAGCTTGATGGAAGGGCAAGAAAGTGCATGTTCCTAGGTTATGCACAAGGTGAGTAGGGCTATCAGTTGTGGTACCTAGAAATAAATTCACCTGTTGTTAGTAGAGAAGTTACATTTGACGAGTCTCCGGTACTTTTGGGTAGGAGTGAATATAGCAGTATTAATACGGATTTGAACAGTGTTTAGCTTGAAGTGAAGTTGCAATGAGAAACTCCTGAGGTAACGGGTATTAGCGAAATAATCGACATAGATGATGTTTGTGGCAAGGTGGAGCCTATAGAGCTAATAGTTGCTGTAATTGCTGATATAGATAAGGCACGTATTCAATCTTCTAATAAATATGGATGCAACGGTGGTTTTGCTTTATCTGTGGTTAAGGAGGTTGTGTCAAGAAATCTATGTGGAGTAGTTAAAAGTGCATGCGAAGTAGGTATTCTGATGAGGTTCACGGTTATAGCAAAATTCAAGTGTAGCTTGGGCTTGAAAGAAACCTGTGGTGATTGATACTATTAAGGGCTTTGGAAGAGTAGTAGAGAAGTTCCGAAGAAGTGAAGTAATCGTGACTTGGTTCAAATGTCGAGCTAAGGTGGAGATTGTTAAAATATGTCTCGAATTTGAGCCCAAAGCGAAAATATGAATTTTGGAATTTTGAATTTTAAAATAATAATAAAGGAATCCACAACCAAGTTTAGATATTAGCTTTCCTAATATGTGTTTAGGTCTTTGGCCACTGAGATAGGAAAGTGGATTTTCGGTTAAATTGGATGTTCTTGCACCTTGGATTTTTCTGTTGCTGGACTTCACGTTGGAATAGGAAAGCAAAAAGAATAAAAATATTCTTTCCTATTTTCCTAATGAAGTCACAGTCAAATTTAGAAAGTCCATCATTCACTTAAACTGGAGCATTATTCGGTCAATTTGAATATATAGATATGTATTTTGGTTGTCAAAATGTTGAGTCAAGGTGGAGAATTATTAAATTATGTCTAGAGTTTAAGTTTTGACTTGATATTAACTAAAAAAGTTTCAATTGCTGATGGGAATATTGGAGAAACATCTCCAAATAAATTTTTATGATACCCAAATTATCCTTAGTATAATATCTACATTGTCTAAGTATAGATATATTCAAAGGATTAAGTGATACTCATAGTATAATTCATTGAACAAAAGATTATAAAACTATCTTTGAAGCATCATATAAACAGCATAATCGATCACAAAGATCAGCTATATGACGATGTTTACTGTAGCTGAAGAGATAGAGTAAATGGTAATGTTTAGGTAACAGATCATTTAATATGATCGTTGTTTCACTATTATAGCCGTTGTTGACTGGACTTGAATGGTAGAAAATCCGGTAGAGAGGAGACCAGGTCGCTTGATAGTTTGTCAGAGCCGCAGTTACGGAACAGCAACAAAAGCTATTTCAGGAAAGTCTACATAATTTTTGGAAAAGGCTGTATGGGTAGTCAGTTCTTAGGACAGCAGCACCAATGGCCCTAACGGCTATCTTGCCTCTCTAAGACATCATCAACGACCATATTGAAGATACCTATAAAAGAGAAGGTCTTTTGAAGTCAACAAGTTAGAGAAAGTGCTCATTAAATTCCAAAAATTACTACACGTTGTGTACTAAGCAAAAAGCTCATGTCTATCCATAGCACTTGCTGCATTGTAATTGTGTCAAAAGATCAACTGTACTAAGCAATAGCTACACCTAACTCTTGATAGTGTGATCTATCAATGATAGGAATGATAGGAGTGGTATATGCTGAGTGTAACTTATTCTTTTGTTTATTATTTCTAGCATACAAGTGAATCATTGCTTCTCATATATTTGGTGAAATTCGATATTTACTTATTACACATTGTTTTCCGCGAAAGCCTTTAAAACCTCTAAAGCAAGCTATTCACCCCCTTTTAGGTTGCAAAGTTAGTCCCAACAATTGGTATCAGAGCCCTGTTGCTCATATTTGGAAGTGTATCTCTTTTAAATATAAAGATCTTCTCATATGGCTAACTTTAGTGGTTTTGTCACTAGTGATGCTCTTGTTTCTAACAAGCTGCCTTATTGTGATAGAAGAAACTACAGCTACTGGAAGAACAGCGTGCAAGCCTATCTTGAGGCAACTGATCTCGAAATGTGGGATATAATCTCACGAGACATAGAAGTACTGCACTAGGTGCTACTTGAAAAGATGGACAAGAAGCTCCAGTAGAGGATGTTGCTGCTAATGCTCTTGATGCACCTAATACAGAGGAAACATGAAGTAGAAGAGTGTCTTTTTTTTTTTTTTTGATAATCGAGGTGTCCGCGCGATCGGCAAGCGATGACTCAGCTATAAACCGGCGGTGATGCACGACTAATCCTCGAGTGACGCTAGTGCAGGACCCACCACCACGGCGCAACACTTAAGAATCCCTAACGACTACGCTGGGGTTCGAACTCTGATCCCTTCGTGGGGGGACCATAGCGCAAGTCAACGCAGCCGCTGCGGGCGATGGTATGAAGTAGAAGAGTGTCTCATAATGCTAAAGCCAAACTTCTTCTATATTGTTCTTTGTCTATGACTGAACATAACAAAATTTGTACGTGTGTCACAGCTAAAGAAATCTGTGATCTACTGGAGTTGACATTCGAAGTTACCGATAGAATAAAGGAGACAAAGCTGAACATCCTCCTTGGACAATATGAGCTCTTCAAGATGAAATCAGATGAAATAGTAGCACAAACATTCAACAGGTTCACGGATATAGTAAATCGTTTTGCACATCAAGGAAAAGTATTCACCAATGGAGAAAAGGTGAATACACTACTGAGAGCCTTACCAAAAGAATGGAACAATGTGAAGACCTTAGTTCGAGAAACAACAAGGATTCAGCCAATCACATTGGAAGAGCTAATTGGAACATTCACATCCTGTGAAGTAGAACAACAAATGATGGAAGGTAGCTCAAAAGATAAAAAAGCTATAGCATTTAAAGCTAACAACAATGATGCAGGTGATCAATTGTCATTAGAAGATGAAAGCGATGATGAAGACATGGCGTTGTTCACTTGAAGGTTTAACAGCCTCATGAAAAAGGGAGGAAACTTCAAAGGCAAATGACAAATGAAGTGTGACATCCTGAAAATTGGTCCATTTGAAATTTATAAAATACTAAGTTTTATGAATGTACTCGTAGTTGATTCTCGCCTGGAACTGATCATTCTTGGGATACTAACCATTAGGGAAAGGCTAATCAGGGATTTAAATTCGTACGACTAAGAGAAAATTCGATCGTGAATTGATTTTCGGTCATAAAATCGCCGAGGTGACATTTTGGGCCACTGCAGGCCGATCCAAGGATAGTCAGGGGTTAGTTCACCACTGTCATAGTAGTGAATCGTGGGTGATTCCGCCGAATCACGAAATGAATTGACAAATGATCCTGAACCTATACCAAACGATTGTACCCCACGGGTCTAGTGATCGATCCTTGCGATTTAAATGACAACCGAGGTCGTCACGAACCGAATGATCTTGCACGTGACTTAAACTATTATCAGTCACAGGTCGAATATGCGAATTTCCCCAACAAGCCACCCGTTAGTTTGAGAAACGCTCGAGTTGCGTTTAATAAAATGTAATTATTTAATTGAGCCAGATTAGACATCAGAAAAATTTAGAAGTCATAACGAGACGTTAGGACGACGTTGCGGTTGGAACGTGTAATTTTGGATTGTCCCGAATCTTTCAGAAAAATTCAATTTCGATGAAAAATGAGGAAAGTGACCATTTTACCCCTGCGAATTTATAAAGGGCAAGTTTTATGAGGGAGGGGCATTTTGGTCATCTCACCCTAACTTTTTGGTTAGACATTTTTGCCCTTGGAATTTTATGAAATTCCCAAATTACCCTTGGATATTTTTGAGTAAGATTCGATCTCGGCCATTGGTTTCAAGATAAGGTCGAATCTGGGCCGTTGATTTGGTTTGTGAGTAAGGGGCAAGATCGCCATTTTGGCTAGTGAATTATTGGTTTGACTATTAAAGGCCCAAGACCTATTCTCTCTCCTCACTCTCTCTTTAACTCTCGGCCATCTCTCTCCCTTCCTCTCTTCCCCTCACCGATCGCCCCCTTGGCTGTACGTCGGCGGCGCAACTCACCGCCCGCGTGCTGCCGCCCCACGCCGTCGTACCGCGCCACCATCGCCACCCCATGCTGCCGTCCCTCTCAGTTTTCTCTCTCTCTCCCTCTTGGCCGTGAGCTGGCCGGCCAAGGAAGCCATGCCGCCGCCCGCCGTCGCTGTCCGCCCAAGCCACCGAGCCACTCGCCGTTCGCTGCCGATCACTGCCGCTTATCGCTCTAGCCGCATTAGCCTAGAGCTTGGTAAGTCACGTCCTAAACCTCATTTAGGATGTCGGGTATCGACGGATGAAATTAGAAGTGAAATCGGGTTTATTTAGGTGCAGAATAGTACGATTTTAGGATCGAAAATGTTAGACGAGCCTTAGGATTGAATTTGAGAAATTTTGACGGAGAATTTAAGGCCAAAAGTGGGCTGTGATGGGCTGATTAGTATACTGTGATGTGTCGTTTGGTGCGTAAATTGGATAGTTGGATTCAACGATTAATTATGAGAAAATGTCGTGAAGGGCCGAAATCGATTCGCCGTAGTTTGGAGGTGGAAAAATGAGGAATAGTGTGTCGATTGCGTGTGTGTGATATGGATGAATTGTGATAATGAAATTTGGTGCGTGATCGTGTAATTGATTGTTTGAAATATGCTTATCGTGTGCACGTTCGGGCCAAATTGAAATAATTATTAAATTGGCCATGTCGAATGTTTAGTGAGCATGAATTGTGTGTGAATTGATGTGTGCACGGGCCACGTGTGATTGGCCAACTAATTGGCAAGTGAAAGTATTGAGCATGTAAATGAGAAAAAGATTGTGTGTGGTGTGGCATGTGCGATCGTGGAAATCATGCCGTCTTGAGGCGTGTACTTCAACGCGGGACGATGCCTGATATTACTAGAAGACTGCCAATCTGAGGCGTATACTTCAACGCGGATTGTACTGTAGGTGGTAGATGTTGAGCCTGAGGCATGTACTATAACGCGGGCAAGAGACATGGCCTGAGGCATGTACTGTAACGCGGGTCCTGAAGTGTTGTGATAAGTTGGTCGCAGTGGACCTGAGGCGTGTACTGTTAACGCAAGTCACTGGCGAGAGTTGTGGAAAAGATGTGATTTGACCGGAACGAATGTGTGAAATGAGGTTTGAATGTGCATATGAATGAATATGAGATGCCTACTATGCAATGTTGGAGTGTGTGATTGTGTTTGTGATTGTATGGAGGTACGTGATAGCCTAGGTGGGGTTTAGAGGTGTACTTACTGAGATATAGTCTCACGGTTATTTCAACCAAATATTTTAGAACTCCGGCAGGAGCAATGAATCCCCCACCGCCGCCACCTGAGCGTTTTGGAGTACTTGTACATATCGAACATGAAGTTTTAAAGTTTCCGATGGCTGATAATATGACCTAGATTAAGCATACTATCACAGTTTTTGTAGACGTAGGATTACCTTTGTGGGAGCTCCATACATATACCGCCTGGTTCTTTCGAGACTGGGTAGATGAGTTTAGGCCCGTCCGAGGATTTGACGTTCCTTTTGATTTAGTTGGGGACTGGGACCCGACTGCTGTACCCCCTCCTGACGGCGAATTGACTAGTGCGGAAACTAGTCTGGCTTAGTCTGACTGCATCCAGCGCCAGTAGCACAAGAATCTTTCGGGACTGAGAACGAGCCGGAGCCGAAAGGGTCTCTAGCGGGAGACGACCTAATGGACATAGACCTTGAGCCAATCCTCGAGGAAGGAGAAGAGGTGGTAGAGCCCGAGGCGAAACTCGAGAATGAGCCTACTGAGTCTGCAGAACCCGAGGAAGAACCGGATTATATAATCCCGTTTGAGCAGTGGATGGATCCTAATTTCGTGCTTGAGGACGATTTCTTTGAGGAGCCGGATGAGGAGGAGCAGGCCGAAGTTCCAGCAGAGTCGGGGTGACATCAATAATCCGATCGAGATTGAGGCTGAGCCGGAATCCTCATAGGATGAGACTATTCAGGGAGACCCAGATTCAGAGGATGATGATAATTCAGATTCAGAGTGGACGCCACCGAGTAAAGGGCGTAGGGGCTAGTGTAGGGATGGATTTTAGACCTTTTGGGAGAGCACCATTTTTGAGCATAGAATGCCCAGGTCATCGATCTTTTTGCATGTCTGTGGTTGTAGTATGGTGTGCATGTGCATATTGGTGGCTTTGTAAGTTGTGAATATTATGGTTTAATTTTGAATGAGAAATGGTTATGTACATTATCCCTATTCTCCCCAGTTTTAATTGTCTGGGTATTTGAGGTTTCTGCGGAGCGATTTAAAACTCTGATGTTTTGTAATGAGGTCGGCGATAATTTGGGACGTCGCACTATTCGACTCGAGAAGGGTGTCGCGTGCTCGATAGGGTTCGGGGCGTGACATGAAGTTTCCTAAAGAAAGAAGACCTTACAAAAGCAAGGAATAATTCAAAGGTAAAGATCTTATTTGTTATGCATGCAAGAAATCAGGTCACATAAAGCCAGATTGCCCGTTCCTCAAAAAGATGAAAGGAAAGTATAAAAGGAAGAAGAAAGCCCTGAAAGTCGAAACATTGAGTGAATCAGAATGTGAATCCAGCGACGAAGAAGAAGCAAATCTTTGTCTGATGGCCAACTTAGATCACGAAGAAGAAAATGAGGTAAATCAACTTGAACTATCTTATGAAGAAATAAAGGATTTTTTAAAAGAAATATTTAAAGAACACAAAAAGGCTTTAAAAAGAATTTCTATTTTGAAAAAGGAAGTATTTGATCTTACCACATAAAAACTTGCTTGCAAGACTACATTTGACAATTTGAAAATGAACTATGACCTCTAAGAAATAAAAGTTAAGTTTTTTCAAGTTGAGAATGACTCTCTCAAGGAAGAAATTTCTAAAATCAGCACAAAGTTTTCTCTTGGTTCAGAAACCTTGGAGCACATTCTCTAAATTCAGATTCCTCACTACAACAAATGTGGTCTAGGACACAAGGAAAATGAATATGAGAAAGAATCATTTTCCAAAGTTCAAAGAAAGATTGGCTAAACGACCTCCTGCATATCGTTATAAGAGTCATTATGCAAAACACTTCACCACATCCTCTGGCAAGCAATTTCTTGATTGTTCAATCTATAATGAATATAGTCATTTCAAGTTAGAATGTCCGAATAAGCAGATGAAGCCCAAAAAGGTTCACTAGAGATTTGATTATGTTTCCAAATCTAACACTAAAGGACCTAAGTTTAAGTGGGTACCAAAGAAAAGATGAGCATCTCTTTCAATGTAGGTAGTTTTGAAGAGAAACAATGGTATATAGACAGCAGATGCTCATTACACATGACGGGAAATAGTTCCAAATTTATAAGTCTCGTTATCATAGATGGAGGCACTGTTACCTTTGGTGCAAAAGACAAAAGAAGGATCATCGAAAAAGGAAACATCAGTTTAGGAAATTTGATCATTGAAGATGTTTCATTGGTCAAAGGACTGGGCCTCAATCTCGTAAGTATAAGTCAACTTTGTGATAAGAAATACAAGATCAGCTTTGAGGAAGGTACATGCATTGGTCTAAGTCAAGATAGATCCCAATCATTTACAGATAAAAGGTATGGTAACATTTACTTGCTAAATATGAATTTTGATGATGTCCAATGCCTAATGTCTATAAAGGATGAATGGGACCACTGGCACAAGAAATTAGGTCACATCAATTCTAAGCAAATTACTATGATCTCATCAAAAGATCTTGCTCGGGGTCTTCCAAAAATCAACTTCAGCAAATGTGACTCATGCAATGCATATACTCTAGGAAAACATGTTAGATAATCTTTTAAGTCAATAAATACAATTGCTACTAATCAATCTTTGCAGGTCATGCACATAGATCCATTTGGACTTATAAGGACCATGAGTCTAGGAGGAAGAAGGTACAGTTTGGTGGTTGTTGATGATTACTCAAGATTTACCTAGGTAATGTTTCTATCTCACAAGAATGAATCATTTTATTCATTTGAAAAATTTGCTCGAAAGATCTAGAATGAAAAAGGATATAGCATCACAACAATCAGAAGAGACCATAGAGGTGAATTTGAAAATCAAATGTTTGTTGATTATTGTGACAAAAATGGAATAGAACACAATTTCTCCACAGCATACACTCTTCAACAGAATAGAGTTACTGAAATAAGAAATTGCTCTCTCTAAGAAATGGCCAAAACTATCATAATTGAAAGTAGTATGCCTATATATTTCTGGGCAGAAGCAATTGCTACCGCCTGTTACACATTGAACAGAATACTAATAAAACCATTGATGGAAAAGACTCCTTATGAAGTCTTCAAAGGAAAAAAAACCCAATATATCACATTTCTATGTATTTGGTTGCAAATGTTTTATTCTAAAAACGAAGAACGACAACATTGGGAAATTTGATATTTGTGCAAGTAAAGGTACTTTTCTGGGATACTCAGCTACTAGTAAAGCGTATCATGTATTTAACAAAGATTCATAGGTAATGGAAAAATCCACAAACGTGAAGTTTAAGGATGACCAAAAAGGGATGCAAGAAAATGACCACGATGAAATCATGCTCATACCCTCTCCTACCAATCAGCAACAACAACACCAAAATGCTGATGTTTCCTAGCAGAAAACAATTCCCAAAGATTGGAGATACAAAACAGAGCATCCAAAGGTACAAATCATTTGAAGCATAAATGAAGGAATCAAGACCAGATCCTCACTAAAAAATATGATGAATTCTTTGGCTCTCATATCTCAACAAGAACCTAAAAGGATCAAAGAAGCTATCTTTGATGAAAGTTGGGTAGAGGCCATGCAAGAAGAATTGCATCAATTTAAACTAAATAAAGTTTGGGAATTAGTGCAAAAACCCTCGGATCATCTAGTTATCGAAACAAAATGGGTATTCCGAAACAAACTTGATGACAAATGTAATGTAACTCGTAATAAAGCAAGATTAGTTGCGAATGGTTACTCATAGGAAGAAGGTATTGATTTTGGTGACACCTATGCCCATGTTGCTAGATTGGAAGCCATACGACTATTAACTACCTAAGTGTGTTTTTACAATATTCATCTATATCAAATGAATGTTAAAAGTGCTTTTCTTAATGGTTACATTAAAGAAAAAGTCTTTGTTAAGCAACTCCCAGGATTTGAAGACTTAAGCAGACCAAATAACGTCCACCGCTTGGAAAAGGTCTTGTACGAACTTAAGCAGGCACCAAGAGCTTGATATGAAAGATTAAGTACATTTTTAGAAGAACATGATTTTAAGAAAGGTAAAGTGGATACTACACTATTCATAAAAAATGAGGGTAAAGATCTTCTTATCATACAAATATACATTGATGATATAATTTTTGGATCCACTAATGAAGATCTGTGCAAGGAATTTGCAAACATCATGAAAAGTGAGTTTGAGATGAGTTTTATTGGATCACTCAATTTCTTTCTTGGCCTTCAAATAAAACAAACAAAAGATGGCAATTTTATCCATCAAGAAAAAGTACGCCAAAGAAATTGTGAAGAAATTCGAATTGGAAGGAAGCATAAAGGTGGAAACACCGATGTCTGCTACTATCAAACTAGACAAGGATGAGAAAGGTAAATATGTTAACTCCAAGCTATATAGAAGCATGATTGGTTTCTTATTATATCTAACAACATCCAGACCAGATACACTATTTGGAACATGTCTAAATGCACATTTTCAGTTTGACCCAAAAGAATCTTATCTATTAGCTATTGAACGTATCATTTGATACATTGACTCATATCCAAAGTTAGGTATCTGGTATCCCAAGAATTCAGATTTCACACTACTTGGATACTCGGATACTGAGTATGCAGGATGCAAAGTTGATCAAAAAAGTACATATGGTACTTGTCAATTATTAGGAAATATGTTGATCTCTTGGTTCTCAATGAAGCAAAATACAGTTGCTCTCTCAACTACGGAAGCTGAATATAGAGCACTAGGCAGTTGCTATGCTCAACTTATTTGGATGAAATAGAAACTTCGTGACTTTGGAGAAGCGAATACAAACATTCTTGTATTGTGTAACAATATAAGTGCAATTAATCTGACCAAGAATCCCATACTACATTCTCGAGCCAAGCATATTGAAGTGAAACATCACTTCATTAGAGATCTAGTAAACAATGGAGATATTTCCATTCGGTTTATCAATTCGAAACATCAACTAGTTGACATCTTCACTAAGTTGGACAAATAAGCTTTCAAATTTATCAGAGAAGAGCTGGGAATATGCAATCCAATTGAATAAACCAGGTAATCTTTATCAACTCACTGGAAATATCTACTCGGTAAAATCAACGGACATCAAGTATGCATTAACAACTCAAATTTTATTACCATTACAGTGATTGACTAGCTATCCCTGACTATTTTGACATTATGATTTGTTGCTGTTACACACGCTATTCTCCTATTTATTTATACTCAAAATTTTCTGAGGAATTTATTGAAATAAATAAGAAAGTTACCGTTATTGAGTAACGGCTAGCCTTCTAAACGTGGTTAAACTGCTCCTATTTATAAGTGCACACGTTTACTCTCCATCACAAAAATCACCTGTGATAATCGCTCGTGATTCTCTATATCCTTTTGAGGTACTCTTAGGGTGCACATGAAATGCATTTTGGAGCAAAAATCTTGCTCCAGAATGCATTCCGGAATATAAATGCATTTGTTAAAACATTTCCGGAATGCATTCTGGAGCAATTTTTGCATTATGGAACAAAAACGTGTTTGGTAAAAATGCATTCTTTTTTTGGCTCCGGAATCACTTTTTGATTCCAGAATGCATTTTGGCCCAAAAAATAGAAGCTATTTTTTCTAGCTTCTCTCTTCCAAAATGAGATTTCCTTCTTTTCTCTCTTCTTCGTGCCCGTCATAACACATTTTGAGATCTCACCAAATTTCTTCTCCGTCTCTCTGCTAGGTCAAGCTCCTGTGCTCCACCCGACGAGCGCTTGTGCTCCATGGACCCCAATGCTTGCACCTCTGCTGTAGAGACTAGATCTGCCTTAGTTCTCTCTCCCTCTTCTTTATCTCTCTGCTAGGGTGATAAGGACTCCCGCGCTGCGCCCAGCCTCTGCTCGCGCCTCCGCTCCGCCTTCGTCCGCGCCTCTACTCGCGCCTCCAACTTTCATTTTGGGGGGTAGATCTTCTTTTGGGGAGTGGTCATTTTGTTTAGCACACAGAAGAAAGAAAAAAAAAGGAGAAAGAGCGAGAGAGAGTAGAGGAGCGATTTCAAAGAAGTTGAAGGTGATCATTGCTAATCTCATTCGAACCATCGTCGCTAATCGTCGATTCGTAGTTCTGCGGCCATCAAATTCAGGTAAGCTACCCTATTTTTTGCCTTATTTTACCTGCTTCACAGATGCTTAGGATGTCGAGTTCCATCTGCTGTTTATATTGTGAATTTGAGACCGACTTGTGAATGATTGGGATGATTTATAAGTTAATATACATTGTCTATGGCAAGAATTGCGTTAAATGTGAAACCAAAGCTTGTATTTGAAACGTACACTACCTGTTTGATGAATCACCAGAGAAAAATGTTGAATTTGTTTTTGGTGGAATTATGTTCTACCCCATTAGCCTCTTTTTTCTTCCTCTTCAACATACTTATATGATGCTTTTAGTTGTTCTTTTGATCAATACAAACTATTGAACACTTGCTTTGAAATTGTCCTTGGCCGGCGTATGTGGGCCATGAACAATACATTTTGCTTTGGCTCCATATTCTAGCGTGGAAATTGTCTTGTGTATCTCCTTTGGGTCTGGGCTTGCATATAGTATCATAAGAATCTTCGATTTGTCTCACCTGAAGTTGCCAAAAGACATATTGCTAAGCTAGTACAGAATATGATGTTGGTGAATCTCATCCATTGTTATGAAAGTAACTGAATATTTTTAGAAACTTAACACTAAAAATCTCATGAGTCTTCTATTCTAACTTCAGAAAAATGTGATCGCATAATTAGGGAAGATAATTAATTCGTTTTAATTTCAGTGTGAGTTGGTCCTTGTGGTCACTATACTAACTGAGTTTCTTTACATTCTTCATCCGTTTTGGAAAGTCACCAGTGATGGGTCTTCAAAAGGATACAATGTTGTCGGTACTTTCCAGTGATGGGTCTTCAAAAGGATACGATGTTGTCGGTATTGTTCTTATTGTCTATATGTTTTCATCAAATTTTTGTTGTTGGAATATTTATTATTCACCAAATTCTTTTCGTACATTTTAGGAGATTTAGAGGCAAATTTTATAGAGCTTATACATGACAAGCAAGATTTCGAGAGGTCATCATTATACATCTAGCTGGAAGCTAGGTTGAAGCAGATACTTTCATAACACTAGTTAGTTATACTTCTTAAATTCACTTTGAATTAGCTAGTGTGTGTTAATAATTGATTGGTTGAGTGATGATTGATAAATATAATCTCAGAAGGTAGTGGATAAGGAAGGCATGTTGGCTATCACCTGCCATTTTATGTTCTTAAGCATATTTCTAGAATTAAATTTTCTAATTCTTAAAGATTACATTTTTTGGGCTATCACTCGATGTTGCATTTTTTGAGTAGAACCCTGCTTGCTGTCCGGGTAGCGGGACCCCGACATTCCGTGCGTAGGGGTCACATGCCGTCGGTTCATGCTTTGATTTCCCTGAGCTCACGTGGACGTGCCTGATATGAGAAATAAGAGTCCCCAAAGTATTCGCCAACTCCAACAATTATGGCCTACAAAGATTGCATTTTTATAAAGGAATAACAACCCCACTTTTTATATGTTTCTTTTTCCATCTCGTGGTGTTTGGGAAGTGGTGGGGGTGTGAAATTCTCTACGCAGGTACAATTTATGTTCTCTTTTGTAGATGTGCTCCTCTGTTTAATTCTTCTTTGTTTGTTGAATCGCCATTACCAGCATTTGCTCTCGAAATTTCATCGAGTTTAGATAAATGGAATCCTCCAAACACACGTACATGGCAAAGTGGACTGAGCTGTTAACCGAATTGGTTGTAAGTCTGATGGTAGATGAGGTTAAAAAGGGAAATCGCATATCATGTACCTACAACAAAGTTGGGTGGATTAACATTGAGGGAGAATTCGTTAAACAAACAGGACTTTACTTTAGTTTACCATAGTTCAAGAACAAGGCACAGAAACTGAAGAGATAATATGGTAGTTTCAAGAAGCTGCTTTCAACAATGGGATTTGGATGGGACGATGACAGCAAGAGGGTTGTCGTGAACGATGAAATTGTTTGGGCAAATCACATCAAGGTGATGTTACTTACTTAGGTCCTCTTATTATTGTAACCTTAAATTTCATATTTATAAAAATATTGAGTACTTGCCTGACATTATTTTGAAAATGGTGCAGGCTAATATTGAATGGGCCAAGTTCAGGAAGGACGGATTTCCTTTGTATTCATAGCTTTGTGTTGTGATTGGGGATACATACGCCACTAGGGAGTTTGCAATAGGAAATGCGCAAGGCGTGGCACCGTTGGAGGGTATAGGTGACAGTGGTGGTGGTGGTGACAATGATGTTCATGTCAACCTAAGCGAACCAAAATAGCTTTTCGAAACCCAAGCTGATGTGGAACAATTTAACGGGCCGGCAAGCCCACCTCCAAGAAACCACAGGTTGGATAGGACTCCAAATGCCAAGAGGAGGAGAAAGAGCAGTTCACATTCATTTGACGCGACCTACAAAGCCATTCAAGAGATGATCAAAGTTAAGATGGTTCCAACATTAAGTGCCTTCATCACCTCACAGTCCTCAACACCTGTGGATCTCTACTCTATAGCAACCGTGGGTGCCATCCTAAATGCCATGCATGACTTGGACAAGATTCTTTACATCAAAGTTATGAAACATGCTATTATTAATGCCTATTGGAGAGAGAGCTTTCTGACATGTCTTCTCGAAATGAGAGTTGCCTTTATTGAGGCTATGGATGAGTAGTTGGGCTATTGAGTAGTTATTGGGCTATAATATGCCGTTTTATGTTTCAATTCATTTTGGTCTGTCACTTATGTATTTCAGACATTGACTTGTCTTTTTTCCTATGCGTTTATGATGATGTTGATATTTTTCTTTAATATGATTGAATTCCATAATTATTTTTTGAGTGGTATTAAATTCCCAACATATCAATTCAAATGTATTGGCTTCGTAATTGACATGTTGAGTTTGTCTTCTTCTTTTGCATGATGACCTAGGTAATATGGAAGGGGGTCAAAGTAGCTGGTCTAATGATCAAGTAGCATTGGGTGAAACAATTATATCGGGTGAACAAGACTTTGATGAGGATGAGTTGAATATATTGTTGGCATGGTTGTGTGCTGCTTGGTTGCATAGGTCCATGCACAGGAGAGAATGTATTAGGGACTGTCACGCCGCGCTTTTTTTTTTCGGGGCTTTCGGGATTTTCGCGCTAAGGAAGTATTTCCTTGTAAGGGTCTCTCTCAGACCATACCTCACGTGACAATAGAAGGTAATTTCCTATTTAGTCTAGGTTTGTGATTTTAGAGTCGCCACTAGTCATTATTGGTAGGTAGACTAGAAATCTAATCGAGGTACGAGAGAAATACTACGATTCTTTGAATCAGAGATTCTAAGTACGGGGACTTGGTTACGCTATTGATCCCGAATAGAGATCCCTAATGCCCTTTCGGTACCTAAGAACGATACGATGTCTAACGTGTCATGTAATTTCTGAGGCTTACTCACTAATTCTATCCATTCTAATAGCAAGAAAAATCATACAAGTATTAAATATACAATCAAAGTCAATCAGATCAATCAATCCTAAATGGTCTCTTAAAATGAAAATCAATCAAAACATCCAAACCTTAATGAAACTCTAGAAGTTTATTCATTTCATGATTTATATTTTTTAAGGTTTTAGGATTTTTTATGGGTTATAACCCCTGAATTTGGGATTTTCTAAAAATGCCACTTGGGCACTTTCAAAAATTCATATCTCAATTTTTATGGTTGGCCACGGGGTTTTTGGACGATTCTGTGAATTTTTAAAATTTTTGAAATTTTTGATTTTTTATTTTTTTTCGAAAATTTCATTAATCGAGAATTGGTTTTTATGATTTTCTGAAAAGTTTTATGAATTTTTCAATTTTTATTGATTTTATAAATTTTTTTACATTTTTTATTTGTATTTTTTGAATTTTCTGAATTTTTATGAATTTTCTAATTTTTTAAGGAATTTTCTATTTATTTTTTTGGAATTTTCCTAATTTTAAAATTTTTTAAAATTTTCTGATTTTTTTATTTTTCTATGAATATTTTATTTTTTTATTTTTTCATTTTTTAATGATTTTTTAAAGATTTTTTTCTATTATTTATTTATTTTTTTTCAAAATTTCTGCCCCGAAAAATGAACCGGACTGGCTCGGTTCAACCCAATTCGGCTGAGCCGAACCGGGCATCGCCGGCACCAGCGCCGGCTGTCTTCTCCGGTGGGCACATCACCGAAATAGTGCCATTTTTTCCTCTTCTTTGTTGTGGCATTTTATCAAACATGTGGTGGACATGAATCCTAGTTCTACGTTCTCGCGGCCGCCAGTTTGAATCATTCTCCTTCGACCTTCCAGTGAGAGTTTCGTTATTCTAATTGATCCGTTGTAAAGTTCGTGTATTCTATTTTCAGCCCAATCCATTAAGCACATCGTCGGACCTCTATTGGCCGGCGAAAAACCGATCCAAAAAACCTAATTTGCTAACTATCCTAAACCATCTATTCAAGCCCACAGATTATCATATAAATCGCCCTAGTCGTCTACGTCGATCTCAATCGATATAAAATCATCAAACAAGGTGAGAAAATGCTAACTTGGACGGCCTATGGCCATGGGGATGCTTCGGTGAGATCCTCCGAATTTCGACGAGATAGTTCACGAAATGGCCGATTCGGTTTATGCATTTTTAATGCCCAAAAATGCAATCAAACAACACAAAAAATGTTTAGAAATGTATTCTAAGAATTCAAAAACTCAAAATCTGATAGAAGATTGCATAATCAGCAAGATTGAACAAAATCATGCTTTTTGGAATTTTGGAAAATCGTGTTTGTGAGAGGATTTTACCTTCTTCGAATGTAATCAAATTAGAGTTCCTGGACTAGGTGGTGCTCGTGGAGTTGTTCTTCAACAGTTAGACTTCCAACTGATGGTCTTGGCTTCGCCGGAAGGGCTTTGAGCACGCCGACCGAGCTTGATTTTCAGGCGTTCACGGCCAATTCCTGTTCTGGCTCGCCGGTGAGGAAACTCACCATTGAGATCGATTTGTCGGTGCTTTTTGATCGGAAAAGCACCGATCGCTCGATTTCAGGGAGTCTTTACTCACCTCATGTTCAATCTCTCTCTTTCGCCTTGGCAAATCGTCGAACACTTTCTCTTCCTCATGATCAATATTTCCAGCTTTTTTGTTGATCGATTTCCCGCCCAAATTCAGATAGAACCAATTTTCGATTGGTTAGATCGGTTTGTTGGTGCCAGTTGGAGATTTTCCAACTGGCCTAGTCGATTTTCACGTGCCAAATTAGTCGAAAATGATCGGTGAAGTTACGGGCTTGAGATGTTCTTTTCCTGGGTTTAGTATGGTTTGGTGAGTCGGGTAAGGAAGACAACCAACCTGGGTCGGGTCGGGTTGACCCGGCCGACCTGGCAGACCTGAGTTGGTTTAAATTCGCCAATTAAGCTTAATTTTGACCCAATTTTCAAAATTAAATCCCAAAATTGAATTCCCCAACACATTCCGAACCCAAATATATGATTTTCCCCAATTTTTATTATAATTGTGTTCAAGATTTTCACATTTTTGTATTCGGGTTAATAGGTTTTATTCAATTTGATATCCTAATGACCTGATTAGGGAAAATTGATGCCAAAATTGAATTAACCACATCTGATTAACCCTAGAAATGATAGCCTCATGATTCGACAATTTCATATTGGGCCCGATTCCCAATTTGGGTTCAAAATTCTTATTTTTCAATTAAATTTTGGAGATTTTTTATTTTTATGTCAAATTGTGCAATTGGACTAATCATTATGTAATTCAAGGTCCCAGAATCAACTAGAAAAAATTTAATTGCATTTTTGGTTCCATTCGAGTTTAATTTTTCCCAATTTTGGGAAAAACATATACCAGATTGAGATTTTTCAAAATTGATGATGTATTCATGAAATTGGATTTAAAATAAGACTAATGACTAATTTTATGGAATTTTATGATTCCATTTGCTATTTTTCTTGATTTTCTCACTTATTTTGACTAAAAGAAATTAAGGAAAAATGCAGAAAAATGCTAAAAAAATTATTTTTTTGGTTTAGAAATAGGTTTCTAGGCTTGGCCAAGATTCTTAGTCCTAATTTTGAGATTTTTTAAAATATAAAAAAAAATGAGCTAAAAATTAGATGTCAACAGATGCTCCTTTTTGAGATTGAACTCGTTAGAGGTTGAACTCAAAGATAAGGTGGCACCTAAATTTTTAGTCGACTCACTGAACAAGATAAGATAGAAATTTCACAATAACTGATTAGGGATCTTGCTTTTGAAATTCGCGATCTAATCCAACGGTTATCTTTTCAGAACATATTTTGAAAGGTTCTTAATGATTGAAAGAGAAAAACTTACCTGTTTGTGAGCTATCTCTTTATCTCTTATCCAAGGGCATGAATTGGTGGTGGTGATGATTAGGATGGTTATTCTGATTTTGTGGTTTAAGGACGAATCCATGAACCATGAACACCTAAGGCTCCTCGCCTGAGAATTTGAAAATTTGCCTAGTTTTTCCTCACTAATAGGACTTTAATTTGCCTAGGGGCTCCTCGCCTGTAAGACTTGAATCTGCCTAGTGGTTTCTCACCGGTAGGACTTTGAATTTGCCTAGTAGTTCCTCATCAGTAGGACTTGAATTTGGCTTAGGGCTCATCGCTTGTAGGACTTTGGATTTGCGTAGTGGTTCTTTACCAGTAGGACTTTGAATTGGCCTAGGAGTTCCTCACCTGTAGGACTTAAATTTGCCTAGGGATTCCTCGCTTGTAGAACTTGAATTTGCCTAGGGGCTCCTCGCCTGTAGGACTTGTATTTACCTAGGGGCTCGTCGCCTATAGGACTTTGAATTTGCCTAGGGGCTCCTCGCATGTAGGATTTGAATTTGCCTAAGAGCTCCTCATACGTAGGACTTGAATTTGCCTATGGGCTTTTCGCCTATAGGACTTGAATTTGCCTAGGGGCTCCTCACATGTAGGACTTTGAATTTGCCCAGGGGCTCCTCGCCTGTTGGACTTGAATATGCCCAGGGGGCTCCTCGCCTATAAAACTTTAAATTTGCCTAGGGGCTTCCGCCAGTAGGACTTAAATTTGCCTAGGGGCTTCTCGCCTTTAGGACTTTGGATTTACTTAGTGATTTCTCACCAGTAGGACTTTAGGAAGACTTCAAACAATAAATGTCTTAATCATGAGTTATGTGATTTTGAGGTTTCACTAACCTTTGTATGATTTTTTTTAGTTGACCAAAAACTATTTTGAAAAGTAGTTTTGAAATTAATCAAAATTGTTTGAAGCGTGGTTTTTCTTAGCTTACTACAAACTGTTTGAAAACTTGGTTTTAAGTTGACCAAAAACTTTTGAAACCGGGTTTTGAAATATACATTTTTTGTATTAATGCATTTTAGACAATCAAATTTCCTTTTCAAGGAATTATTTGAACAAAATGCTTGCAATCTTTCAAGAAATGCTTGAAATGATCGTTTAGAAGACCTTCATCAGAAAGGATTTGTTTCAATTTATGAACTTGGTCTTTTTTTCATCTGATTGAAAGGGGAACTTGTTGGAACTTGTCTGATATCCCTCAATTTTATCTCTCTTAACCAATCCTTAGGTGTTCGGAGATATTCACAATGTATACAATTCAATTGATCCGATAAGGTTTTTCAAAAGGTTGTAATGTTGACGTAGTCAATTGCTATTCAAAGGATAGGCATTCTAAGGCCAAGAAAAAGGATTTCATCATGTCTGACTTCGGGTTTACAAGTGAAGAATCTCGAGGATAAGACAACATATTATCATATACACTTCTTTGAGTGATGACTTCTTGTCATAAAGTCATGTTTCTACTCTCAACATCCCAATCTGAAGAGTCTTTAGGGAGAGGTTATATTGTTGGTATTAGGTAGGCTCAAAAGGCTCATTTATTTGAATTCAAGGTTTTTATGAATTGGTGATCCTCTTGGCATCACCACCTTTTTTCCTTTTGTTCACTAGGGATCTTTCTTTTATGAACATCAGAGTCCCCTAAACATTCATTACAATCTCTTTTCTTTTGCTTATTCTCACTTGTTGTGATCTATGATCTCTCATGATCTTGACTTTGCTTTGTCATGATTTTTTTTCATTTCGAACTTTCTTTTTGAACTCTCTTTTTCTTTCTCATTTTTTCTTGTGCATTTGGCCTTGCTTTTACCAGGCACATTGCTTTTTCATGCCCCAAACTCTTTTGCCTTTGACCTTTATGAATTCTAAGGACTCTGTATCATGCCCTTTTGTCTATTAAAATGGATCGTATGCTCATGCTTCAGTGTGAAGAGATGATCACTAATTTAGGGTTTTGAAATGAATATTCTTACTCAATTGGGCTTTGTCAAAGGTAATGTGTTTGGGTATAGGAAATGAAGCGCTTTTCTTCCTCTTGGGATGTCTTGAGCTTCCATATGACTTCATCTAAAGTTATCATAGAAAGATTGATGCAAGAGTATCCAATAAAATCTTTCTTGATCCTATTCTCCATAACTGTCAATCACAAACCTCCTGATTTGCCCTAATATGGGGTGGTTCTTAATAGGGTTGTTTTGGATAAACTTCTTTACCGTTTCGGCTCAAATTTGATTTGCAAGGGATAATCATATGTTTGGGATAGTGAAATGACTGTCTTTCATCATTTCTATCCATGTAATCATTGCGAACATCCCCTATTTCCTTCGGATGAGTTTTTCTCACTCACCTCTACATTTTGACTTTGAGTGTATAGGGGACGTGTGTAGATATGGCTTACCTTTCATAATTTGAAGGTCTTTCCATTCGATTTGATCCAAACTTTTTCTATGAAATTTTTCAAAGCATTTTGTTAAATTATCCCTTTTAGGGAATTTTCATGCTTAGTGCATTATAAAGACAGCGTGTTTCAAAAATTTTTTGATTGAAATATTTCTGAGGTATTTTCCTTTTCAAAACAATCTATCTTGTTTTGTTCAATTTAGTGTCATTCCGCTTTGCGAAAAAGAAGTTCATTTTTTCTCTTAAAAAGATAACTTTTTTAACACATGCTTTCACAATTTAGGGATACTTGTTGATCAACTTATCAAGACCCCTCTAATTTGCATGTTTTTGCTTTGATTCCATTGGGGATTCTTCTTTTGTTGCTCCATTTTCTTTGTTTCCCTGGGGATGATAAAAAGGAAAGCCCATTAGAGAATATCAATGGAAAATAGAATTGGAATTGATACTTCCCTCTACTATTTGACAACTCCATTAGGAATTTTGAAATCATCAACTAGTTCGGATTCTTTTTTCTTTTTTCTGCAAAAGAGATAAACATGTTCATGAAATGCATAGTATGCATGATATGCATGATATGCACATGTTCTAAAGTGACTCGAATCTTTTCTTGAATGGTCATCTTCATTTCATGGGTAGAAAATCTTAACAGCATTTGCATTTACAGGATAGACTAATTCTGTTCCTGCCATATCTACAAGAATCAATGCTCCTCTAAGAAGAACTTTCTTGACAATATATGGACCTTCATAATTCGGAGTGAATTTGCCACGAGGATCTGAATTGTTGAAAATGACTTTCTTCACTAGTAAATCCTCTGTTTTGAAATTCCTTGATTTTACTTTTCGATTAAAGGATTTAGCCACTCTTCTCTGATAAGCTTGCCCATGGCATATAGCTTTTAATCTCTTTTCATCGATCATATTGAGTTATTCATATCTTTGTTGAATCCACTCAACTTCTGAAAGCTTCAATTGGGATAACATCCTTAATGAAGGAATTTCTACTTCAACGGGTAGCACTGCTTCCATTTCATAAACCAAGGAAAATGGGGTTGCTCCAGTTGAAGTTCGAATTGAAGTTCGATATGCCATCAGAGCATACGGTAACCTTTCATGCCAATTACGATATTTTTCGGCTGTCTTGGCCAGTATCTTCTTAAT
Source organism: Syzygium jambos (assembly GCA_031216235.1). Lineage (NCBI taxonomy): Eukaryota > Viridiplantae > Streptophyta > Magnoliopsida > Myrtales > Myrtaceae > Syzygium > Syzygium jambos. Next base: position 20,066,265 of record CM062226.1, read on the forward strand.
ATTCTTATTTGCTGCTTCAATTGTTTCATTCATTTGTGGATGATATGGAGATGAGTTCAGATATCGGACATGGAAGTGTTCAAGTAAATCATCTATAATCCTGTTATTTAGATTTGAGCCATTGTCCGTAATTATTGCTTCTGGAACTCCATACCTAACAATGATGTCCCCCCTAATGAATCTTGCAACATTCTTGGCAGTAACATTTGCTTCAATCCATTTAGTGAAATAGTCAATAGCGACTAGGATAAACTAGTGCCCATTTGAAGCCTTGGGGTTGATTGGACTAATCATATCAATGCCTCACATTAAAAATGGCCATGGCTCGGACATTTGATGTAGCTCATTTGGCGGTACATTAATTTTATCTCCATAAACTTGACATTGATGGCAACATCTCACGTGTTGGATGCAATTTGATTCCATTGTCATCCAATAATAACTCAATCTCATAATCTCTCGGGCTAGAAGATGTCCATTTATGTGCGGTCTACATTCACCTTCGTAAATTTCTTTCATAATTTGTTTAGCCTCTATAGTATCCACACATCTTAATAGGATTGAATCAAATGATTTCTTCTAGAGGGTTTGACCATTGAGGAAGAATTTATTTGCTATCTTCCTTATAAATTTCCTATCACCTGGTTGGCTTTCTTCATGAAATTCTCCTGATTGAAGATATCTTTTGATATCATGATATCATGGTTCGTTGTTAAACTCTGCCTAGACCATTATGCAATGAGCTGATTGTTCAAGAATATTGATTCTCAATGGATTTATATCCATATCATCTTTAGCTTGTAGTAAGGATGATAAAGTTGCCAAAGCATCTGCAAAATGATTTTGAGCTCTTGAAAGATAATCGAATGTTACTTCTTCGAACCTTTCTATCATCTCTTCTAAGTATTTGTGATAAGGAATTAGCTTGGCATCTCGAGTTTGCCATTCACCAGTTGTTTGCAATATGATGAGCATAGAATCTCCACATACTTGCAACCTTTTTACCTTCATTGAAAGGGCTAATTGTAAGCCAAGAATGCATGCTTCGTATTCATCAACGTTATTGGTGGATGGAAATACCAATTTCACAGATACCGGGTAGTGTTGGTCTTCTAGGGAGATCAGTACTGCCCCAGTTCCTGATCCAGATAAGTTGATTGCACCATCAAAATACATGATCTATTTATCGTCGACCAGTGTCAATATATGATCATCAAGTTGTTTTTCAGGACTATGTCACGCCCCTTATCCCACGAAGTATGAACATTCGCGTATAGGTCAAAATAAGGTGCGACGCTCCCAGGTTACGTCACCGACCCGAAAATCCCAAATCAGAGAAAACACACCACATGCGGAAACGACGTATATATAATAAATATATACACCCAGACAATTTAAAAGCAATCATGAATAGCAAGGACTAACCATTAACAAACGATAAAAAAAACACAACATATACGTTCATTATAACATTTATATATAATATTCATTTATAAATCAGAGATACAACAAAAGGGCCACTCATACAAAAAGGGATCGGTGGCCTAAAGGGATCAGACTAACAACCAAAGGGCTACAGCCAAAAAGTATCGACCCTTGCTCCTAAAACTGAGGTCTACCCTAGGGTATCCAGTCGGGGTCAGATCCAGACGTCTTGGAAGAACCCTCGGACTGCTCTGGCTCCTCCTCTGAACTCATAGCCTCATACCCTGTCTCGGGCTCAGCCTCAAAATTCATGGCTGGGAATATGAAATGTCGGTTTTACCACAACCGTGAGAAAACTCAGTAAGTACAAACCACTAATCCTAAACTAGGCTAATGTGCACCTCCAGAAGGGTAAAACAAACACATCAAAAAATGAACCAATATATCAGTATAAATGCTCCGGGGCTTAAAGCCCAATTCACTATCTCAGTCCTGTAAGTTAGGCATTTGATATCGAATTAAATCAGGTGCAACTATACCGACCTAAAGGCCCACAGTTGAATATAACGACCCGTAGGCCCGACCCGAAGGCCACAATTTGATATAACGACCCGTAGGCCCGACTCGAAGGCCACAATTTGATATAACGATCCGTAGGCCCGACCCGAAGGCCACAATTTGATATAACGACCCGTAGGCCCGACCCGAAGGCCAGCAGTTGATAAATCGACCCGTAGGCCCGATCCGAAGGTCACAAGTGATTATAATGACCCGTAGGCCCGACCCGAAGGCCAATAGTTTGATAAATCGACCCGTAGGCCCGACCTGAAGGTCACAAGTGATTATAACGACTCGTAGGCCCGACCCGAAGGCCGCCATTGAACAAAGCTCAGGCAAGTACATCGTTTCACTCAATTTCAACCAATCATCACTTGATATGCAAAACATATGTTCGGGAATTCAAGCCAATTACTGATATCAAATTTACCAAGCATACTTATGATCAAATTAGACTTATGTCACTCATTCCCGGCATTCTCAAACAATTTCATTCTAGTCCAAGAACTCCACATTTTATCCGTGCAATCCTTTCCAAGGTAATTAAATGCGCTTAAGGCCACCCTTGGGCACTTCGGTCTCGATAACTATTGTCACCAATTCGGGGTCGTTCAATAGGATTATACAAGTCCTAAATAACCCCTAAAAATGCCTAATTCCTTGCCATCAACCAATGACTCAACTAAGTATTCAACTTGGACAATTTGCACAAATTCGATACTCAATGAACAGTACCAAGGGAGGACACATTTTGTCCACTAAACCATAATTAAACATCCTCATTAGGCTCTAATCTCAAACCCTAATCACCCAACAACCAAATACACTTAATTAAGCTTCAAATAAGCTTAATTAACCCCTAAAAATGCCCAACTTCTTGCCATTAGTCAATGAATCAACTAAGTCCCAAATTAAGCAAACTAATGCCAATTTCGGGTCTGGTGAACAGTACCAGAAACAAATGTCCAATATGCACTAAACCACACTTAAACAATTCCATTAAGCCTTAATCACATACCCTAATCACCCCACCATCAAATATACATAATTAAGCCTCAAATAAGCTTAATTAATCCCTATAATGACCAATCCAAGGTCACTAACAATTGAACCCAATTAGTATCATACTTAGATAAATTTACACAAATTCGGTGCCCCATGAACAGTACCAGGAAAAACTAACATTTAAGCACTAATCCACCTTTAAACCAACTCATTAGGGCCTAATCACTTACCCTAATCATTCAACCATCAAATATACATTATTAAGCCTCAAATGAGCCTAATTAACACTTGAATTGTCTAATTCCAAGCCTTGAATCATTGAATTCAATTAGTGCAAAACTTAGACAAATTTGTACATTTTCGGTACTTTGTGAACAGTACCAGAACAAGGGCTGTTTTGGGCCTTAATCCACCAATAAATCATCTCATTAGGTCCTAATGACCCATACAAAACATCCCACACACAATTAAGCCTAATTAACCCTCAATTAGGCCTAATTAACCCCTAAAATGCACAATTAAACTAATTACGGGTTTAGGAGTTTATACTCGCCTATTAACGACTCGGGACGACAGAAACGGGCGATCAATCACCGACGCGCGGTAAGGATCGACGGCGGCCTTCCGGGTGCAAGCCGGCGGTTCGCGGCGACACCAGTGAAGGCGATTTGCTGCTGTTTTTCTTCTGTTTAGGCTGAAACCGGGGCTGATGGTGGCTGCTCTTGGGCGAAATTAGCTGCTGGTGGTGCTGGCTCGGTGGGGGCAGCTCCGGCTGGTACTGTTCCGGCGTGAACAGTACCAGAACATGCAGAAACTTCCACGGCAGAAATGAAACGGGGAAAAAGGGAGATACGGTTAAGGAAAGAGGAGAAAGAGCTCAACTGAACAGAATATGGACGAGAGAGAGAGGAAATAATCTGGTCAAATGGGTCAAAATTTGGTTGGGCGGAATCCATGTGTCAAGATCTTGGGCTAATGGACAATTTTGCCCTTGATCCAATGGCCAAGATTAATCCATATCCAATAATTCAGGGGTAAAATGGTCATTTGTCCTTAACCATGGTTGACCAGACCTGAGTTAAGCCTAACTAACCTTGGTTAACCCCCAAAAATTAACTAAATTTCGGAATTAATTAAAAATGGCCTAAGGGCATTTTCGTAATTTTCCGATCCCGAACCGAAATTCTAATTTTTGTCCATACCGGTCTTATATATTCACGGTAGACATAATCCGGTGTCGGATCCTTAAAATTCATCCTTTAAGCCCTCGAAAATCGACTGCGAAGTTTTGGGAATAAAATAATATTATTTTCCAATTTTTGTCGAAATTCCAATTTTTGGCCATAACGACTCCTGGTATGCGTGGCCACCCAAAAATGACGTCGGTCATGAAAAATAACCTCATTTGGCCTCGAAAAGCAAAGCTGGCGTCCCGAGGGGCAAAATCATAATTTTTCACCCCCGGACCGAAATTCCAATTTTTACTCGTACTAACTCCAAACGTATGTGGCCAGCGTAATATGACATCAGATTCCCAAAAATAGTCTCTTAAGCCTTCGAAAATCGACATTGAAATTCAGGCTGTTACAGACTTGCAATATTCTGCGAATTTTCTATCAACATGTCTACTATTGCTCGTCCTTTGACTGACTTTTGGGATGAACTTCTGATGTCGAATTCAGATAACAAGACTTGCTACTTTGCCAATTTCTCGACCAAGAAAGATTTCTCAAGAAGGTACTTGATTGGATTATTCTCAGTCACTAGCAAAATTTGGTAATGAAGGGTATATTGTCTTAATATGTGTAATACCCAAATCAATGCAATGCATATCTTCTCAACTGCTGGGTAATTCACTTATGATATTGTGAACTTCTTGCTCAAGTAATAAATGGCTTGTTCTTTATCATCATTTGATCTTCTTTGTACAAGTACTGCTCCTAACGACTCATAGTGAATCGTCAAATATAAGATTAGTGGAACTCTAGGAATTGGTGGTACCAACACTGGTGGACATACCATATATTCTTTGATCTTGTCGAAGGTCTGTTGACATTTCGCATCCCACTTTATTTTGGCATTTTTCTTCAACAACTTGAAGAATGGTTTAGCAGTCTCAGAAAGCTGATAGATGAAATGGACAATGTAGTTTAATCGCCCCAACAAGCTTCTCACTTCTTTTGCCGTAGAAGGAATCTTTAAGTCGTATATTGCCTTGATCTTGAAAGGATCTATTTCGATGCCCCTGTTACTGACCATAAATCCTAGCAGTTTGCCAGATTTTGCCCCAAATACACACTTGTTGGGGTTCAATTGCAACTTGTACTTTCCAAGTTTTTCGAACAATCTACAAAGCACATCAACATGATCTTCTCCTTGTTTGGATTTTGCAATCATGTCATCCACATATACCTCGATTTCTTTATGTATCATGTTATGGAACAAAGTTACCATTGTCCTTTGATATGTGGTACTAGTATTTTTCAAACCAAAATGCATTACCTTATAACAAAATGTGCCCTATGGTGTTATGAAGGACGTTTTCGCCTTATCCTCTTTCTTCATGAGGATTTGATTATATCCTAAAAAATCATCCATGAATGAAAATGTTTCGAACCTAGCAATGCTACCCACTAATACATCAATATGTGGAAGGGGAAAATCGTCCTTAGGGCTTGTTTTATTTAGGTCGCGATAATCAATGCACACCCGTATTCGACCATCTTTCTTCATTACGGGTACTATGTTGGCAATCAATTCTGGATATGGTACTACTTCAATGAAATCGACTTTGAGTAATTTCATCACTTCTTCTTCTATTTTCTTCGCCAATTCCGGTTTTGTTTGCCTCAGTTTTTACTTCTTTGATGGAATATTTGGATTAATTGGCAAAGCATGCTCAACTATGCTTGGATCAAGGCCTGGCATGTTAGCATAAGATCATACGAATATTAGATATTCCTTGAGCAAATCTGTGATCCTTTCTACCTCTACTAAGGGAAGACTTTCTCCAATCTTAACATCTTTGGGATTCTCTTTATCGCCTAGATTAACAGTGATCGTTTTCTTTAACATGAGTGGCTTTGATTCTTCATGATTGATTCATTCCCTTATGATCCATTCCTCATCCTCATTATCCACTTCAATATCGCAAGTGATCTCCTCAGAAAGATTTGGGTCACATAAGAACCTATTATGGATATGTGAATGTTCATGCCTAACATGTAACAAACATGATTAGTAATTGCATGCAAAGTAAGTAACGCACGTGGTCCTATGAAAAACCTTTTGGAAATTCATTTTGAAATTTATTTTGAAGGAATGTAAAGAAAGAGCTAGTCCTCTTATCATCAGACTTTCTTACTCTTAAAATCATTTTCGCAATGAGGAGCAATATAGAAACCCAAAGCCTCAAGCCTCACGAATGAGGATAATGTTCATCATAGGTTTGGTTTTGTTTCTACATGTCCTTAATAAACATTTGACCACTTTTTATTGAATTGAAAAATGCGATTACATCTATATCAAAAGGAATGTAAATTGTAACTGAATTGAAATTGCAAATGAAATCACAAGAAATTTAAAATTGTAATCAACAAAATGCAATGGAAAAAGCTTATAGCAAAAGTTCAAGAGAATCTTCCTATTCCAATGTGTAGGTATCTTCTGCTTCGATTATGATAATGTTGATGGTATTCTCTTTGAATAAACCAGGCAAAATAGATTCTTCCCCTGCATGTAAGTCTTCTTCTTGAAGTAGCTTGAAAGGTCTAGGAAAAGTTTCTTTGATGTGGATCTGATGATAGGGAAACTCTTTAACTTTGCCATTCCATATGAATGGATTAATGAGGCGATCACCTCGGCCTCTACAGTCTCCATGGTTCTTTCGACCTCGACGTTGGCCTCCATAGTGATATTTAGTATCATCTGGAATATAACCTACTGCGTGCTTCATTCTTGTAGCAAGCGGAGTAAGAGGTTCTTTGATCCCTTAGGATTTCGATCCAAGACCATTACCGGGAATAAATCCATAGTGGCATAACATCCTTCCAGACATAATGGATGGTGTTGAGAACTTCAGGGATTTTATGATGAAATCGGCAGGAATTTGCGCCATTGAGATCATTTCGAAAGAGTGATAACTTGGTTCTTCTTTCACTTCGGGTTTGACATGCAGTATTGCACTCTTTTTGTAGGTAGTGAAATCTGCCTCCCCGTGTACGGTGATCATTTTGCCATTAATGACAAACCTGACCTTTTGATGGAGACTTGAAGGAATGGCACCAGCCATATGAATCCAAGGTCTTTCGAGTAATAAGTTGAAAGTTCTCGGAATATCCACTACTTGAAAGTTAATTAGAAAAGGCACATGGCCTATGTTTATCTCGAGCTCGATATCGCCAATAATGTCTTTCTTTATTCCATCAAACGAGTGCACTGTTACCTAAGAAGGTTTGATGAGCTCTTTGCTAATCCCCAAGTGATGTAGTGTGCTTAGTGGACACAAATTAAGTACGGAACCATTATCGGTCAGCACCCATGACACCTCATTACCTCGACATTTGACGGCAATAGACGGGACTTTATTGTGGGAACGCCCGTCAATTGGAAAATCTTCATTAGAGAAGACAATTTGATCTTTCATAAGAATAGCGCCAACAAAGTCTTCCAATTGTACTTCATTAATCGTCTCCGGGACATGCACCTCATTGAGAAGCTTCATAAGTACTATTTTGTGGCTTTTTGAAGTCTTGAAGAGATCCAACAGAGAAATCTGTGTCGACATCTTTCTTAGCAGTTCAATTATCTCAAATTCACTCGTCTTCATGACTGAAAGCAACTGTTTAACATCTTCTTCGATTACTCCTTTCTTTTTGTATTCACTTTCCTTCAGGGCATTGCATCTCCCCGATCGAGTTATGGTATCGACTTCTTTGGGAGAGTAATCCCAAGGTATACACTAGTGTCAAACTTTTCTTTTGGAGGGAGAGTGATAATCACAGGCTATGTTTCTTCTTCTTCAATCCTTAACTGATCAATGGAAAGTTAGATAGTGATTGGTGTAATGGGACCTTTCTCCTCTTTATATTTATCTACCTCATCAAGCTTGATTAGAAATGGTGTAATCATAGATACCATGCTTCTATTGGCTTTGTCAGCACCCATTCCACCCCAACAATCAGGTATGATTATTTCATTCTTGAATGCCTATGAAGAAGATATATATTTGACACGGTAATTATACCGGCCACTATCTTAACCCAAAAAATTAATAACTTCACCTTGTCTTCGTGCTTTTCAAATAAATCACCTATTACCACGGCGAGTCTTTTTTACTTTTTTTCTTCCCGATCTTCATTCTCCTCGAAATTTAATTGGCTAATCAGGACCTCATCCATGCCACCCCATCCGTCTGGTACAATATCTTCATTTTTGAATGCCCATGGTGGTGGTATATATTTGACACGATAATTATATTTACCGCTGTCATGACTTAGTAAGTCTACGGTTTCACCTTCAACAAATGACTTCTGGGTGAAACGCCTTTCACCCTGATGGACTTTTTCTTTCTCCTTTTCATCCTGATCTATTTCATCTTGAAGTATTTCTTTCTTGGCTAAAGCTTTCTCCTCAGGATTGGTTTTATCGTCCATACCACCCCAGCCATCAAGCACAATTACTTCATTTTTAAATGTCCATGGCAGTGGGGTAAATTTCACTTGAAAATTATATTTTCTGGAATCTTCTCCCAAGTTATCTATAATCTCGCCTTTTAAGAGTGCTTCTTGATGAAAACGACCATCTCCTAATCGAGAAGCTTTAATCTTGACTTCATATTCATCTTCATCGTTAGACTTGATCACTATTTCTTCATCCTTGATTATGTTTACTGTATTGTGCTCAGGATGAGGATTCTGATGTACATTTGGCTTGAGCTCTTGGAAGTTCAATATCTTCTTGTCAATGAGCTATTGAACTTTGTACTTTAAAGTGGGATAATTATCTACATCATGTCCCCTTTCTCCCATGTGATAGGTACAAGTTTTTTATTCATCATACTAAGAAAATCTCGCAAGATTGTCTCTCGGTACTTCCTTGGCCACCAAATGCCTTTCTAGAAGCATTGGTAATAGCTTTGACAGGGGTCGGGGCAACGGTGCATATTGTCTCACGAGCCTTTTATTTGGCTTGAATTGTCTTGGGTTTTTCCAAGCAATATTTGATTGCTTTGGAAATGATGCTTGATGAGTACTTTGGCTTGACACCATAGCCACTTCTTGGATGGGTTCTTTGTCTTTTTTTCCGAGGTAAGGTCTTCGTGCTGCTGTTTTTTGAGCCTTCTTTTCTTTCAATCCCTATTTAATTCTCTGACCCACTTTTACCAACACGGTGAATGTTTAACAGCCTGATCCATGAAACTTGTCGTAATACTCAGTTGGCAATGATTTTAGAAAGAGCTCAATGAGCTCGTCTTCACTTATGGTGGGCTTTAACTGTGAAGCAACAACTTTCCATCTCTGAGCATAGTCTCTGAACCCTTCATTCTTCTGTTTTTCGGTTCTGACGAGATCCTCTCTAGTTGGGAGTGCTTCAACATTAAACTTGTACTGGTGAAGAAATTCTCCCGTCAAATGATCCCATTCAGTGAAGTCTTCTATGTCGAGGGCTGTGTACCATACAAGGGCCGCCCCTCTCAAACTATCTTGAAATGTGCTAATAAGAAGTGACGTGTTGTTTGAATATCTTGCCATCTTACGAAGATAATACTTCAAATGGCTTTTGGGACAACCAGTGCTATCATACTTGCTCACAAATTATGGAATAACCACCTTTGTATACGGCGAGAACTTGTCGAACCTTTAAAGCTCATAACCTTGACTTGCTAAGTATTCTTCAATTTTGGTCAATCTCTTGGCCTCTTTTTTATCTTCTGTTTTGGATGTCTTCTTGATTTGATCATCCTCTTCCAAATTTACCATCTCAGGCATAGTCTTTCGAGGATTTTCTTGAACAGGTTCTTTATTTCTGTCTGGGTCTTCAATCGGTGTTTCGGTAGCATTTGAAGCTCCCACATTTGGGGTAGTAGGATATTGTCCTCGAGATGTGAAAATAAAAACCTTCATTTCTGCCATCATTGCAACCATTTGGCTTATTTGACTCTCGACTTCAACTAGTCGAGCTCGGGTTTCTTCTTCCACCATTCTAACTTATAGGTAAGTCCGAGGTCTTTTACCTTCCGTTGCTAAATAACTTGTTTTGCCAAAAAATAAATCCCGATATTAGCATAGTAACATGATCATGAAACCCCACATTCTTTTAATTGTATGATTTCATGAGATTGTCAAGGATAAGAAATCTCATACAAGCATTAGCTTTGTATAAAATTTTTCATCAATATCTCTCTCAAGGAATCATACAATTTAAAGAATTGTAATCCATGGTGATTCTTCACAAAAAATATTTTGAAACTTCATTAAGCAATCATTCATTAAGCAATTGTTTCAATTTGAAAATTTTTTATTACAATGCTATTCATCAAAATAGGGGAACACTAGCTTAAACAAGTCTAGGCTTCTTACTAGCTAAGGTAGCTTCAACTTCTTCATACTCCTTAACTCGTGTCTCCCATTCTTCTACATCGATTACAACTTCCTCGGGAACATACAGCTCTACACTTGGCGTGCTTGGTACAATATACTCTAGGATGTACGGTTCATCAGAATAAGTAATAACAGTCAAAGGTACATAGGGTTCGACGTCAATTGATCGCTTAGCCTTCAACCACCTTATATATTCATTAGATGCCAAAAATAGCTTCATTTCTCCTTTCAAATCTTCCGGCCATTGTACTATTTGTTTGGTTGATCTCTTCAAGGAATTCACAATCTCATCGACACTTGTTCGTAGCTCTTTACTTTTCTTTTCCGGTATACGTTCTTGCGGTATCTCAAATGTGAACTCCTCAAGATGCCAAATATGTGGAATTTGTTGAACCATTCTGAATTGTCGTATGACTCTTAGTGGATAATAAATAGTTCCGCCACTCAATCCTAGTAAAGGCACAAAATTACCGTCTTGGGTAGTAATTTGAGCTTTTGTTATCTTCGGCCATTGAATCCTCCATTGAAACTGGTCGGGAATTAATGCTCTAATGAAGTTTGCCCACTCATGAAAAGAGTACTTTGGCATTTTGTCTTGGAGTTTCAAATACTTCTCAATAGGGTTAATAGATGAGTCGATCCCTCGAATGTGCATATAATGTTCCCAAGGTCGAATATGGGAAATAAACCACACAAAAAGTAACCTAGTTGAAGCTTGTAGTACACCTTTTTGCTGATTTTGGTTCTTCTTCAGTGAAATGATGATCTCCACCAAGAGTATATTGGAGAAGTTCCATTTTAGTCAAGCTTGCCTAGCAATTACCGCAACGAAAAGATTTAATCTCGTCCTTGATGCGGGAAATAAACGAATCCTAAGAAGGCCAGAATAAAAACCCTCGTGGAAGTGTTTCCCGTTTCTTTTGGCAATTTGGAGTAATTGTCCACTAAGTAAGATAGAGGAAATCTCCCGGGATTCGACTTGATCAACTTTTCCACTTGAGGGGTCTTCGAGTTTAAAAATTCAGCTATAACACTTGTGGGTTTCAATCCAACTGCGGGCTCAACAGTTCTTGAAACGAAATCAATCCCAATGATTGCCTTATATTCTTCTAGTGTAAGTATCATCTCATGCTCGCCCAGTTGAAATGTGGCAGTGGTAACTTCCCAGAAATGGGATAATGCTTGGATTAAACTTACTTGGTACTCCAGGTTGATGAGTTTGAATAAATACTCGAGCCTTTCCCTTACGTATGCGTTGTTGTCCTTTGTCATATTTACCCACTATGCCAAAAGCTCCTTCCTTGGAATAGGAATGACTTGTATGTCTAGTTTTCCCATTTCGATCTAAAGCATGTAAAAGAAAGTGATTATTATTCACCATGGATTACCGATTTTAATGCCCCCATTTTACTTATATGTCCTTTTAAGGTAGGACGGAGGTTAAATATACTTGCATGCCTCGAAAGTAATGCAAGTGTCATTTTGAATCCGTTTAAAACTTAAAAGAGCATATAGTTGAGTTCATGGACAAATTCAATGTATGATGTAAATGCCCATTCTGTCATATTTAGACTATAAAGTCCTAAACTATGGTGTGCAACTTCGAACACATTGAAATGAACGAATAAGTATTTGAATTACATGAGAAATCCGCCATGGACTTATACATTTCATCTAAAAATGAAAGAATGGTCAAATGGAGTATGACGCCCTAATCATGCATTCTAAAACGAAAGGGCATTTAGACCAAGCATTGAATGTTATTTAGGCATTTTTTAAGAATGTGCCGACTAACATGCATAATTGTAAAAGAATGAAATGGAACGATACTTGCTTACTGTGACATTTTTGTTTGGTTTTAGGTATACCAACCACAAAGACAAGCGAATGCAACCAGTAAAGTTTTGATACCTAAAAGGATAGGATATGCTAAAGGCTCAAGGCCATCACCTTAATGGACAAGGGATTCTATTCCAATAGGTAATCGGCCCAAAGTAATGAAATATTATTTCATCTTGGTGATCAGTATTGTATTTAAACGATCTCATAAGCAATCGGCCCATAGTTTCACCTAAACATATACCTCCTAAGGATAATCCTAAATGTAGCCGGGGTTGGGCCATGGGTGGTGTGTGTTAATGTTGTAGTGCTAAAGTAATATAAAAGCATGCATAGCAATTAATAACCAAACAACACTTCTAAAATTCATTCAAACCACATTCAATCGCAACACCATCCTGCAAAACAAGAGTTAGCAAAGACAATACCCCTTATACCACCCGCTTGCAAAACCATTTAATACTATCATTAGCTGGACATACCTAGGATCCTTGCAAGCACAAAACATAAGCATATCATTCTATATAGGCCTAAGTCCACTTAGAAAAGGTAATGTCCCCAATGGAGTCACCAAGCCTGTCGCGCCGCGCTTTTTTTTTCGAGGCTTTTGGGATTTGCGCGCTAAGAGGTTTTTGTAACATCCTGAATTTTGACCCGTTATCGGGACCAATAAAGTGTATATTGATTCTCGTGTAATTTTAGTAAGTCTCGTCCAGAATTGATCAATCACGGGATACTAACCAAATGGGAAAGGCTAAATAGGATCAGGTACGTGGACCGAGAACCCGATCATGATGGAGTGCCGATTTCAGTGAACGTCGAGGAAATATTTTGAACCAATATAGGCCGATCTCAGGAAAATGACAGGTTGATATTGTCAGCAATGCACGATCGGATCGCGAGTGATTTCGCATGACCGAAAGTGCGCCTGACAAAGGAAACCCGATTTTAATCCAAAAGATCGTGACCTCCGGTGCTAGTGATAATTCCTCTAGTTCTCTCGAAATTGAGACTATCATGACTCGGACAACCTTAGGTCGATACGCGTAATGCCTAAACAGCCGCCTGTTAGTGAGAGACCCTAAAACGACAAATCGAGTAAATTAGATCGCGATATTAGACCCGAACTTCGATATCAAAATTTCAAGGGTAATTACGACTGTGTTGCAAGATGGACGTCATTTTGGAGTAGCCATTTATGGTTGAGTTAATTTCGGTTGGAAACGGAAGACTTGACAGAAATTGAGAAAAAGGACAATTTTACCCCTGTGGACACCGAGACCGAATTCGGAGGCCGTTTCAGGTTATTTTTCACGGCCAAGGTCATTTTGGAGTAGCCACGCTCATTTGGGGTGGTTTTGGACAAAAAGTGCAATTTCGAAAAAAATTGGAAAATAATATTATTTTATTCTCGAAAACTTTGCAGACGATTTTCGAGGGCTTAGAAAGTGAATTTCGCGATTCCGACTCTGGATTAGGTCTCCCATGAATATTTAGGACTGGTATGAGTAAAAATTGGAATTTCGGTTCGGGATGGAAAAATGACGGAAATGCCCCTAGGCCATTTTTGATTTATTCCGAATTTTGGGGCAATTTTGGGATTTAATCAAGGTTGGTTAAGGTTAACTAGGCTTGGTTAACCATGGTTAAGGACAATTGACCATTTTGCCCTTGAATTATTGGATTAGAAGTGTTTCTAGCCCTTGGATGAGGGGTATTTTGGTCCAAAGGGCTAGGATTTTGACATGTGGACCCCACCTTGGATTATGTTGACTACCCTTTGACCCTCTCTCTCTCCTCAGACCTGTCTCTCTCTCTCCCCGTGCTTGATTCTCTCTCCTCTCTCCCGATCGTCTCTCTCGGTTGTCTTCGCCGGTGTGCTCGCCGGCCGCTGGTCTCGCCGGAAAGCCGTCCTCGCCGGAGCTACTGGCCGCCAGCCGCCGTGTGCCGCCCCTAGGCGTCCCCCTCAGCCCCGTCGACCAACTTTCCCCCGCTCCCGTCGCCTGTAGCTGCCGTTCCAGCCGAGTCGTAGAGGACGCCGTCGCCGGTTTTGCTTCGCCGGTGCCGCGCCGCCGGCTGCCGCCGTGCACCGTCCCAACCGACCGACCTAACCTTCGCCGTCTCCCTTTCCGTCACCCTCAGCCCGCCGTCCAGCCTCCCCTGTTTTTGGCCGAGTGGCCTTGAGTCTCGCCGGAGCCGCCGTGAGCCGCCGGCTTGCCGTTGGAGCGCCGCCGTCGATTGTACCGCTCGCCGGTAATCGGCCGCTCGCTTCCGTCGTCTCGCGTCGATAATAGGCGAGTAAAACACCTAATCCTTGAATTAGTCTAATTGTGCTAGATTAGGGGTTTGATTAGAGTAATTAGGCTAGATTAAAGCCTAATACTATGTGTTTTATGCATTGATTGATTAGGGGACCTAATTGGGACTTAATGGCATATTATGAGGTTGATTTGGAGACAAATTAGTGGCTGTTTAAGGGTGGTTCATCATAGAACCGAATTTGTATTAATTGCCTAATGTGGCCATTAAATGAATTAATGAGTATTGGCTTGAAATTAGACTTGTTAGAGGCCAATTGGGACTTGTTGGGGCATTGTGGAATGATGCCGTGTTCAAGGTTAATGGTTGAGATTAATTAGTAGTGGCAAGACCTAAGCGGACCCGGAAATTGAAATGCTAAATTGTGTATTAAGTGCCGGGTATAAATGGGCTAAATGAAACGAATTAAATGTGCCGACAGTACGTTGATTGAGTGAGAAATTGTGGTTCAATGTGCTTGGTACATCGGGACATGGCAATTGGTGTGAGTCCCTTGATATGTGAATTTCCATGTTGGTTTTGAAGTGATTGAGAATGATTTATGACCATTGGGTCATGGCCTTCGGGTCGAGTAAATTGTGATAACCATCGGGTCATGGCCTTCGGGTCGAGTAAATTGTGATGACCATTGGGTCATGGCCTTCGGGTCGAATAAATTGTGATGACCATTGGGTCATGGCCTTCGGGTCGAGTAAATTGTGATGACCATTGAGTCATGGCCTTCGGGTCGATTTAACTGTTTATGAATTATAATAATAGTGAAAGCCTAACTTGCAGGGCTGGAATAGCAAAAATTGGGGCTGAAGGCCCGAATGATTATTTCATGATCTATTTACTGGTTCAGTGATTTATGCCTTTTAATTATCTTCTGGAGGTGCACGTTAGCCTAGTTAGGAATAGGAATTTTACTTGCTGAGTTTATCTCACGGTTGTGGTAAAACTGAAATCTACAGATCCCCGCCCGTAGAATGCCGAGGAACGGCCCTCTTTTTGGATTCCCGCACCGAATTCAGCGGTCGTCTAGTGTGCACCCTTGCGGGGACGGATCAGCATACATTAGGTACCATTCAGTTGTGCTCATAGACGTGGGAGAGGAGTACAATCAAACCCAAGAGTATGTAGCTTGGTATCTTAGGGGAGCGGATGGCGTAATTGGACCCCCGATCAGGACTTTTGACGTTCCGATAGACGTAAACGGAGTGATGATCCCACATATGGTGAGTGGTGAAATCTCGGATCCTTCAGCCTCCCTTAGCGTGAGTAGTGTAACGATACAGTGGATGGACCTATAGCCATGGACGAGGAGCAAGAAGAACAGCAAGTGATAGCCGTCTATCCAAACCCGGTGGAAGATGAAGAATTGAATTTGGAAGTGATAGGTGAGAATGCCGAGGCAGCCGGAGAAGTGGAGGAAGTTGGATCGGACGAGGAAGTGAGATCTGAGGAGGACTCTTCTGAGGAGTCGGGAGTGCCATCCGATCCAGTCGGGGAGCCCTAGACTAGGTCCTCACGTGAATAGTAGAGGCTAACCCCTTTTTGACCATAGCCTCGCCTCTCCCAAATAGATAGTTGTTACCCTAGGCCACCGATCCCCTTTTTGTGTCGTGGCCCTTGATGTATTTTGGTTTGTAAATGGACAATGTAAATATATAAGTTGTATAGAAAGTTTATATATGGTCCAGTCTATCGTAAAATATATTCTCTTGCTGCTCATGGCTAAGCTTGAATCATGTCTGGGTGTATATATATATATATACACGTTGTTTCCGCATGTGTTGTATTTTCTCTGATTTGGATTTCGGGTCGGTGACGCAATCCTGGGAGCGTCGCGTCTCTCTCTTCGACCTATACGCGGATGTTCAGGCTTCGTGGGGTACGGGGCATGACAGTTTTTCCTTGTAAGGGTCTCTCTCAAACCATACCTTACGTGACAATGGAAAGTAATTTCCTATTTAGTCTAGGTTTGTGATTTTGGAGTCGCCACTAATCATTATTGGTAGGTAGACTAGAAACCTAATCGAGGTACGGGAGAAATACTACGATTCTACGAATCAGAGATTCTGAGTATGGGGACTTGGTTACACTATTGATCCCGAATTGAGATCCCTAATGCCCTTTCAGTACCTAAAAACAATACGATGTCTAACGTGTCATGCAAATTTTCGAGGCTTACTCATTAATTCTATCCATTCTAATCGTAGGAAAAACCAAACAAGTATTAAATGTACAATCAAAATCAATAAGATCAATCAATCCTAAATGATCTCTCAAAATGAAAATCAATCAAAACATCCAAACCCTAATGAAGCTCTAGAAGCTTATTCATTTCATGATTTACATTTTTTAAGGTTTTAGGGTTTTTTAGGGGTTATAACCCATGAATTTGGGATTTTCTAAAAATGTCACTTGGACACTTCCAAAAATTCAAATCTCACTTTTTATGATTGGCCACGGGGTTTTTGGACTATTCCGTGAATTTTTAAAATTTTTGAAATTTTTGATTTTTTTTTCAGAAATTTCATTAACCAAGAATTGATTTTTATGATTTTTTGAGAATTTTTATGAATTTTTCAATTTTTCAATTTTTTATTGATTTTCTAAATTTTTTTACATTTTTATTTGTATTTTCTGAATTTTTACGAATTTTCTGAAATTTTTTTAATTTGTATGAGTTTTCTAATTTTTTAGGAATTTTATATTTATTTTTTAGGAAATTTTATAATTTTTAAATTTTTTAAAATTTTCTTATTTTTTTATTTTTCTGTCAAATTTTTATTATTTTTTTCATTTTTTCAAGATTTTTTTAGATTTTTTTTCTATTATTTATTTATTTTTTTCAAAATTTTCGCCCGAAAAATGAACCGGACCGGCCCGGTTCAACCCGATTTAGCTCAGCTGAACCGGGCATTGCCGGCACCGGCGCCGGCTATCTTCTCTGGCGGGCACAACACCGAAACGGTGCTGTTTTTTCCTCTTCTTCATTATGGAATTTTATCAAACATATGGTGGGCATGAATCATAGTTCTACGTTCTTGAGGCCGCCAGTTTGAATCATTCTCCAGTGACCTTCCGATGAGAGTTTCGTTATTTTGATTGATCTGTTATAAAGTTCGTGTATTCTATTTTTAGCCCAATCCATTTAGCACATAGTCGAACCTCTACTGGCCGGCGTAAAACTGATCCAAAAAGCCTAATTTGCTAACTATCCTAAACCGTCTATTCAAACCCACAGATTATCATATAAATCGCCCTAGTCGTCTACGTTGATCTCAATCGATATAAAATCATCAAATAAGGTGAGAAAATGCTAACTTGGACGGCCTATGGCCATGGGGATGCTCCGGCGAGATCCTCCAAATTCCGGCGAGATAGTTCACGAAATGACCTATTCGGTTTATGCATTTTTAATGCCCAAAAATGCAATCAAACAACACAAAATATGTTTAGAAATGTATTCTAAGCATTCAGAAACTCAAAATCTGAGAGAAGATTGCATAATCAACAAGATTGAACTAAATCATACTTTCTGGAATTCTGAAAAACCGTGATTGTGAGAGGATTTTACCTTCTTCGAATGTAATCAAATTAGAGTTCCTGGACTAGGCGGTGCTCGTGCAGTTGTTCTTCAACACTCAGACTTCCAACTGATGGCCTTGGCTTCGCCGGAAGGGCTCTGAGCTCAATTTTCAAGCGTTCATGGCCAATTCCTACTTTGGCTCGCCGGTGAGGAAACTCACCGTCAAGACCGATTTGTCGGTGCTTTTCAATCGGAAAAGCACCGATCGCTTGGTCTCAGGGAGTCTCTACTCACCTCACATTCAATCTCTCTCTTTCGCCTTGGCAAATCGTCAAACACCCTCTCTTCCTCATGATAAGTTTTTGCAGCTTTTTTGTTGATCGATTTCCCACCCAAATTCGGTTAGAACCGATTTCTAATCGGTTAGATTGGTTCACTAGTGCCAGCGGGAGATTTTCCAGCTGTCCCAATCGATTTTCATATGCTAAATTAGCCGGAAATGATTGGTGAACTTGCAGGCTTGAAATGTTTTTTTCCTAGGTTTAGTGTGGTCTGGTGAGTCGGGTAAGGAAGACAACCAACTTGGGTCGGGTCGGGTTGACTCGGCCAACCCGGGTTGGTCTAAATTCGCCAATTAAGCTTAATTTTGACCCAATTTTCAAAATTAAACCCAAAATTGAATTCCCCATCACATTACGAACCCAAATATATGATTTTCCCCAATTTTGTTATAATTGTGTCCAAGATTTTCACATTTTTGTATTCTAGTTAATAGGATTTTAGTCAATTTGATGTCCTAATGACCTAATTAGGCAAAGTTGATGCCAAAATTGAATTACCCACATCTAATTAACCCTAGAAATGATAGCCTCATGGTTCGACAATTTCATATTGGGTACGATTCCCAATTTGGGTTCAAAATTCTTATTTTTCAATTAAATTTTGGGGATTTTTTATTTTTATGTCAAATTGTGCAATTGGACTGACCATTATGTAATTGAAGGTCCTAAAATCATTTGTTGTGAAGGCACTATGACTTAAAAATGACTAGAAAAAATTTAATTGCATTTTTGGCTCAATTCGGGTTTAATTTTGCCCAATTTTAGGAAAAACATATACCCGATTGAGATTTTTCAAAATTGATGATAATGAAATTGGATTTAAAATAAGACTAATGACTATTTTTATGGAATTTTTGATTCCATTTGCTGTTTTTCTTGATTTTCTCACTTATTTTGACTAAAAGAAATTAAGAAAAAATGCAGAAAAATGCTAAAAAATTATTTTTTGGTTTAGAAATAGGTTTCTAGGCTTGGCCAAGATTCCTAGTCCTAATTTTGAGATTTTTTAAAATATAAAAAAATGAGCTAAAAATTAAGTGTTAACAGGGACAGCGTATTAACAGGACCCTAATGGGTTAGTGAGCTTCTTCATGAAAATTCGGATAGAGTATATGAAGCATTTAGAATGGAGAGGCATATTTTTCTTAACCTTTTGTGGTTTGCTCAAGTCAAGAGGTTGGTTGACAAGCAGTCAATATATTAGGGTAGATGAACAGGTTGTCATGTTTTTATTAATGATTTATCACAAGAACTCCAATAGAGCTTTATGTGAGAGATTCCAACGTTCAGGGCAAATTGTCAGCAAGTACTTTGGTGAGGTGTTGAAAGCTGTTTTGAAATTGGGGAAGGAGATTATTGTACCTCCTTCGTTTGATGTTGTCCCGGAAGAAATTTGGATTGAGCCAAAGTTTAATTGTTACTTCAAGGTATGTTTTTCGTACATTTCCTTGCACCATTTACTTGTCTAATGTATGTATTTAATTAAATGACAGGGGTGCGTAGGCACTATTGATGGCACCCATATTCATGCTACCGTACCTGAACATATGCAACCACGATTTAGAGGTAGAAAAGGCACAATTACTCAAAACGTGCTGTGTGTGTTCCTTGGATATGTGATTTACTTTTGTGTATGTTGGTCGGGAAGGATCAGCCAACGGTTATCGGGTGTTGTCGGCCGCACTTGACACACCTCACCTACAGTTTCCTAGATCACCCGCAGGTGCTACTTTGACTTATAATGAGTATTTGAGTTTATGATTTTGCTACGATTGCATTTCCTGATCAATCCATGAATACTTTGTTGTAGGCAAATACTTTGCCGTTGATTCTGGTTATGCTTCAAGTCCAGATTTTTAACACCATTTAAAGGCGAACAATATCATATACCAGAATTTTGAAGAAGTGGAGGACCAACAACAGCAAAGGAATTTTTCAACCACATGCATTCTTCATTAAAGGAATATAATTGAGAGATCCTTTGTGGCTTTGAAGAATCATTTTTTTTTGGTTGAGACAGATGCCTCCATTTAAATTTGAAAAACAACCACATATTGTAATTGCATGCTGTGCGATCCATAACTACATTATTGAGCAAGACAGGATTGATAAGCATTTGTTCATGTATGGAGATTCGAATTATGTGTGTGAACCTATTGAACAGGGTATAGACGATGTAGTAATGATCGAAGAGGGAACTGAGAAGAGCGTTATCAAGAAACGTATTGCCAATAAAATGGCTAGGGATAATCATATGCCAGAGATTCCATGAAATTCGGTTTTCCACTATTGTATTGTACTTCCATTATTATTATTATTTGAGGATTATTTTCTTTTTTTGCCCTTTTGTAATGTAATGTTGTATTGTAGGATTCGTATTATGTGTAATTGAGGATTTGGTACCAGGTCTTCTTGTAATGACATGTAATTTTGGAATTTCTATTCTTTCTATTTGAGGATTTCAAAAAAGGTACTAGATTTTGCCTCGAATATCATGCATTGTAGGTTAAGATAAATAATATTTTGCAATTGAGTTCGGACTATCTTTGTTGCGGAAATAGAATTGACGCGCCTTTATCAAATGTATTTCTCATCTAGAAGCAGAAATTTTCTCTTGTTTATCAAACAGATTTCTGTTCCAAAAATCAATTCTGGAGTTGAATTAGTCATGTTTATCAAATAGATTTCTCCTCCAGAAATCAATTTCTGGAGTTGAATTAGTCATGTTTATTAACTAGATTTCTCCTCCAGAAATCAATTTCTGGCAAGAATTTGATTTCTGGAGCAGAATAGTTATCATTCGCATCCTTAGTCTCTTCATTCTCAAAGCTCTCTCTCTCTCTCTCTCTCTCTCTAAATGGTTCCTAATTCACGAAAGACCATTGGTACTCGCAAATCCACCCAAACTAGTACCATGCTAGCTAGAGCTTCTAAAGAAGGATCATCCCACATTGATCTTACTAACTAGCCAGAAGGATCAACCAAAGTTACCCAAAGTCAGAGCATACTTGGTTCTAATCATGCTGGCGAACATAGTGAATCTGCCACTACAAGCACGACTCTTCCATCCTCAACCGAAGGAGTAGGCCCCAGCACCATAACTCCAGAATTGCGACTTTGCTTTGGAAAGGACATGGTCATACCAAATGACCTTCCATCGCTTCAACTAGAAGCTCCTTCATAGCCAACCATGCCTCCTGGCACCTCTCTTGAACAAATGCTATAGGCATTCGTCAAAGAAAAGGGGTATGTATTCCTACCTGCCGAGGCCAAAACTGCCAAATCAAAGCCACTGGCCCCGCCTACCATAGCCTCGTCGGCAAGTCCTCTCAACCTGAACCAACATCACCATCCACAAAATCCTCTACTGACAAAGAAGAAGAGGCCGTTCCTACAAAGAAACTTGAAGTAGAAAAGGAACCATCACCACCTGTTCAACCTCCCACATAAAGCGACCCACGGACCGAGATAGAGGAAACATCTGGAGATAGGAAATGAGAAGACACCAACGACGACTAGGTATTCCAAAACTTTGAACCTAGTGAAGGTTTCTCTCTCGATCCCTCCTTTGATTCTAAACTCTTCTTCAATCATGAGCACAAAGACGTTTTTGAATCCTTTGACAATTGTAGTCTAATCCCACATTATTTTGTAAGCTTCAATTATCTTAATGCTCGTGGCATCTTTCTCTTTGGGCTTTTTGCTAATCTCAAGCTAAAAACATTTTGCACAATGCAAGGTGAAGTACTATTGGTTGTTTGTTTGTAAAACAAAAAAAATAGTGCCTTTTCCTTTGTCCCACATAGGAAAGTTTTGAGAAAGTTGGTCACTTTATAACTATGAATATCTTCTTGATCTTTAGAGTGAAGACAATGGGGTGTGTACTAATCCACATAATACCTACGTGCGGGTGCGCGAATAATTGCGTGATTTTGGCGTGATTATTAGGCGTACTTAGCACTTTGCACACTTGCGCGGCCGCGGTTCAATTAGCACTAATCCCTTTATATTTTTATCTTATTCGTAAGGTTATCTTATTAATTTTTATTAGTTGAAAGGTTTTTTTTATTAAGTAATTTTCGAAATTATGAAAATTCGGAATTATATATATATTTATTTTATTCCAAATTTTACATGTGTCTTTCCAAGACACCTTTTAGAGATTATACTTGTTCAGTTTTCAATCTTTTCCGAAGGGTTGAATCTATTTAGTTTGCAACTTCTTCCGAAGGCATATCTTTGTTAGCTTTGCAACCTTTCGTGAAGAGTTGCCAGTGTTCTTTAAAACCCGATTTCTATATATGTCAGTTTTTGGCAAAAAAAAAAAACAGAGATCAATTTCTTTAAGTCTTCTTTCAAAAACTACAGCCATCATTTCTTTTGTTTCCTAGAGAGACCCTGAAGAAATACTAGAATTGCTATCTGGTATTCTCATTTTGAGACTTTGTTGTATCCTGGAGGATTTTTGCCGGTGACCATTAGCAACAATTGTGGAGCAAATAAATTCTTAAGGAAAGTGATATCACGACTCAAAGTCCAACTTGATTGCTCTTTTGATTCGAAGCCATTCAAATTTACAACAATCTTAAGGATTTATTCTGTTCAACAATGGAGTCGGAGACAATCAAAATCATGAACCAAGATATGGTCAAACTGGATCGGTTCAATGGGAACAACTATGCTCGCTGGAGGGACAAGATGATGTTCCTACTCACTGCCCTGAAGATATCCTATATTCTTGATCCAAAATTAGCGCCTATTGAAGATCTGGAGCCTACTATTGAGGGAGAACAACCAAGTGCGGAAGCCGTTGAAAGGGTTAATAAGGAAAAGAGGAAACATGAGGAGGATGAATTGCTGTATCGTGGACACATTCTAAATACACTGTCTAATAGATTGTATGACTTATTCACTAAGATAAAGTCGGCCAGAGAAATTTGGAACGCACCGGAATTCAAGTACAAAGCAGAGGAGCAAGGTACCAATAAGTATTTAATCGCAAAATATTTCGATTTCAAGTTTATTGATACTAAGCCCTTGTTGGAACAAGTCCACGAATTACAAGTGCTCGTCAACAAAATTCGCGCCCTCAAAATTGAAATTTCAGAAACCTTTCAAGTTGGAGCAATTATTGCAAAATTGCCATCAACTTGAAAAGACTACGGAAAAAGGCTGATGCATAAGTCAAAGGACTTCACCTTGGAGCAAAGACGGAAACATCTTCGTATTGAGGAAGAGTCACGTACACGTGATAATTCCGTTTTGTATAATTCCAAGGTAAATGCTGTGGAGAGAAAAAGAAAATTCGGACAGAACTTTAAAGCAAAGAATGGGCATATATTTAAGAAGACACACAAGAAGAAGAAGGGTTGTTGTTTTGTTTGTGGCAAACAGGGACACTATGCCAGGGACTACATTCATCGCAAAAGCATATCAAAGGATAAGAACATTCCAACGGTGAAGGCAGATGCAAATTTGGTTGAAGAGAACTATGTGGCCATGATTTCAACCATGTTTTCAAATATGAACATTGTTGAAATCAATGGTTCGATGGCTATGGTTTCTGAGATCAATTCTGCCACTGTCCAATCTGGTTGGTGGTTAGATTCTGGAGCGACGGTTCATGTGTGCAAGGACAAATATTTGTTCAAGCAATTTGAAGAGACTATCGACACAAATGCTCAAGAGGTCCTGATGGCGAATAATGCTCTTACAAAGGTTGCTGGCAAAGGCACGGTGGAGATAGATTTCACTTCTAGAAAGAAGATAACTCTTCTTAATGTGTTGTTTATACCTGAAATTAGAAAAAACCTAGTTTCTATTGATTTACTTTGTAAAAGGGAGTTTCGGGTTTTGTTTGAATCCGACAAGGTTATCCTGTCGAAGAATGGGCTATTTGTTGGAAAGGGCTATGCCAATGATGGCATGTATCAATTGAGTATCAATAACAATGTCGCTACTTCTATTTATATTGTTGAGTCTCTATCTTTATGGCATAGTAGGTTGGCACATATCAATATTCGTTATTTAAAGAATATGAAAAGGTTAGGCTTGATAAATTTCAATGGCAAATTTGATAAATATGAAATATGTGCTAAGTCTAAATTAATTAAGAAACCATTTCCAAGTGTGAAAAGAAATTCGAGTTTATTGGATTTAATACTTACTGATATATGTGAATTCAATGGAATGATAACTCATGGCGGTAGAAGGTATTTCATTACCTTTATGGATGATTGCAGTAAGTATTTATATGTTTTTCTCATGAGGTCGAAGGATGAAGCATTCACCATGTTCAAGAAATATAAAGCTGAAGTAGAAAATCAATTGGAAAGGAAAATCGAAGTTCTATGTTCAGACAGAGGTGGAGAATATTTCTTAAATGAATTTTCTTCATTTTGTGAAGAACATGGTATTATTCATCAAGTTTTCGCACCATACACTCCACAACAAAATGGTATGGCTGAAAGGAAAAATCGATCTTTCGGAGAAATGGTTAATTGTATGCTTTCGAATTCAAAGCTACCAATTAATATTTGGGGAGAAGCATTGCTTACTGCATGTTATATTCATAATAGAATACCATCTAAGAGAAATAACGTGAGCCCTTATGAATTATGGAAAGGTAGAAAACCAAACATGTCATATCTTAAAGTGTGGGGGTGTTTGGCATACTACCGAGTACCGGACCCTAAAAGAACTAAACTTGGTCCTAGAGCTATCAAAAGTGTTTTTATTGGATATGCTGAAAACAGTAAAGCTTATAGGCTTCTTGACTTAGAATCCAATGTCATTGTAGAATCGAGAGATGCTGAATTCTTTGAAAACAAATGTTCTATAGGTTCTGAAATTATTGAAAATAATTCAAGACCTATAGAAACTCATGTGGATTCTCAAGAGAAAGGAACAAATGATTCTAGAGACATGACTGAATTGAGGAGAAGCTCTAGAGCAAGAAAATTTAAGGATTTAGGTCCAGATTATATTACTCACGTTTTCCTTGTTGAAGGAGACATGGATAATAACGTGGTAAATAAATATCCATTACTATTAAATTTAGAAGACGATCCTAAAAGCTTCGGTGATGCTATGTCTTCTAGAGATGCTTCTTTTTGGAAAGAAGCTATAAATGATGAAATGGACTCAATTATGTCCAATAATACTTGGGTATTAGTAGACTTACCAAAAGGATCTAAGCCTATTGGTTGCAAATGGGTTTTTAGAAGAAAATATCATTCTGATGGTTCTATCCAAGCTTTTAAGGCTAGACTAGTGGCAAAGGGGTATAGATAAAAGGAAGGAATAGATTATTTTGATACCTATGCTCCTGTTGCACGTATAACTTCTATTCGAATTCTTTTTGCTATAGCTTCCATTTATGATCTTTGTGTTCATCAAATGGATGTCAAAACTGCTTTCTTGAATGGAGACTTATATGAGGAAATTTACAAGGAACAACCAGAGGGTTTCGTTTTTCCTGGAAATGAAAGAAAAGTATGTAAATTGACGAAGTCTCTTTATGGGCTTCAGCAAACGCCTAAGTAGTGGCATGAAAAATTTGATTCAGTCATATTGTCTAATGGTTTCATCCATAATAGTGCTGATAAGTGTATATACTCTAAATTCACTAAAGACTATGGTGTCTTAGTGTGCTTGTATGTTGATGATATGCTTATCTTTGGAACAAATATGACTAGAATAGTTGAGACTAAGAAGTATCTAACCTCCATGTTTAAAATGAAGGATTTAGGTGAAGTAGATACTATCTTAGGTATTAAAGTTAAAAAGCATGGTGGGGGTTATTCTTTGAGCCAATGTAATTATGTTGAAAAAATGCTAAATAAATTTCAGCATCTTGGTTTCAAGGAAATAAGTACTCCATTTGATTCCAGTATTAAGTTAAATTATAATACTGGTAAAGCGGTAGCACAGCTTGAATATGCGAGTGCTATAGGGTCTTTAATGTATGCGATGCATTGTACTAGACCTGATATTGCTCATTCTATGTGTAAGTTGAGTAGGTATACTAGTAATCAAAGTATAGAACATTGGAGGGCTATTACAAGAATTTTTGGTTATCTTAAGAGAACTAAAAATTTAGGTCTATTTTATAATAATTATCCGACTGCATTAGAAGGATACACCGATGCTAGTTGGATTACAAGTGTGGGTGATAAACATTCCACTTCTGGATGGATTTTCACACTTGGCGGAGGTGCTGTTTCTTGGGCGAGCAAGAAACAAACATGTATAACTCACTCAACGATGGAATCCGAATTCGTTGCGTTAGCGGCAACTGGGAAAGAGGCTGAATAGATTAGGAATTTATTGTTGGATATCAAATTATGGCCTAGTCCTATGCCTCCTATCTCTATTCATTGTGATAGTCAAGCTATTTTGGCAAGAGCTTATAATAGCACCTATAATGGGAAGTCTAGACATATTAGCTTAAGACATGAGTTTGTGAGACAATTGATTAAAGATGGTACCATAACAATTGTCTACGTGAGGTCAAGTAATAATTTGGCTGATCCTTTGACAAAGGCATTATCAAGAGATATGGTAAAAATGACCTCACAAGAAATGGGGCTGAAACCCTTTAATTAAAATCACTAGTAATGGTAATCCGACCTTTTTCTAGAACATCACTAGTTATAAGGTTTAATGGGTAAAAAAAAGTTACTGAAAATTGATTGTTTGATACCGACGCTAGCCCTGATATGAGAAGTCGGTATTGTCTATTACGGTTTGAAGGGTGAATTGAATTCTCAATGAAGTATTGTACAAATATGTAATGTGTTAATAGTAACAGAAACACATGATAGATACTTCACTTATATGAGCTTAGAAGTGGTGCCGCTTCTTCCGAAAGTTAGGGTTGCTTTCTAGAGAGCTCATGAAACAGGATCAAGCACAAGGCCATAATAGTGCTAAGTAATATAGAACTTCTCGCTGAAATAAGAGGTTAGTATATGTGCGGTATGTTCGATTCTATTATTTAAAAGTACAAGTTTAAAGCCGAGCTACTTGTCACTTTGATAGAGTCTTGAGTTAATTGTACTAAGTAAAGGTTTAACTCGAAAGAGACCTTTATGTATGTATATTAATCTCGTGGAAATTATGGATGTATTCTTTTTATAATCTTAGTTGGTATTTTGTTTTACAAATAAAGTGGGGGATTGTTGGTTGTTTATTTGTAAAACAAACAAAATAGTGCATTTTCCTTTGTCCCACATAGGAAAGTTTTGAGAAAGTTGGCCACTTTATAACTGTGAATATCTTCTTGATCTTTAGAGTGAAGACAATGGGGTGTGTGCTAGTCCACACAATATCTGCGTGCGGGTGCGCGAATAATTGCGTAATTTTGGCACGATTATTAGGCGCACTTAGCACTTTGCACGCTTGCGCGGCCGCGGTTTAATAAGCACTAATCCCTTTATATTTTTATCTTATTCGTAAGGTTATCTTATTAATTTTTATTAGTTGCAAGGTTTTTTTTATTAAGTAATTTTCGAAATTATGAAAATTCGGAATTATATATTTATTTATTTTATTCCGAATTTTACATGTGTCTTTTCAAGACACCTTTTAGAGATTATACTTGTTTAGTTTTCAATCTTTTCCGAAGGGTTGCATCTATTCAGTTTGCAACTTCTTCTGAAGGAATATTTTTGTTAGCTTTGCAACCTTTCGTGAAGAGTTGTCAATGTTCTTTAAAATTGATTTCTATATATGTCAGTTTTTGGCAAGAAAAAAAAACAGAGATCAATTTCTTCAAGTCTTCTTTCGAAAACTATAGCCAACATTTCTTTTGTTTCCTAAAGAGACCCTAGAGAAATACTAGAATTGCTATCTAGTATTCTCATTTTGAGACTTTGTTGTATCTTGGAAGATTTTTGCCGGTGACCATTAGCAACAATTGTGGGGCAAATAAATCCTTAAGGAAAGTGATATCACGCCTCAAAGTCCGACTTAATTACTCTTTTGATTCGAAGCCATTCAAATTTACAACAAGAACACCCCACTCTTGTGGCCCTGTTTTATTCCAATCTGTATTTTCCAAACAGGGACACCTTTATCTTCTCTTTTGCTAAGAAAAACTACACTGTTACTTTGGATGAACTAGCTAAGATCATCAACATCGAGTTTAATGTTTTCAAAAAGATTCATGTTGAGCCAGATGTTGCTTACAATTTCATTTTGGAAACTCCTGATTTTACTTGAGGCTCTAGAGAAATCGTTCCCTTGTACCTACTACCTCTTAAAGCCAACTTCATTAAGAAAATTTTGATTCTTTGCCTGCGTCCAAAATCATCCTCCGCGAACGATGTATCTCGTTATGAGGCATGAGTCCTTTAGGCCATTCCCATTAAGTATGAAGATTTTTCCTTAGCGCACACGATCTTTATCCACATGTATTGCACTGCCAAACGCAAGATCGAAAAGCTGCCCTACAGTGCCCTCATCACCTGCATCTTTAGGCACATACACATGAACTATTATGATGTAGTACCTCGTAGCATGGCTCATGTGGAAATTGAGAAAAAGACTTTGGATAAGATGATGCTAAGACTGACGTCTGATGGATGGGTTAATCAGAAGAATGAAGCTATTCGTATAGGTCAAGGATATGATGAAAGAGCAAGGAAAGTTCTTCAAGAAAAATTGGCAGCACAGGCTGCATCAACCAGCAAAGGGAAAGGCAAGGCACCTATACAGCAGCAGTCT
This sequence comes from Syzygium jambos, assembly GCA_031216235.1. NCBI lineage: Eukaryota > Viridiplantae > Streptophyta > Magnoliopsida > Myrtales > Myrtaceae > Syzygium > Syzygium jambos. The sequence goes on from CM062226.1 coordinate 20,095,598, forward strand.
ACTCGTCCACCCAGACCATAGAGGTCTACTTCTCCTATCGAACCTTCGATTACTCCCGCTATTGAGCTTTCTAAGCTTCAAGTTGACGTTCAAGAAATCAAAAGCTCCATTGCTTCTCTCACCAAATATTTGGTGAAAATTGAAAGAACATTGCTTAACCTAGACTGCTATAATTGCCTGACCTGATCTTGAGGAAACAGCCGCTCAATCCTCTACCAACCAGCAAAGAAAACGCCCTCGCACATAATTGATATTATATGTTCATGTTATTCTTTAGCTATTGTTTATTGTTAGACCTACTACTCCCATGTGATTTCCATTATCAATCTCTTAATGCAAGTTCTCTACTTTATATGCTGTTTATTTCTCTATGCTTTCTCTTTTTGCTGATAACAAAAAGGGGGAGAGAACCTGGATGTGAAAAATGGGAAAATATGGCGAGCTACTAAAGTGAATCGAAACAGAGGGAGCAACATCGAAATAGGAGGAACAACGAACTGCGTTGTAATAGACACTATTCTATTACAACCTGTTTTTGATAATATCTTGATATTAATTCACCTTTCAAATCTAGAACATTTGCTCTATACTTGCCAAACTACTAAAGATCATCTAGACATCGTCTCTGATATTTCTTGCATACACCATAGAGACATTTTACAAAATATACTTTCCATGAAAAATCTTCATTCAGCATATTCAGATCATTATCTTTATTTCACATCTTCATGATAGTTTTGTTATCATAAAAAAAGGGGGAGATTATTGGAGAAACATCTCCAAATGAATTTTGATGATACCTAAACTATTCTTAGTATAATATCTACATAGTCTAAGTGTAGATATATTCAAAGGACTGAGTGATACTCATGGTGTAATTCATTAAAGAAAAGATCACAAGACTGACTTGAAGGATCATATAAACAACATCATCGATCACAAAGATAAGTTAAATGACAATGTCTCACTGAAGCTAAAGGAATCAAGTAAATTGTAATTTATAGGTAACGAATCATTTAATATGACCGTTGTCTCACTATTATATCCATTGTTGACTGGACTTGCATGGTAGAAGATTCGATAGAGAGGAGAATAGGTTGTCTAACAGTTTGTTAGAGCTGCAGAAGCTATTTCAAGAAAGTCTGCAGAAGTTGCGAAAAAGGCTATATGGGCGGTCAGTTCCTAAGACAATAGCACCAATGGCTCTAACGGCTATTTTGCCTCTCTAAGACATCATCAACGACTATATTGAAGTTGCATATAAAAGAGAAGGTCTTTTGAAGTGAACAAGTTAGAGAGAGAGTGCTCATAAAATTCTACAAATTACTACACACTATGTACTAAGCAAAAAGCTCCTGTCTGTCTATAGCACTTACTGCATTGTAATTATATTAAAAGATCAAGTGCAGTAAGTAATAGTTGCACTCAACTCCTGATAGTGTGATCTATCAATTGATAGGAGTAGTGTATGTTGGGTGTAACTTGTTTAGCAATTTACTAGTGTAATCCAACTCAACTTGTAGCTGTTAGTGGTGAAAGTAGACGTAGGTTTAGAATCAAAGTCAAACCACTATATATTCTTATGTACAGCTAATTATTATTCTGTTTATCATTTTTGGCACATAAGTGAATCATTACTTCTCATATATTTGGTGAAACACAATATTTACTTATTACAGGCTATTTTTGCGAAAGTTTTTAAACCTCTAAAGCAACCTATTCACCTCTCTTTAGGTTACAAAGTTAGTCCCAACACGGAATTGGTGCATGAAAATAGGAAAAAAATTCCTATTACTATTTGTTGAAGTTCCTCAGAGAAATCACATAAGGAAGTTTTCTTATTTAGTTTGATTGGTCAACTTCCATTGTTGGGGCTCACATTTTTTATTTAATATATATTAGTTTGTGGAGTCCAAAAAGTGTGACGGAAAAGAAATGAATTATATTAGGAAAGTTGTTGCTCGCCGGTCTTCTTTATGTTTCACGGCCGTATGGCAGCTCTTGTTTTTGTGTGCCGTACAAGGGAAGAGCAAAAGGAAACACTCCTCGAATGCTGTAGTGATTTCCGATTATTTATGAATTAGTTACTGCTGGCCTTCAGGTACAACATCCGAACTGAACTACATAAATTTTTGGTGTCCTTATTATTCCGCATTTATTTTCTCAACTGATTTCACGTTAACTTAATTGCAAGATCCTGTAAATTTCTACAGTTACTTTACATCATCATCCATGATCCTACAAATACCGTTTGAAGCCTTCAATATCCCGACAGATTACACAAGAATTTGCAACGAGAGACTAGTGAAAGGTTGGCACGTTATTGCCCACACCATCTTTTCACAGAGGCAAGTGCTACTGTATCCATCATGTTTTCTTGATAAGACAGTTTTACCATTTTTAAAAAACAAATCCCTTTGACAATCGCTCGGTGGTGTTGCTGAAATTCCGATTTGTCGTTCTTTTAATATTTTGAAGAACGAATGATATTGATGTGCAACACGTCAAATAAAAAGTAAAAAAATTAAAAACTGAAAAACCAAAACAACCAACATTGTAAGAAAACATAACAAATAAACCCACAAAAATGTTGAACAAATTCAGATCAGGTAGAGAGAGAATGCAGCGGCGGAGTGATTTACGACTTAATTGTACATTTCAAATTGTTTAGAACTTGATTGCACATTCATCAAAACGATTGGGACTGTAAGTGCAATTTTCCACCAAAATGAAAATCCATCATCTGTACATAAGTACATCTAATAACATTTAATCCAAACTATGAGTGAACTAATCTCCCCTAACATTCCAATAATCAATGGACCCCCACACTATGTACCTAACCTCATAGATCAAGTTCCAGCCTAGGAGACTAGTAGTCAGCAACCATAGGCATAATTCTTCTACTGCCTGCACATTCCCATCATAATGGAGTTATTCCGAAGTCAAACTTTGTTGTTCATAATCTTGTATAGTCATTGTCGACAACCTTTTTCATGTGGTCCTGCGTAATCAATGGTGCACGTACTTGGTTTGAATTTCCGACTTTAGGTAAATCCGAGATTGCTCCAAACATCAGATTTGGAGTAAGTTATTAGATTAAAGCATGATTTAATATTTAATTATTTTAACACTCATCCCCACTCTTAGTTTGACCTTTTTGACATTGACTAGGCATGGACATATTTAATTGAGGAGACAAGTGGAGCCTGGAAAGATCCAAACTCAGGATCTTCAGCTTTAATATCATATGAAATTTTTGTGAGATCACAATCAACTATTCTAAAAGCTTAAGTTGTTTGAAAAATGTGTGATTTAGGCTTCGTTCGTTTGGCGGAAAATATTTTCCAGGAAAATATTTTTCGGGTTTTCTGGTGTTCGGGGGCAGAAAACATATTCCCCCGGAAAATATTTTCCCTTCAATGAGCGAAAACATGACCAAATTGACGAAAAATGATTTCCGCTTTTAATGATTTCCACTTCTCAAAAAGCGGAAATCATTTTCCGCTAAACTCCTCCTTCCCCCCTTCGGTTGCTATCGCCGCCATCGCCGGCCGCCCACAGTTAGCCGCCCGTAGCCAGTCGTGGCCGTCGCCGGCGATTGCCTGTCGCCGGCCGCCCGTCGTCGGTCGCGGCCGCCGCCGGCGACCGCCCGTCACCGGCCGCCGGCCGCCGATCACCGCCCGCCGGCCGCTCGTCGCCGGTCACGGCCGCCGCCGGCGATCGTCCGCCACCGCCTGTCACCGGTCGCGGCCGCCGCCGGTCGTCGACGTCGGCCGCCGTTGCCGGCCCTCACCGCCGGTCGTCGCTGCCAGCCGCCCACCGCCGGTCGTCGCCGCCCGCCACCACCGCCGGCCATCGCCGCTGTCGGCCGCCGGCCCCCGCCGCCAGTCACCGGCTACCAGCGAAAAATATTTTCCGAAACTTTTTCACATTGATCGCCGAACATCAAAAAATTATGTTCCGGGAAAATATTTTTCAGGAAAATGACTTCTAGGAAAATATTTTTCAAAAATATAATATTTTTCGCCAAACGAACGGAGCATTAATATATAATTATTCTAACACAAGACACTCTTCATCAATGTCCTTCCATGCTTCAACCAATTTTCTGTATTGTTCGACGAAACACTCCAATGCCAACGCCACGTCCTCTTTTCTGATTAAACTGTAAGTTTGAATAATGACCAACAAATATCAAACAAAAAGTTTCATGTAACTGACTAAAGGCCAGCGTGGGCAAAGAAGAACTTTGAATGAAATTTCTTCATAATTAATTGTCCTTTTGCTTCACAGAAAACATTTTCCACCATTTAATTTACTTAGGAAAATGAGTTAACGGAAAATGTTTTCCTAGTCAATAGAAAATGTTTTCCGACCAAAACTTAAATTCAAGAAAATGATATTCTCTTTAAAAGAACCGGAAAATGTTTTGCAAAACATGATTAGGTATAACCGTTTGAACTCGAAACTCATATGCTTGAACATAAAAACCTTAATGTTGGTTCCCAGATCTCGGCATTCAGGACCAGGTCTCTGACGATAAGGCCTGGGCCCGTGGCGCCCACGTCCAGGTCCATCAAGGCTGGGCCGAAGCCTCTGATGCCCACACCCGAAGTTAGGACCATAAAGGCCGTGCTCGGGTCCCCGACGCTTGAACTTTGGTCCCGACCCTTAAGCCTGAGTCCACAAAGGTCATGTGCGGGTCTGTGACTCTCGAGCTCGGATCCTTAGTTAATGAAACGTTTGTTCTTATAAAATTATCTTTTTAAAAATTCAAATTTTTAGTTATTTTTTATTTTAAAAATCAATTTTTTATTTTTTCTTTCCTTTTCTTTTCTCCATTTTTCTTTTCGCTTCTTCCTCGGTTGGTCACTGGCCATGGCGACATCTGGAGAGCTCGGGCTCGCCAAATTGCATGAGCTCACGACCTATGGTGGCGAGCCTCGAGCGATCTCACGCGTTGCCGAATCGGGCAAGCTCGCTTATGGCCAATCACCAGCTCCATCGCTAAGGCCAGCAATCGGCCAAGGAAGAAGCAAAAAAGAAAAAATAATAAAAAATATATAAAATAAAAATAATTTTAAAATAAAAGAATAAGAATTTTTTTTATAATTTCTCTCATAAGATTTTCCTTTCCAAAGGACTGAAAATATATTCCAAGTCTTTTTTGAGATTTTAGCCGAACACCTGAAAATAAAGTCAAGAAAATATTTTTTTAGAAATGATACATTTTTCTTGAAATAAACGAGTCTTAAGTGGATCATACCACATGTTAAACTTGTGGGCTTTGTAAATTCTATTAGCATATACATTGTGATAAATCATATGAGGAGTTGAACCGTAACTACCTCGTTGGTTTCACGTGGATAAAAAGAATACTTGAAGTAATCACACAAGGTAGTGGCAATTTTAGGTGGATGTTAGATTATATATCGCTCAAAAAGGTCTCTCCCATATGATATAAGACTTGAGATGACACATGAACACCAGTTAATGGTTATACTCTTCATGCCTTATATAATGTGTGTGACACACCTTGTGAGAGACAATATCATCCATTAGCCAAAAAATCATAGTCGTGACCTTCCCAAGGGTAATGAGAGAGTTCCCAAGAGAAGTGGATCGATTACTAAGTGGGTGTGAATTGTTCCAATCGCGATGTGGCGCCTACGCTTTGTACGGACCCTCTCAAGCCCCTGATCGCAACTTAATTTTCTTAGTTAATTATTCATTCAAGTTTAGACTAAGGAGTTACCACTAACATATTAGAGCCGATTAAGAGTCTGAGTAAGATGCAAGAATCCTTTCTACTCCTGCGAACTAGAAATTCACGAGTTCGGGAATTTGTTTACGCTAAATAAATCTAAGGCCTTTTTGGTCTTGTATCTCTTTTGAATTCCACAAATCCTTTAACATGTGGAAGGTGACCACGAGTGGAGCCCAAGAAATTAAAATAAACAACCAAGCAATATCAAAACAATAATAAAGCAAAGTCAAGTAAATAAAGGTGCGGGACAAGAAGGAACCCGAGTCCTATCAGGCAAAACATTAACAAATGCTCCGTTCGCTTCGCGAAAAATGTGACATTTTTGGAAAATTATTTTCCAAGAAATTATTTTCCAGGAAAATGACAATATTTTTTAGTGTTCGGCTGAAACATGAAAATGAAGTGGAAAATATTTTCCATCTTTCAGTATGAAAAATGTGATTTGATTTTCTTTCTTGCACTCCTATTAATTTTTAATTTAATTATTTTTAATTCTGAATTTTTAAATAATATTTTATATTTCTTCTTTTTTCTTTTTTTCATTTCTTTCTTCCCCTGCCGATATCGCCGACCATAGCCACGATCAGCGACCGGCCATAGGTGAGGCCTAGCCTTGCCAACCTTGGGCAAGGCTCAAGTGAAGCCAAGCCAAGTCGAGCCTCGCTAAGCCGACCTCGAGCAAGGCCTTACCTCGCCTCGCTAGATCCAACGAGGTTTAAGGCCTTGCAAGTCGACAGCGAGCAAGCTCGCCAAACAACGACTCGCGAGGCTGAGCCTCGCCGCCCTCTGGCGATAGTCGAGCGTCATCGATCTGCAAGGTTCAAGCTCGCTTATGGCCAGTTGTCGATTTTCGCTGTGGTTAGTGATTGGCCAGAGAAAAAGAAAAAAAAAGCATAAAAAGAAAAGAAAAGAATAAAAATAAAAAAATAACTAAAATTTAGAATTTTTTTTTTTTTTTTTTTTTTGGTAAGGGTAAATGTGTATATAACTTTCCATAAACCAAATACAAACTAAGCACGAACCTAAGCCTGACCCTGTTAGGACAAAAGTGTCCAAATAGGGTCAAGGAAGGCCCTGCAAGGCTATACAGACACCCAGAAGACTAGAGAGAGCCCGGAACTAAAACAAAAGGCCGGGAAACAAAGAGGATCAGCCCTCATCAAAAATAGAAGGCGGGAGGGCCCACTGTCTTTGGATATGGCGGTTCCTGGGAGTGTCTTGAACTCTTCCCATAGATAATGCTTTGTCCTTGACAACCTTGAGAAGGTGCTTCCGCATACCTGGGAGGTAAATGCTCTTGCTCCTAAAAATGGCGTTGTTCCTCTCTGACCAGATAATATGGACCATCGCCCCAAAGGAAAATCGAGAGAGGCAGTGTGCAAAGGAAGTGCCGCCGCAAACTGTCATAGCCCAAGTGATGTGCTCATGCCACGGACGATTCCGCCAAGGGAGGTTGCACCTGGTAGCCCAAAAATAGGCTAGCCTTCTAGTGGAGGGACAGCTGAAGAAGAGATGGTGAAAGAAGAAGGAGGTCCCCACTTTTAAAAGGTGTTTTTTTCAATGAGGGAAAATATTTTCCTTGGCGAGTTTATTTCCCATAAAATGAACGCTGGAAAAACATTTTTTTGGAAGTTATTTTTCACAAAACGAATGGAGCCTAAATTAAAACTAAACATCAGTCTAATATTAAATGAATTAACCATGATTTAACCTATAATGCAATAGATAACTAGATACAATGCTAGTCTAATTTTTTTTTGTCTTTTTTCAGGGAAAATTACCAATTTAGTCCTAAACATATCATACCCATGTCAATTCAACTCTAAATTTTTTAATTTTGCCAATATAATTTCAAAGCAAATGCCAAATATCCAAAACTCCATCCTAATCAGGGCAGTTAAATGAGCTTGACATATTTTAAAGTTTCTCTCATAATAGTAAAGAGCCAACGTAGTTCCTATGTATTCACGAAAGACATACTGGAACAAGATCATCGATTATTTAAATGTGCAGCTAAAAATGGCCAGATAAAAGTTAGAGGTGGAGAGCCTATTTATTTAGTGGTAACTTGCCCATCAACTTGTTCCCCATTCTTCTAATGCTTCATGTGAATTAGAAGGCCTCGTTAGGCAATCTTGGTGCGAGCATTACTTCAAGAGGCGTCGCCGTACAGACTGTTATTCCAAAATCCTCTGACATATCCACTGGTGAATTGTCGGTAGTTGATACCTTGAATGCATGCAGAAACCTAACGAGCATAGAATGTATCGATTGAAGGCCAAAGGACATTCCAGGACAAACTCTTCTACCACCTCCAAATGGCAAGTACTCAAAATTCGGGCCCTTCACGTCAGCATCCTTTTGATTACTCAAGAACCTTTCGGACCTAAACTTCAGTGGTTCAGGCCATGCTCTTGGATCGGTTTGAATTTTCCATAAGTTCAAGATCAACCTCGTACCTCTGGGCACATAGTACCCCTTGATGATGCAATCTTCCATTGATAAATGCGGTGCGCCGAGGGGGGCTGGCGGGTGTAATCGGAGAGTCTCTTTCACTACGGCGTGTAGGTAAGTTAGGCTGGAAATGTCTGATTCTTTCACACGTCTTTGTTTACCGATTTGAGCATCCAGTGCTTCTTGAGTCTTTTTTAGGACGTGAAGGTTGTTTAGCAACAAAGAGACTGCCCATGTTAGGGTGGTCATTGTGGTATCCGTACCTCCCGCTATCATTGCCTTCAAAGAAGAAATACATATTATTCGTAGGAGTGATGTATGAAGAATAAGGAGTCCAAATCACAAAACTGTCAAAACCAAAGTGCATATCAACTTATTTGCCGTCAATTCTTGTATCGCAGTAGATGTGAATGATAAACACGAATAGATCAATCCACAACATGCACGAAAGCGCAAAATTCAAAGAGAATTCTCTCATAAATATGTCATTTATCAATAGGATAAGCTACATTATAAGAAAACACAATACATATTTATACCCAAGAAAACCTAAAAAAATTATAATGATAAACAAAAAAGAAATTCTATCCTACCAAATCTAAATCTAACTGATAGCTACTAAAAATTGAAACAAATCCCCTAATATTTTCACATAATCTAAAATAAAAAAGGACAAGGAAATAATATATATGTATATAATCATTCAAAAAATATTCTCAGCTTGTTATAAAACGGACTTCCTTTGGCCCAGAACTTGTATTGCTTTAGAAAAGACTTGGATATTGTTTGCTGTTTCATAAAATAGACGTCCAAAAATATAGTCCAAGTAAAACAAAACATATAAATTGTACATTCAATAGAAAACTTGCTAGCTGATATAAAAGGTCCATCAATGTGGTGTGTTTGAAACATCACCTCGCGATCATTTAAATACAAACTCCAACAACAAAAAAAAGTAATACAAACAATGTGCTGTAAAAATCCGATACTTATCTCATAAAATATCTAAGATGGAGCCCAAGTTCAACTTAATGATATATTAAGAAGGATCTATCTTCGCTCAAAAAGCTTATTTTAATGAGTTCTTGACCAACTAAATATATATCAACTAGTCCACACTATATTAATTCTTTAATATAAAACTCTTTTCACTAAGCACTTATACGTCAACCGATCTCAATCTCCTTCGCGAAAATTTGATGGTTGTCTCGCTAAATGCACTATATTTTTGGATTTGATGAACCATTGAATCCGGCAGGACCTATTGGATTCGGGAATCCAAATATACTCCCCTAATTGAACATGGTCGGCAATGCAAATATACTCCCCTAATTGAACATGGTTGGCGACCCCTTCTCTTTTCCTCCCCAAAGTCTGCCACATTTTCTCTTGTAGAAAGTCCATACCCTCCATAATTAATTTCTACCGGAAATCGAAATGAATGGATAACATAGCCATCACATTGTACATAGCTGGATCCATTTCTATAATACCCTTTGTTTGCCTAAGTTATATAGCAATAGGGAAAAGTACAAAAAAAAGTCATAAACATATTGCATTGGTACTAATTTAGTCATAAATTTTTCAATTGAATCAATTTGGTACCAATTGAGTCTATCTGGCTAATTTTGATCGGAAATTACTGACGTGGACGCCGACTATCTTACGTGGTATAGCTGGTGCTGAATTGGACATTTTTTATTATTTTTTTCTTTTTTCCTTCCTTTTTCTTCCTAACACACCCTCGTCGGCCATGGCCTGTGTTGACCACGAAAGAAAGAGAAAAAAATTATAAAAAAAATTCCATGTCAACGCCAGCTGTGCTACTTAAGACGGCCAACATCCACGTCAACAATTTGTCACGCCCCGTACCCCACGAAGCCTGAACATCCGCGCCTAGGTCGAAGAGAGATGCGACGCTCCCAGGATTGCGTCACCGACCCGAAAACCCAAATCAGAGAAAATGCAACACATGCGGAAACATCGTATATATATATAATATAATACATATACACCCTGACAATACAAATACATAACCACAAGCAGCAAGAGAATATATTTTACAATAGACTGGACCAAATATACTTTCTTTACAACTTATATATTTACACTGTCCATTTACAAACCAAAATACATCAAGGGCCACGACACAAAAAGGAATCGGTGGCCTAAGGTACAAACTATTTATTTGGGAGAGGCGAGGCTATGGTCAAAAAGGGGTTAGCCTCTACTGCTCACGTGAGGACCTAGTCTAGGGCTCCCCGTCTGGATCGGATGGCACTACTGACTCCTCAGAAGAGTCCTCCTCAGATCTCACTTCCTCGTCCGATCCAACTTGCTCCACTTCTCCGGCTGCCTTGGCATTCTCACCTATCACTTTCAAATTCAATTCTTCGTCTTCCTCCGGGATCACATCAACAGCTATAACTTGTTGTTCTCCTTGCTCCTCGTCCATGGCCATAGGTCCATCTACGGTATCGCCTACACTACTTACGCTAAGGGAGGCTGGAGGATCCGAGATTTCACCACTCACCATCTGTGGGATCATCACTCCGTTCACGTCTATCGGAACGTCAAAAGTCCGGATCGGGGGTCCAATTACGCCATCCGCTCCCCTAAAATACCAAGCTACACACTCTTGGGTTTGGTTGTACTCCTCTCCCACGTCTATAAGCACAACTGAATGGTACCTAATGTATGCTGATCCGTCCCCGCAAGGGTGCACACTAGACGACCGCTAAATTCGGTGCGGGAATCCAAAAAGAGGGCCGTTCCTCGGCATTCTACGGGCGGGGATCTGTAGATTTCGGTTTTACCACAACCGTGAGATAAACTCAGCAAGTAAAATTCTTATTCCTAAACTAGGCTAACGTGCACCTCCAGAGGTAAATAAAATGCATGAATCACTGAACTAGTAATTAAATCATATTAAAATCATTCGGGCTCTCAGCCCTAATTCTTTTGCTACTCCAGCCCTGCAGGTTAGGCTTTTAATATCATTATAACTCGTAAGCAGTTAAATCCACCCGAAGGCCATGACCCAATAGTCATCACGATTAAATCGACCCGAAGGCCATGACCCAATGGTCATCACAATTAACTCGACCCGAAGGCCATGACCCAATGGTCATCACAATTAACTCGACCCGAAGGCCATGACCCAATGGTCATCACAATTAACTCGACCCGAAGGCCATGACCCAATGGTCATAAATCATTCGACCCGGAGGCCCGACCCGAAGGCCCACAATTGTATAAATCGACCCGAAGGCCATGACCCAATGGTCATAAATCATTCTCAATCATTTCAAAACCAACATGGAAATTCACATATCAAGGGACTCACACCAATTGCCATGTCCCGATGTACCAAGCACATTGAACCACAATTTCTCACTCTTACAGAGCATTATTGGCACACCTAACTCAATCCATTATATCCCATTTATAGTCGGCAATTATCACACAACTCAACATTACAGAGTCCCAGTCCACTTGAGATTCGACATGCCCAACCAGTCTAAATTCTTAAATCCATAGACATGGCATCATCCCTCAAAGTCCTAACAAGTTCCATTTGGCCTCCACAATGCCTAATTTCAATCCAATACTCATTAATCCATTGAATAACCACATTAGGCAATTTAATTCAAATTCGGTTCTATAGTGAACCACTCCTAAACAGCCACTAATTTGGCTCCAAATCAACCTCATAATATGCCATTAAGTCCCAATTAGGTCCCCTAATCAATCAATGCACAATTACATATCATTAGGCCTTAATCTAGCCTAATTACCTTAATTTAAACCCCTAATTGCACAATTTAGACTAATTCAAGGATTAGGTGTTTTACTCGCCTATTATCGACGCGAGGCGACGGGAGCGAGCGGCCGATTACCGACGAGCGGTACAATCGACGGCGGCGCACCAAAAGCAAGCCGGCGGACACGGCGGCGCCGGTGGGCTCACGGCCACCTCTCGGCCAAAACAGGGGAAGCGCCGGTGAGGAAGGGCTGAGGACAAAGGAGAGAGAGACGGTGAGGGTGAGGTCGGACGGTGGGGTGGCGCACGGCGGCGCGGCCCGGCGGGACAAGCCCGGCGACAGTGGCGGCGTCCTTGCACGCCTCGGCTGGAACGGTGGCTGCGGGCGACGGATCAAGGGGAAAGTTGGTCGACGGGGCTGGGACGACACCAGGAGGCGACACTCGGTGGCTCAGCGCCAGCAGCTCCGGCGATCAGCCGCTTCCGGCATGAACAACAGCCGGCGAGCACACCGGCGAGGACAACCGAGAGAGACGATCGGGAGAGAGGAGAGAGAATCAGGCGCGGGGAGAGAGAGAGAGACAGGTCTGAGGAGAGAGAGAGGGTCAAGGGGTAGTCAACATAATCCAAGGTGGGGTCCACATGTCAAAATCCTAGCCCTTTGGACCAAAATACCCCTCATCCAAGGGCTAGAAACACTTCTAATCCAATAATTCAAGGGTAAAAAGGTCAATTGTCCTTAACCATGGTTAACCAAGCCTAGTTAACCTTAACCAACCTTGATTAAATCCCAAAATTGCCCCAAAATTCGGAATAAATAAAAAATGGCCTAGGGGCATTTCCGTCATTTTTCCATCCCGAACCGAAATTCCAATTTTTGCTCATACCAGTCCTAAATATTCATGGGAGACCTAATCCAGAGTCGGAATCGCGAAATTCACTTTCTAAGCCCTCGAAAATCGTCTGCGAAGTTTCCGGGAATAAAATAATATTATTTTCCAATTTTTGTCGAAATTCCACTTTTTATCCAAAACCACCCCAAATGAGCGTGGCTACCCCAAAATGACCTTGGCTGCGAAAAATAACCTGAAACGGCCTCCGAATTCGGCCTCGGTGTCCACAGGGGCAAAATTGTCCTTTTCTCAATTTCTGTCAAATCTTCAGTTTCCAACCGCGTTTATCCCAACCATAAATGGCTACTCCAAAATGACGTCCGTCTTACAAAATAGTCGTAATTATCCTTGAAATTTTGATATCGAAGTTCGGGTCCAATATCGCGATCTAATTTACTCGATTTGTCGTTTTAGGGTCTCTCACTAACAGGCGGCTGTTTAGGCATTACGCATATCGACCTAAGGTTGTCCGAGTCATGATAGTCTCAATTTCGAGAGAACTAGAGGAATTATCACTAGCACCTAAGGTCACGATCTTTTGGATTAAAATCGGGTTTCCTTTGTCAGGCGCACTTTCGGTCATGCGAAATCACTCGCGATCCGATCGTGCATCGCTGACAATATCAACCTGTCATTTTCCTGAGATCGGCCTATATTGGTTCAAAATATTTCCTCGACGTTCATTGAAATCGGCACTCCATCATGATCGGGTTCTCGGTCCACGTACCTGATCCTATTTAGCCTTTTCCATTTGGTTAGTATCCCGTGATTGATCAATTCCGGGCGAGACTTACTAAAATTACACGAGAATCAATATACACTTTATTGGTCCCGATAACGGGTCAAAATTCAGGATGTTACACAATTTCCTGCCTAAATTGATCAAATGGACTCAATTGGTAACAATGTAAAAATGTTTAGACTTAAATTGATATAATTGAAAGGTTTATGACTAAATTGATACCAACCTAATAAGTTTAGTACTTTTTTGGTACTTTTCCCCATAGCATTCACTCCATATAGGTTCACCTAATTGAACAAGCAGCACCCTATCAAGTGAGTCTCGTGATATCTACGTCATGTAAAGAAGACTTTTCCTTGATATAAATCAAAGTCCCAGCATATTCAACGATTGTTCACCGCTACATGAGGGTTGATGAACAGTTATAAGGTTTAAGAGTGAGACTTTGTCCTAATGCAAAATAAGCAAGCATGAGTTATGCACACACTACGCATTTGGAGTAGAGAGCAGTCATTCCAAGAGTGGGAAATCAAGGCGTACCAAGCATGTAGCTTTGATGATCGTATCGGCATCGAAACCTCCGATTTCCATGCCATTAAGGGTCAAAAGCATGACGTCCGTGAAATCTCGATCACCTTTATCCTCACTCGAATATTTGCTATTCCTTTTGTGCTCCTCTAACCAACCACTTAGGATTTTGTCCAATTCTTCGGCGCTCCTCTTCATGGACTTCTGATGGCCGCCTAAGTCCAACCATCTCAACAAAGGAAGAGCATCCCTAACCGGAAAAATCCCATGGGATCGGAAGAATCCCCTCAACGCATGGTGGCAACGCCGCTTCTCTTCCTCATCGACCATGGCAACGCTGCTGTCGTAGCCCTTACCAGCTACAACTTTAAGGAAAATGTTCATAGACAACCTTCCAAACCACTGCTTCAAATCCACTAAGACATGGCCTGAGGTAGAGACGGGAATAGTATTAGACTTCTTAAAAAACACGTTTCTTGTGTACTGGAGGACTTGGCTAGGCTTGTTTCACTGCACTAGTAGTTGAATCATTTGGTAAAATATCTTTTTCTCCAATTTGAGCCGATAAGCGATAACTATGACATAATGGATTAAACCACCATATAAAAGGGAAAATAAAGCATTTTAAACTTTACATGAAAGTACCTGAATCATTCTTCATCTCAGTCCAAAGCCTGTGCAACTCTTTAATGGCGATATCCGTCATCGAGGCCACTACGGGGTTGAGCAATGACTCGATCCTCCCCTTAGAGAGTAGTTGCAAGGTGGAGATTTTCCTCACTTCACGCCAATACGGACTGTAAGGAGCGGACGCGAAGATGGCATAGTTGTAGCCCATAACCTCGCTGGCTAATAGCTTCGGATGAGACGCAAGGGCAAGGTCGTGCTTGGTGCAACATTCTTTGGCTATCTCGGAACTGCTGACCACTACGACTGGGAACAGCCCTAGCCTGACGGCGAAGATTGGCCCGTACTTGTCAGTCATGGACGCGAAGGTCTTGTGAGGAAGACGGGATCTTGCTAGCATGGGCAAATGCCCCATGACGGGCCATGCGCCTGCAACTTCTGGTGGTGTTTTGAGCTTGCGAGATGAGCTTGATTTGTAAAGAAAGCGGATTGATAGGATGAGGATGGCTAGGATCACTCCACACAAGTGGGTGAAGTTCAGGTCTTGAAGCAGAGAGTCCATTTGCAATGGCTTCATCATTGAGTTGTGTGCTGTACTTTGGAAGGAAGAGCGTATGACTTATACACCTCCTTTGATTTTGTTTGTTGTTACATTAATTTCTCTGCACGCGCTGCTCGAAGATGAAGAAATCAGCAAGCGGTCGTGTTTGTTTTCTTCCTATCGGCCGCTGCACATAAAGGGGCACATCACTTTGGTCGTTCTTACATCATGTCACACGTGGAACATCTAACATGTTAGGTGACAAGAGAAATTGAAGACGACAAAGGAACGGGGCGGCTTTTTTTTGTCTCCTTCTATCTGCACATTAATTGAAGGAGCCCCCAAGCACTGATGAGGCACGGGGCCATTTGAATTTCTCATCCTTGCTATCAAATGGCACACACAAAGGAGAAAGAAGTCTGGTTATTGTCATCATGAAGTTGGCCCCCTTGATATATATGACTGGGATTGCGGGAGTTTCTTTGGGTATAAGTAAAGGCGTGAGCAGAAGGATAAAAATTTGTTATTGTAATTACACCATGCAATTATTTAGCCATTTAAGTTGTTGTAATTAGAAAATTTTGTAATGTTTTTTAGTGAGATTTCATTAGAAATTGTAAGGGATTAAATTCTGAGTGACTTATTGAGTATAATTGGGAGCTATGACTCTAATGACTATGATAAATGTGATTTTAAATTACATAAAGATTATTCCCTGAATAATTTTATTAATGGGATAAGTCTACTGGAAGTCCTGAAAGTTGTTGAATTCTAAAACTTTCAAAAAGTATAATTAAGTCCTAAAACTCGTCACAACAGTGCAATAGAGTTTTAAAACTTTCAAAAATTATAATCAAATCCTAAAATTTTTCTGGTTGGTGCAATCAAGGCCTAAACTTGTTATCATTTTTCATTTGTCAAGGTTGACAGAGCTAAGGGAAAGGCTTGATTGGACAAACTTGACAAGTGTTAAAACTTAATTGCACTTTTTGAAAGTTTTAGGACTCAATTGCATTTTCGTGATAAATTTTGAGATTTCTAGTGCACCGTTCTCTTTTATTAATGGTAGAGAAATTATCTCTACATTTGTCAAGTTATTTGCGCATGCCACGAGGTTCATAGAAATCTTGAATTATGAAAGGACCAACACACGCATGGAGTTTCCAATCAACTGGGACTTTTCTCTTTTTCTTAATGGAATTCTCTGAGATGGTGCCCCATAATCCATGATAATTATTTTTTATACTATCAGTTTTCAGAAAACATAATGACCGGTAAATTTTCAGAAAGTAATCTAAGAAATAGTATACCTTGGATGCTGACATTGAGAGTGGGAGTCGGAAGCATACTTGAGAAAGTAATCCCTCCATATGGTTGAATGATAATTTGCCGACCGGCGTTCAGCGACCTGGCTCCTTTCTTGAGCAGGAGAAGAAGATGGGATTGCTGAAATCAGAAGAGACATTTCCTTCTCGCTATTTTCTAGATTCAGTTGTCTGAAAAAATATAGATAAAGTTGCACTATTGATGGGTATTTATAGGCTATAGCATCCTCTGTGGGGTGATTTGAGAGAATAAGGAACAGAAAAGCCAGAAGTTTACTGTATTAAAGCACGTTGTTCCCCGAATATATTCAATGTCGTGATGAGTTTCTCGTGCATAGAGGTTATTGAAAATATCATCCAATTTCGAGGTCTGGTTGATACCATCTAGCACACCAAAGTCGAATAGCTCATGAATGTTGTTGCGAAAACAAGCGATTGAACGATATAACAGACAGAACAAGAAAATAAATCAGATACCAGATTTATATGGTTTGATCCAAATGACTTACATCACAAAGAGAGTATCAAATAATTCCACTATAGATCAAGCGATATAATCGTGATGTTAACATATGTCTCAAATTTGAACCCAAAGCGAAAATATGAATTTCAGAATTTTGGAATTTAAAACAATAATAAAGGAATTCACACCATCCACCTGGGTGGCGCTGCTGGAGCGCGCACTCTTCCTCTTGCAAAAGGTTGAGTGTTCGAATCCCGAGCGCCGCAGGGTGACTTAACCAGTGGCACGTGTGTGGTGACTAGCACGTGTCGCCCCCAGGGTTTACTCCCCGGCTGTCGGCCGTGCGAGGGTTCTCTGGGTTATTCAAAAATAATAATAATAAATAAATAAATTCACAACCAAGTTCGGATATTAGCTTTCCTAATATGTGTTGAGGTCTTCGGCCACTGAGATTTTTTTTTTTTGCTCGTTTCGGCCATTGAGGTTTGGAAAGTGGACTTTTGGTCAAATTGGATTTTCTTGCACATTGGGTTTATGTCTTGTTGGACTTCACATTGGAATAGGAAAGCAGAAAGAATAAAAATATTCTTTCCTATTTTCCTATTGAAGTCACGGTCAAATTCGAAAAGTCCATCATTCACATGAACTGGAGCATTATTCTGTCAATTTGAATATATATATATATATATATATATATATATATATATATATGTGTGTGTGTGTGGGGGGGGGGGGGGGTTGTTGGAGTTTTTTAGCCGCATGTTGATCAATGCATACAAAAAGTGCTTTTATGTATTGAAGTCTTGAAGTGCCGCTTACTTGCGAGTGCTTGGTGTGCTAAGACTTGCAGAGGAAACTCGTGAATTACATTCATAAAGACAATGTTCGAGTCATAAAATCTTGTAATAAGATTTGTGAGTAATTCCTTCGTGAGATTGAGATATTATTTCGTAAGAAATTATGGGGCTAAACACTGCGTGAGTTATTGAATGTAATTGATGTTTGGGAAATGCTAAAGAGTGTTTGACTCGAGTGTGGCTGTAATCTCTGTTGTGTCGCTTAATCTATAGTAAAATTTTGTGTTGCTCTTTCCATGAATGTAGGTCACTATGACCGAGCCACGTAAATATGATATTCGATTTATTTTCTTATTCAATCAATTTAATTGTTTGATCGCTTGTTTTCGCAATAATTAGTATTAGAGTTTGGCTGTGTTGAAGCGAATCAATGGCGACAAAAGAAGTAAAAGTGAAAATCAACAGAGTTGACGGGAAGGACTTTGGTTTCTAGAAGATGCAAATTGAGGATTATCTGCATCAGATGAAACTGCACTTGCCCTTATGTAGGGAGAAGCCACCGACGATGAAGCAACCTAATTGGAAATTGCTGGATAGATAAGATTTAGGTGTTATTCGGCTGACATTGGCTCGTAACGTCGTGTTTAACATTGTGAAAGAAACTACCGCTATAGGTTTGATGGAAGCCCTATCGGACATGTACAAGAAGCCCTCTACGATCAACAAAGTCTATTTGATGCAACATTTGTTTAATTTGAAGATGAGCGATGGTGCGTCAGTTGCCGATCATATTAATGAATTCAATGTGATCGTTAGTCTATTGAGTTCGATTGAGATTGACTTTGAAGATGACGTATGTGCTTTGATTCTATTATCCTCATTGCGGAATAGTTGGAATATTATTGCTGCTGTTATTAATTCCTTTGGATCAACATGCTTGGCGTTTGATGGTGCTTGAGATATAATACCGAGTGATTACATCCGTAGAAGAGAATCTAGCGAACATGTATTTGTTGTTTTAATAGGTGAAAATAAAGGAAGAACTAGTATACATGTTAGCAAAAGTAGTATAAACTCGAATAGACATAGTCAGTCTAGGACTGGTGGTGCTATCTGTTGGAGTTGTGGCAAGAAAGTTATCTTAGGAGGGATTGCTTTAAGTTGAAAAACGACAAGGGTAAGGGAATTAGAGTTGAGCATGTGAATGATGTTGCAGCTATAACTGATGGTAATTCGGATAATGCTGATTTTATCTTGTCTGTCATTGATAATTCGTCACTTGATTGATGAATTATGGATCTAGGTTATTCTTTTCATGATACACCAAATAGAAACTGGTTTACTACGTCTCAATGCATGGATAGTAATAAAGTACAATTAGGGAACAATGCTGAGTGCAATATTATAGGTGTTGGTGATATTAAAATCTGAATGCATGATGGCATTGCGAGGACATTGACTAGAGTGAGGCATGTTCCGGAGTTAAAGAAAAATCTAATTTCCTTGAGTGTTGTGGATTTAGCTAGGTGTTGGTATGCTCAAAATGTGGAGTTCTGAAAGTTGTTCGATGTGCCTTGGTGACAATGAAAGGAATCAAGCACAATGGCCTGTATGAGCTTCAAGGTGAGACAATGACAAAATTCGCTACAGAAATGTTGGATGCATCTGTTCGAGAGTCTGAACTGTGGCATATGTGTTTGGGGCACATTAGTAAAAGAAATATGTTGTGTGGTTATGTTGCTAACGAATTGAATATATGCAGGTGCTGTGATTTAGATCAATAGTGGAAAGTGCAGTTCAGTACGGCTGTCAGAGAAACCATAAATATTGCAAAATTAATTTACTTGGATGTTCACAAGTTGTCGCAGTTTCTTTTGAGGAAGAGTTTTAGATTTATACTAACAGTTGTGGATGACTACTCGAGGAAGACCTGGGTGTTTATGCTAAGACACAAGTTTGATATTGTTCTCAGAATCAAATAGTTGAAAGCTTTGATTGAAAAGGAGATTGGTAAAATGATCAAGCATGTACGAACTGACAGTAGCATAGATTTTTTGCTCAGAGCTATTAAATGAATTTTGCATGAAGGAAGGCATCGTGAAACGTTGTACTAGTGCTAGTGAACCATAACAGGTTGCAGAGTTGATGAGCAAAATATTACTAGAGATGGCCCACAAAATGCTCTCTAATGCTAGTATGGCTAGGAGATTCCTAGCAGATACGTTTAGTATGGCTAGCTATCCGAAAAATAGATCCTCATCGATTGCAGCTAGATGTTGGACTCCGGAAGAAGTGTAGTTAGGTAACGTTGCCAAATATTCTATTATGAGAATATTTGGTTCTCCGTGTTGTATTCAAGTTAGTGATGGTATGCTCAATGGAAGGACAAGAAAGTGCATGTTCCTAGGTTATGCACAAGGTGAGTGAGGCTATTGGTTGTGGTGCACAGAATTAAATTCACCTGTTGTTAGTAAAGAAGTTACATTTGACGAATCTCTAGTATTTTTAGGTAAGAGTGATTATAGCAGTATTAATACGGATCTGAACGAAGTTCAACTTGAAGTGGAGTTGTAATGAGAAACTCCTGGGTAGCTGATATTAGAGAAATAATCGACACAGATGGTGCTTGCAGGGAAGTGGAGCCTATAGAGCCAATAGTTGCCGTAATTGCTGATATAGACAAAGTGCGTATTTGATGTCCTAAGAACTATGGATGCAACGGTAGTTTTACTTTATCTGTGGTTGAGAAGGTTGCGTCAAGAAATCCGTGTGGAGCATTTAAAAGTGCCTGTGGAGTTGGTGTTTTGATGAAGTTCACGGTTATAGCAAAATTCAAGCGCTGCTTGGACTTAAAAAACGTCTGTGGCGATTGATTCTATTAAGGCTTTGGAAGAGTAGTAGTGAAGTTCTAACGAAGCGAAATGATCGTGACTTGGCTCAAACGTCGAGCCAAGGTGGAGATTGTTAAAATATATATTGAGTTTAAGCCCAAAGCGAAAATATGAATTTCAGAATTTAAAATAATAATAAAGGAATCCACAACCAAGTCCGGATATTAGCTTTCCTAATATGTGTTGAGGTCTTCGACCACTGAGATTGGAAAGTGGACTTTCGATCAAATTGGATTTTCCTGCACATTGGATTTATCTCTTGTTGACTTCACATTGGAATAGGAAAGCAAAAAGAATAAAAATATTCTTTCCTATTTTCCTATTGAAGTCACGGTCAAATTTGGAAAGGCCATCATCCACTTGAACCGGTCAATTTGAATATATAGATATATTTTGGTTGTTGAAATGTTGAGTCAAGGTGGAGAATTGCTAAATTCTATCTAGAGTTTAACTCTCAACTCGATATTAACTAAAAAAGTTTCGATTGTTGATGGGAATTGGTGCGTGAAAATAGGAAATAAATTCCGACTACTCTTGGTTGAAATTCCTCAAGAGAAATCACATAACGAAGTTTTCTTATTTAGTTTAATTGGTCAACTTCCATTGTTGGGGCTCACATTCTTTATTTAATATATATTAGTTTGTGGAATCCAACAAGTGTGTGACATTCTGAATTTCGACTCATTTTCCGGGATTTGTGAAATGATTATATCTTCGATGCACTTTAGGAATTAAGTACGTGGACCTAAGAATTTTGCCGTGAATCGACACTTAGACCATAAAGATTGACGATAAGATATTTTGGGCCATTAGAGACCAATCCAAGGATGGTTACGGAATGATTCACAAATGTTGTATAATTGGATCGCGGGTGAATCCGTTTGACCATTGTATGAATTTCGAACGATCCTAAACCTAATCCGAACGATCGCGTTGATTGGAACTAGTGATTAACCGTCCCAATTACATGACAATCGAGGTCGCCATGGCTTAAGTAAACTTAGATATGGCCCGATTTCGAATCAGCCACGAGTCGATATGCATAACTCCTAAAAGCCGCCCATTAGTTTGAGACACACTAAAGTTGCGTTTAATCGAATTTGACCATTACTTGGAATCCAGACTTCGGAATCAAATTTCTCGGAAGCCATGACTAATTCATTGGAGGACATCACATTTGGTGTGGCCCCGAAAAAGTGAAATTTGGATCGGGGTTGAAAAATGACCATTTTGCCCTTGGGATTATTTGAATTCATTTGAGAGGTTGAAGGGCAATTTGGACTTTTGGACTTTCCCCCCTTTGGCCGAAATTCATGGACAAGTATACCCCTCCCCATCTTGCTTATTTATTTTGTGTGCCATTTAGGAATTTTGAAAAAATAATGTAAGGAATTATGTGGACCCTTGGATCTTGACTTGGAGAAAGGGATGGAATGTGAGCCCTTTGATGTGCGAGTAGAGGTGGGTGATGGGGTTTTTAGTGGGGTTAGTAGAGACAAATCCGATCAAGTCTTCTCTCTCTCCTCTTCTTCTTCTTTTCCTTCTTGGCTTCTGCTCGTGCTTCGTGTCTTCTGCTTCTTTCGTTTCTGCTTTTGCCTTTGCTTCGCTGCTGCTGCTGCTTCTGTTTCTGCTTATACTTCTGCTTCTGCTTCTGCTCCGCTGCTGCTGTTCTGCCGACCTTGTTATTGCCCCTTTCCCCTGAGTCATTCTTGTCTAGACTCGAGGTAAGTGGTTTCCTAACCCTTAACTAAGCTAAGGGGTTACTAATGGACATGTTAGGGGCTGATTCATGGTTGTAGATAGTTGGTTTAGTGGTTAAATGAGCTTGAATTACTGAATGGTTCATGTTGGTTGATTCACGGATTCACTACTGCTATGTGTTTGTGTTTTGCTATTTTTGTAGAGATCAATGTGGACCGAATTTGAGGAAATGTTCCCCATGGAAGTTGACCTTAACATGTTTAAGTATGTCATATATTAAATCTGGAATTTTTAGAGATAGTTTCTTGGTATTCGGGAGTCCATTTTCGGATCATCGCCACTCTGCCAGATTTACCGTTCACCCAACCGGAGTGTCTTTCTGAATTTTTATAAATTTTCTAGACCTCTTTTCAACAAATTTCCTTCATGAAAGTTGCCAATGACACTTTTTTCTATGACATATAAAAATTTAAATGTTTCCAAAGGAGATTTGGGTACTGATTGAAATGGATTTCTAAGGCCAAACGGTTTGCCCTGGTGGGCTAATTTTCAATCTGAATTTGGGTGACAAAAAGAGCTATTTTCAGTCGGAATTGGATTTTGTTTCCTTCATGAAAAATGTTTATCAAGATATTTCCAATTACATATCCAAAATTCAGAATTTTGAAGTTGAATTACTATTTATTTCAAAAGAATTTCGATTACTGTGCAATTGCCAATTTTAAGCCCGATTTTGTGCAAATTTGATTTCTCTCTCTCGAGAACTTTCGATATGGTTGTTGCACATGAGGGAGTGACTGATTGTGAATGTGTGTTCATGATTTTAATTGGTGGAACCGTGGCTGATTTGGTGGGCGTGTAAACTGATTTGCATCGCTGGTGATTGAGCACATTCGAGTGATGTTCGAGCGCGTGAATAACATGGAATTGAATGGGTCATGCGGCGTGTGTGATCACCTAAGTTCCCTAATGCATCTTTATGTGGTGAAAAGATAATAAATTATGTGACGGAGTGTACATGTGATCACTTAAGTCCTGATGCGTCTTTTTGTAGGGATTGAACCCGTCGTGAGGCGTGTTACGTGGGACGATGCTCAGTTAAGCCGGAAGACCACCAGCCTTATGCGTTTTACGCGGGTTGTGCCATGAGCATGATGTGTGTTACGCGGGTCGTGAATAATCTGAACGGAAGAGCTGGTAGGTGTTGTGCATTGGTGTATGCAGTGTATCCAGATTGACATGTGATCATGTTTGGATTATTGTTGGTACACGTGCATGTGTAAGTCATATCCGGGATTGTACGTGTCCGTGAGTTAGTGCTGCATTATTGCGATTTGACTAACATGCAACACTTGTGCATGTTCCATGATGAGATAGAGATGTCTGTGTTGTCACGGCATGTTGGTAGTCTGAATCTCTTGCGTAGACTTGTCCGGAAGTACGTGTTGGCCTATGCGGGGCTTAGGTTGTTCACTTATTGAGACTTGTTCTCATAGTTGATTATAAACTTTTCAGACTCCTGAGCCTCATGACATTATGGAAGACCCGGGGACACTACCAGAGTACCACGGGGATTGAAGATAGGTTTAATGCTCATGTCTATTACGTACTCATTTTGGTAGTGAAGTTAGGCTACCCAACCACCGCTTCTTTCTGATGAACGTGGTTTAATGTTAGTGGGCTAGTGTAAGATTGTGTAAATAAATGTTGTAAGTATGCCAAGTGTATGAACATGTTTGTTGCTATGTGTTCAAGTGAGTTCCCTACTATCCCGTGTAATTGAATTGTTGTATGGGGGTGTTTGATTTTGTTTCTGCTGGTGCATGATCGTTAGTGTTTCTTTGGGACGGCGACGAGTCCTGGGACATCACACTATTATCGACCTAAGTGGGATGTTGTGCGCACGCCAGGTTCGGGGCATGACAATAACGGAAAAGAAATGAATTATATTAGGAAAGTTGTTGCTCACTGGTCCTCTTTATGTTTGACGGCCGTATAGCAGCTCTTGTTTGTTTTTTTGTGCCGCACGAAGGGAAGAGAAAAAGGAAATGCATAGAACATTTCTTGAAGAAGCCATACGTAGAGCTTTTGCTTGTGCTTGAACATTTGGCAATTTGTATTTTGAATTTTACATCCGATTGAATTGTTTATTTATAAACTCTGTGAGTTTGGATTTAATTTAGGGGAACGAAATACTTGAGCATTCGAGTGATTTTCGATTATTTATGAATTATTTACTGCTTGCTCTTAGTTAAGACACTTTGACCGATCCATGTAAATCTTTGGTGTCTTTATTATTTCTTGTTTATTTTCTCAGCTGATTTCATGTTAATTTAATTACAAGATCCTGTAAATTTCTACATTGATTTTACGTCATAATCCATGAGCCTGCGAATAGCGTTTGAAGCCTTCAATATCCCGTCAGATTACGCAAGAATTAGCAACGAGAGACTAGTGAAAGGTTGGCACGTTATTGCTCACACCATCTTTTAACAGAGGGAAGTGCTACTATATGCATAATGTATTTTTGATAGGACAGTTTTACCCTTTTTAAAAATCAAATCCTTTTGACAATCGCTCGGTGTCATTGCCGAAATTCCGATATGGCGTTCTTTTAATTTTTTAAAGAACGTATGATGTTGATGTGCAACAGGTCAAATAAAAAGTAAAAAATTGAAAAACCAAAGCAACCGACATTGTAAAAAAAACAAAACAAATAAACCCACAAAAAGGGTTAAACAAATTCAGATCAGGCAGAGAGAGAGAATGCAGCGGCGGGGATGGTTTATGACTTAATTGTACATTTTAAATTGTTTAGAACTTGATTGCATATTCAGCAAAATGATTGAGACTATTAGTGCAATTTTCCACAAAAAAAAAATCCATCATCTGTGCATAAGTACATCTAATAGCATTTAATCTAACCTATATGTGAACTAATCTCCTCTAACATTCCAATAATCAATGGACCCCCACACTATGTATCTAACCTCATAGATCAAGTTCCAGCCTAAGAGACTAGCAGTCAGCAACCATAGGCATAATTCTTCTACTGCCCGTACATTCCCATTATGATGGGGTTATTCCAAAGTCAAACCTTGTTGTTCATAATCTTGAATGGTCATTGTTGACAATTTTTTTCAAGTGGTCCTGCGTAATCAATGGTGCACCTACTTGGTTCGAATTTTCTGACTTTAGGCAAATCCGAGATCGCTCCTAAACACTAGAAAATGAAGTCAGGAAAATATCCAAAAATGGTACATTTTTCGCAAAACAAACGAACCATAAGTGGATCATACTGCCTGTTACACTAGTGGGTTTTGTAAATTATATTAGCATGTACATTGTGATAAATAATATGAGGGTAGTATTAGGAGTTAAACCGTAACTACCCGGTTCGTTTCACTTGGATAAAAAGAAGATTAATACCACGAAAAACCCTAAATTGGTATACCTGTGACAATTTTACCCTGAACTATTTTTTTGACCACAAAAAACCCTAAACTGGTACACCTGTGACAAATTTACCCCGAACTATTTTTTTCACCGCCAAAAACCCTAAACTGATATACTTGTGATAATTTTATCTTGAACTATTTCTTTGACCACCAAAAACCTTACACTGGTACACCTGTGATAATTTTACCCCCGAACTAGTTTTTTGACCACTAAAAACTCTAAACTGGTACATTTGTGACAAATTTACCCTCTGTTAGTGTCTGTTAAATTATATTAATATCACAAAAAATCATAAATTGGTAAACTTGTGACAAACAAAGGGGTATAACCCAAAATCGGTACACATGTTAATTACCACATGTCATTAAACTTAGCAATTTGACAGTAAAATTTAACAGAAACTAACGGAGGGTAAATTTGTTATAGGTGTACCAGTTTGGGGTTTTTGGTGGCTAAAAAATTAGTTCGGGGGTAGAATTGTCACAGGTATACCAGTGTGGGGTTTTTTATGGTCAAAAAAATAGTTCGGGGTAAAATTGTCACAGGTGTACCAGTTTAGGGTTTTTTGTGGTCAAAAAAATAGTTTGGGGTAAATTTGTCACAAGTGTACCAGTTTGGGGTTTTTCGTGATATTAACCCTAAAAAGAATACTTGAAGTAATCACACAATGTAGTAGCAATTTGAGGTGGATGTTAGATTATATATCACTCATAAAGGTCTCTCCCATCCGATATAAGACTTAGGCTGACACATGAACACAAATCAATGCTTATGCTCTTTATGCCTTATATAAAATAGAGTTAATACCATAAAAAACCTCCAAAGCATGAAGCTTTTTCTGGAAATCCACAAGCATCTTTTTTATGGACTTGTCGTACCGTCGGATTTCTTGTTGCACATCAACAATTTTGGAGTCAATCGTCTTGAAAGCCCGATTTTATGCCAGAAGAGTTTCCGATTGCAATTTAGAACAACCTCAGCAGCAAGCATTCTTTTTGGCCTTGACTCGCCGAGTTGATAGGCGATTTGCTCCTAAAGCACGAAAACAAAGTGAAGTTACTAATTTTTTGGGTCAAGATAGTGACCGGTATAATTACCGTGTCAAATATACACCTCCTCCGTGGGCATTCAAGAATGAAATGATCACATCTAATGGCTGGGGTGAAATGAATGCTGACGAAGCCAATAGAAGCATGGTATCCATGATTACACCATTTCTGATCAAGCTTGATGAGGTAGATAAATATAAGGAGAAGGAAGGTCAAGTCGAACCAATCACTATCCAACTTTCCATTGATCAACTAAGGATTGAAGGAGAAGAAACACAACCTGTCATTATCACTCTCCCTCCAAAAGAAAGGTTTGATACCAAGTGTGTACCTTGGGATTACTCTCCTGAAGAAGTTGATGCCATAACCCGATCAGGGAGATACAATGTCTTGAAAGAAGGTGAGCACGAAAAGAAAGAAGTAACCGAAGAAGATCTCAAATGATTGCTTTCAGTCATGAAGACGAGCGAATTTGAGGTAATTGAACAGCTAAGAAAGATGCCGGCACAAATTTCTTTGTTGGATCTCTTCAAGACTTCAGAAAGCCACAAAATGGTGCTTATGAAGCTTCTCAATGAAGTGCACATCCCAAAGACAATTAATGAAGTATAATTGGAAGACTTTGTTGACACTATTCTCCTAAAAGATCAAATCGCCTTTTCTAATGAATATTTCCCAATTGACGGGCATTCCCATAATAAGGCTATGTATATTGCCGTCAAATGCCGGGGTAAAGAGGTGTCACGTGTGCTGATCGATAATGGTTCTGCACTTAATTTGTGTCCACTAAGCACACCGCATCGCTTGGGAATTAGCGAAGAGCTGATCAAACCGTCTAAGGTAAATGTGCGTTCGTTTGATGGAATGAAGAAAGACATTATTGTCAATATCGAGCTCGAGGTAAACACAGGCCCTGTGCCTTTCCTGATTGACTTCCAAGTAGTGGATATTCCGAGGACTTTTAACTTGTTACTCGGAAGACCTTGGATTCATATGGCTAGTGCCATTCCTTCAAGTCTCCATCAGAAAGTTAGGTTCACCGTTAATGGCAATATGATCACCGTACACGGGGAGATGGATTTCACCACTTATAAAGAGAGTGCAATACCGTATGTCGAACCCAAAGTGAAAGAAGAACCAAGTTGTCATTCCTTTGAAATGATCTCATTGGTGCAAATTCCTGCTTGTTGCATCATAAAATCTCCAGAATTCTCAACACCATCTATTATGTCTGGAAGGGTATTATGCCTGTATGGATTTACTCCCGGTAATGGTCATAGATCGAAATCCCAAGGAATCAAAGAATCTATCACTCTGCTTACTACAAGAATGAAACACGGAGTAGGTCATATTCCAGATAGCTCTAAAGATCACCATGGAGGCCAAAGCCGAGCTCAAAAGAACCATGGAGGTTGTAAAGGTTGAGGTGATCGCATTATTAATCCATCCATATGGAAGGGCAAAGCTAAAGAGCTTCCCTATCATCATATCCATATCAAGGAAACTTTTCTTGGACCTTCCAAGCTACTTCAAGAAGAAGACTTACATGCAGAGAAAGAATCTATTCTGCCTAGTTTATTCGAAGAAAATACATCAACATTATCATAACTGAGATAGAAGATATCTACGCATTGGAGTAGGAAGATTCTCCTAAACTTTTGCTATTAGCTTTTTCCATTGCATTTTGTTGATTACAGTTTCGAATTTCTTGTGATTTTATTTGCAATTTTAGTTCAGTTGCAATTTACATTCCTATTGATATAGATGTAATCACATTTTTGAATTCAATAAAAGTGATCAAATATTTTGTCAAGGACATGTAGAAACAAAACCAAACCTATGATGAATATTATCCTCATTCATGAGGCTTGAGACTTTGGGTTTCTATATTGCTACTCATTGTGAAAATAATTTTAAGAGCAAGGAAGTCTTATGATATGAGGACTAGTTTTGTCTTTATATTCTTTCAAAATGAATTTCCAAAAGGTTTTTCATAGGTTCATGTGCGTTACTTACTTCATATGCAATTACTAATCATATTTGGTACATGTCAGGCATGAGCATTCGCATATTCATAATAGGTTCATATGTGGCCCAAATCTTTTCAAAGAGATCACTTGCAATATTGAAGTGGATAATGAGGATGAGAAATGGGTTAGAAAGGAATGGATTCGTCATGAAAAATCAAAGCCACTCACATTAGAGAAAATGATCACTATTAATCTGGGCGATAAAGAGAATCCTAAAGAAGTTAAGATTGGAGAAAATCTTTCCTTGACAAAAGCAGGAAGAGTCACAGATTTGCTCAAAGAATATCAAGATATATTCGCATGGTCTTATGCTGACATGCCAAGCCTTGATCCGAGCATAGTTGAACATGCTTTGCCAATCGATCCAAGTATTCCACCAAAGAAGCAAAAACTGAGGCGAACGAAGCCGGACTTGGCAAAGAAAATAGAAAAAGAAGTCATGAAATTGCTCAAAGTCGATTTCATTGAAGTAGTACCGTATCCAAAATGAGTTGCCAACATAGTACTCGTAATAAAGAAATATGGTCGAGTATGGGTGTGCGTTGATTATCACGACCTAAATAAAGCAAGGCCTAAGGATGATTTCCTGCTTCCACATATCGATATATTAGTGGATAGCATTGCTAGGTTAGAAACATTTTCATTCATGGATGGTTTCTCAAGATACAATCAAATTCTCATGAAGAAAGAGGATAAGGCAAAGACGTCTTTCATAATATCATGAGGCACATTTTGTTATAAGGTGATGCCTTTCGGTTTGAAAAATGCTGGTGTCACGTATCAAAGGGCAATGGTAACTTTGTTTCATGACATGATGCACAAAGAAATAAGGTATATGTGGATGATATGATTGCAAAATCCAAATAAGGAGAAGATCATGTTGAGGTGCTTCGTAAATTGTTCGAAAGACTTAGAAAGTACAAGTTGCGACTAAATCCTAACAAGTGTGTATTTAGGGCAAAATCTGGCAAACTGCTAGGATTTGTACTCAGTAGCAGGGGCATCGAAATAGATCCCTCCAAAATCAAGGCCATATATGACTTAAAGACTCCTTCCATAGTAAAAGAAGTGAGAAGCCTATTGGGACGATTAAATTACATTGCCCGTTTCATCTATCAGCTTTCTGATACTACTAAACCATTCTTTAAATTGTTGAAGAAAAATGCTAAAGTAAAGTGGGATGCAGAATGTCAACAAGCCTTTGATAAGATCAAAGAATATATGATATGCCCAACAGCGCTGGTACCACCAATTCCTAGGGTTCCACTGATCTTATATTTGACAATTCACTATGAATCGTTAGAACGGTGCTTGTACAAAGAAGATCAAATGATGATAAAGAACAAGTCATTTATTACTTGAGCAAGAAGTACACAACATCATAAATGAATTACCCGGCAGTCGAGAAGACGTGCGTTGCATTGATTTGGGTATTACACAGATTAATGCAATATACCCTTCATCATCAAATTTTGCTAATGACTAAGAATGATCCGAAGTACCTTATTGAAAAATCCTCCTTGGTCAGGAAATTAGCAAAGTGGCAAATTCACTCCAAATTATAAGGGTGCATACATTGTCAAGAAAGTTCTTCCTTGATGAGCATTGATTCTTATAAATATGACAGGAATAAAATTGGTCTATCCTGTAAATGTAGATGCTGTCAAGATTTTGTATCCATGAAATGAAGACGAACATTCAAGAAAAGATTCGGATCACTTTAGAACATATGCATATCATGCATACCATGCATTTCATAAACATGTTTATTTGTTGTGCAGAAGAAAGTAAAAGGAGTTTGAACTAGTCGATGGTTTCAGAATTTCAACAAAGTAGTCAGATAATAGAGGGAAGTATTATTTTCAATTCAATTTTCCATTGATATTCCCTAATGTACTTTTCTTTTTATCATCTACAGAGAGACAAAGAAAAGGGAGTAACAAAAAGAAAAATCCCCAGTGGAACTAAAGCAAAAACATACAAATAAGAGGGATCTTAGTAAGTTGATCAAACAGGTATCCCTAAATCGTGAGTGCATGTGTTAAAGAAGTTGCCTTTCTAAGAGAAAATCGAACTTTTTCTTCCCTAAGCGGAATGATACTAAAGCTGAGCAAAACAAAATACATTGTTTTGAAAGAAAAATACCTCAGAAATGGTTCAAATCAAAAGTTTTGAAACACTCTTTCTTTGAGAATGAATTAAGTATCAAAATTCCCTAAAAGGGGATAATCTAACAAAATGCCTTGAAAAATTTCAAAGAAAAAGTTTGGAGCAAATCAAATGGAAAGACCTTCAAATGATGAAAGGTAAGCCGTATCCAAACACTTCCCGATACACTCAAAGTTAAAGTGAAGGAGCGAGTGAGAAAAAAGCTCATCCAAAGGAAATAGGGATGTTCACAATGATTACACGGATTGAAATGATGAAAGACAGTCATTTCACTATCTCAAATACATGCTTATCCCTTGCAAACTAAATTTGAGCTGAAACTATGGAGAAGTTTTTTCAAAATAACCCTGTTAAGAATCACCCCACATTGGGGCAAACCAGGAGGTTTGTGATTGACAGCTACGGAGAATAGGATCAAAAAAGATTTTATTGCATATTCTCGCATTAATCTTTTTGTGATAACTTCAGATAAAGTTATATGGAAGCTCAAGACATCCCAAGAGGAAGAGGAGCACTTCATTTCCTATACCTAAACACATTACGTTTGGCAAAACCCAATTGAGCCTGAATATTCATTTCAAAAATCTAAATTGGTGATCATGGCTTCACACTGGAGCATGAGCATATGATCCACTTTAATAGATAAAAAATAAAAAGGGCATGACACAAAGTCCTTAGAAAAAATAAAAAACAAAAGAATCTGGGGCATGAAAAAGCAGTGTGCCTAATAAAAGCAAGGCCAAATGTCCGAGGAAAATGAGAAAGAAAAAGAGAGTTCAAAAGAAAGTTCAAAATGATAAAAAAAAAAGTCATGACAAAGCAAAATCAAGATCATGAAAGATCATATACCACAGCAAGTGAGAATGAGCAAAAGAAAAGATATTGTAATGAATGTTTAGAGAACTCTGATGTTCATAAAAGAAAGATCCTTAATAGATAATAAAAAAAAGGTGGCGATGCTAAGAAGATTACCAATTTCATAAAAATCCTAAATCCAAACAAATGAGCCTTTTGACCCTACCCAATACCAACAATACAACTTCTCCCCAAAAACTCTTCAGATTGGGATGTTGAGAGAAGAAATATGACTTTATGATAAGAAGTTATCACTCAAAGAAGTGAAATGTAATAATATCTTGTCTTGTCCTCGAGGTTATTAACTTATAGACTCAAAGTCAGATATGATGAAATCCTTTTTCTTGGCCTCAAAATGCCTATCATTTGAATAGCCATTGACCAAGCCAATATTACAACATCTTGAAAGACCTTATCGGATCAATTGGATTGTATATATTGCGAACATCTCCGAACACCTAAGGATTGATTAAGAGAGAAAATTGAGGGATATTAGACAAGTCTCCTTTCAATCAAATAAAGAAAAGTCCAAGTTCATAGATTAAAATAAATCATTTCTAATGAAGGTCTTCCAAATGATCATTTCAAGTATTTCTTGAAAGATTGCAAGTATTTTGTTCAAATAATTCCTCAAAAAGGAAATTTGATTGCTTGAAATACATTAATACAAAAAATGCACGTTTCCAGATCAGGTTTCAAAAGTTTTTGGTCAACCTAAAATCAAATTTTCAAACAGTTAGTGGTAAGCTAAGAAAAAAAATCACGCTTTAAACAGTTTTGATTAATTTCAAAACTACATTTCAAAATAGTTTTTGGTTAACTAAAAACCATACAAAGGTTAGTGAAATCTCAAAAATCACGTAACTCACAGTCAAGGCATTTATTGTTTGAAGTCTTCCCAAAGTCCTACAAGCGAGGAGCCCCTAGGCAAATTCAAGTCTTATAGGCGAGGAGCGCCTAGGCAAATTCAAAGTCCTATAGGCAAGGAGCCCCTAGGCAAATTCAAGTCCTATAGGCGAGGAGCGCCTAGGCAAATTCAAAATCATACAGGCAAGGAGCCCCTAGGCAAATTCAAAGTCCTACATGCGAGGAGCCCCTAAGCAAATTCAAGTCCTACTGGAGAGGAACCACTAGGCAAATCTAAAGTCCTACAGGCAATGAGTCCCTAGTCAAATTCAAATCCTACATGCGAGAAGCCCCTAGGCAAATTCAAAGTCCTACAAACGAGGAGCCTCTAGGCAAATTCAAAGTCCTGCTGATCAGGAACCACTAGGCAAATTCAAAGTCCTACAGGCGAGGAGCTCCTAGATAAATTCAAGTCCTATAGGCGATGAGGCCCTAAGCAAATTCAAGTTCTATTGGTGAGGAGCCCCTAGGTAAATTCAAGTCATACTGGTGAGGAACCACTAGGCAAATCCAAAGTCCTACAGGCGAGGAACCACTAGGCAAATTAAAGTCGTATAGGTGAGGAGCCTCTAGGCAAATTCAAACCCTATAGGCGAGGAGCCCCTAGGCAATTTCCAAAATCCTCAAGTGAGGAGCCTTAAGTGTTTATGGTTCGTGAGTTCGTCCTTAAATCATGAAATCCGAATAATCATCATAATCATCACCACCATCATTTTATACCCTTAGATAAGCAACAAAAAGACGCTCACAAATAGGTAAGTTTCTCTCCCTCAATCATTAAGAACCTTTTAAAATGTATTATGATAAGAGAACTTTTGGATTAGATCACGAATTTCAAAAACAAGAACCTAAATCAATTATTGTGAAATTTTCATCTTATCTTGTTAATTGAGTCGGTTAAAACTCAGGTGTTACCTTGTTTTTGAGATCAACCTCTAACGAGCTCAATCTCAAAGAAAGGCAACTGTTGACACTTGATTTTTAGTTCATTTTTTCATATTTTCAAAAATCTCAAAATTAGGACTAGGAATCTTGGCCAAGCCTAGAAACCTACTTGTAAACCAAAAATAATTTTTTTAGCATTTTCCTACATTGTTCATTAATTTCTTTTAGTCAAAATAAGTGAGAAAATCAAGAAAAATAGCAAATAGAATCATAAAATTCCATAAAAATAGTCATTAGTCTTCTTTTAAATCCAATTTCATTAATACATCATCAATTTTGAAAAATCTCAATCGAGTATATGTTTTTCCCAAAATTGAGCAAAATCAAACTCGAATTAAACCAAAAATGTAATTAAATCTTTTCTAGTCATTTTTAAGTCATAGTGTCTTCACAACAAATGATTTTGCGACCTTGAATTACATAATGATCGGTCCAATTGCGCAATTTGTCATAGAAATCAAAAATCCCCAAAATTCAATTGAAAATTAAGAATTTTGAGCCCAAATTGGGAATCATGCCCAATATGAAATTGTCAAACCATGAGACCATCGTTTCTAGGATTAATCAGATGTGGGTAATTCAATTTTGACATCAATTTTTCCTAATCAAGTCATTAGGACATCAAATTGAACAAAACCCTATTAACTCGAATATAAAAATGCGAAAATCTTGGACATGATCATAATAAAAATTAGGGAAAATCACATATTTGGGTTCAAAATGTGATGATGAATTCAATTCTGTGGTTTAATTTTGAAAATTGGGTCAAAATT
This sequence comes from Syzygium jambos, assembly GCA_031216235.1. NCBI lineage: Eukaryota > Viridiplantae > Streptophyta > Magnoliopsida > Myrtales > Myrtaceae > Syzygium > Syzygium jambos. Next base: position 20,130,279 of record CM062226.1, read on the forward strand.
GAGCTTAATTTGCGAATTTAGATCAACTCGAGTCTACCAGGTGAACCCGACCCGACTCGAGTTGTTCATCTTCCTTACCCAGTTTACCCAAAATGCACAACAAACCTAGAAAAAATAGTTCACGCTTGAGACTTTGCCGACCTTCTCTAATCAAATTAGCACGTTTTAATCGAGTTGGCCAGCTGGAGATTCTCCAGCTGGCGCCAGGGAACCGATCCAACCGATCGGAAGTCGGTTCCAATGATCTTTTGGTGGGAAAAATAAATGAACAAAAAGCGAAAAAAAACCTAAACGAAGGGGGGAAGGTATTCGGTGAAATGCTAGAGAGAAAAAGAGAGAGAGAAGAGAGAGAGAGAGAGAGAGAGAGAGAGAGCGAACGACGTGAGTTGAGGCTCCCTGAACTGAGCAATCGGTGCTTTTCTTGCTAAAAAGCGCCGGCAAATCGGCTCAAGTAGTGAACCTCCTCACCTGAGACGACCAGCGAGCATCTAATCACCATAGCCTAAAACTTCAGCCCGGCCAGCACATCCAGAGGTGTTCAAGCTAATATGAGATCATTAGTTCAAAGTACAAGTGACAGGGAACATATTTGAAGACTCCGATCAGCCCAGAGATATCATTTGGTCATCAAACAAAGCAGGTGAACTTCGATCATTACCTTGGTTTTTCCAAATTCTCAGAAAATGAAGTTGAGCTTGATATTACCAATTTTGCAATTTCTTTGATGATTCCGAGGTCCTTGATGTTTAAAATGTGTTTCTAATCGCATTTGGTATTGTTTGATTGCATTGTTAATTGGAAAATGAGCATAAACCTCCTTGGCCACCATTGTTGAACCTCGCCGGAGCTCGAGAACCCCCTGCCGGAGCTTCATTTTGACCCTAAAACATCCAAGTCAGTGATTCTTGATTTTTGTTTGATATTTTGAATATTATTTTAGAACGATTTAGATGGCTAAGGCGATTAGATTAGTCATTTGAAGTCTAAGAATGTTAGCTTAGGTTAGTAATTATTTAGGTTTTTTCGACCGGCTTTTCGCTGGCCGGCGATTGCTCGACGGTCATCCAGTTAGTCTAGTTTGATAAAGGATGACATGAACTTGATAATGGATTAAAAGAAATGGCGAAATAGTCGACGGAAGTTCGTCGACGATAAGCTCAAAGTTACGGCCTTGAGAACTTTAAGTCTGGAATTGTGCACCTTAGGTGCTCGATGTAATGCCCCAATGAAAAATGTCCAAAACGATGTTTTGGTGCTGAGCTTGTCGGAGGAGATAACCGGCAACTAGCGCCGGCGAGACTATGTTCAGCCAAGCCGAACCGGTTTGCACTGGGCCAATCTGGTTCACTACTTCGGCGGGAATTTTAAAAAAATCTAAAAAAAATTAAAAAAAAACACTAAAAAAATATATAAAAAATTCATAATAAATAAGAAAAATATAAAAATTTTAGAAATTCGAAAAATTTCAGAAAAATAGAAAATTCATAGAAAAATTCAAAAATTCTGGAAAACATAAAAAATTTCATGAAAAGTAAAAATTTTCAGAAAATTCATAAACATTCAGAAAATTCAAAAAATATAAACAGAAAATGTGAAAAAAATCTAAAAAAATAGAAAATTCGAAAATTCATAAAAATTTTCAGAAAATTATAAAAATCAATTCTCGGTTAATGAAATTCTCAGAAATTCAATTTCCGAAAAAAAAATCAAAAAAATAAAAAAAAAATCAAAAATTTCAAAAATTCACATAATGGTTCAAAAACATTGTAGCCAACCTTAGAAAGTGGAATTTGAATTTTTAGAAGTGCCCAAGTGGCATTTTTAGAAAATCTCAAATTCAGGGATTATAACCCCTAAAAAAAACCCTTAAATCCTAAAAAAATGCAAATCCTAAAATGAATAAGTTTCTAGGGCTTCATTAGGGTTTGAATGTTTTGATTGATTTTTATTTTTTAGAAGACCATCTAGGATTGATTGATTTAACTAACATTGATTGCGCATTTAATTCTTGATTAATTTTCTTGCGATTAGAATGGATAGAATTAGTGAATAAGTCTCGGAAACTTGCATGACACATTAGACACCGTATCGTTCTTAGGTGACGAAAGGGCGTTAAGGATCTCGATTTGGGATCATTAACGTAATCAAGTCCCCGTACTCAGAATCTCTGGTTCGTAGAATCGTGATATTTCTCCTATACCCCGATTAGGTTTCTAGTCTACCTACCAATAATGACTAATAGCGACTTCAAAATCAAAAACTTAGACTAAATAGGAAATTACCATTCGTTATCACATGAGATATGGTCTGGAAGAAACCCTTATACGGAAATACCTCCTTAGCGCGCAAATCCCGAAAGTCCAAAAAAAAAAAAAGCGCGGCGCGACAGGTCTCCATCCAAATATCTTTGATAGAAGCTATCCTTGGCCTTCCTGGTTTTTCGCTTTGGCCTGGTAGTTGGATGTACTTCATCTGGGGAATTTATACATGAAGAACACTGGCAAAAAGGATCCTAGGAACAATGACCTTAAAGGTCTTTGTAGTGATGGACAGGATGTTCGTCACTTTTGAAGTATTGAACCAACTTTTTTGGGTATGCTTCCTTAGGAACTGGTTTAGGAACACAGGGTTCTATCATAAAGATAGCGGGAAAGATGGAAGGAGTTTCTTTTTTATCTTTATTGAATTTGATGGTTATAGTACCATCTCTTTGTCTGACGAATTTAGAGTCTGAAGATAGGAGAGGTTGGCTGATTTGGTGGAGCTTTTCATAATTTGTTATCCAAGATTATGGAAGAAGCTTGGCTAACTTTTCTTTTAGAATTTGTCGAGGAACATAGATGCAAGAGGCCTGATCATTTTACATAGAGATGAGCAGTGCATCTTCATTTCCATGTTGGAAATTCAGATCTAGGGCATGATTTTGGACTCTATATACCATTTGGTAATAAAGAGTTGCAGCAATGGAATCGACAGTTTAAGGAGCTCTAATAAGTTGAAGTTGCACTTTCAAGAAAGAAAGTAGCTGGGGATCGGAAATGGCAATATTAAAATTTGAATAAAGGGTTACAAAGACTGTTCCAACATTTAAGGTGGTTTGGACAGTACCAATGTAAGCATGCTTGTATTCTAGGAACCTAGTATCCAAAAGAGCCATTCTTGTTACAATAGATAAGCTTTTTTGCCCATGAAAGGTAAGAGCAAGACGGACTGCTCCATAGTGAATATGCGAATACCCTTGTTGGATCCATTGTTTGGGAAATTGAGGAGGAATTTGAAGAGTAACAAAGTACTCCTTTTCAATGGCAGGAATTGGGTGTTGGTCAAATTTGGAAGACTGGATGTATTCTTTGACCTCTTTCGGAGTATGACGAATGAGATGTCGTATAGACTTAATGGGGGAAAAAGATAAAACAGGTCTGGCAAAGGCTGAGTATGGATTTATGAGAGGAAGTTGCGTTTCGGAAATCTTGAGTTCATCACTAAGAGAGACTTCATAGAGATAGTCTATCTTAGAAGCATGTGAAGTACGAAACTTGGTTAAAGATGAAGAAGAAGATGATGGAGTGAGAGAAGCAATAAGAGTGATTGAAGTTGTATCTGGATCGGTCATGATGAAGAGGAAGGAGTTCTTCACAGCATTGGACAATCACCAATTAAGCGCATAGAACATACCAAGCTAGACATAAAACCATGCTTTGATACCAACGAGGTGATCTATGCTGAGAACCAGGAAAAACAAAATCAACTTACAGCAGGTATGCTATCCCACACGGGCGAATCTCTTGTTCAAGCCTTTCAGGGATTTCTTTTTAGCTGCAAAACTACCCGGAGATTTAGCTTAGAGCATAGAGACGCTCAGAGTTACCAAGATGATGTTATGTTTAACTGGCCTAGTTGCATTTCTTAGAGGATCATGCTAAGCTTTGAAGAAAAGGATCTTTTAGAGAAGCATGGAAAGTGAGAACTCTGAAATTTTACAACTTTCCCTCTTATTCCAAACTAAAGGATTACATGGCCTTGTATAGGTGTGGGGGAATACATTGCTAAACGAAGGTCCAAATAAAACAAAACACACCTAAGATGGGGTACATTATTGGACTTCTGTTCACATAAAACAAAACTCACCTAAAACTGAGTACATTATTGGGCACACCTAAAACACACTAGTAGAACACTTAAAACCTATTCACAGGAGTATGTGGAACAGATAAAACAGGACCTGACTATGATATGCTACAATGAACAGTGCTGGTTAGGTGAAACGGTACTAGTTTATCTCTATCCAGAATTATAGTCATAATCCGAGCTATCTGAGCTATTAGCACATTCATAATCTACTATCTGTCTCTATGTCAGAATGTGTTCAAAATTATCTTCAGTAATCACTGGTGTTTGGTTCGAGGAAGAGGATGCATGTGTAGAAAGGTCTGGAAGAGCTGTATTCAGAGTGTTTTGTGGTAACAGGAGTTCATTCCACATTCTGATGCCAAGGTCTGACTGTGGATTTTGTTCAGGTAAGACTAGCTAAGGCAAAATTGGCTAGGGCCAATTTCCTAGCTGTGAGTAGTGAGAGGCAGAGCTGGTGTCAAGTCCAACTAATAAGGACAATGGTCCATAGTCATAGGGGTCTTGAGAAAGTGGTCTACCCTATGGATCTTGAGATGATTGTGCTAGATCTTGAGATGGCTGTGTTGGATCTCCTATGTCTAACATTTCATGATCTTATGATGATCCGAGCTGTACTTGTGCATGTTTGTGTTCGTATTCGCTGACTGCTTATCTTGTTACAGATAAAGATCCTTCGTGATCCCATGAAATGGGTGTAACGTAGTCCCATGCTTCTTCTGAGATAATACGATTTTCTTGACATAGGATCCTCTAGAGTTCCCTATAATTATATTCAACCGAACCAATGAGACTAAGGAGCAAATTATAGACACGTGCAACTTGAAGTTGTGACTGAGGCTTATAGGTAGTAGTACCTACTACTGCAAGAGTATCGAAAATGGTACCATTATTGTGCACAAAAGTCCAAGGATGATGGAGGAGTACAACAATATGTGTTTCTGGATCATCTCGAACTTTTTTCAATTTTTCGAGAAAGAGCCATTTCCAATAAACAAGAGGGTAAAACCATTTGAGCATAGTTAAAAGGTTTTTCTCGTGTTCCTTGAACCCAATGTAAACAGCTACAAGCAAGTTGGTTAATTGGAGAAGAAATTTTCTAGTGAGAAACTGTCACGCCCCGAACCCTACGACGCGCGAACATCCCTACCATGGTCGATTCGTGTGCGACGCCCCAGGACGCGTCGCCGACCCAACACCAAAACAACAGAGAACAAAGCACAGCGAAAATAACAAACACCCGAACAATAATTCACATAACCAAGGATAGCCGCACAACCATCAATAAAAACAAATACACACTTGCATTGCCAGGGAGAACCTTTACAAAATTCATATACAGCATGAATCTCAAAAATCAAAAGCGGTCGATTGCCACTACTATCAAAAAGGGGTAAGTGGCCCGGGTGGTTAGGGCTCGCCAATTCTCCATCGGGACACCGAGGGTCCACATTTCCGGCATCAGGTATACTGACTCCTCCTAGTCTATCTGGTAAGGAATCCCAAAACGAACCGGTACGATCGATATCTCAAGGCCGGGGGTTTGAAAAATCGGTTTTCAACAACCGTGAGAATAAATCTCAGCGAGTAATTCCCTAAACCTAAACTAGGCTAACATGCACCTCCTGACAGGTTAATTAAACACACTAAGCAATGTATCATTAAATAACCCTAAATTCCAAGGCCCACGGCCTAAATCGTTTATACCCCAGCCCTGCAGGTTAGGCAATTTATCAACAATAATCACGTGCAAACAGTTGTACAGGTACTCAAGAAACCATCTCGGCACACAATTGCCATTATCAGGAATAAATCAAATAATTCCGACCCGAAGGCCAACAGATATACCGACCCGAAGGCCACGACCCTAAGGCCAACAACAATTAAACCGACCCGAAGGCCACGACCCGAAGGTCACAGTTTATTCCGACCCGAAGGCCCGACCCAAAGGCCACAATTTATTCCGACCCGAAGGCCCGACCCGAAGGCCCGACCCGAAGGCCACAATATTCACATTTGGGCATTCACTCGCATTTCACAAAGAGCATGTAATATCACCACACCACTTATTCAATTCGACACGCAATATGTACCGTCCACATTTCTAATATACCCAACCAAAAGTTAGTGCAATCATGAAAATCAGTTCAAGTACTCGTGCACGGTACACCATTCAAACATATCAGTCACATAAGCCGATCCACATAATCCCACGCGATCAAGGCCCACCAAGCCACTCCGTTCTTAGCCATACTAAACATGTCATGGCATTGCCAAATCACTCCCAATTAGAGACAATTCAATCACGAACTCAGTCTATCCATCAGTTTCGCCAATTACACTATTAAGCCCAATTTAATCACGCCTCACCCCAGTTGGCTCTAGTGTGGACAGCCCCCACACGAGTCTTCCTAGGCCTATATATATCTTCAAAGGCTCAATTTAAACTCCCCAAAACACTAATCCAATCGGCCGCCACAAGACCAATTACTACGCGCACTAAAGTTCACATTTCCAGTTCGAATTTTCCCGAACTTAGGCCGTTCCGATCCAAATTTGACCAGCCCATTTATCGCGCCTCTCGGGCTACTAATTCTCCATTAATTCATCATACTAATCCACCAAATCGACCACAATCACAACCCCTAATCACCTTCACAATCTAACCCCCAAATTGATTGCGCCTTGTCCGATTCAAACCCGATATGGACAGCCACTAAATCGATCATGCCGGGCTATTTAATAACCTCAAAATGTCCCATTAAACTCCCCAAGATACCATTTTAATCAGCCACCACAAAACCAAAATACGGCGCGCACTAAAATCCACATATCAAACCCGAACTTCCCCGAACTTGGGCTATTCCATTCCAAACCTGACCAGCCATCTCTCGGCACTTACATAGCCGCGAAACCTCATCAAACAGTCACTATAATTCACCAAATCAGCCGCGACATCAACCCCTACCATCCTTTGCACAATAACCCCTAAATTACCCTAATTTAACCCCTAAACTTGTCTAGAAATGCAAATAATCCTAATTAGGGTTTAGGGTCAAACTCACCGGGTGTCCTAAGCTTGAAACGGGCCGAACACGCGACAAAAAGGGGCTGGGCAGCGGCGGTCCCTCGCCGGAACAGTGCAGCGAGCGGCGATTCCGGCAACGGCGCGAACGGTGGCGACGGACTAGACGATTCCACGGCTAAGATGGACACGGCCAGAGAGAGTAGGACGGCTGGACAAAGCTGGGTGAGGTGGCGGCGGCGGCGGCGGAGCTCCTCCGGCGAGCGGCGGTGAGGGCGCGAGGGGGAGAAACAGGGAAAGGAAGCAGCAGCAACGTCGCCAGGGTTGTAGCAAGGCGAGCGGCGACGAGTTGGACGGAACAGAAGCAACAACGTCGCCGGGACCGCAGCAGCTCCGGCAACAGCGGGCGGCGACTCACGGCGGCGACGGTTGGAGCGGGAATCAAGAGAGGGAACAGAGGAAGGGGAGGGGCGGAGGAGAGGAAGATGCGGCGAGAGGGAGAGGGAGATGGAGGCTGAGGGAGAGAGCCGGGGGGTGGCGAGAGCTCGGTCGCGGCGGTTGGGCCAGCGGAGAGCGCTGCTCGCGCGTCGCGCGGGCAAGCCGGCGACAGGTGATCACGGCTCGGTCGGGGAGGAGCTGGGGTGGCGCGACAGCGCGAGGCGGCGGTGACTGGGCCGGCGAGGACAAGCCGGCGTCGATCGGGCAGTAAGAAGGAGCAGCAGAACAGTCATCGTTCGGGAGGGGTAAACCAGCGAAGGAGAAGAAGAGAGGGAGAAAAAAAAAGGGAAAAGAAAAGAAAAAGAGGAAAAGAAAAGAGAGAGAAGGAGTGGGTGGGGGGTCAGACACGGCAGAGGGTAAAGAGAGAGAGAGAGAGAGAGAGAAGGACAAACTGTGATGATGGGGGGCAGGGGGAGTGCGTGCGCTGGCAGAGGGGGAAAAGAGAGAGAGAGATAGGAAATAATTAAAAAATTATAAACATTCAAATATTAAATGCGATCTGATGGCCCAAATTCAAAACCGAAAATGGTCTACCGGTCCAAAATAAGCCTCGCATATAAAAAGGGACAAATGCCAAATTAATTAGATCAAATTATAACGAGGGAGGTCTACTAGTCCAAATTCGCACCTGGTCAAAAACTCCCCTTTTTCCATTATTCCTGACAATCTTGATACTGGCCACATTAATATTGACACCGTCCAATTTATTTCATCCTGAAACTCTCGAAAATCGACTGCCAAGTTTGGGGTCTAAATAACGGCCAAATTTGATCGAGTGCGATTCTAGCGAAATCTCTAATTTAAAATGATAACCGGGAGTGATCAGTTCCCATGCGAGATTTTACTATAAGCACACTTACAAATTACGCGTTTTATAAATTCCAAAAATGGGCCGAAATTCGGGATGTCACAGAAACTCAATAGCTATTAAGTATTTATTGGTTAGATACCATAATAGCCATTTAAGTTTTTTAGGAAAATCATTTTTTCTCCAAAGTAATTGGTAAATGAAAAGGTACCTCGGGTGTAATCCAAAAAAGTCAAGAATAGATCCTCCATGTTGGCAAAAAAGGTCTATGTGGCATTGCCACATGAGGTTGTCAAAATTTTCAGTGAGCTTATCTTTTTAAATTTGCTCAATTATTTCTTGAAGATATTCCAGGCTTGACCAATCTCGGAATCATTTAATTTTGTACTTGTCTGGCCGAAACGGGAAGGAATGCCTGAGAATATAGATGTTGATTTCTGCCGATGCTTTTGCTCTAGAGAGAAAATCTGCAAACACATTCTTCTTTCATGTAATATGTTTGATTTCGAAGGAGTATTTCGAAAACCATTTAGCCCATCTGAGTAGCTGAGGATGAGGGATCTGCTTCTACTTGAATTTGGTCATTTGGGGAAAAAAAGTCATATCCAGTTCTACCAAAAAATGATGGCCAATAAGATAGAATTCGAACTTTTTTATTCCATTCTTTAATGCCAAAATTTCCTTAAAGGTAGAATGATAATGCATTTCTGTTTGGGAAAACTTGCCACTTTTTGTAAGCGCAAAGATGTCACATACCATGAAGTTCTTCGAATAATATGGCCGCCCAATATTAATCACCAGCATCAGTTTGCAAAATTCTCTTCCCTGTGGATGGAATTTGTAGAGGGGAAAGATCTTACATAATTTCTTTAAGTTCTGCAACTGCTTTGGTTTGTGCCTTTTCCCATGGCACTAATGCTTTTTTAACATCAGTTGCAAAGGAATCAACAACCTTGCAATATTCGCTACAAAATCTCTAAGATAATTGATTATCCCGAGAAATTGTTGAACTTGCTGGGTTGTAAAATCCTTTTTAGGAAATTTTAGTAATTTCCTGGCAATGTGTGGTCCTGGATAATATGTATCTTTGTTAAGGTGCATATCGAGGAATTCAAATTCTGTTTGGGCAATGGTCATCTTTTTCTGAGAAAGCATGATGGCATATTTCTTCACAATTTCTACAAACTGCTCAAGAAGTCAGCAGTGAGATTCTTCGTCTGGGCTGTAGAGCGATATGTCATCAATATAGACAGCTGCACTGGACAAGATTGATTGGAATATGCAACACATAGCCTTTTGGAATAAGGAAGGAGTAACCTTGAGACCAAATGGAAGGGCTCGCCATCGAAAGTGTTGGTTGGGGATACATAATCCGTTTTTGGTCCGTCATCAGGATGAATGCCCAATTGCCAAAATCCGACTTTAAAATCAAACTTTGAATAAACATGGGCTTTGGTGATTCCAGCAAAAAGGTAATTTCAAGAAGGCTAAGTGAATTTGTCATCTTGAAGGAAAAGATTAAGAGGTTGATAGTTGATAACCAATCTCATCTTACCTTTATTCTACTAAGCATGTTTATTGACATAGAAAGCTTCACAAGCCCATTGAGAATTTGAAGTTTCAATAAGGCCTTGTTGTAATAATTCTGAGCATTCTTTTTGAGAAAGAGCCAAATGCTTTGGATTCATTCCTGAGTGACTTGCCTTAGTAGAATTTATATCCTCATTTTTCTTGAAGGGGAGCCAAACATAGAATTCTGGGTTTTTCTACAAAGAATGAGAGCATTTTTACGAGAATTCGAAATGATTTTTTAAGCATGATTACAACAGTTCTGCATAATTTGATCTAACAGACTCATTTGAATGGAAAAGAGTCTTTGGATATTGACGAATTCAGAGAATTGGTCTTTATACCTAAGTCCTTTTCCAGGAACAATTCTCAAGTCTGGAAGTTGAGTCATGATATCCCACTCAATAATCAAGTCTTTATTGGGAAGACTAGATCCAAGAATTCTAGTGGTAATGGAGCACTGAGGGAAAAACTGAATAGTCACAGGTGTGGTGCGAATATTTGTAGAAAAAGTGTTTCCTGAAGCAAAGTTGAAATACTGAATATAGGAAGTCCAGTATTTTTTAGGAAGAACTTTAGTGTATAGGATTGAAGCACTAGCACCAGTATCTATAAGGGCAATAACTGAAATTGATTTGGCAAACTTTGAGAGATAGATTTTGACTGGGAAGTGGGGATAATGAAGTTGACTGGAATGTATACTGGGGTCTAGATTTTCAAGCTGTGATGATAGATGGAAAAGTTCTTCAGGTTCTGAATCAGAGTCTGTTTCACTAAGGGTGAGATAATAAGGAATGATGCAAAATGTTTGGTTAATGGGATTTTTATCTATAGAGAACAGAGATTCGATATCATTATTGTCAAGAGATATTCTTATCTCTAGTTCAATATTACGAATGAGATGATTCTGACCTTTTTTGCCTAAGGATAATTTTTGGCAAAGTGGCCTTTCTTATTGCAAATGAAGTAATGTTTTGGTTTCTTGCGTCTTGTGAAGTTTCTTCGTTTTCACAGGAATCGCCATTTCTTCCTTCGTCTGAAGTGCTTAGATCTTTTCACTTGATACTTCTTGAAGTGCTTATTTTTCTTTGAATATTCTCCGCAGGAATCGTCACAATCTTTCTTTGAACATTTGATCTTCAAATATTGTTTGGAGCAAGCACAATCAAGTTCATCATTGTCTTTGATGTAGTTTTTCATCAAGACAAAGATGAATTTCTTGTTGTAGTTCTTCAAAGGGGATATCAACAATTCTTCTTTGCTTGTTGAGAAAAGATCTCTTAACTTGTTAGGAGAGTTCTTTAGGAATAGAAGCTAAGAAGACTTGTTTCAAATTCGGATCAGCTCCTAGGCCATAAAAGAGTTTAAACATTTTTCTGTAATAGCGATCTAGGTGCCTTTTTTTAAGAGAACAATATTTTCTTTCAAAGTATTCTCTTCTTTTGAGTTCAAGAAGATCAACGGGTTTTCCTATGAAATATAGGTAAATGATTCAAAGCTTGGGAAAAGTCTTGAAGAAGAAGAAAAGTCATTTGATTTGTTTCAGAAGTTGATTGCCACCTGTGTTTAAGGCTTCCAGTAAACCTTGTGACAAATTCTAAAAGAACATCATATTTGCTTTCAACAGCAAGAGCTCTGGTGTTCAACCAATCGTGGAATTCATCTAATTTTTCTGGCCATTTGGAATAAGGAGTGTCATCAAGAGTGAAAAACTATATGGATGAAGAAACAGAAATATGAGATGGGTATTGATTTGAATAACATCTGGTTCAGATGGATTTGGTTTCATGTCTTTTTCTGGTAAATCAGCCATGAAAATCGAAGGAGTAGTTGGTGGTACTTGGAAAGATTCAATGGAAGGAATTGGAAAAGTAGACGAAGAGGAAGAGGATGAAGAGTCAGATTCCGAATCTGAATTTAGCAAATTTGATACTTTTGCTATTTAGGAAGTACACTCTGGTAGATGTTAGTCTGAATCAGCTTTTGGATTCTATTGTTGATCTTTACTTAAATCCCTTAGAAAAGATTCCAAAGGGTTTGAGATCAACCTCTGCTGGTCAGAACTCTTTTCAAGTTCTCCAGAGGACTCAGTAACAGATTTTGTTTTTTCTTTCATTCTTTCCTTTCAGAGCTTTTCCATTTCCCAGATGCGATTGCACATTTCTGTCATATAACTTCTGTCTCGTTGGGTAGAAGTTTCGACTGCAAGAGTAGCTGCGGCAAAAACTGGAGAGTTTTGCGATGATGGAAGATAGTATCCAATTCTTGAAATAGAGAAAAAATCAGTAGGCTTAAATTTTCCTTCTTTAAGGAGAATGATTTGCTTTTGGAGTTTCTCTATTTCATTTTTCGAACTTTCAAGATAATGGTAGCCAAGATGCTGGCATGATTCCAGAGCATGAAGCCTTTCTGGAAATCCACAAGCATCTTTTTGATAGACTCATTGTACCGTCAGATTTCTTGTTGCATATCAATAATTTTGGAGTCAATCGTCTTGAAAGCCTGATTTTACGCCAGAAGAGTATCCAATACTAGTGCTAGCGCTTCAATCCTAGACATTAAAGTTCTTCCTGAAGAATACCGGACTTTTTGTATTCGGTATTTCAACTCTGCTTCTGGAAACACTTTTTCTATAAATGTTCGCACCACTCCTTTGTTTATTTAGTTTTTCCCTTAGTGCTCCGTTACCACTAGAATTCTCGAATCTAGTCTTCCCAATAAAGACTTAATTATTGAGTGGGATATCATGACTCAACTTCTAAACTTGAGAATTGTTCTTGAAAAGGACTTAAGTATAAAGACCAATTCTCTGAATTTGTCAATATGCAAAGACTCTTTTCCATTCAAATGAGTCTGTTAGATCTAATTATGCAGAAACTGTTGTAATCATGCTTAGAAAATCATTTCGAATTCTCCTAAAAATGTTCTCATCCTTTGTGGAAAAATCCAGAATTCTATGTTCGGCTCCCCTTAAAAAAATGAGGATATAAATCCTACTAAGGCAAGTCACTCAGGAATGAATCCAGAGTATTTGGCTCTTGCTAAAAAAGAATGCTCAAAATTATTACAACAAGGCCTTATTGAAACTTTAAATTTTCAATGGGTTTGTGAAGCTTTCTATGTCAATAAACATGCTCAGCAAAATAGAGGTAAGATGAGATTGGTTATCAACTACCAGTCTCTTAATCTTTTCCTCCAAGATGACAAATTCCCTTTACTTTCTCGAAATTCCCTTTTTGCGGGAACCACTAAAGCCCATGTTTATTCAAAGTTTGATCTTAAAGCCGGATTTTGGCAATTGAGCATTCATCCTGATGACAAACCAAAAATGGGATTCTGTGTCACGCCCCGCACCCTACGAGCCGCGATCATCCCTCGATGGTCGTATTTCAAATGCAATGTCCCAGGACTTGTCGCCGACCCATGCGAACATCAAAACATAAAGCGCAAGCAGAAATGATTAAAAGCACCCAGACAAGATTAAAGACCAAGGGTAGTAGAACACTTGAACAAATGAATCACATACTTCATTCAACGGCACGTACTTACAAATCCAACCTTACATACAAAGGCCACTAGGGTTAAAACCACCATCATCAAAAAGAGCAAGTGGTCGGGTAGGTTAGCCTAGCTATACAAAAAGGGTCCACCAACTCCATGGCTCCTCTTCGAGATCTTACTCCATCGGCTCTTCCTCGAGATCCCAAAATGCTGTGACGGACCATTCATGGTAGGAGTCGGGGGTCTGAAATGATTATATAATAACCATGAAAACGAGTCTCAATAAGCAACACCCTAAACCCTACCTAGGCCAATGCATACCCAGACAAGTCTTACCCAAACACATAATAGAGCAACCACACGATTTAGGCCTTCGGGCCCAAATCAAACATATGTTGACCCTGCAGGTTAGGCACATAACAATACTGGCGCTAAGCCCAACAATGGTACATACATACATATTAATTGGCCACGAACACATGTCATGCACATGCTTGTACTCATTAATGCACTCTTGCACACGTGCCATCATTATGCATATGCTCATGTTCCTTTCTGCACACATGCACACGTGCCAACTTTTCATTTATTCACCGACCCGCGTTAAACACATCAGGTCCGACCCGCGTAAAATGCATCGGGTCTATCACATATAACACTTCCTGGCCCGCGTAAGACGCATCAAGCCCAGTGTCTCTAGCCCACGTAAAACGCATCAAGCGCAACACCGATCTCCTTATACAAACTAAAACCCGCATAAAACGCATCAGGACGGGTTCAACACCCCTCGTAAACGCATCAGGGCTTTATGTGACCACACATGCACATCCACTAGTTATTATCTGAACCCCGCGTAAACGCATCAGGGCGATTTAGGCGATCACATGCTCATGCCAGTCGTGCATACTCACATAATGTACATGTTATGCCAATACTAAATATGCACACTCATGGCCATAACAATCACACTCGGGCACTCAATTTAAATTAGCCACAACACATATTTAGCACCCGAATTCATATGATTAATCAATATAATTGAGCACACTCAAGGCCCGTCATGCCCCTCAATTCTCGGTCACACGAGCACTCAACATAGCATTGCATAATCAAGCATAATTCACACCCAAATCAGCTACTACATGGCCCAACCAATCACACATGGCAATTCACGAACAAACCACATATTAGCTGTACAAGGCCCAATTAGATTCTCAATGGATAGCCACTAATCAGTCCAAGAGAGAGAAAAACTGAGAATATATAAAATCGGGTCCAAATTGGGCAGTTGCACAGTGACAGAAATCTATTTGAAATAAATAGCAAATCAATTCCAAAAATTATGAAATTTGGATAATGTTTACAAAACATCTTGATAAACATTTTCCATGAAGAACTCAAAATAGAGTTCCAACCGTAAATACCTCGTTTTGACACTCAAAGCCGGACAGAACCCGGTTTGCTCGGACAGCCCCTCAGACCATAAAAAATACAACTCATTCAGTATCCAAATCACTTTGGAAAGCCCTGAAATTTTTATATATCATAGACACAAGTGTCCCCAATAAGTTTTGTGAAGGAAGTTTGTTGAAAAGAGGTTTGAAAAAATTTATAGAAAATCGAAAAGACTAGAAGGTCGGATGAACAGTAAATCGGGCAGACTCAATTCGGTCCAAAAGTGGACTTACAAATGGTACTAAATGATCTCCAAAAATTCCCAAATTAAATTATGTTATACTTCAAGATGTTATGAACAACTTTTATGGAGAACACTTCCTCAAATTCGGCCCACACAAGCCACACCAAAAATAGAAAAAACTAGCAACACAGTAGCAATCTTACCGGAAATCGACCAACATGCACCACCAAGCAAACCAAGCACAACCAGCCACTAAACCGATTATCCACAACCCTTAAACCATCCCTAAACATGTCATTAGTAACCTACTAGCCTAATCAAGGATTAGGAAGTCACTTACAAGAGAGCCTAAGTAAGACAACCTAGCAAGGGAGCAAACAAGAGCCTTGGCACGGCAATGGCTACTCCGACGAAGCAACGGCGAGGGTGGACAGCGGATGGCAGCTCAGGTGGCCGATGATGGTGTGAGGGTGATCGTGGGTGGTGGTGATGGCCGAGCGGTGGTGATGGCGAGAGGGAAAAGAGGGAAAAAGCGTCTCGGTGGGGTGTTTGGCGCGAGGAGCAGCAGCTGCGGTCTACGGCTCCGGCATGTCTCCGGCGACTAGGAAGGCGAGGCCGTGGTGGTTGACGAGCAGCTGGTGTGATCGGCTAGAATGGGAAGCAGCAAAAGCTAAAGGAAGCAGAATCCGAAGAAGCAAGCAACAGCAGCAACAAAATAGCAAAGAAACGAATAGAAGGAAGAAGAAGGAAGCAGCAGCCACGTGAAGCATTATGGGCAGCAGCAGTAGAGGCATGGGCAGCAGTCAACCAGAAGCAGAAGTAGTCAGCAATGCAGAAGTCAGCGGCAGAAGCAGAAGACAGCAACAAGTAAGCAGAAAATGCAGAAGTCAGCAAGCGTGGGTTCAGCAGAGGAAATCAGTAGCAGCGTGGGGTTTGGTCAAGAAGTCAGTAGGGTCAGCAAGCAGAGGCAGAAGTCAACAGAAGCAGTAGCAAGCCAGAAGCAGAAGCAGCGGTGTAGCAGCATGTGAAGGACGTGGGGGAGCAGAGGAAAAATCAGCAAGCATAGGGTGTTCGGCGGGAAAGGAGGAGAGGAGAGAGAGAGGGAGGAGAAAGTCAAACTCATCGAATGCGATCTAACGGCTCACATTCAATCTCAATGACTAATCTCACGGCCACCAAAAATCCTAATTATAAATTAAGAAAAAGCCAAAAGACACTAAATAAAATAAATTCAGAGGGAGGTCTACTGGTCAAAATCCGCACCAGGTCCAAATTTCACTCTTCCTCTATTCTTGGCAATATCGACGATGGCCACAATAATATCGACACTGTCCAATTAAATTCGTCACGAAACTCCGAGAAATTCAACACTAAAGTTTGGGCTCTAAATAACGGCCAAATTCGATCGAGTGTGATTCTAGTGAAATCTCAATTTTAAAAACAACAACTGAGAGTGATCAGTTCTCGGGCGAGATTTTACTATAAGTACACTGACGAATTACATATTTTATAAATTCCAAAAATGGGCCGAAATTCGGAATGTGACATTTGTATCCCCAACCGACACTTTCAATGGCGAGTCCTTCTATTTGGTCTCAAGGTTGCTCCTTCTTTATTCCAAAAGGCTATGTGTCGCATATTCCAGCTGATCTTGTCTAGTGCAGCTATCTATATTGATGACATATTGCTCTACAACCTAAACGGAGAATCTCACTACCGACTTCTTGAGTAGTTTGCAAAAATTGTGAAGAAATATGGTATCATGCTTTTTTAGAAAAAGATTACCATTACACAAACAGAAGTTAAATTCCTCAACATGCACTTTAACAAAGGCACATATTATCCAGGACTGCACATTGCTAGGGAATTACTATAATTTTCTGACCCAGCAAGCTCAACAATTTCTCGGGATAATTAATTATCTTCTACAACTGATGTTAAAAAAGTATCCAGTGCCATAGGGAAAGGCACAAACCAAAACAGTTGCGGAACTCAAAAAAAATTATGCAAGATCTTCCCCCTCTACAAATCCCATCCCTAGGGAAGAGAATTTTGCAAACTGATGCCAGTGATGAATATTGGGCGGCCATATTGTTTGAAGAATTTCATGGTAAGCAACATCTTTACGCTTACAAAAGTGGCAAGTTTTCCCAAGCAAAAATGCATTATCATTCTACCTTCAAGGAAATTTTGGCAGTAAAGAATGGAATAAAAAAGTTCGAATTCTATCTTATTGGCCACCATTTTCTAGTAGAACTGGATATGGCTTCTTTTCCCCAAATGACCAAATTCAGCAGAAACAGATCCCTCATCATCAGCTACTCAAATGGGCTGAATGGTTTTCGAAATACTCCTTCGAAACCAAACATATTACAGGAAAGAAGAATGTGCTTGCAGATTTTCTCTCCAAACCAAAAGCATCGGCAGAAATCAACATGTATATTCTCAGGCATTCCTTCCCATTTAGGCCAGACAAGTACAAAATTGAACGGTTCCGAGATTGGCCAAACCTGGAATATCCTCAAGAAATAATTGAGCAAATTCAAAAAGATAAGCTCACTGAAAATTTTGATATCCTCGTATGGCAATGCCACACAGATCTTTTTCGCCAACATGGAGGATCTATTCTTGACTCTTCTAGAATACACTCGAGGTACCCTTTCATTCACCCATTACTTTAGAGAAAAAATGATTTTCCTGAAAAACTTAAATGGCTATTGTGGTACCTAACCAATAAATATGTAATATCTATTGAGCCCACCAGAAAATTTCTTATCCAATTAACCAACTTGCTTATAGCTAATTACATTGGGCTCAATGAACACGAGAAAAACCTTTTAACTTTGCTCAAATAGTTTTACCCTCCTGTTTATTGAAAACGGCTCTTTCTCAAAGAATTGAAAAAAGTCCGAGATGATCCAGAAACACACACTGTTGTACTCCTCCATCGTCCTTGGACTTTCATGCACAATAATAGTATCATTTCCGATACTCCTGCAGCAATAAGTACTACTACCTATAAGCTCCCGTCACAACTCCAAGTCGCATGTGTTTATAATTCATTCCTAGTCACATTGGTTTTGTTGAATATAATTACAGGTAACTCCAAAAAATCCTAAGCCAAGAAAATTGTATTATCCCAAAAGAAGCATGGGATTATGTTACACTCGTTTCATGGGATCACGAAGGATCTTCATCTGTAACAAGACAAGCACTCATCGAATACGAACACAAATAGGCATAAGCACAGCTTGGATTATCACAAGTGTTGACACCTAATTTTTAGCCGACACGTCATTAAAAATAGAAAATTCGAGATTTTGGTTTCCGATCGCAACGGAGCCTGTTTCTTGAACAAAAAGTGTCGTTTTTTAATTCCGTCTGTTGGTCTGGCTTTTGTAAGCGATTTTCTATTCATTTCATACAAAAACCCGAAAAGTCAAATGGTTGACTTTGGCGTTGACTTTTTGGTCAACCCTTTGATCAAAAGTCAACCCCAGGTCAAATTGGGGCTTTTCGCATAAAAAGATGCTTTTCAAGTCCAATTTCACTTTAGAAGTGGAAATTTCAGAAAAATTCAAAGATTGATCATAAAATTAAGCTCCTAGTGAAAAGTCAACTGGGGTTTGACTTTTGTTCAAACCTTTGACCAAAAAAAATTGAAAAATAAAAAAATCAAAAAATCATCTTATTTTACATTCAATTTACCTTTGGCATTTGAAATTTTACAAAAATCGATTTAGAATCAACTTTTTCCCAAATTGCGGAATTTGATTCAAATCGGCCAAAAATGAAATTACTTCATTTCTAGTCATTTTTTAGGTTAGTTTTCTTCACGACATTTGATCTAGAGGTCATTTTATATCCAATTTTTGAACCAATTTTGTGATTCCAAGCCAAACACAAAAACCCCCAATTTTGGCCCTAATCAGTGATTTTGATCGATTCTTCATGATGTGCGCAATTGAGGCACGAATGAGCCTAATTTCTTATATGAAATCCAAATTCAAAATCAATTTTGGAAGATTCACATGAATTTGGGTCAATTTGATCAATTTAGTGATCCAATGATTAGGAAGTCTAAGAGTAATTGATCTAATTAGTGCAATTCAACTTGACCTACTCTAGACTAATATTCAATTTGATGAATTGAGACTCAATTTGGTTAATTAGACTTTAATTAAACTTGTTAGTCTAGCTTGGTCATGCAATTACCCAAGTTCAAGGCTAACTGACTCAACACGATTTGATTCAAATTGAACTAATCCGATCGGACTAGCCATTTTCCGGTTGAAAATTTTGATGATCGACAATCCGTTCAGACCAACCAATGCCGGTCACATCCTCTTGAGCGCGAAAATGACAAAAATGCCCTTAATTGAGAATTACAAAAAATGCCCCTAAGAGAAATGACAAAAATGCCCTTATTCAAGAATTAAGCAAATTAATTAGGGGATAAGCAAATCAATCATGGCCATTCATTTAGAATTGATCATGTCCATCCATAATGCCATGTCACCAATCCTTAGCCTTTAAGAAATATTCTTAATCATTAAGGATGCATTTTGGGCCATTGGATCAATCTAAGGGCTAAAATTCAAAGTTGAGGGAAGTATATAGTATTTTTCCCTCCAAAAATCAAAAGGGGGGGTTCATTTTCAGATCTGGTTTCTCTCTCTCTCTCTCTCTCTCTCTCTCTCTCTCTCTCTCTCTCTCTCTCTCTCTCTCTCTCTCTCTCTCCCTCTCACGATCATCTCTCTCTCTCGAGCTCTCTCTCGGTGGCAGCCATTCCGCCTCCTTGCCGGCTGTTTTCCGGCGAGCTGCCGCCCCACCGACGTCCCCCACGGTGGTCCAAGGCCAGTCGCAAGTCCAGCTGCCTTCGCTGGTGGCTGGAGCTCCTTCCTCCGGCGACTTCTTCCTCTCGGCAACATCACCGGCATTACCGCCGGTGATGTGATCAGCCGGTTCAAGCGGCTGAATCGGCTGATCGGCGACCTCCTCCGGCGATCCAGAGCATCCGACAACCTTCCTCGGCGTTCTCACGTCGCTGTGGTGGCCGGCCTCTCGTCGAACGGCCACCGGATCGCATCCTTGACTTGATTTTTTGCTGATTAGTCTATTCGTGAGAAAACGAATCAATTCTCACAATATTTTGTACACTCTATTGTCATAGGTTGGCCGAGCTTTCCGAGACTTCTCCGTGTCATTTCTGATCTGAATACGGAGGCCGGATCGCTCGATTGAGCATTGGAGCATTGTGAAACAAGGTAAGAACACTTGAGCATAATTCTGTAAATTCGTGTCCAGTAAAACCTGCTTGTTTTAGATGCTAATTTGAGCTTGTTAACGTCGAGATCTGATGAAGTGATGAACTAGAGAATCGTAGAGCTCGTCTTAAGCTTCGATTTGATATATCGTATGCCTCAATCGGACTTGATTTGCTATGTCAAAACACTTTTAGAAGCTAGGATCAGAATCTGAAACATGTTGCTCAAGTCTGTTCTGATGTCTTCCTGATTGACATTGTGTTGTTTGATGATTTTTATGATTTTTTACGATCATTTTCTGGAAAAACTTCCTTCATGAAAGTTGTAGAGCACATCTTGATCTGTTCATCGTAAAATTTTCATAAAATTCTGAGCATGTTAGCCTAGTACGATTTGCAACGTCATATGCATGTAAATCTGGTGACATGCTGGTTTCAGTCGACCTTCGTGTGTTCTTCGATTTTCATAAATTCGTGTGTTCGAGATATGAAAAAATTTTCTTCACGAAAGTTCTTTCTGAGATCGAGATCTTTCTATTGATACTAATTTCATCAAAATCATAGATCATTTGAATTTTCAAAAGGAATTCTCACGACTTGATCAGTATCTGTGTCCAGATCTGATTTTCATTCCTTTGGAGTTCAAAAGATGTTTCTCCGAATTTGATAAAGTTAGAGTCCTTTTTTGCAAAAAATAAAAATTACAAAGTTGCTCATTGGGGTCTCATTATGTCAACTGGAAATTTTGAGGACCTAATAGCAATTTTTGGAGGGCCAATTTGCTTAAAATCTCATGAAAGGTCTTTTCGGGTTAAAACTCCATTTGCAATTGAGTCCTTCGCGAAAACCGAATTTTATAAAAATTTGGAGGGCTTTTTAGCAAAAACTCAAAATAAAAGTTGTTTCACACGGGGAATCCTAACCGCACAAAAATTTTCACGCGGTTTTGATAAGGTTTGTTATTTTTGCCGCTATTATTTTGAAATTCATAACAGAACCGAGTCCAGCCTGTCACTGAGATTAAATTGGTTATTTTCGGGAAAATTGGCTAGGATTTAGAAAAAATGGTCTTCTTGACTTTTGATCCTCATGTCATAAGCTTTCTAATGACACCTGAATCACTTCATTTGGACGTCATTAGGATAGTTAATCACATCCGAACAGAAACAATCCGAATTAGACATTAATTGAATAAGTGGTCTTTTTTATAAAGCCCACTTCTCATTGTTTGATTGGCTTCGAAACAAGGCCCATGGGCTTGAATGCATGCTCATTTTATTTTTATGCACGTGTTTGTTAGATGAATGTTAGACCCGGTGCATGTTCGGCGGGTAGCCCATTCATGGTCATTATATGAGTTGCCGTTTTGTGAATGCAAATGGTAGCCCATTATCATTAACCATTAATCAAACAATGTTAGGTGATTAGGTGGGTGATGAATCGAAACGCATGAAAAAACAAAGGCTGATCCCGAGGCCCGTGCTTAATTAGTGAATTGATTGCATCATTGTTCTTTCATATGTTGTCTTTTCATGAATGAATGTTATGAATGTAAACACCAACACCCGAGAGGCGGTCCATGGGAGAATAATCCGAAATGGTAGAAGACCAAAGGTGATTGACCGATGTCCAATCCGATCTCGATTTGTACTCATTTGATGGTGTTAGACCGATGTCCAATCCGGTTTCAATTTGTATTCAATTCATTCATCCCCCGATCATGTCTCGGGTTTTCAATTCGTGTTGTAATAAATACCCGACGAGTTGCGGGTTTTTACTTCTTTTTTCGCACTTAGAATTAGTTCGTATTTTCAATACTTCGAGTGTTTACTTTACGAAATGTCTTTCAATACAATTGGTTGTTTCTTTCTTTTGCTAGACTAAGATAGGATTAGTTTAGAATCTTAAATGAAAATACAAAAACAAGATGCATGATCACATAGTGGACTAAGACTTTGGCATGAAAATGGTAAAAAACAAATGCATGACAACCTAGATAACAACCATGTTAAGTTTAGCGGTACCGAAAGGGCGTTAATAGAAATATTAACGTAAGCTAGTCCCCGAACCTTTGATCTCTGATTTTCGTAGAAACCGAAACGAAATTCCCGCGTTTCGGTTGGGTATTCTAGCCGACCCCCGACCTAGGCTAGTGGCGACTCCTAAAAAATAAAATCAATCCGCTGTCACGCGAGATATGGATTTAGGGAAAATCCACGTTCATGATCAATGAGTCATATGGCTAAACAAAAGATTTACACTTCAGTAAAATCATTTTTTAAGGTGCTATATGAACCATCTCATGAACACTTATCTCTAAACCCGCCTCATTCGAGTTCGGCCCTCGAGGGGTAGGTCGCGACAACAAGATCACGAAATGTTAGTCATAAGAGATCCAGCACAGCTCATCTCAAGATCTAGCACAATCATCTCAGTATCCATGGGGTGGACCACTCTCTCAAGACTCCTATGACTATGGACCATTATCCTTATCCGTTGAACTTGACGCTGGCTCTGCCTCTCACTACTCACAGCTAGGAAATTGGCCCCAACCAGTTTTGCCTTAGCCAATCTTACCTGACTAAAATCCATAGCCAAACCTTGGCATCAGAATATGGAATGAACTCCTGTTACCACAAAACACTCCAAATACAGCTCTTCCAGATCTTTCTACACATGCATCCTCTTCCTCGAACCAAACGCCAGTGATTACTGAAGATAATTTTGAACACATTCTAACACAGAGATAGATAGCAGATTATGAATGTGCAAACAGCTCTAACAGCTCGGATTATGACTATAACTCTGAATGGAGATAAACTAGTACCGTTTCACCTAACTGGCACTGTTCATTATAGCATATCATAGCCGGGTCCTGTTTCACTTGTCCCACCTACTCTTATGAATATGTTTTAAGTGTTCTACGAGTGTGTTTTAAGTGTGCCCAATAATGTACTCCGTTTTAGGTGAGTTTTGTTTTATATGGACAGAAATCCAATAATGTACCCCGTCGTAGGTGTGTTTTGTTTTATCTGGACCTTTGTCCAGCAATGTATTCCCCAACACCTATATAAGGCCATGTAATCCTTCAATTTGGAATAAGAGAGAAAGTTGTGAAATTTCAAAGTTCTCACTTTTCATACCTCTCTAAAAGATCCTTTTCTTCAAAACCCGGCATGATCATCTAAGAAATGCAACTCGACTAGTTAAGCATAACATCATCCTGGTAACTCTAAACATCTCTATGCTTTGAGCTAAATCTCTAGGTAGTTTTGCAGCTAAAAGGCAATCCCTGAAGGGCTTGAACAAGAGGTTCGCCCATGTGGGATAGCATACCTACTGTAAGCTGACCTTGTTTTTCCTGGCTCTTAGCATAGATCTCCTCATTGGTACACTTATGATAAATTTACTCTAAACTAATTTTTTTACCGCAAAAAACCCCAAGCCGGTACATCAATGATAAATTTAACCTCCGTTAATTTCCATTAAATTTTACTGTCAAATTCCTGAGTTGGATGACACATGACATTTGACGAGTGTATATGTTTAGGGTTTTACATCTTTGTTTGTAATAGATTTACCAATTTATGATTTTTCGTAATATTAATCGAATTTAACGGAGGTTAAATTTGTCACAAGTATACCAGTTTAGAATTTTCGATGGTTAAAAAATTAGTTTCGAGTGAATTTATTGTTGGTGTACTAGTTTAGATTTTTTGTATTCAAAAAATTAGTTTCGGGTAACTTTATCATAAGCGTACCGATTTGAGGTTTTTCATGATATTAACCCTATATATAATATTGCGACACACCTTGTGAGAGACTATCATCCATTAGCCATAAGATCATTGTCTGGACCTTCCCAACGTAATGAGAGTTCCCAAGAGAAGTGGATGGATCAGTAAGCAGGTGTGAATTGTTCCAATCGTGAGGTGGTGCCTACGCCTAGTACGAACCCTCTCAAGCCCATTGATCGCAACTTAATTTTTTTAATTAATTATTCATTCCAGTTTAGACTAAGGAGTTACCACTAACATGTTAGAGATGATTAGGAGCCTGAATAAGATGCGAGAATTCTCGCTACTCCTGCAAACTAGAGATCCACGAGTTGAGGGATTTGCTTATGCTAAATAAATCCAACACCCTTTCGGTCTTGTATCACTTTTATGAAGACGTTTGAATTCCACAAATCCTTTAACATGTGGAAGGTGTCCACGAGTGGTGCTCAAGAAATTAAAATAAACGACCAAGCAATATCAAAACAATAATAAAGCAAAGTCGAGTAACTAATGGTGCGGGACAAGAAGGAACCTGAGTCCTATCGGGCAAAACATTAACAAAGCCATGTTATTAAGTCTCGGGACAGGACCCTATTTGTAATGGGTTAATGATAAATAATCAATCACTAAATTAAAACTAAACATGAGCCTAATATTAAATGAATAAACCGTGACTTAACCTATAATGCAATAAATAACTAGATACAATGCTAGTCTAATTTTTTTTGTCTTTATTCGGGGAAAATTACTAATTCAGTCCTAAACATATCATGCACACATCAATTCAGTTATGAACATTTCAATTTTTCTAATATAATTTTAAATATTTACACGAAATTCCAATATAGTCCTTGTGGCAGATTGCACCGGAAATTACTGCCATGGTATGTAGGAAATCGTTTCAAGTTGTCCACGTCAACATGCTACATAGGACGAACAATGATAACTGGATGCCGCCTCATCAATTAGCCAAAAGGATTACATTAAAATTTTGCCCAAATGTTTAGGATTACATTGACAAAATAGGAAAGTTTAGGATTAAATTGGCACATGTAGTACGTACAATATGTTTAGGACCAATTCGGTCATATCGCTTTGACTTTAATCAATAAAAAGGACCAAATTAAACCTAAGTTAATTTAAAATCCCAAATAAAAGCTAATGGCTAGATAAATGCCGAAATAATTATCTAAATGCTATTCCTTATTAAATACGTGGCCAGATTAATTAACTAAAAATAAAAATAAAATAGCCAAGGGACCCGAAATTAACCAATGCCAAAAACAATTTAATTAAATTAAAATAACCATGATTAATTAGAACTTATCTAATATAAGTATATTACTATTAAGTGTGAACACTCACTCTGCAGAGAAACAACTCTCCTGTCAAGCGTGGACACTCACTCTATACCGGAAAATCCTCCTAATTTGAAACTGAGACATCTTTTTTTTATCTTTTCTTTTTTTAATTAATTGTAATAAACAACGAATAAAAGTAGTAAAGTAAGTCTAAAATTAAAATAACAAACTTTGACTAATTAAAGACTCATAAAGTGACCTGAATTAATTAGCAAAATGATCACCTACCGTAGGCCTAGAGAGTTCGTTAACTAAGCTTATGCTCGCCCTAAAATATATGACAAATTGGTCGAGTTGGGAGTTCAAGGGCCTTTAGATTAGCATTTTTGAATATCTCTTTGAGGACGGGATCAAAGTGCACAGCAAAAGTAGAGGTGTATATTTTGTATTGGGAGTTCTCGTGTATAATTGCGTACATCATTCGAGGCCAAACTATTTTTTGTTCGAGGTTCAAATTGGATAGAAATTTTAGGTCGTGACAGAAAATATATCATCAAAAGAATTTAACTATTAGCACATTGATGCTTCCCATTGTTACTTCCCCTCTCAGTACTTAGACGAACATTATATCGACATTATCAACTTTCCAGAATCGTATGTTTAAGAATATCGGCGTATCCTAACAAGATCAGTGTATAACCCACACATATATTCATTCTCTCCCTTTTTGCCATTATCGAAAGAAGACACAAGTATGCAAAAGATAGCTTCATTCAATGATCAGCAGCATACATTACCAGATAATGACTAAACATGTACGGAACATAAGAAAGATTAGTCTTTGCGGGCTCTCTTTTTCCGCTGAGAGGAGGGGATAGATTTGGTAGCAATAGAAATCTCACTGTGAAAGGGCTTCTGTATTTTGTAATCAGTGATCGGAAAGTGTTTAAGTGATAGAGTTGCTTGGGTTTGGTAAAGCCATCTACTAAGTTTGAGTAAAAGCAGCAACTGCTACTGCCGAAACTTCCTGAAAATTTCTAGGGAATTATAATCAAATTCTGGACTGCTAGTCTAAAAGAGTAGATGTAGGCTTAGTTAAAAGCCAAACCGCTATAAATCTACTTGCAAAGTTTTCTATCATTTAATCTCATTACTTACCTGTTTGATAGAAGTATCAACTCATATTTTTCTGTTTCCACCTCTTTTAAAATTTACTTGCAAGCTTTCCGCGAAAAGTTCTGAATTTGCCTAGAACAACCCATTCGCCCCCTCTAGAATGTTGTGTTAGCCTGAACAATTTTCCCACTAAAATCTATTGCGAAACGGAGAGGTTGAAAAAGCCATGTGGAACTTGACTCAATTGAGAATGGACGTCCCTCTATGCAGAAACCTAGCGAGCATAGAATGTATCAATTGAAGGCCAAAGGACTTTCCGGGACAAATTCTTCTACCGCCTCCAAATGGTAAGTACTCGAAATTCGGGCCCTTCACGTCCACATCCTTATCCCTCAAGAGCCTCTTGGGCCTAAACTTCATTGGTTCAGGCCACGCTCTTGGATCGGTTTGAATTTTCCATAAGTTGAAGATCAGCCTCGTACCTTTGGGCACATGGTACACCTTGATGATGCAATCTTCCCTTGATAAATGTGGTGAGCCGAGTGGGGCTGGCGGGTGTAATCGGAGAGTCTCCTTCACTACGGCATGTAGGTAAGTTAGGCTGGAAATGTCCGATTCTTTCACAGGTCCTTGTTTACCGATTTGAGCGTCCAGTGCCTCTTGAGTCTTCTTTAGGACCTGAAGGTTGTTTAGCAACAAAGAGACTGCCCATGTTAGGCTGGTTATTGTAGTATCCGTACCGCCCGATATGATTGTCCTCAAAGAAGACATACATATTATTCGTATGAGTGATGTATGAAGACTTGAATAGACCTAATCACAAAACTGTCAAAACAAAAGTGCACATCAACCTGTTTGTCATCAATTCTTGTAACGCAGTAGAAATGAATGACAAACACGAATAGATCAATCCACAACATGCACGAAGGCGCAAAATTCAAAGAAAATTCTCTTGTAAATATGTCATTTATCAATAGGATAATCTACATTATAAGGAAACACAATACACATTTATACCAAAGAAAGCCTAAAGAAATTATAATGATAAACGAAAAAGAAATTCTAACCTACCAAATCTAAATCTAACTGATAACTACTAGAAATTGACAAATCACCTAATATTTTAACATAATTTCTAATATAAAGAAAGACAAATAAATAATATTTATAAAATCTTTCAAAATATATACCGACGTCACTCCGCCAGTTATAAATCGGATTTCCTTTGGCCCATAACTTGTATAGCTTTAGAAAAGACTTGGATATTGTTTTATAAAATAGTAGTCCAAAAATATAGTTCAAGTAAAACAGAAACATATAAATTGTACATTCATAAGAAAACTTGCTAGCTGATATAAAAGGCCCATCAATGTGGTCTGTTTGAAACATCACCTTGCGTTCTTGATCATTGATGTAATACACAGAAGGTGCAATAGAAATCTGGTACTTATCTCACAAAACATCTAAGATAGAGCCTAAGTTCAAAGTCAATAATATATTCAAAAGAACCTATCTTCGCTCAAAAGCTTATTTTAATAAGTTAAGAACCGACTAATTATATATTAGTTGCTTTACACTATATTAATTCTTTAATGTAAAATTCTTTTCACTTACCACTTATAAGTCAACCGATCTCAAGCTCTTTCGTGAAAAGTCAACATTTGTCCCGCTAAATGCACTTTGTTTGGATTTAATGAACCATTGAATAGGACAGTAGCTATTGGATTCGGGAGTGCAAATACACTCTCCTCATCAACATAGTCGGCACCCCTTCTCTTTTTCACCCTCAAAGTCTGCCACATTTTCTCTTGTAAAAGTCCATACCCTCCATAATTAATTTCTAACCCAAATTGAAATGAACGGATAACATAGCCATCACCATTGTACATAGTTGGATCCATTTCTATAATACCCTATGTTTGCCTAAGTTATCTAGCAATAAAAAAAGTACCAAAAAAGTCGAAAACATATTGCATCGGTACCAATTCAGTTATAAACCTTTTAATTGGTACCAATTAAGTTCATCCGACCAATTTAGGTCGGAAAATACCGATGCGGATGTCAGCTGTCCTATGTGATACAGCTAGCGCTAACGTGAACATTTTTATTTTTTTAATAATTTCTTTTTCTTTTGTTCTTTCTTTTTCTTTTTTCTTCCTTTTTCTTCTTGATGAGGCCAGCCCTCACCGGCCATGGCTTATGCCAACCATAGAAGAAAAAGAAAGAAAAAAATTCAAAAAAATTATAAAAACTTTCAATGTGAGCACCAACTGTGCCATGTAGGATGACCGACATCTACGTAAGCAATTTCTTACCTAAATTGATCAGATGGATTCAATCGATACAAATGTAAAAAGGTTTATAACTGAATTGATATCAATTTAATAGGTTTAGGACTTTTTTTTGTACTTTTCCCTATAGCAATCACTCTAGATAGGTTCACCTAATTGAGTAAGCAACACCATGTCACATGAGTCTCGTGATATCTACATCATGTAAAGAACACTTTTCCTTGATACAGATCAAAGTCCCGGCATATTCAACGATTGTTCACGGCTCCATGAGGGTTGACCAATAGTGATAATGTTAAGAGTGAGACTTTGTCTTAATGTAAAATAAGCAAAGCATGAATTATGCACACACTACGCATTTGGAGAAGAAAGCAGTCATTCGACGAGTGGGAAATCAAGGCGTACCAAGCATGTAGCTTTGATGATGGTACTAGCGTCGAAACCTCCGATTTCCATGCCATTAAGGGTCGAAAGCATGATGTCCATGAAATCTTATTCACCTTTATCCTCGCTCAAATATTTGCTATTCCTTTTGTGCTCCTCTAACCAACCACTTAGAATTTTGTCCAATTCATCAGCGGTCCTCTTCATCGACTTCCCATGGCCGCCCAAGTCCAACCATCTCAACAAAGGAAGCGCATCCGCCACCGGAAACATCCCCAGGGATTGGAAGAATTCCCTCAAGGCATGGTGGCAACGCCGTTTCTCTTTGTCATCGACCGCGGCAATGCTGCTGTCATAGCCCTTACGGGCTATAGCTTTGAGGAAAATGTTCATAGACAACCTTGCAAACCAATGCTTCAAATCCACTGAGACATGGCCTGTAGCAGAGACTGGTTTTTAAATCAAAAACACGTTTCTTGTGTACTGTAGCACATAATCACTTTACTGAAGCTGCTTGGCTTGGCTTGGCTTAGCTTGTTTCTCTACACTAGTAGTTGAATCGTTTGGTAAAATATATTTTTCTTCAATTTGAGCCGACAACTATGATATAATGGATTAAACCACCGTATAAAAGGGAAAATAAAGCATTTTAAACTTACGGGATAGACATGAAAGTGCCTGAATCATTCTTCTTCTCAGTCCAAAGCCTGTGTAACTCTTTAATGGCAATATCCCTCGTCGAGGCCACTACGGGGTTGAGCAATGACTTGATCCTCCCTTTGGAGAGTAGTTCCAAGATGGAGATTTTTTCCTCGCTTTGCGCCAATACGGACCGTAAGGAGCCAACCCAAAAATGGCATAGTTGTAGTCAATAACCTCAGTGGCTAATAGCTGTGGACGAGACGCGAGGGTGAGGTCTTGCTTGGTGTAACATTCTTTGGCTATCTCAGAATTGCTAACCACTACGGCCAGATACAACCCGAGCCTGATGGCGAAGATTGGCCCGTGCTTGTTGGCCATGGACGCGAAGGTCTTGTGAGGAAGACGGGATCTTGCTAGCCTGGGCAAATGGCCTTTGACGGGCCATGCGCCTGCAACTTCTGGTGGTGTTTTGAGCTTGCGAGACGACTTGATTTGTAAAGAACATGGACAGATAGGATGAGGATAGCTAGGATCACTCCATACAAGTGGGTGAAGTTCAGGTCTTGAAGCAGAAAGTCCATTTGCAGTGGGTTCATCACTGAGTTGTCTGCTCTATGTCTGAAGGAAGAGCATATAACTTATATACCTCCTAGGATTATTGATTAAAGTACAATTAATTTCATATTAGGCTCCAACTGTGCTTGTAAAATATATTTTGAGATTGAATCCGATTGAATAAACATGTTCCAAATTAAAATGAGCAAATCTGGTCATATAAATAAAGTCCAAGCTTGCCCTTTGATTTCGTATGTTATTGGGTTAATATCACGAAAAATTTCAAGCCGGTATATTTGTGACAAATTAATCTCAAACTAATTTTTTGACCATTAAAAACCCTAAACTGGTACACCGTGATAATTTTACCCTTCGCCAGTTTCCATTAAATTTTACCATCAAATTTCTGAGTTGGATGACATGTGACAATCGATGGGTGTATCGGTTTGGATTTTACCCTCCGTTTGTTATAGGTATACTAATTTGTGATTTTTCGTAATATTAATTTAATTTAACGGAGGGTAAATTTGTCATAAATGTATCAATTTATAATTTTTTATGTTCAAAAGATTAATTTAGGATAAATTTATCACAGGTATATTAGTTTAATATTTTTTTGTTATTAAAAAATTAATTTATAATAAATTTATCACAGACGTACTAATTTGAAATTTTTTATGGTACGAAACCTTTTGTTCCTGCATTAATTTCTCTCTGCACCCACTGCTCAAGGATGAAGGGAAGAAGAACACTAGAAGTGCCAAAACTTATGTACGGCTCTTACTTTAGTGTCAAAAGTTTGTTTCGAATCACTTAAGTGCCAAAATCAAAGAAAAACGATCACTTAAGTGCCAACGGCGAGAAATTCCGGCCAAATTAATACGTGGCTTTTTTAATTAAAATTTTAATCTACGTGGCATTTCCACATGTATATTTTGAATTTCTCAATCCTACGTGACATTTTCACAGGTAAATTTCGAATTTTTAATTATTTTTTTCTTTTTTTCGTTTTTTTTCCTTCTTTTCTTTTTTTCTTTTTTTTCTTCTTCTTCTTCATTTGGCCGGTGATCGGACACCGACCACTAGCCATGGCCGGCCGCCTGGCCTCGCCGGGGGTCGCCTTCCCCCGGACGACCGTCGGTGAGGCCGCCGTGGCCTGGGCGAGGGCCGGCCCTCGCCCAAGCCACGACGGCCTTGCAGGCAGTCACCCGAGGGTTGCCGTGGCCTGGGCGATCGCCAGCGAGGCCGTCGTGGCTTGGGCGACCGCCGGCGAGGCCGCCGTGGCTTGGGTGACGGCCGACCTCACCTCGCTTGGGCACGCCCTTACCCAGGCCACGACAGCCTAGGTAATGCACCGTCGCCCAAGCCGCCGTAGCCTGGGCGAGGGCTGGATCTGGCAAGGCCGGCCCTCGCCTAGGCCACGAGGGCCTCACAGGCGGTCGCTCGGGGGTCACCGTGGCCTGGGCGAACACCGACGAGGCCGCCGTGGCCTGGCCGAGGGCCGACCTTTCCTCGCCTGGGCACGCCCTTACCCAGGCGAGGCAAGGCCGACCCTCGCCCAGGCTACGGCGGCCTCGCCGACGGTTGCCAAGGCCATGGCAGCCTCGCATCGCTCGTGGCGGGCGACGGCGGCCTCGTCCGAGTGAGGCCAGGCGGCTGGCCATGGACGGTGGCCGGTGTCCGGTCACCAGCCAAACGAAGAAGATGAAAGAAAAGAAAAAAAGAAAAAAAGGAAAAATCAGAAAAAAAAATCAGAAAAAAATTTTAAAATATTATTAAATATTGTTCTCATCAGCGTCGACGTGCCATGTAAGATTGAGAAATTAATAAAATATGGTCACGTCAGATTTTCAACAACCCAAATCGGAGTTGGCACTTAAGTGATTATTTTTTCAAAAAAGTGGCAGTTAAGTGATCCGAAACAAACTTTTGGCACTAAAGTGAGCACCGTACATAAGTTTTGGCACTTTTAATGTTCTTCTCCCAGTATGAAGAAATCAGCAAGAGGCCGTGTTTGTTTTCTTCCCGCACATAAATTGAGACTTCACTCTCATTTTTCTTACACCATGTGTCACATGATATGAGATATGACGTGAGGTGCTAGAGAAATGGAAGAAGATGAGGAACGAGGGCTTTGTTTGTCTCATTTTATTTGCACGTTAATCGGAGGCGACCCCAAGCAATAATGATTAATGAGGCATGGGGCCATGGGAACCTCTCATCCTTTCTGTCAACTGCCCCCACCAAGGAGAAAGAGAAGCCTGGTTATTGTGAAAGTTGTCTTTGTGGGAGCCTCTTTGGGTATAAGGAAAGCCGTGAGCAGGGTGACTTGCGTGAATATTCTTCACGTTGATTTACTTATTGCAATAACACCATGTAGTGATTTAATTTAAGTTCTTGTGATTAAAATTTGTGTAATTTTTTAGTGAGATTTCATTAGGAATTATAAGAAACTATATCCTAAGCGAGTTATTAAATATAATTGAGAGTTAAGAAATACCAAGAAAGCAATTGAGTACTCGTGTGATTGTAATATCCGTTATGTCGCTTATTTCTGTAGTGAAATTATGTACTGCTCTTCTTATGAACTAATGCGAGAGCATCTAACTTAACTCCATCAACAAAGTCAGCACATCAATGCTCATTCAACCTAAAATAGAATTCGGTCAGAACTTGTTTCAATGGGCCATCGATAAGGAGATCATCAATTAAAGGAATAATCGATTATTATCGATAAGACTCTTGCCGATAAACTGACAAAACCAAAGATGAGGCTTTTCTCTTATCAATCTTATCAGTAAGACTCTGTCGATATGACTATCTTACCATTAAGAAATCCAATATCTTCTCGACAAGATTAGTAGCTTATTTCAATATGGATTGATAACATATCGATGTGAGGATGTTCTAAGTTCCTATGACATATGTTGACTTAATGAGGCACTTATCATCTCATCAAGGCTAGGCTAGAGCACGAATTGTAGGAGATTAGGTGCAAGGCTCAAGATTTCAAGTCTCCATGTGCCATCCATGATTTGCTTAGTTCCTATGTCTTAATTGTTTTGTGAGCCTCAATGATCAAAGTCCTTAGTTCTAGGTATTTAATGCTTTCTACTTCCTAAGTCCTTAAATGGTTGGGTAGTTCCGGTGTCTTTTAATGTTTGGTTCTTTCCTATGTCCTAGTTTCCCTATAAATAAAGGAGAGTCCTCCATTGTAATGCAGACTAGATTTCGTTGAATGAGAATACAAAGAGATTTTCCTCTAATTGAGCGATTATCTTTGGAGAGTGGATAACTCCTAAATCGGTTTCTTTATCCTTGAAGAGTGGATTGTTCCTCGGTGGTAAGCCAAGAAGCACTTTGGCTGCGTTTGGTTCAGCATTGGGAAGGGGCTTTCGGCCCCGAAAGCCCCTTCCCAAAAATGCTGAACCAAACGCTTAGCATTGAGCATTGAAAATGCTCAAAACTAGCATCTTCAATGCTGAAAGCCCAATGCTGGCCAGACTAGCTTTGAGCTTTCAGCCTTGAACCAAATGCCAAAATCATTTTTATACTTCCCAAACTACCCTCACTCAAATTTCAATATTCCGGCTTTGCCCTCTCGTTACTATTCATCTTCTTCACCAAAGGGACTCCGGCGAGGGCGAAGGGCCGGCGACGGCGAAGGTCCGGCGAGGTCGCCCGACCCAGGCGACAGCCGCCCGGGGTCGGGCGACCGCCCAGGCGTGGCCGCCTAGGTCCCCCGACCTCAGGCGACGGCCGCCTGGGTCGCGCGACCCAGTCGCCGCCTGCGTCGCGCGACCCCAGGCCGCCGTCCGCCCGAGGTCGCGCGACCCCAGGCCGACGGCCGCCCGAGGTCGCGCGACCCCAGGCCGACGGCCGCCCGAGGTCGCGCGACCCCAGGCCGACGGCCGCCCGAGGTCGCGCGACCCCAGGCCGACGGCCGCCCGAGGTCGGCGTCCCTCGCCGGGGGTCGCTCGGCGACGGGCGATGGCCGCTGGCGCCAGATCTGGCTCGCCGGCGGCCGTAGCCCTTCGCCGGAGCCGGCGAAGGGTATTTTTGCCTTTTTTTTAAAAAAAACCCCCAAAGCCCACTTGTGAAAAAAATTAACTAAACACCACTTGGGTCAAAGTAGCTTTGCAAATGAGTTTTTACCAAACGCCATTTGCATTTCCCATAAAGGGCTTTCACCTAAAGGCATTTGCATTCTCAAAGTAGCATTCCAAATGCTGAACCAAACGCACCCTTAATCCTTGGCTGGTGGATTCTCTTTAGGCCCTCATGGTGAGCTTCTCCTATCCCAAAGTCATTTATCCTTGGCGGGTGGCTTATCCTTTAAGCCTCGACGGTGAACTTTGTCCATCCCGATCTTCATCCTTGATTGGTGGCGCGTTCTTTATACCTTATTGTCGATCGTAACCTATCCTTCAGTTTCCTTTTTATCCTTCGATAACTATTTCGCAAAGACACACCATCCATACACATAATCCCAAAACATTTTCGGAATCACTCACCCACGCACGCATCATGAACATAAGCACCAACATTCAAATCGAATCAAGTAAATTCGATGTCGATTCATTTCCTTCCTTTTGTCTGCTATCCGATTCCGTTGTCCCACACTTTCACAACAGTGCTTAAGAAGTTGCAAAGCCTCGGAGGGTTATTGACTACTTCCCAATGGCCACAAGAAAACCACATTCTAGATGGCTCGGAGACCGGTAAAAGATGTTCCAAAATTCATCTGGAAAGGAGAAGATGCCCAGAAAGAAGAAGTGGAGAAGAGAATCAAACATAATTTCTTGGTCCATTATCAATTATGTTATGAACTTTTTTGTTTTAAATAAATCAACTTTAAGTTTAGTCCAAATCTGCCCAAACTTTTTTCAATCTAAAAAAAAA
This sequence comes from Syzygium jambos, assembly GCA_031216235.1. Taxonomy (NCBI): domain Eukaryota; kingdom Viridiplantae; phylum Streptophyta; class Magnoliopsida; order Myrtales; family Myrtaceae; genus Syzygium; species Syzygium jambos. The sequence goes on from CM062226.1 coordinate 20,165,683, forward strand.
ACCCAACTTTAGATTCAGTCTCAAATCTACCATGAACGTTTACCGTAGCCCGAAATCTACCTCGTTGGCCCTTTATCCAAAAATCGCCGATAGTCCTCTATGATTTGCCTTATTTTCTTATCAAAGAATGGTTTCATTTTGGAGATAATTTTCGACGTCACCTTATGATGTAGATTTGTTACCGACATGGAAATACCACATCAAACAACTAATGACAATTTTTTAACGGAGGGTTAAAGGAGGCAGATGCAAGACTAGACCGAAAGTTGTGAATTTTTTTAGATAAAAAGAAAGTTTGGGGTAGATTTGAGACTAGAGTTATGTTGATGATTTTTTTTAGACAAAAAAAAGTCCTAGGCAAATTTGGGACTGCATTTATAGTTTGTGGTTGTTTTTTAGATAAGAAAGAGTTTATGGCAGAATTGTGACTGAACCCAAATTTTGAGGTTTTTTTTAGGACAAATAAAAGTTCGGACTCAAAGTTGTGGATTTAAATTAGGAGATTAGTTCTAACTTATTGGGAAAAGATCAAACCTTTTATCAGTGAACCACAATTTAGATGGAAAATAATTAAATGGGTCGAGAGGCTTATACGAATTCTTATATAATTATTAATTTTTGCGGCAGGACTCGACAATTGATCTGCAGACAGAATTCCGAAAAAAAGATAAGAAGTTCTTGTTCCATAGAAGGAGAGAGACACACACACAAGGACAGAGACAAACGTAACATGGACAGGAGAACAACAAAAAGCTAATCAAAGAGCGCATGTGGACTAATGGTTAACCATGTGGGGATACAGTATAAATAGGAGAAAATGGTAACGTTTGTAAAAATTGTGGTATAGAGGTAAGTGTCACGGTCTAGAGATATGGATCGCCCTCGAGGGTTTTTGGACGAAGGGCTGTGACTAATCTATGAACAAGCTGATGAACCTCGAGGATTCTAACTTCTAAGGTTTCTTGTATGTTCTAGAATACTCCTAGGGGTGAGCGGTATTGTAATTGTACACCTCGTAATAAATACGGGTAGTTGGTAAATGAGGAGATATGATCTCAATTGTTAGATCGATGAGGGGTTTATAGATACGGTTAAGCCTATACTTATATATAAAGGGGTCTCCTCCCGTTATTTGTACATCTTATTCTCAAGTGAAATACAATCCAAAGCTTCTCTCTCTAATATTCTTGTGAGTGAGTATGGGAAGGCTGACTTGGGAAGAAATTCCTAAAGCCACACAGGTAAGGAAACACTAGATCGATCGACCCATGACAAGTGGTATCAAAACTAGATGGCCAAAGGCACCATGGAGCTTCGTTCTGACATATCGCTAGACGTAATTGAGAAAGGCGTGGGCGATGATCATGGAAGGGCCCTCGAAAGGAATGGTGCCAAGGCAAGGACCCGTGGTAGCTCGAGTTCAGTGGACATGGTGGAGGACTTGGAAACCCGTGTGGCGAGGATGGAGATCGCCCTAGGGGACGTCCAAGGAACAATTGAGGATATTTCTGTACATTGCGAGACTGGAACAGGGGAGCTCGAGGTCGAGGTGCAAGAGCTCAAATCCAATTTGGGAGCACTCTAAGGGGAGATGCTGGAAAGCCTAACCGACACATCCGAGGAACTTCAACAACGGGGTGATGCCTTGGAGACCCTAGTGGAGGCCATGCATGCTGAAATAGCCACTTAAGGCAAAGGTTAATGAGATAGAATGAGTACGTTTCAACAGGGTGGTCACTTGGCAAGTTGGTCCATGCGTGGACACCCCAAAGCCTAAGGAATTCAAAGGCTCGCGGGTGGCTAAGGATGTAGACAACTTCCTATAATACATGGAGCAGTACTTTCAAGCGATGGGGATTACTAATGGTGCACTTAGAGTAAGCACCACGGCTATATAATTGACTGACAACACCTTGTTGTGATGGCATTGTCGGTCCAATGATAGGAGTGGTGAACCTATCACTCCCTCTGAATTGTTCGTCAAGGAGTTCCGACAACAATACCATCCTGCTTATGCGGAAGAGGAAGCTCGAGACGAACTCTGTCGCCTAGAACAAAAGGGAGGAGTTCGCGAGTACATGAGGAAGTTTTTGGAGTTGTTGCTTCAAATCCCTACCATGAACAATAAGGAGGCCTATTATCAATTCATGGGTGGCCTCAAGTCGTAGGTGAAGCAGGAATTGAAGCGATGCAATGCGAGGGACCTCTTGATGGCCATGTCCGTGTTGAGACCCTTGTGAACTACAAGGCAACTTCTAGGAACTAGCCGGACTCACGACTAAGGTACAAGATCACTAGTGGGGGAGATCGTAACAAATTCCATCGCTTAAGTGGAAGCAAACCACTAGTAGGCCCTCTAAAGGTGAAGGCAAAGTTAAGTGAAGGTGAACACAAGAAAGGATGTACCTTCAAGTACTTCTTGTACGACACAACTCGTGATTGTCCAACGCGAGGGAAACTACGAAGACAACTAAAAGAGTTGCTCGATGGGAGGTATATCCAACCATTGAAGGCTTCGTTTGGTGCCTCAGTCCTATTCTAAGAGAAGCATGATGGATCACTCTAGATGTGCATCGACTATCGGACATTGAGCAAGCTGACGATCAAGAACAAGTACATGATCTCGCTCATTACCGACCTATTCGATCAACTTGGAGGAGCGTATTGGTTCACCAAGCTTGATCTTCGATCAGGCTTCTACCAAGTTCAAATTGCCAAAGGGGACGAGCCAAAACTACATGCTTGACTTGATATGGCTCATATGAGTTCCTCGTTATGCTATTCGGCTTGACAAATGCCATGGCTACTTTCTGCACGCTAATGAAGAAGGTACTTCATCATTTCCTTGATCGACTCGTAGTGGTTTGCCTAAATGACATAATGGTATATAGTTGGACGCTCGAGGAACACATCAACCATCTCAAATTCAAGTCCTGCAAGAAAATGACTTGTATGTCAAGTGGGAGAAATGCGCCTTCACACAAAGGGAAGTGCCATTCTTGGGGCACATTGTCGGGGGTGGACACGTGCCAATGGATTTGGCCAAGATCTGAGCTAAGGTCATTCTTTGGCCTCACCAGTTATTATCGACAGTTTATCTAGAGCTACTTGAGTATCACCATGCCACTCACGAACATGCTAAAGAAGGAGAAATCGTGGGAGTGGACGAGCCAATGCCAAAAGGTGTTTGATCGATTGAAGCAAGCCATGACCGAGAAGCAAGTGCTCGTACTGTCCGATCACGCTAAACCTTATGAGGTAGAGATTAATGCCTCCGATTATGCTATCGGTGGTGTTCTTATGTAGGATGTATTGGTGGTATTCGAGTCGATAAAGTTGAATAATACTGAACGGCAATATACGATCCAAGAGAAGGAGATGATTGCGGTCAGTCATGGCCACGGTTCGGAACCAGCCGGTTCCGGTTTCAATTTCGGTTCCAGTTCCGAACCGGAACCCCCCGATTCGATTCCGGTTCGTAATTTAAAAATTTCAAAAATAAATTATGAAATAAAAAATAATGAATTATAAAAATATGAAATAATGAATTATTCAATATAAATTATAATCAAAATGAAAATTATAAGGGTGATCGGTTCCTAGTCGAAACCGAGAACCGAATCGATAAGACCGGTCCTTTAATTTTAGAACTAGGAACCGGACCCACAAACCATAGAACCGGGAACTGGACCATTGGTCCGGTCCGGTTCTAGGTTGTCCAATGAAACCCTTTGGACTTAACTAGCAAAGGATCGTAGCCACAAAAGGCATACAACTTCACATACTCATGGCTTGGCTTGGGTTTTATAAACAACCCCTTTGATGGTCTCTTCGTTCCCATTCGATGTAGGACTCTTGGCATTTGCATGAAGACAAGCCAAGAGTCTCAAGGCAAGCCGAGAGTCCCACATCGAATGGGAATGAAGAGACCATCAAAGGAGTTTATAAAACCCAAGCCAAGCCTTGTAATTAGAGTTCAATATACCCAAGCCAAGCATTGTAATTGGAGATCAATGTACTTATAATGCATGGCAATTAGAGTTCAATTTGTTTTATAAAAAAAATAATTTGGAACCGGAACCAGGCCCATAGGGCATGAGCAGGTTCCGATTCCAAACTGCGAGCTCGATCAACGGGCCGGGCCCGAGTTTGACCGAGCCGGTTCCGGGCCGAAACCGGCCCGTGGCCATGACTAACTGCGGCGATTCATTGCTTTCGTATGTGGAGGCACTATCTCTTGGGATCCCAGTTCAGTCTAGGGATGGACAACATGGCCACGAGCTACTTCCAAACCCAAAAGAAGCTAAGTCTGAAGCAAACTCAATGGCAAAATTTTCTAGCGGAGTTCAATTATGTGCTCGAGTACAAGCCTAGGAAGGTGGACTCTGTGGCCGACACACTTAGTCGAAAGATAGAGCTGGCACAAATGAGTCGTCCCAAGAATTCATAGACCAAGCGGATTAAGAAGGGGCTAAAACACGATCCAACTGCCAAGGCGCTCCTTGAGTATGCACGAGAGGGCAAGACCCTATAGTTTTGGTGTGAAGATGACCTACTTTACACTAAGGAGCGATGACTGCATGTGCCACTCCATGGGAAGCTAAATATGGAAGTCCTATGCAAGTTCTACGATTCTAAGTGGGGCAAGTCATCCAGGGATTAACCACACTATAGCGCTTATGGAGGATCGGTACTATTGGCCGCACTTGCATGATGACACTGAGGCCTACGTTCAGACATGTTTTGTATGCCAACAAGATAAACTAGAGCAACTGTCATCGGCAGGGCTCCTAGAACCTCTTCCTATCCCGGAGCGTCCATGGGAGAGTGTTCCGTGGACTTCATAGTCAATTTGCCAAAGTCAACAGGGTGTCAGACTCTCATGGTCATGGTAGGCCAATTCTCCAAGTACACAACGTTGTGCCTATGACACAGAACTGCCAGGCCGAGGAAGCGGCTAAGCTATTCATAAAGTACATTGTCAAATATTGGAGAGTGCCATAAATGATCGTGAGCGATCACGATCATTGATTCACTGGTAATTTATGGACCAAGCTTTTCAAATTGCTAGGGTCAGATCTCAATTTCTCCACGAGTTTGCATCCTCAAACTGACAATCAAACAAAGCGAGGTTAATGCACTCGTGGTGTTGTACCTCTAACATTACGTGGGTACAACGCAGGTGAATTGGACAAAGCTGATTGATATGGCCTAGTTTTCCCACAATCTACAACGAAGTGAGTACATGAACTGAAGTCCATTCGAGATCGTGACGGGGCAGCAACCACTCACCCCGAGTATGGTTGCAACGGGCTATAAGGGGTGTAGCCCATCCACTTACAAGTTCGCCAAAGAGTGGCATAAGCAAGCGGACTAAGCGCAAACTTGTCTACACAAGGCCTCAAAGCGCATGAAGAAGTGGGCCGATAAGAAGCGACGGCATTTAAAGTTCCAAGTTGGGAACTTGGTGTTGGCCGAGCTACACCTAGTTCTTCGATACAAGGACATGCACAAGGGGTTCATCCGTCACTACAATGGGCCATTCTAAGTGTTGCAATGAGTCGGAAAGGTCGCATACAGCTCGAACTTTTGCCAAAACTCAAAATACATTCGTTGTTTAATGTTAGTATGCTTAAACCTTTCCATGAACACGAAGAGGACCCGGATTAAGGGGAGTTACAACAATCGCCACTTGGGGCTAAAACTTCATATGTTGGAGACGTCGACTTCATTATGGCGGTTCGAATCATACGGAAGTGATACTGTGTGCCGAAGCGACAATATTTGATCCGATGGAAGGGTCTTCCGGAGAGGGAAGCTAGTTGGGAGGCCAAGGAAGCTCTTTGGCAATTCAAGAAGCAAACCGATGATTTCCATATCAAAGACGCAACGAGGGCGTCACCTGATTATGTGGGAGAGAATTGTCATGGTCCAGAGATATGGATCGCTCTCGAGGGTTTTTGGACAAAGGATCATGACTAATCCATGAACGAATGGGCAAATCTCAAGGATTCGAAGTCCTACGGTTTTCTTGTATGTTCTAGAATACTCCTAAGGGCAGACGGTATTATAATTATACACCCCCGTATAAATACAAGTAGTTGGTAGAATGGGAGATTTGATCTCAATCATTAGATCGAGGAGGGATCTATGGATATAGTTGAGCCTATACTTGAATCAGTGTGAACTCATAAAGTGTCACAGAAACAACACGATACTCAGGTTCGGTTGATGAACGACCAACATATCGTTGCTTTCGAGAGTACTAAGATTAGGGGTGATCGGTTCTCGGTCTGGTCTGGTCCCACCCAAGAATCGCGAACTAGATCGGGATGACCGGTTCCCAATTTCTAGGATCGGGAACCGGAAAGCCATTCTGGTTCCAATGGAACCAATCAGTTATTGTCATTACATTGAACAAAAGGAAATATTGGAAGTAAAAAAGTTCAACACTCAAAGGTTCAAGTTTATGACTTAACAAAAGTGAATGTCACTAGGAAATAGAGGAAATAGGGCATCAAGGTGACTTTCCCAGCATATTTTCGCTGAGTCATCTTCCTACCCTTTTTTTTCTTTGGGAAAAATATCTCTTCCCTTTTTTAAATTGGAAAAGTTTATGTTGGTTAGAATTTAGAAAGAGGGCACATGTTTCTGTTTTAGGTCGCTAGAGTGTTGACAATTTCATTTTTCTTCGTGCCCCCATCCGATATTCGATCACCTAGGAATTATAGCCTTCATGACTAAACTTTTCTGGGAAATGTCTATAATGCAGGTGTTGATTTACTGAAATAAGCATTTAGGTTAAAGATCTAATAAACAGGCGAGAAGGAAAGCCAAAAGGGAATTGGGGAAAGGCAGATTAATTAGATTAGTGTTTCTACTTTCTTCAAAAATTAGAAAAAATTAAATATATATATTCGGTCTAGTCCAGTCGGTCCTGTTTTCGATTCCAAGGTGGGAACATATGCCCAACACTAAAACCGGAAACCGGACCGTCCGAACACTGGTTTTATTTTTAGAAATCGAGAACCAGACCGACACTTCGTGGAACTAGACCCAACTGACTGGTTTGGTCCAATTCGGACGATTTCCGGTTCGATTGATCCATCTTGCTCACCCCTAACCAAGATATAGGATTCTGGCCAATATAAACTATGTAATAAGTTGTAAACTTACGATCACCTGAATTTCCTACCCAATCAGCATCAGAGAATGCATGAAGCAATGGAGAGTGACTACTTTACAAGTGCAGGCCTGGATTAATAATCCTTTGAGAAAACGTAAAACATGTTTAATAGCACTCTAATGTAACTATGTTGGTTGATGCATAAACTAGGAGAGTTTGTTGACAACAAAAGCAACATGATGCCTTGTGAATGCAAGATATTGAAGAGCACCAATAATATTCATTAATTAAGTTGCATATGTATAAGGTGACCCATCAACAAGAGTGAGAGAGCTACGATAGCCATTAGGGTGGCACTCTCCTTGGCTCCTAACATGGTTGCTCAATCAAGAATGTCCCTTATATTCTCGTGTTGTGTGAGAAAGAGACCAGACTTTATGTGTACCACCTCAACTCCCAAGAAGTAATGCCGATCCCCTACTTCTTTTAGTGAAAATTTACCTGCAAAAGCTCTCACAAACTTTTGCAAAAAAATTGTCACTTCATGTCAAATTCAAATCATCCACATTAACCAAGAAATAAGCAATTATGCCCTCATGTCTATGTATAAAGAGCGAGGGTTTCTAATTTGATTGGATGAATCCAAACAAGATGACAAGCGAACTGAGTGCTTGATACCACGCATGAGGGGCTTGCTTAAGACCATAAATGGCCTTCTTCAATCGACACATGTTATTAGAATGTGACTTATCGACAAAGCTCGGTGGTTGATGCATATAGACTTCCTCCGTAAGAGTGTCATGTAAGAAGGCATTAGGGACATCCAATTGTAGAATGGGCCAACCGTTTGATAAGACCAAACAAACAACAACATGTATTATAGCAAATTAAATAATTGGACTAAACGTATAATCATAGTCAAGTCCAACCGTTGGTGGAACCCCTTGGCGATAATTTGTGCCTTTTATCGAGCTATGCTACCATCTAAGTTTCACTTGACTCGAAATATCCACTTGTAGTCAATGATAGTATGATAATGGTCAGGTGGTACAAGTTTTTTTTTTGTAAGGGTCAGGTGGTACAAGTTGCCATGTAGAGAATTGCATTAAATTCCTCTTGACATAGCATTACGCCACTTTGGGCCTTTTAAGGTCTAGGAAACACACGTTGGTTCAAGTGAGGGAGGCAAAGGAAGTTTGGTGGATGAATGTATATGTTTGGGTTTGCAAATGTTATTCTGGGAGCAAGTGATCATCGGATGAGAACGTGTAGGCATTGATGGAATTGTTGTGGAGGGGTCGAAGTGTTTGAGTCCACGGAAGGCATAAATAGAGCTTGAGTGGCTGATGATGGATCTTAATTAGAGGACGTTAAATTGGTGTTCTCCTCTAAAGTTATGAGGCCATTCAAATGTTGATCTGGAACTTCTCCAACTACTAAACTTGAAAGACTTGTTTGACTGTGTATGGGATAGCTTAGCCGTCTGGTGTTGGAAGAGGTGGTTGAATGCTTTATTAAAAATTGAGAGGGTGCACAGCTACCTTGAGGTGGTACAGATAGGAATTGAGAAGGGGTACTATGGAGCGGTTTATCTTGATTGGAGTAAGTAAAAAAGGACTCATCAAACGCCACATGGCACAAGACAAAGACTTTGTTTGGTTGAGGATTGTTACACTTGCAAGCACTTAATTGAGAGAATAACCAAGAAAAATACAAGATTTTGATCGATATTCAAGTTTGTAATTGCTATATGGCTTAAGCCAAGGATGACACGGGCAACCAAAAATTCAAAGTTTTGAGTAATTTGGACAGGAATCGAAGAGAGTCCCAAAAGGAGATTTGAGTCCTAAGACCGGTGTAGTTAGACGATTTATAAGATATGATGCGGCTTGAAAAGCATAGGACGAAAACAAGAATGGAAGAGACGTTTGATGAAGTAAAGTAAGACCTGTTTCGACAACATGCCTATGACAACGCTCTATAATCCCATTTTGTTGGGGTGTGTGTGGAGGTGTTTGTAAATGAGTAATCCCATGAGACAAGAAAAATCCCTTTAGTTAATTATATTCTCCACCATTATCAGAGTAAACTGATTCTATCCGATTTCGAAAGTAATTTTCCACCGATTTCTTGAATTTTGGAAATAGAGAGAAAATGTCAGATTTTTGCTAGATTGGGTTGAGCTAAATGTATCGAGTATATTGATCTACATAAATAATATGATACAAAAAGCCATCTATTGATTTCACTAGAGCGGGACCTCAAACATCCCTATAAATGAGTTCACAAGGTCATTGGCTAGACAATGTGGAAGCACCAATATGAAGTCTATGACTTTTATGACATTGACATGACTCGCACAAAAATCTATAATATGACTTGGAAAGAATAGGAATTGACTTTGATTGTAAAAGAAACTTTAAGATCTAACGAGAGAGATGACCAAGACATCGATGCCAATTACTGGAGGATGCATGGACACCAATCATAGTGGAGGGTGGTGTATGAGTCACATGGAGTGAAGATGGAAGTTCATAAACATCATTGTTATATAGGCCTTATGTAAGAGTCACCCCGTACTTTGCGTCATATTTGGGAAAATTATCCAAAAAGTTATAAACCTATTGTACTTTTACCAATTTAGTCCTAAACTTTTCAATTTTACCAATTCAGTTTTAAACCCTTACACTTCTTACGAATTGAGTCAATCTGGCGAATTTTGGCCGAAAATCGCTAACATGGATGCTGGCTGGCCTACATGGCATTAACGTGACAACTTTTAATAATATTTTAATATTTTTTGAATTTTATTATTTTTCTTTTCTATCTTTTTTTCCTTTGTTTTTCTTTTTTTTCTCCCCATTCTTCCTCCTTTAGCTAGTAGCCAGACATCGACAACCAGCCAATGGGGAGGGTTGGCGAGGACCTCGCCGACCTTGAGTGAGCCTCACCGTTGCTAGGTGAGGACAACCTCACCATATGTGGGTGAGGCTCGACCTCGCTGGATTTGGCTAGGCTTGCCTAAGACCGGCGAGGTCAACCTTGCGACCCTCCCCTCTAGCCGATTGTCGATACCTAGCGATCAGCTAGAGGAGGAAGAAGGGGAAGAAAAAAAAAGGAAAAAGAAAAAGAATATAAAAATATAAATTTTGAAAAATATAAAAAATATTATTAAAATTGTCCACATCAGCGCCACGTAGGCCAGCCAGCGTTCATGTCAGTAGTTTCCTATCAAAATTGACCGGATGGACTCAATTGATAACAAATAAAAAGGTTTATGACTCAATTGGCAAAAATATAATAGATTTAGCACTTTTTGGACAATTTTCCCCGTCGTACTTAGTTTAAAAGAATATGCATCATGTACAAGCAAAAGGGATACCTTTCTACACATCCACAAGCCTTTACAAGCGATTCTAACATCCCTTCATCACAAACAAAACCATCCAAATGAACAAAACTACCAGGTAAGACCCCATACTTAATTCCCACATGTTACGATAATGTTACATCAAATAATCATGTTTATAAGATAATATTACAGAGAATAATCATTTTTAAATAAATCAAAACTATAAGATAATATTCATACATTACAGAGAAAATGTCATTATACTTTATTTGATGGGAAGAGACAAATCAAATAATGAGGAAAGATTACATTTGTTGTTTCTCAGTAAAGTGTAGGTGATAATTGAACATTACATGATTTCACTACTCTTCCCATAAGTATGACAATCCTATTCCATCATATCTTTCTTCCGCCATTTGCTTGTGAGATATTGTTATGCTAACGTCACAAGGAAAAGAAGTATTTCTTTTATACAAAGAGTTTTATTAATGGGTACTCCCAAAACACTTGTTAAACACCCAATTAAGAAAAAATTGCAATTTATGATGCACTATCTCTCTAATATTATTTATAATAAATACATTGAGTTAAACAGTTAAAATAATATGGTGGCCGAAATTACTACAAGTCCACCTCCATCAGAGTGGTCAGCCAATTCATCATTGTCATAGTGTGGCAGTAGTGTACCAATGGTAACCATCGTGGCAATACGGTTAAGACCACTGTGGATGCCTGCCACGCACAGCAGGGAGAGAGAGAGAGAGAGAGAGAGAGAGAGAGAGAGAGAGAGAGAGAGAGAACCACGAGGACAACGCATGGTAGATACGATAATTTTACCCTTTCTTGACCGTGTTATCCAAACCATCAAACACATCCTAAAAATAAATGACGAGGGCTAAACCTGTCAAAATGGATCATGAACCCATTTTTTAACCTATATTTGATTGGCTGAGTTGTTAAATAGGTTAGTTATATTCAGTAAATGGGTTATAAATGATTTAAAATGATAAAATCCAAAATAATATAGATGTTAAATGGATTCACAACTTACTTAAATCCAACCCACCTCTATGACTCTCTCTTGCCCTCACTCGTTCTCTCACTCTTCACTTTGTGCTCTCATCTCAGTTTGAGCATGAGTTTTACTAGATTTAGTTAAATATGGAAGTGTCTAAGTAATATGGATCGGGTCAGATATGGGTCACTAAATTTGTATTGCATGGAAATTGGTTAAATGAGTTCATGTATCAAGCTGTCAAACATTCACCATGTTGGTAAAGGTTGGTGAGAGAATTGAATTGGGGGTTAAAAGAGAAGAAGGCTCAAGAAACAGTAGCACGGAGGCCTTATCCCGGGAAAAAAGACAAAGAACCCATCCGAGAAATGGCTATGATGTCTAGCCCAAATACTCATCAAGCATCATTTCCAAGGCAATCAAATGTCGCTTGGAAAAATCAAAGGCAGTTCGAGCCAAATAAAAGACCCATGAAGCAATACACACCGTTGCCCCGACCCCTATCAAAGCTATTATCAATGCTTCTAGAAAGGCAATTGGTGGCCAAGGAAGTACCAAGAGATAATCCTACGAGATTTTCTTGGTACGATGAATCAAAAACCTGCATCTATTACATGAGAGAAATGGGACATGATGTAGATAATTGTCTCACTCTAAAGTACAAGGTTCAACAGCTCATTGACAAGAAGATATTGAACTTTCAAAAGCTGGAGCCAAATGTACATTAGAATCTTCTTCCTGAGTACAATACAGTAAACATGATCAAAAATGAAGAAACAGTAATCAAGTCTGGCGATGAAGATAAATATGAAATCAAGATTAAAACTTCTCAATTAGGAGATACCTGCTTTCGTCAATAAGCACTCCTAAAAGGCGAGACTTGGGAGAAGACTCCGGAAAATATAACTTCCAAGTGAAATATACTCCACCGCCATGGGCATTCAAAGATGAAGTAATTATGCCTAATAGTTGGGGTGGTATGGACGACGAAATCAGCCCTGAGGAGAAAACCCTGCCTAAGAAGGAAATGCTCCAAGATAAAACAGATAATGATGAAAAGGAGAAAGAAAAAGTTCGACTGGGTGAAAGGCATTTCACCCAGAAATCATCCATTGAAGGCGAAAACATAGACTTACTTAGTCAAGACAGCGGTAGATATAATTACCGTGTCAAATATACTCTACCACCATGGGCATTCCAAAATGAAGACACTGTACCAGATGGATGAGGTGGCATGGACGAGGTCCTGATCAACCAACTAAATCTCGAAGAGAATGAAGATCGGGAAGAGAGAAAGAAGAAAAAGACTCGCTGAGGTAATAGGCAATTTGTTCGAAAAGCACGAAGACAATGTGAAGTTGTTGATTTTCTAGGTCAAGGTAGTGGCCGGTATAATTACCTCGTCAAATATACACCTCCTCCATGGGCATTCAAGAATGAAATAATCACATCTCATGGCTGGGGTGGAATGAATGCTGACGAAGTCAATAGAAGCATGGTATCCATGATTACACCATTTCTAATCAAGCTTGATGAGGTAGATAAATATAAGGAGGAGGAAGGCCCTGTCGAACCAATCACTATTGAACTTCCCATTGATCAACTAAGGATCTAAGAAGAAGAAATAGAGCCTGTAATTATCACTCTCCTTCCAAAAGAAAAGTTTGGTACTAAGTGTGTACCTTGGGATTACTCTCTCAAAGAAGTCGATACTATAACCCGATCAAGGAGATGCAATGTCCCGAAAGAAAGTGAGCACGAAAAGAAAGGAGTAATCAAAGAAGATGTCAAACAGTTGCTTTCAGTTATGAAGACGAACAAATTTAAGGTAACTGAATAGTTAAGCAAGATGCCGGCACAAATTTCTCTATTGGATCTCTTCAAGACTTCAAAAAGCCACAAAATGGTGCTTATGAAGCTTCTTAACGAAGTGCACGTCCCAAAGACAATTAATGAAGTACAATTGAAAGACTTTGTTGGCACTATTCTTCTAAAAGATCAAACTGCCTTCTCCGATGAAGATTTCCCAATTAACGGGCGTTCCCATAATAAGGCTATATATATTGCCATCAAATGCTAGGGCAAGGAGGTGTCACGGGTGCTAATCGATAATAGTTTCGTACTTAATTTGTGTCCACTAAGCACACTGCATCGCTTGAAAATTAGCGAAGAGCTCATTAAACCTTCTAAGGTAACTGTGCATTCGTTCGATGGAATGAAGAAAAACGTTATTGGCGATATCGAGCTCGAGGTGAACATAGGCCATGTGCCTTTCCTAATTGACTTCCAAGTAGTGGATATTCCGAGGACTTTCAACTTGTTACTCAAAAAACCTCGGATTCATATGGCTGGTGCCATTCCTTCAACTCTCCATCAGAAGGTCGGGTTCATCATTAATGGCAAGATGATCACCATACATGGGAAGACAGATTTCACCACTTACAAAGAAAGTGCAATACTGTATGTTGAACCCGAAGTGAAAGAAGAACCAAGCTATCATTCTTTTGAAATGATCTCAATGGTGCAAATTCCTGCCGGTTGCATCATAAAACCCCCGGAGTTCTCAACATTATCTATTATGTCAGGAAGGGTGTTATGCCAGTATAGATTTACTCCCGGTAACGATCTTGGATCGAAATCCCAAGGAATCAAAGAACCTATCACTCCGCTTGCTACAAGAACGAAGCACTGAGTAGGTTATATTCCAGATAGTTCTAAAGATCACCATAGAGGCTAAGGCCAAGATCGAAATAACCATAGAGGATGTGGAGGCCAAGGTGATCGTATCATTAATCCATCTATATAGAAGGGTAAAGCTAAAGAGTTTCCCTATCATTAGATTCACATCAAGGAAAACTTTTCCTCGACCTTCCAAGCTACTTCAAGAAGAAGACTTACGTGAAGAGGAAGAATCTGTTCTGCCAGATTTATTCGAAGAGAATGTCATCAACGTTATCATAACTGAGGTAAAAGATACCTACGCACTGGAGTAGGAAGATTCTCTTGAACTTTTGTTACTAACTTTTTCCATTGCATTTTATTGATTGCTATTTCAAATTTCTTGTGATTTCATTTGCAATTTCAACTCAGTTGCAATTTACATTCATGTTAATATAGATGTAATCACGTTTTTCAATTCAATAAAAGTGGTCAAATGTTTTGTTAAGGACATGTAGAAACAAAACTAAACCTATGATGAATATTATCCTCATTGGTGAGGCTTGAGGCTTTAGGTTTCTATATTACTCCTTATTACGAAAATGATTTTAAGAGCAAGGAAGTCTGATGATATGAGAACTAGCTTTGTCTTTATATTCTTTCAAAATTATTTTGAAAATGAATTTTCAAAAGGTTTTTCATAAGACCACGTGCGTTACTTACATCATATGCAATTACTAATCATGTTTGTTACATGTCAGGCATGAGCATGAGCATATCCATGATAGGTTCATATGCGACCCAAATCTTTCCAAGGAGATCACTTGCGATATTGAAGAGGATAACGAGAATGAGGAATGAGTCAAAAAGGAATGGATTCGTCATGAAGAATCAAAGCCGCTTACATTAGAGAAAACGATCACTATTAATCTGGGCAATAAAGAGAATCCCAAAGAAGTTAAGATTAGAGAAAGTCTTCCCTCAACAAAAGTAGAAAGAATCACAGATTTGCTCAGAGAATATTAAGATATATTCACATGGTCTTATTCTGACATGCCAGGCCTTGATTCGAGCATAGTTAAACATGCTTTGCCAATTGATCGAAGTATTCCACCAAAGAAGTAAAAACTGAGGCGAACGAAGCCGGACTTGGCAAAGAAAATAGAAGAAGAAGTGATGAAATTGCTCAAAGTCGGTTTCATCGAAGTAGTATCATATCTAGAGTGGGTTGCTAACATAGTACCCATAATGAAGAAAGATGGTCGACTACGGGTGTGCGTTGATTATCGTGACCTAAATAAAGCAAGCCCTAAGGATAATTTCTCGCTTTTACATATCGATGTATTAGTGGATAGCACTATTGGATTCGAAACATTTTCATTCATGGATAGTTTTTCAAGATATAATCAAATCTTCATGAAGTAAGAGGATGAGGCAAAGACGTCCTTCATAACACCATAGGGCACATTTTGTTACAAGGTAAAGCCTTTCGGTTTGAAAAATGCTGGTGCCACATATCAAAGGGCAATGGTAACTTTGTTCCATGACATGATGTACAAAGAAATCGAGGTATATGTGGACAACATGATTGCAAAATCCAAACAATGAGAAAATCATGTTAAAGTGCTTCGTAAATTCTTCAAAAGACTTAGAAAGTACAAGTTGAGGCTGAACCCCAACAAGTGTGTATTTGGGGTAAAATCCGGCAAATTGCTAGGGTTTGTGGTCAGTAGCAGGGGCATCGAAATAGATCCCTCAAAGATCAAGGCAATGTACGACTTAAAGACTCCTTCTACGGTAAAAGAAGTGGGAAGCTTGTTGGGGCGATTAAATTACATTACCCGTTTCATCTATCAGCTTTTTAAGACTGTTAAATCATTCTTAAAATTGTTGAAGAAAAATACCAAAGTAAAGTGGGATACAGAATGTCAACAAGCCTTTGATAAGATCAAAAAATATCTGGTATGCCCACTAGTGTTGGTACCACCAATCTCCGGAGTTCCATTGATCTTATATTTGACGATTCATTATGAGTCGTTAGGGGCGGTGCTTGTACAAAGAAGACTAAATAATGGTAATGAACAAGCCATTTATTATCTGAGCAAGAAGTTCACAACATCATAAATGAGTTACCCGACAGTCGAGAAGACGTGCATTGCATTAATTTTGGTATTACACATATTAAGACAATACACCATTCATTACCAAATTTTTGTTAGTGACTAAGAATGATCCAATCAAGTACCTTCTTGAAAAATCCTCCTTGGTCAGGAAATTAGCAAAGTGGCAAGTCTTGTTATCTGAATTTGACATCAGAAGTTCATCCCAAAAGTCAGTCAAAGGACCACTAATAGCAGACATATTGGCAGAAAATTCGCAGAATATTGCCAATCCTGAGAAACAACTTGATGATTATATATTGACATTGATCGATGATAAATGGACCATGTATTTTGATGGTGTAATCAACATATCTGGATCAGAAACTAGAGCAGTACTGATCTCCCCAGAAGGCCAACACTACCCAGTATCCGCGAAATCAGTATTTCCATGCACCAATAACGTTGCTGAATACGAAATATGCATTCTCGGCTTACAATTAGCCCTTTCAATCAAGATAAAAAAGTTGCAAGTATATAGAGATTCTATGCTCATCATATTGCAAACAACTGGTGAATGACAAACTCGAGATGCCAAGCTAATTCCTTATCACAGATACTTACAAAAGATAATAGAAAGTTTCGAAAAAGTGACATTCGATTATCTCCAAAGAGCTCATAATCATTTTGCAGATGCTCTTGCAACTTTGTCATCCTTACTACAGGCTGAAGATGGTATGGATATAAAACCATTGAGAATTAATATTCTTAAACAACCAGCTCATTGCATGATGGTCCAGGCAAAGTTTGACAACAAACCATGTATCATGACATCAAAAGATATCTTCAATCGGGAGAATTTCCTGAAGGAAGCCGACTAGGTGACAGAAAATTTATAAGGAAGATAGCCAACAAATTCTTCCTCAGTGGTCAAACCCTCTACAAGAGATCGTTTGATTCAACCCTATTAAGATATGTAGTGTCACAGAAGCTAAACAGATCATGAAAGAAATTTATGAAGGTGAATATGGACCGTACATGAATGAACATCTTCTAGCCCGAAAAATTATGAGGTTGGGATATTATTGGATGACAATAGAATCAGATTGTATCCAATATGTGAGATGTTATCATCAATGTCAAGTTTATGGGGATAGAATCAATGCACCGCCAAATAAGCTACATCAAATGTCCGAGCCATAGCCATTTTCAATGTAGAGCATTGATATGATTGGTCCAATCAACCCTAATGCCTCAAATGGATACCGATTTATCATGGACCCTATTGACTATTTCACTAAATGGATTAAAGCAAACTCCTACACGAATGTTACTGTCAAGAATGTTACAAGATTCAATAGGCGGGACATCATTGCTATGTATGGAGTTCCAGAAGCAATAATTACTAACGATGGCTCAAGTCTAAACAACAAGATTGTAGATGATTTACTCGAACACTTCCACGTCCGACATTTGAACTAATCTCCATATCATCCATAAATGAATGGAGCAGTTGAAGCGGCAAATAAGAATATCAAAAAAATATTGGCCAAGACAGCCAAAAATTATCATGATAGGTACGAAAGGTTACCGTATGCCTTGATGGCATACCGAACTTCAGTTCAAACATCAACTGGAGCAACCTCGTTTCCTTGGTTTATGGAATGGAAGCAGTACTACCTGTTGAAGCAGAAATTCCTTCATTAAGGATACTATCCCAATTGAAGCTTTCAGAAGATGAGTAGATTCGACAAAGATATGAACAACTCAACATAATCGATGCAAAGAGATTAAGAGCTAAATGCCATTGATAAGCCTATCAAAGACGAGTGGCTAAATCCTTTAACCGAAAAGTGAAACTAAGGCATTTCAAAACAGAGAATTTAGTAGTGAAGAAAGTCATATTCAACAATTTAGATCCTCGTGGCAAATTCACTTCGAATTATAAAGGTCCATACGTTGTCAAGAAAGTTCTTCCTGGAGGAGCATTGATTCTTGTAGATATGGCAGGAACAAAACTGGCCTATCCTGTAAATGCAGATGCTGTCAAGATTTTCTACTCATGAAATGAAAACAAACATTCAAGAAGAGATTTGGGTTACTTTAGAACATGTGCAATATCATGCATATTATGCATTTCATAAACATGTTTATCTATTTTGCAAAAAAAACAAAAAGAATCCGAACCAGTTGATGGTTTCATAATCCCTAATGGAGTTATCAAATGGTAGAGGAAAGCATTATTTCCAATTCAATTTTCCGTTGATATCCCCTAAATGTGCTTTTCTTTTTATCATCCCTAGGGAGACAAAGAAAAAGAAGCGACAAAAAGAAAAATCCCCAGTGGAATCAAAGAAAAACATACGAACAAGAGGGATCTTGGCAAGTTGATCAAACAGGTATCTCTAAATCATAAGTGCATGTGTCGAAGAAGTTGCCTTTTTAAGAGAAAAACGAACTTCTTTTTCCCCAAGCGAAAAGACACTATAATTGAACAAAACAAAACAGATTGTTTTGAAAAAGAAAATACTTCAGAAATGTTTCAAATCAAAAGTTTTGAAACAAGCTTTTTTTTGAAAATGCACTAAGGATCAAAATTCCCTAAAAGGGATAATTTAACAAAAGGCTTTGAAAAATTTCAAAGAAAAAGTTTGGATTAAATCGAATAGAAAGACTTTCAAATGATGAAGGGTAAACCATATCCAAACACGTCCCCTATACACTCAAGGTCAAAATAGAGAAGCGAGTGAGAAAAAACTCATCCGAAGGGAATACATGGATTGAAATGATGAAGGGTAGTTGATTCACTATCCCAAACACATGCTTATCATTTGCATAACCAATTTTGAGCCAAAACAGTGGAGAAGTTTTTCCAAAACAACCCTGTTAAGAACCACCCCCACATTAGGGCAAATCAGGAGGTTCGTGATTGACAGCTATAGAGAATAGGATCAAGAAAGATTTTATTGCATACTCTTACATCAATCTTTCTGTAATAACTTCAGATAAAGTCATATGGAAGCTCAAGACATCCCAAAAGGAAGAAGAGCACTTCATTTCTTATGCCCAAATACATTACCTTTGGCAAAGCCCAATTTAGCCTAAATATTCATTTCAGAATCCTAAATTGGTGATCATCTATTCACGTTAGAGCATGAGCATATGATCCACTTTAATAGATAATAAACAAAAAGGCATGTCACAGAGTCCTTAGAAAAATCAAAAGCAAAAGAATTTGGGGCATGAAAAAGTAGTGTATCTAGTAAAAGCAAGGCCAAATGCCTAAGGAAAACGAGAAAGAAGAAGAGAGTTCAAAAGAAAGCTTGAAATGACAAAAAAAAAAGTCATGATAAAGCAAAGCCAAGATCACGAGAGATCATATACCACAGCAAGTGAGAATGAGCAAAAGAAAAGAGATTGTAATGAATGTTTAGGGGACTCAGATGTTCATAAAAGAAAGACCCTTAGTGAACAAAAAAGAAAAAGGTGGTGATATCAAGAAGATTACCAATTTCATAAAAACCCTGAATTCAAACAAATGAGCCTTTTGAACCTACCCAACACCAACAATACAACCTCTCCCCAAAGACTCTTCAGATTTAGATGTTGAGAGTAGAAATATGACTTTATGACAAGAAGTCATCACTCAAAGAAGTGTATGCAATAATATCTTGTCTTGTCCTCGAGATTCTTAACTTGAAGACCCGGAGTCAAATATGATGAAATCCTTTTTCTTGGCCTCAGAACGCATATCCTTTGAATAGCCATTGACCAAGCTAATATTACAACCTTTTGAAAGATCTTATCGGATCAATTGGATTGTATACATTGCGAGCATCTCTGAGCACCTAAGGATTGGTTAAGAGAGATAAAATTGAGTGATATCTTTTAAGTCCCCTTTCAATCAAATAAAGAAAAGACCAAGCTCATAGATTGAAACAAATCCTTTCTAATGAAGGTCTTCCAAACGATCGTTTTAAGCATTTCTTAAACGATTGCATGCATTTTTATTCAAATAATTTTTTGAAAAGGAAATTTGGTTATCTGAAATGCATTAATGCAAAGAATGCATGTTTCTAGATCAGGTTTCAAAAGTTTTTGGTCAACTTAAAATCAAGTTTTCAAACAGTTTGTGATAAGCTAAAAAAAAAATCATGCTTCAAACAGTTTTGATTAATTTCAAAACTACTTTTCAAAATAGTTTTTGATTAACTAAAAAACCATACAAAGGTTAGTGAAACCTCAAAATCACATAACTCACGGTCAAGGCATTCATTATTTGAAGTATTCCCAAAGTCCTATTGATAAGAAACCACAAGGCAAATTCAAAGTCCTACATGCGAGGAACCACTAGGTAAATTCAAAGTCCTGCAGGCGAGGAGCTCCTAGGCAAATTCAAGTCCTACAAGCGGGGAGCCCCTAGACAAATCCAAAGTCCTACAGGCGAGAAGCCCCTAGGCAAATTCAAAGTCCTACTGGTGAGGAGCCCCTAGGCAAATTCAAGTCCTACAGGCGAAGAGCCCTTAGGCAAATCCAAAGTCCTACAGGCGAGGAGCCCCTAGGCAAATTAAAAGTCCTACGGACGAGGAGCCCCTAAGCAAATTCAAAGTCTTACAAACGAGTAGCCCCTAGGCAAATTCAAGTCCTACTAGTGAGAAACCACTAGGCAAATTCAAAGTCCTACTAGTAAGAAATCACCACACAAATTTAAAGTCTTACAAGCGATGAGCCCCTAAGCAAATCCAAAGTCCTACAGGCGAGGAGCTCCTATGCAAATTCAAAGTCCTACTAGTGAGGAATCACTATGCAAATTCAAAGTCCTACAAGCGAGGAACCCCTAAGCAAATCCAAAGTTCTACAGGCGAGGAGCCCCTATGCAAATTCAAAGCCCTACTAGTGAGGAATCACTAGGCAAATTCAAAGTCCTACAAGCGAGGAGCCCCTAGGCAAATCCAAAGTCCTACAGGCGAGAAGGCCCTAGGCAAATTCAATGTCCTACTGGTGAGGAACCACTAGGGAAATTCAAAGTCTTATAGGCAAGGAGCCCCTAGGCAAATCCAAAGTCCTACGGGCGATGAGCCCTTAGGTAAATTCAAGTCCTACTGGTAAGGAACCTCTAGGCAAATTTAAAGTCCTACAGGCGAAGAGCCCCTGGGCAAATTCAAAGTTCTACAGGCGATGAGCCCCTAAGCAAATTCAAGTCCTACAAGTGAGGAGCCCCCAGGCAAATTCAAAAGTCCTATAGGCGAGGAGCCCCTAGACAAATTAAAGTCCTACTGGTGAGAACTACTAGACAAATTTCCAAATCCTCAAGCGAGGAGCCTCAAGTGTTCATTATTCTTGGGTTCGTCCTTAAACCACAAAATCAAAATTAACTACATAATCATCACCACCATCAGTTCATGCCCTTGGATAAGCAATAAAGAGGTGCTCACAAACAGGTAAGTTTCTCTCCCTCAATCATTAAGAAGCTTTCAAAGTATGTTTTGAAAAGAAAACATTTAGATTAGATCATGAATTTCAAAAGCAAGATCCCTAATCAGTTATTATGAAATTTTCATCTTATTTGTTCATTGAATCAATTAAAAATTTAAGTGTCACCTTATCTCTGAGATCAACCTCTAACGAGCTTAATCTCAAAGAGGGACAGCTATTGACACCTGATTTTTAGTTCATTTTTTCTATATTTTTAAAAATCCCAAAATTAGGACTAGGAATCTTGGCCAAGCCTAGAAACCTATTTCTAAACCAAAAAATATTTTTTTGGCATTTTCCTGCATTTTTCCTTAATTTCTTTTAGTCAAAATAAGTAAGAAAATAAAAAAAATAGCAAATGGAATCAGAAAATTCCATAAAAAAATGTCATTAGTCTTATTTTAAATTCAATTTCATGAATACATCATCAATTTTTAAAAATTTCAATCGGGTATATTTTTTTCCCAAATTGAGCAAAATCAAGCCTGAATTGAACCAAAAATGCGATTAAATTTTTTCTAGTCATTTTTAAGTCATAGTGTCTTCACAATAAATGATTCTAGGACCTTGAATTACATAATGGTCACTCCAATTGCATAATTTGTCAAAGAAATCAGAAAATCCCAAAATTTAATTGAAAATTAAGAATTTTGAGCCCAAATTGGGAATCGTGCCCAATATGAAATTGTCGAATAATGAGACCATCATTTCTAGAGTTAATCAGATGTGGATAATTCAATTTTGGTATCAATTTTTCCTAATCAAGTCATTAGGACATCAAATTAAACAAAACCCTATTAACCCGAATACAAAAATGTGAAAATCTTGGACACAATTATAACAAAAATTGAGGAAAATCATATATTTGGGTTCAGAATGTGATGAGGAATTCAATTTTGAAAATTGGGTCAAACTTGAACTTAATTGGCGAATTTAGACCAACCCGGATCTACCGGGTTGACCGAGTCAACCCAACCCGACCCAAGTCGATCACCTTCTTCGCCCGACTCACCTGAGTCATAATAAAACCTACAAAAAATTGGTGTTGATTTGAACCGAACTAGACGGTTAAGGCGAGTAGAATAGGGATTTTGAGTTTTTTATGAACCCGGTTTAGGTTAGTAACAAATTGGCATTTTTTGACAAGATTTTTGCCGGTCGATGATGGTCCGACGGCCAATTAGCTAGTTTGGTTTGGTAGAGGTTGATATGAGCTTAACGCATAACCAAAAAATTAGCCATAAAGGTCACTGGAGGCTCGTCAGCGATAAGCTCAAACCGGCGATCTTGAAAACAACAAGCCCAGAATCACGCCCACCAGGTGTTTGGGGAAATGCCCCAAAGAGATCAAATCAAAAACAGTGCCGTTTTGGGCACCGTATTCGCCGGAGAAGGCAACCAACGACCAGCGCCAACGACGCCAATTTAGTCAAGTCGATCTGGGTTGAACCGAGCCGGTCCAGTTCACCACTTCGGCAAGAAATTTAAAAAATATAATAAATAATAAAAAAATCTAGAAAATTTAAAAAAATTCATAAAAAAACAAAAAACATTAAAAATTCAAAAAAATTTGTGAAAAAAGAGAAAAATATAAAAAATTTTAGAAATTCGAAAATTTTAGAAAAATATGAAATTCACAGAAAAACAGAAAAAAAAATAAAATCCATAAAAATTCAAAAAATTTCAAAAAATTCATAAAAATTCAGAAAATACAAATAAAAAATGTGAAAATTTTAGAAAATCAATAAAAAATTGAAAAATTGGAAAATTCAAAAAAAAATTCAGAAAATCATAACAATCAATTCTCAGTTAATGAAATTTCAGAGAAAAAAATCAAAAAAATCAAAAAAAAATCAAAAAATCAAAAGTTTCAAAAGATTTAAAAATTCACATAATGGTCCAAAAATACTGTGGCCAATTTAGAAAGTGAAATTTGAATTTTTGGAAGTGCCCAAGTGGCATTTTTAGAAAATTTCAAATTCAGGGGTTATAACCCCTTAAAAAACCCTAAAACCCTAAAAAATGTAAATCATGAAATGAATAAACTTTTTGAGCTTTATTAGGATTTGAATGTTTTCATTGATTTTCATTTTTTAGAGACCATTTAGGATTAATTGACCTGATTGACATTGATTGTATATTTAATACTTGATTGGTTTTTCCTGCGATTAGAATGGATAGAATTAGTGGGCAAGCCTCGGAAATTTGCATGACACGTTAGACATCGTATCGTTCTTAGGTACCGAAAGGGCATTAGGGATCTCGATTTGGGATTATTAGTGTAACCAAGTCTCCGTACTCAGAATCTCCGATTTGTAGAATCGTGGTTTTTCTCCCGTACCCTGATTAGGTTTCTAGTCTACCTACCAATAATGACTAGTGGCGACTCCAAAATCAAAAATTTAGATTAAATAGAAAATTTCCATCTATTGTCACATGAGGTATATGGTCTGGGAGAGACCTTTGGACAGAAATACCTCCTTAGCACACAAACCCCGAAAGCCCCAAAAAACAAAAAGCGCAGCGCGACAGTGAGCAAATGCTTATTCAATTTCATGTTTTTGATAGAGTGTAAAAGTATGGGAAAAGGCGATATCTTTGTCGATTTGGGTTTGGTGCCATAGTGTAAAGGTGAGTGCTTTAATTAATTCACTGTTATACTTTGTCGATTTGTGTTCATTGACCAACACCCCTGATTGTTTATTATGATTGTAGGGACCATTGTTGAAGTTGCCTATTTGTGTTGTGGTCCCCTATCACAAAAATAATTTTTTTTTGTATTGGGTGTAGTGTTTTTTTTGTGGTTGTGAGGACTAAATGCTGAAGTTGTCTATTTATGTTATGGTCCCTATTACAGAAATAACTTTTTTTTGTATCGGGTGCAGTGTTTTTATTATAGTTGTCTAAAATTAAAATTGTCTGTTTGTGTTGTGATCCCCTATTACAGAAATAGCTTTTTTTTATGGGGTGCAGTGTTAACATGGGCTATACTGATGTACCATTAAAGTTTGGTACGGTGGGAGGTTTGTGATTGGGGAAGAGTGGGAATACATTAGTGAAAAGATTGTTGTTATCCTTGTCAATCTTAGGCTACGTATGGCAACCATTCTGTGCCTAGAAACAGATTCTGATCGGAAATGATTCTTTTTTATTCTGTGCTCAGAAACTGATTCTGAGCATTTGAAGGCGTTTGGTAACGGCCCAAAATTTATATTTCTGAAATAGCAAAAAAACAAAAATACGTTTGGTAACGGCATAAAATTTCTTTTATTAATAATATTTTAATAACATTTTAAATGTTTTAATATTTCTTTCTTTTCTTTTTTTCTTCTCCTCCTTCTTAGCCATGGCCGGTAAAATATTTTTTAATTAATAATACTTTTATTAAAAATAATTTTTTTTATTTTTTTGGCCATGGCCAGTAAAAAAATTTCTTATAAATAATTTTTTATTAATAATTTTTTAAAAATATTTTACTATAAAAATATTTTTTCTTTTTTTTCGCCATGGCCTAGTCGCTGGACATGGCCGGTAAAATATTTTTTTATAAATATTTTTTTATCAGTAATATTTTAATAAAAAATATTTTTATTGAAATTATTTTTTTATTTTTTTTGCCATGGCCTGGTCGCTGGCCATGGCCAATAAAATATTTGTTATAAATAATATTTTATTAATAATATTTTAATAAAAATATTTTTATTGAAAATATATTTTTATTTTTTTCGACATGGCCTAATCGCTGGCCATGGCCAGTAAAATTTTTTTTATTTTTTTCACCATGGCCGGTAAAATTTTTTTATTAATAATTTTTTATTAAAATATTTTAATCTCGCCAAATACGGCGAGGGTGGCCCTCGCGTCGGACATTAGAAGCTATATTAAAAACCAAGAAAAAGAAGAAAAAAAATCGATTCTCATTTTTGTTCCTAGAATCAAGAATGATTCTGCTCCAAAACTGATTCTGGGCATAAATTTGCAAGAATTTGTGCCCAGAATCAAAAAATTAAACAAACAGATTTCTATTTACAAACTGATTCTGGGAACAAAAGAACAAAATCAAACATTATTTGGCAAGTTGCCATGCGTAGCCTTAGTAAGCTGTCATATAAAGACTTTAAGAAGGATATAGAGGAACAGTTGCAATGTAAAATAGGGAAATTACATTATCAAGTACCTGGTAAGGGTCTTAAGGATGGCTTCAGATATCTACATGATGATAGTGGTGTGAGAGATCTTGTTTATCATTATCTTCATGGTGTGATGTTTATGTGTATGCTAAATTTCATGGCGATGAAGATGAGCAAGCAATGTTAGAAGCTAGTGCTAAAACCCAGGCTCGTGATAGAGTTGTTTTAGAAGGAGATGTGAGAGCAAAGGAGACCAAGGTTTCACGTATATATGCTGTATTAGATTTGTTTAACCAACTTGAGAATACTAGTGGCTTATCTAATGGTGAAGATACATTGCTGGAAGAATCGACTAGAATAAGCCTGGGCTATTGGGAAATTGCACTATCGAGTAACGAAGATAAGGAAATATTAGTGCATACCATTTGCACAAGTGATGATGACAAGGACATTGCACAAGCAAAGGAAGAAGTGAGGGCATTTTAACAAAGAAGAAAAGTACCATTTGGAGTGGTGAATGAGGGCATTTCATTCAACAGGGACGAAGAAGCTCATACGGCTGATGGTGATGATTCTGATAATGAGGAAAATGACCACGATGATGGCAATATCTCGGAGCATGAAGATGATGAAGATGGTGCAGTACATGAAAGAAGGAGAAGTCAATATCCTTCTTATGATTCAACAGGTACATCTTCTGCCTTTGCATATTGATGAATTTTGATGACGCCAAGCATTTTAGAAATGCTATTATCAGGTACTCCATCACTCAACAAAAAAATATTAAATTCATCAGAAATACCAAGAATTTTATTAGAGCAAAATATGCACAAGATAATTGTCCATGTAAAATATATGGTGCATTGAATAAGAGGAGTAACTCATTCCAAATCCGATCACTCCAAGAGGAGCATAACTGCGGTATTATATTTGATAATAAAAGAGTGATTAATGTGTGGTTGGCCAATCACTTCTTCAACACCATCAAGGCAATGCCAAAAATTAAGACTCCTCAATTGAAACAGCTAGTGAAAGAGCAACTAGGTGTTAATGTATCCAAAAATAGCGCAAAAGGGCTAAGCACAAGGTGATGAATACATTGCTAGGTACCTACAAAGAAGAATATGCAGAGATCTTGAACTATGCTAGGGAATGTAGGCATCAGAATCCACCTAGTAGAATTCATGTAAAAGTTATGGAGAAGCCTTCGCCTGATCATGGGACACAGTTTCGTAGGATGTATATATGCTTTGATGCATGTAGAATTGGATTCTTAGCTAGCTATAGAAAAGTGATAGGGTTAGATACGTGTTTTCTGAAAAGATTATGCAAGGGAGAGTAATTGGCTGTGGTTGGGAGAGATGAAAACAACCAAATGTTTCCAATTGCTTAGGCTGTGGTGAAGGTTGAGAACAAAGACAATTGGTCATGGTTTCTAAAAAATTTAATGGCTAATCTTCAAATAACTGATGGAAGAGGTTGGGCATTCATGAGCGATCAACAAAAGGTAATGTCATTAAATTATTAGCTTTCTAATATCATTCATGTAACTTACAAATGTTTGTTGGTTTTGTAGGGACTTGTTTCAGCGATAGCAGAGTTGATGCAATTCACTGAGCATAGAATGTGTGTTTGCCACATATATGCCAATTGGGCAAAGAAATACATAAGTGATCAACTGCATAGGCAATTTTGGCTGATTGCAAAGAGAACAAATATAGCAAATTTCAAAATTCACAAAGAAGCTCTAAATGCCTTGTCAACTAAGCTTGTAAAGCATTGTTCCAAACTGAAGCAAAGCATTGGTGTAGAGCCTTCTTCAGTGAAGAATTCAAGTGCAATATTGTTAACAACAACCTTTGCGAGGCTTTCAACGGTAGGATTATAGGAGCCGAGTGCAAATCAATTATCAGTATGCTTGAAGACATCAAAGTTATGGTTATGACAATGCTACAAAGACAGAGAGATGAATATTCAAAGTGGCCTAGACAATGTGGACTTAGGATTATAAAAAAAAAATTCGATGACAACATTGCTGCTAGTAGGTTTTGTCATCCAATTTAGAATGGGGA
The DNA here is from genome assembly GCA_031216235.1 of Syzygium jambos. Taxonomy (NCBI): domain Eukaryota; kingdom Viridiplantae; phylum Streptophyta; class Magnoliopsida; order Myrtales; family Myrtaceae; genus Syzygium; species Syzygium jambos. The sequence continues at coordinate 20,193,610 of CM062226.1, forward strand.
CGATGGATAAGAGATCATGAATAATAGTGACAAGTATGTTGTCCATTTGGATAGAAAAAAGTGTTCCTATCAAGCAAGGCAATTGGCTAGAATACCTTGTTCACATGCCATTTGCGCAATCCAGTCGAAGCAACTTAATCCAGAGGATTATATAGAAGACTGTTACAAGAAAAGCAAGCATCTTGTTGCATACCAATTCATGATGCAGCCTCTAAGAAGTTGTAAGTTTTGGGACAAAACAAACCATCAACCCCTAGAACCTCCACCACTGCAACAGAATGAGCAAGGCTAGTGGAATAATTCGATGCTCACACTGTCATAAGGAAGGGAACAACAAAATTAGTTGTCCAACTAAGAAGCAGTAACAACAACGACAGCAAGAGACAACATAGGCTAATGATGCAGGGGCATGTCAGGGCAACTCAGAAAGCAATAATGCAGGACCAACTACAATGCCAACTCAGTCCAATAGTGTACATCAGAGGAGTAAATTTTGAGTAAGATGTTTGTTATGGTCATTGCCATTATATGTACTTCTTGGCGTACTAACTTCATTCTGTTATGTCATTTTGTAAGTTAGAAAAAGAGCAGTTGAAGAGGCTTCTAAAAGTTTAGAAAAAAGAGCGATTGAAGAGGCTTCTGAAAGTTTTGCACCACAGCACACACATGGTGCAATTAGGAAAAGGCTAAGGGAATATGGATATGGGTTATTTACTGACATCAATACAGGCATGACGGTTTTAAATGTTAGTTTTTTATGCATTAAGCATTTGATGTATGTCATTTGATTGATATGGTTACTAATCAAGTTTTTTATATGTTGTAGCCTGGGAGAAGTTCTGAAGGTGTTGATATATGAAGGAGGACCAAGTTAAGAATCGGCTGCATCTACAAGAAAAAGCCAAGAGCAAGCACTGATAAACCAAGCAATAGTAACTCGAGCACAATCAAAGAAGCAACAACCAATGGCAGCTCCAAAACAAAGGGTAGAGAGGGCAACTCCTAAACAGGCTCCTAAAAAGATCCAAACATTAGCTCCATCTCAATTGAATGATCCTAAAAATGCCAATATACATCAATCTCAACCTACTGCCACAGTGCCAAGACCAATCACTAAAAGTTCAAGAGGAGGCAATACCAAAACACATGAAGCTCCAAAGAAAAGAATAGATCCTCCAAAAGATAAGACAGTAGAAAAAAGAACATGAGTAAAGGATGTGCCTAGAGTTCTAGTTCAGAAGAGTGTAAGAATCATAAATAATTTCAAGAGTCCATCGAAGAAAAAAGGAATTGACCAAGTTGTTGAGCTTGACTGATGGTAGTGGACCATCTGTTTATGTTTAGGTATCGATGTATGTTTAGGATTTTGTTGTTAGGCGTTTGAGATTATTGCTACATTTTGGTTGGTAATGTGTTTAGCAGCAATGTTGTTAGGTATTTGATTATCTATTGTTGCATTTTGGTTGGAGATGTGCTTGGCAGCAATGTTGTTGTTTCAGTATTAAATATAAAAACATCGATGTTGATATAAAAGAACATAATTTTGACAGGTGCAATGATTACATTTTTATGTTTGGTGCAAATGCAATACTATTTGGTGTTAACCCATGCCAAGGCTGATGGCATCTATGGAATAATACTTCTTTTGTATGCTATTATAGGATAGCAAAAATGAGATAATCTTGCTTAAGATGTACAGGATGTGGTTAAGAAAAGTGAAACTAATAACTTATTAAAAAAATTGAGGCAAAAGGACACTATTGGTGCCATAACTTGTGTACGGAGATCACTTTGGTGCCATAACTTTTTTTCGGATCACTTTGGTGTCAAAATCGAAGAAACAAGATCACTTTAGTGACTCTGGCCAAAATTCCGGCCAAAAAAAGAGCCACGTCAGATTTCCAGTGAGCCATGTCAGATTTCCGGTGAGCCATATCAGCATTGGCACTAAAGTGATCGTTTTTCAAAAAAGTTGGCACCAAAGTGATCCAAAAAAATTATGGCATCAAAGTGATCTCCGTACACAAGTTATGACACTTGTTGTGTACTTTTGCCAAAAAATTGAGGAATCTAAGTGGTCACTTTTAAAAAGTTAAGGAACCTAAGTTGTAACTTTTAAAAAGTTAATGAACCAAAGTATTCACTAAAAAGATTTTGTGGCACTCCAATGATCCTTTGTAAAGTTATTTGGAACTTCTACTGTCGCTCAACACCATATGCAAAAAAGTCAAAACCAACTATAGAATGAAAATCCATAACTGCTCTTGCTGCAAATTCTACAACTTGCAAATCATCTATCATCTATATAAACCAACAATAATGCACCATAAAACACCTTCTACCAACCTGCAAGTAAGCACAAACTTGGCCATTCAACATTTAACCCACATACACAAATTTGCCAAAAGTAACAACATTCCAGCATCAAAACATTCTCATAATTAAAATTCATTATACCAAATACAATAACACATTTCATTGTTCTTCTACTATGGTAGACTCGGTAGCTTCTTCTCATTACCAAGGTTACATATGACCACAAACTAGACCAAACCCGATAACAACAAGACAAATAACACTCGATAAATATTTCTTTGAATTTTCATCTTTGAAACTTCCTTCTTCAAATGATTTACCAAAGTTTCTAGACCCTTGATTTCTGCTTGCATTGAGTCTGCGTCGTCCAACTTATCTTTCAATAAAGGCGAAGGTTTATTTCGTCCTTGAAATAGCTCCAAGATCACCTCCCTTGCTTGATTCGAAAATTTTGTGTCAACCCACTTGAAATATCCATAATTGAAGTATTCTCTATACTTGACGCAGCCATTGAACCTTCTCCCAAGATTGTTTCTCGTCCAAGCTGTTCTTGTTGGACTTCGCAACCCATAATAGCAAAAATATTGACTTCCATCTTCGATTTGTTCATAAACTCGTCAGCTGCTTCTCCTACTTCTGCTCCCCATTGTGAATTTGATGAAATGATTTGCCCCAATTTGAAGAGAGTTTGCGAGTTCAAGGTTAGGGTTAGGCTTCCACAAGATGAAAATTGGATTTTGCCCCAATTTGTTGAAGTAAGGCAAGGGTTCTTATAATTGGATGGGTGAACGATGTCGTTTGGCATGCAATTGCTGACTAAATGGGTGAACGACGTCGTTTAGCATGTCAAATGCTGACTGCAACTTGCCAGCGAGACTTGTTAGCTGTTTTAATGTTATTTTAATGCCACGTCGCATTTCCGGTGAGCTAAATAAGCGATAGCACTCAAGTGATCACTTTTTCAAATTTTTTGCACTAAAGTGGGCAAAAAAAAAAGTTATAGTACTCAAGTGAGCGCCATACAAAAGTTAAGGCACTTCTAGTGTTCTTATCCCGAGATCCGGTCATTAATACTTGAAGCAACTTGAGTTTATGTTGATAGCTGACTCTCCGTAGGTAAATATACAGAATAGGAATTATATACAGCGATATATACGTATGGAGGACCATAACTCTCGTCATCTTTATTAAACAGTACGTGAAAGAAGTCTAGCATTCTCGTATAAGTACCTAATACTTGAATTTTGCTACTACCCATACGATCGGATGGGGACATTAAAAGATTATAATATTTATTCTTGTATCTTATATACATATACAAACACGTGTACATACACACTTGTGTTTGGGGTTGTGGCAATTAACATGTTACATCACTAATTAACAAATGCAAAATGTGAAATAAGTTAGAAGTTGAAGTGTTTTTATCCCGGTATAATTACACACTTTATTCGTGTATAATCGTTTTATTTGCAAAGAACGAATATTTTATCGCGTGTGCATATACATATTAACACATGCGTTTGGAGGTGTGACAATTAACACGTTACATCACTAATCAACAAATGCAAAATATATCTTGCTACCTGACTTGCTCCACATTCTGGGTTTGCTTGATTCTAGTAAAGTGAATGCAAAAAATCCATATTATTTAAATTTCAAAATATTATGAAAAAATAATATTTGAATTTACATGTTGGTGTATGTATTTGTGAAAATTTTAAGTGACTTAAATTTTTGAAAAGTTAAAATGCATGAATTGTAACATTATGATTAAGCGCCCCGGCAATTTTTCTTTTTTTCTGCTGTGCATAATTCCAATTTATTCAAGAGGGACATACTGAATCGAAGTCATCATCCTAATATTGAGTCACAATGACAAGATATTAGCTAGTTGGAGAGCCCATACAAAATTGTTAAGTCACGCTCGTCAATCAACTTTATTATGGACTTCTCTTCTAGCGCTCCATGTACCTAATACTTGAATTTTGCTGCGAAAAATGGGGAAATTAAAAGAGTATAATTTTAATATTTTGTTGGACCACTGCCAATTATTCTAAAAACTTAAACTATTAGATGAAGCCATAATTTAATATTTAATTATTCTAACACTCTCCCTCACACTTATTTTTGCCTAACACTAAGAGTTAAAATATTTAATGGGGGAGGCAATTGAGGTCTGGAAAGATTTGAACTCGGGATTTCCAGCTTTGATATAATGTGAGATTTTGTGGAACCACTGCTAACTATTTCAATAGCTTAAGTTATTAAATAAAAGTGTGATTTGATATTTAAAATTTCTATTGACAATATTTATTTTGGTATCATACATGGACACGTGTTTGGGGGTGCAGCAATTAACTTGTTACATCACTAATTAGCAAATGCGAAATACGAAACAAGTTTGAAGTTGAAGTATGTTTATCCCAGTATAGTTACATGCTTTATTTGTGTATAATTCATTTTATTTGCAAAGAACGAATATTTTCTCGTAAATCAGCAAACATACGAGAGACATTAGTTTTACCGAAAATCACAAATATACGGGTATTATAAGTAAAAATACAAATATTATACTAACATAGAGCTGAAATAATTTTCGTAGAAATTAATACTTACCTGCACAGTTTGTTATTTCGAAGCAAGTGCAAACTACAGATCTTGCTACCTAACTCGCTCCACATTTTGGGCTTGCTTGTTTCGGTTAAAGTAAAAGCAAAAATCCCGCAAAGTTTAGAATACCATTTAACTTTCAAAACATTATGAAAAAGTAATATTTGAATTTACATGTTAGTATTTGCATTTGTGAAAATTTTAAGTGTTTCAAATTTTTAAAAAATTAAAGTGCATGAATTGTAAAATTATGATTAAGTGTAAATAAAAAGTTAAAATTGATCCACACAAACTTTCTTTCATTCTTTTTTGATGTGCATAATTCCAATTTATTCAAGAGAGACATGTTGGATCGAAGTCACCATCTTAATTGCGAGCCACAATGACAAGATATTGGCTAGTTAGAGAGCCCGTACAAAATTATTTAGTTACACACTCGTCAATCGACTTCTTTTTGGACTTCTCTTCTAGCGCTCTATGCAAATTCGTAGAACTTGCTAGGCAACCTCAGTGCAACCACTACTTCGAGTGGCATCTTCTTCTTGAACTTCGAGTGGATATCTGGAATGCATGCAACAATCTAGCCCAGCTTGGATTACATTGATCGGAGGCCAAATGGTCAATTACTCAAAACTAGGGTCCTTCACATCAACACTTTCTGGCTACCAAAAAACCTCTCGGACCTAGAACTCGACCGGTCGAGCCACGCTATTGTATCAATTTGAAGTTTTCATACGTTGAAGATCAACCTTGTGCTTCTGGGCACATGGTACCCATTGATGATGCAATCCTCAGTCGATTCATATGGTGCGGCAAGCAGGTCTGGTGGGTGTAATCGGAGGACCTCCTCCATTTTGGCGTGAAAGGTAGGTTAGGTTGGTCATGTCATCTTCTTCCATGTCTTTTCCTACCGATTTGAGTGTCTAGCCCTTGAGGGGTTTTTTTTTGTGTTCGACCTATAGCTTTGGCTCTATACACCCCCAAGAGAGTTAAAATATAAAACAACTCAAATTGTGGGTCCCGCAACCCAGTTCTTTTTTCTCTCTCTTCTTCCTCCTTCGTTAACAATCGCTGACAAGCTCTCTCTCTCTCTCTCTTCATAAATGCTTCAATGTGTGGTCGGCGTCGGCCGTACACGAGCGACACTAAAGACGTGCGTTCCACCATGTACAACCAAATTTGAATCCAAATGCGAACAAATGGCTTTTAATTCTTCTCTAATATCATACTAGAAAAGAAATGAGAGCCAATCAATTTAACACCCTCCTCTCTCCCTCCCTCCCTCCCTCCCTCCCTCCTGCTTCGCCGCCTTGACTGAAGGTTCAAGCTCATTGATTCACTTCACTCGCTACTGACTCTTTGCATCTTCAATCGATCGAAAGTCATGGCAATCACCTTCTTAGATCTCCACACTGAGTCAAGCCTTAAGTCTCATAATGATTTCCTTAATGTAGAAACTTACATCTCTCGGTAACTCTCTCTCTCTCTCTCTCTCTCTCTCTCTCTCTCTCTCTGGATCAATTGCTCAATTTAGTATTTTCTCTATTTGTTGGGACGTTTTGATGGCATAGATCAGCTCATGAAGGATGACATCAAGGTGTTGCAGTTCTCAAGAAGCCTGGAGGACCGTTCCCTAATGCAAGCAAGTGGTACTAGCATGTATCCTCACATCTATCTGCAAGGTTTGTTTCACTTGTTGATTTGCTTATTCAAAACTTATTGCTATATCATTCATCAAGGACGTTGCACGATTTGGATTTTCTTTTTTACTATGATCTTTGCTAATAGTTTGTGTAGTGATTGATTCGATGGTTGTGAGTTTCATCAAGTTGATATCGGCTCATGATTGTAGAGCTTGTCAATGGCTATGAATGGACCTCATTTTCTCAAATAAATACCTGAAGTGGACCCCTGTCTCAAATAATGATTTGAAGTGGCAAAATCGTCTCAAATAAGTACTTTTGGCCGGCCGGTAACTATTCCGGCCATTGGAGAAGGGGTATTTTAGTAAAAAAATTAAGTATATTTTTTAATTTTTGTGATTTTTTTGCTTTATTTTTCTTTTCTTTTTTTCCCTCTTCCCTCCCACCATCGTTGGCGACCTCTGCTAGCCTTGGGCGAGGGCCGCCCTTGCCGACGTCAGGCGAGGCCGTTGCCTGGGCGGACGAGTGCCGATCTCATCTGGGCTAGCAAGGGCACCCCTTGGCATTACCTGGCCTCGCCAGCCCATGAGCAAGGGTTGCCCTCGCCAGCATCAGGCAAGGGTCACGCTCGCTTAGGCTAGCAGGCTAGCGGGCAACCCTCGCCTAATCTAGAGAAACATTCCTTGGAAGATCTGGTGAAGGTTGCTCTCACCAACGTCAAGCAAGGGGCCACCCTCGCTTGGGCTAGGTGGGCGAGGGTGGCCCTAGCCCAATGATAGCAAGAGCGGCGCGCGCCTGATTCTGGCAACCGCCGTTGGCGGAGGGAAGAGGGAAAAGAAAAAGAAAAAGAAAAGGAAAAGGAAAAAAGAAAGAAAGAAATAAAAATAAAAATAAAAGAAAAGGAGGAAAATGCCCTTCAGCCAGCAAGGTCATGCTTTTATTTGAGATAATGTCTATTTCATGTCCTTATTTGGAAAAACGACGGCACTTCATATCCTTATTTGAGAAAATGTTCATTTCATGCCATTATTTAGAATTTTCCCGTATTTAGACCAAGATTTTAAAGAAAATCCCCTTTAAATTTGACTTTATTCGGAAAAAAGAATCTTTTCATTAAATCAAGGCATTTAATGTTCAAGTTCTTTTGTGACTTTTGAAAAATAACCGTATTTAGGGGCAAACGAGATGGGGCAACTGGATTACGTCATTAGTTCATTGTGGTTTCCACTTCATACATGTCAAACAAAACAAAATATATTAAAAGCTAATCGAGTCCAAATCGCCTAATCAAGTACTAAACCTTTTGAGGAGTCAATTTAGTTATAAACCTTTTAATTGTGCCTATTTAATTCTAAATATATTGATAACTTGCCATTCTAGTCATAAAGCTTTTAAAAATTTGCCAATATAGTCATTCTAGCCAAATATCTGAACAATAGGTTTAGGACTAAATTGGCAAATCTTCAAAAGGTTAAGGATTACATTGACATAAAGAAAGGTTTAGGACTAAATTAACAAATAGTTAAAAGGTGGACTTCATTAGTAAAATTGGAAGGTTTAGAACTAAATTGACTACCGTACAATGGGTTTGAGGCTTTTTTGTACAATTATTTTCGGAAAAACTCTAACTTCTTTCATGTAAAAATCAGTGTGAATTAAATCTTAATCGAGTAGCAACGGTGAGAATGGTTTTGCCATTGAAAATGAAGGGCAAAAGTACATTATAAGTGACATAATTTATGTAAGGCGATCACTTTGGTGCCATAACTTTTTTTTCGGATCACTTTGGTACCAACTTTTTTGAAAAACGATCACTTGAGTGCCAATACTGACATGACACGTCGGAAATCTGATGTGGCTCTTTTTATTAATATTCGATGCTAAGATGGCTAACTGGAGCTGGCCAGAGAATCCAGTCAGCCCTTATAGCGAAAACGACGTCGTTCAACCTTTCTCCTCCCAATATAGGAACCCTAAATCGACTAATTAGACATATTCCCCAATTGCAAACCCTAACCGGCCATATTATTTCCTTGTTTTCCCCGAAATTGAGAGCTGAAGGTTGCAAATGGATGGCAAGAGCTTCACTAGCAACTCAAATTCGTTTGAATGAAGTGAAGAAGAAGGTCGGTTCTTCTGCTATTGTGGATTACTGAGTCCAAGAAGAACATCTTGGACTCGATTAAATCCTGAGAGAAGATTCCATGGATGCGCCAGGTATAGAGAAGGCTCGAAGTGCAAATTCTTCAAGTAGGTTGATGCGAAATTTTCAGATCGCGCAACAGAGGTGATAGTGAAGCTACTTAAAGCTCGACATCAACCTCTACCTACATTAATGGACGAGTTGGACGATGTCGACTCATTACAAGCTGAAATGAAGGCTTTAGCATCTCTGGCCAACCATTTGAAGAAGGAAGTTCGAAGGATGAAAATCGAAAGAAAGTGTTATCGATTATTGATTGTATTATTGATATTTTTTATAGCATATTTTATGGTCAAATGTAATGTCAGTGATGAGCAAAAGTTTCTTAGTCTACCATAATTTAAGATAGGCTTGTACTATGTACTTGTATTTGGCAATTTGTAGCTACGGTTATGTTATTAGTTTGCTACAATTTATATACGTAACAAGAGGTTTACTACAATCTATGATAAATAGAAGGTTGGAATTTATTGGTTCTCAATGTTGAGTTGCTTAGTATTTTGTTGCTGCATATTTTGATGCAGTTTTGCCTCATTGGCAGCATATTTTGTTGCATATTTTTGCTCATTTGCTGTCTATTGCTGCACTTCCTCATTTGCAGCATATTTTGCTCCATATTTTTGCTTATTTGTTGGATATTTTTGCTCATTTGCTGTCATTTGCTGCACTTCCTCATTTGCAGCATATTTTGTTGCATATTTTTGCTCATTTGCTGCCATTTGCTACACTTTCTCATTTGCAGCATATTTTACTGCATATTTTTGCTCATTTGCTATCATTACTGCACTTCCTCATTGGCAGCATATTTTTGCTCATTTGTTGTTATTTGCTGCACTTCCTCATTTGCTTCGTATTTTTGCTCATTTGCTGCATATATCACTTGCTCATTTGTTGTATTTTTTTCATCTAATTAGATGGTTGCATATTATGGAGTAAGGCTCACTACTGAAAAATGAGGTACTGCAAGTGCTGCAACTCTGCGTAGCAACAAATTATGAAGTCATCACAAGTTCAACAGTTGACATTTTAGTGCCAAACGTTTCTAATCGTGATCACTTAAGTGCCAGTCGTGGTTCAAAAGTGATCACTTAAGTTCTAGTCGTGGTTCAAAAGTGATCACTTAAGTGCCAATCGTGGTTCAAAAGTGATTATTTAAGTTCCAGTCGTGGTTCAAAAATGATCACTTAAGTGTCAATTGTGGTCGAAAGTTGATCACTTAAGTGTCATGCCGTGTGTTTCTTTGAAAAATGGAGACTTTGGTTCCAACAAACCAATCTTTAAATTAGATCATTCCAAAATCAAAGTAATAACTGTACTAGTACTGCTCACCAACACCAAATCGCCCCAAATCATACTCATAAACTAGTTCAAACAGCCCCCAAACCATATTCAATCACCAGCACCAAACAACCCCCAAACCATATTCAAAAACCGGTTCAAAATGCTTGTACCAGTACATGCTAGCGTGCTGGTGCAAGCACTATAATGTACTTCCAAATATGACAAAATCAGCAGTTACCATACTATACTCCCAAATAGTACAAAATTAGCAGCTAGGGCAAACATCATACTACACTCCCAAACAGCATAAAATCAACAGCTGGTGCAAGCACTATATTACACCTGAAAATAGCACAAAAAACCAGCACTAGCAGCGCCAATTCTCACCCTCCCCACCAACTACATCAGTAAGTTTTTTTGAATATTAACTTACTAATGCAACTTGCAAGCACCCCACTACACCGGTATTATACTAAAATAGAATAAACACGTGTGCAAAAATATGAAAATCACAACTACCTTAACCACGGTAAACATCAAATTTAGTCATTACACACAACATCTCATTAGTTAATAACATTTCAGGATCACAAAAAATCAACCTCCTATTAGCCAATATGGTAAACCTCCCTAATTTCACAAAAACTAACAATCACCTCAATACCCTCTCATTAGTCAATATCGATAAGTCCATCATTTCCTTTTCCTTTTGACGGCTTCTTGAATTGATTCATAACTCTTTGACTCTTTCGAACTGAAGGAACTGCAGGTTGTTCTTCTAAAGATACACGTGCTTCAATAGCTGGAGCTGCTTTTTCTTGAACTGCTGGAGCTGCATCTTCTTCAACAACTAGAGCTGCTTCTTTTTGAACTGCTTGAGCTGTATCTTCTTCAATAGTTAAAGCTGCTTCTTCTTGAACTGCTCCAGCTGCATCTTTTTCAATTGTTGGACCAGCAGGTGGTTCTACTGGCCTTCTTGCTCGAGATTTCTTTTTAGGCGCAGCAACTATCTTCTTCTTACTAGTGTTGGTGGCTGTTTTAGAGCTATCAGCATATGCTGATTGATCAGGAACTAGTGTTGAGTTTTTTGTTGGTAGCAATTTACAAACACTCTTCTTTGCAACCACCCTTCTTCTCTTCGGACCAGCTGCTTGCGACATTGGTTGGATTCTTTTTGGTGCAGCCCTTGACTCTTGGCTTAGGCAACTTGAGATATGAGAATCTCTTAACTCCTCCCAGGCTACAACAACATAATCATGAATGAGAAGAAGCAATATTGTCATAAAAGTGAAAAACTCAAAAATGAAATGCATGAGATGTATAAAACTTAAATGCAAAATAGTCATTCCAGTATTGAAGTCCGTATAAATTTCATAATCATATTGCCTTAATCTTTTGCCGATGACCCCTCTTGTTTTATATGGTGCCTCACTTTGAGGAACTTGAGCTGCTTGTTCAGTTAGTTTTCTTCTCAACTGATAGGGACAAAATAATATTAACTAAAGCCAAAGTCTGCTCACTAAAGATTAATACAAATACATATAGCTTACCGAATATTTTCTTCTAGCTTGTGCAATAGTCGTGGAGGAGGTTGCCCTTGAACTTGGGCCTCCGATTGGCTCTTCAGCCGGTTCTTGAACTTGACCTTCAGCAGGACCTTCAGCTAGACAATCAGCATGCCTATCAGCTGGCCCTCCAACAGGCCTTTCAGCAACCCCTTCAGCTGGTTCTTGTGATGGCGCTGCACTTCATCCAATTTAAGTCCCTCCACTTGGCTGTTGAAGTAACTGATGTTGCTTCTTCAAATCACAACCACTTTTGTTGTTACCTACCTCACGACAATATGAGCATCTTATCTCGACACCTGACCTGCTTGTCTTCTTACTTCTAGGCTCTCCCTCCTGCTTTCTTCGTCTCCTTTTAGGCCTTCCTATTTGTTTCTTAAGTGGCAAAGGATGAGGGGCTCATGATTTGTCGGCTCCCAGAATTTTATACTTCGAATAGGCTGCATCATGTGCTGGTATGCAGCAAGATATGTGCTTTTGTGGTAGCAATCCTGCAAGTAATCCTTGGGATTTTGGTACTTCGCTTGGATGGCACAAACGGCATGTGCACAGGAAATTCCAGAAAGTTGCCAAGCTTGACATGAGCACTTTAGTTTGTCCAATTAGACAACATACTTGTCTATCTTTTCCATGGCATCATAGCCATCATCTATATTCCAGATAGGATGGCAGAACCTACTACTCACCAAGTTGTCATCCAATTTTTTAGCAATCCTAAGACCTCACTGTCCAGTCCACTTCGCAGCCTCATCTCTCTGTTTTTGCAGCCTTGTCATGATTATCGCTCGAATATCCTCAAGCATGCTGATGATTGGTTTGCACCTCACCTCTAAAATTCTGCCATTGAAGGCTTCACTAAGATTGTTATCAATGATATCGCTCTTGAATTCTTCACTAAAGAAGGCCTTGCACCAATGCCTAGATTCAGTTTGAAAAAGTGCTTCATAACCGTCCTTCGTCAAGTCAAGCAGCTGCTGTTTGTGAATTCTAAAATCAGCCATGTTGGTGCTCTTAGCTATCATCCAAAATTACTTCTATAGTTTCTACCCTTTGTAGATCTTTGCCCAGTTTGCATATATGTGCCTCGCACACATCCTATATTCAACAAATGGCATCAACTCAACTAGAGCAGGAAGAAGTCCCTACAAGAATTCATACATCAAGGCATTAATAAAGATACATGCAAGATAAAATGTCATAAATATTGTTTGTACAGTTACACTAGCATTACCTTTTGTTTGTCGCTCATGAATGCCCAACCTCCTCCATTAGTGATCTCAAGGTCCGCTCTCAAATTTTTCAGGAACTACGATCAAGTGTCCTTGCTCTCTACCTTCACAACAGCCCAAGCAATTGGAAACATCTGATTGTTGCCATCCCTCCCGATGGCAGCCAATAATTCTCCCTTGCACACACCCTTCAAGTAACATCTATCTATCCCTATGACTCGTCTACAACCAGCAACAAATCCCCGCTTGCATGCATCAAAGCTAATATAAATTCGATCAAAGTTAGTCCCATGGTTAGGCAGTGGCCGCTCCACAACCTCAACATAAACTCGACTACCCAGGTTTTGCAGCCTATATTCTCCAGCATATTTCCAAATTTGACTATATTCTTCCTTGTACCTCTCTAGAATTTTTTTCATCACCTTATGCTTGGCTCTTTTACACTGATTGAGTAACACATTAATCTCTACCTGCTCCCTCACCAATTGCTTTAGCTTAGCACTCTTCACATCAGGCATCGCTTTGATGGTATCGAAGAAGTGCTTCGACAATCAAGCACTCGTTACCCTTTTGTTGTCAAACATGATGAAACAAGTATATTCCTCCTGTAATGACCTAATTTGGAATAACCCATCCCTCTTTGAACGTGCGTCATATATCTTCCACGAACAACTAGGTTGAGAACACTTTGCTCTAACAAAGTCCTGTGTATTTCGAGTGAATTGAAGAGTCCTCTGTTCAGCTATTGAATACTTGATAATCCCTTCTTTGAATTGTTTGGCATAGAAAATTTCAGACCTACAATCAACACAGAAGAAAAAGAGCCAGAATCATATAACGGATACTTACGTTTCCTTCTGCGCATAATGGGATCACCATCTTCATGCTGATTTTCAGAATTATCATTCTGTTCATCAGAGCCACTTTCTTCAGAATTAGTCTAATTACCTTTAGCTATAACTCCATCAATACTATGTCCTGGTTCAGCTTCATACAATCCTCTAAGTGCAGCTATTGATTTTTTTTCCAAATTCCCTTTGCTTTTGCCTTGACTATGCAAGTTCCTCATCGTCATCTTCACTTGGTAAATTTACATTTGTCACACCCTCTCCATCTGATTCACTAGATGCGGCAACTTCCCACAACAATCTAGTGAACTCAAATTCAGTGAACTCTTCACTCGCCGCATGGCTTGCCTCCTCTCATCCCTCTCATGTCCTACTTCATCTATAATAGAACTAGTACCAACCTGAGTACTAGGTAAAGCAGCACCATCCCCTATGTCTCCTCCCTCAGCCCCTTCATCAAATTCACCATCACTATAGGACTCAACGTACACAACAGTTTTTTTTCCATAAAGATAATGGTAGATGATATCCTTAACACCATTATCATCATCAAAGTTTCTAATACCGTCCTTCAAGCTGTTTCCAGGAACACAATAATGCAAACTTCCTATTTTACATCTTAATTATTGAACTATATCCCTCATGAGATTAATATATGCTAGCTTGTTTCTATCGAAATAAACAGTACCTTCAAGTCCCCCAAAGTATTCCCACTCGTTAGTGCCGATGATAAATTCTCCTCCATAGTGAACAATGATGCCGATAATTGTGTCTTTATCCTCTATATCGACCATGCATTGAAGGGAAAAAGCCAAAAAAATTCAATATTTTAGCTTTCAAGACCACACCACATAGGAAAAAGAGCACAGCTTCACATGAAGGTCCCTCACATGATTGACAAGATTGAAAAAGCCACCATCAGACCACATGAGTAACAATGACAGAGGTCCCCACATGGACCACAGTCTATCACATATACTCAGCCCGGCACCAACATAATCGAATTCACTTCAAGCCCTAATATCCGAACAACTAGCCATAATTTATGAAGTTCAAGCTTTAATTTCAGAAGTTCAAGCTTTAATTTCATAAGTTCAAGACCTAATTTCAAGTTCGAGCCCCAATTTCCCAAGTTCGAACCCTAATTTCCTACTTCAAACCCTAATTTCCCGAAGGCAGCCCTAATCTACCAATTAATTGAGTGAAACATAGTACAATGAAGCACAATGTGTCGATCAATTCAGCAAAATAGAAATTAACAGCCCTTATTTGAAGACCAACCTTCGTAATTTGCCACGGAGACGGAACTGACGCCAACAGAACAAGTGATGCTTAATCCACGGGATAAGGGAGCGACGCCGACCGACCACGAGGGGAAGGTAATAGACGGCGATGGCGACGGTGACAATGACAGCAATGAAATGAGGGCACCACGAGCGACGAGCGACGTGATGGGCGACGGCGACTGGACGAGGGAGACAGAGCAGGTGTGACGAGCGACGCGATGCTAAGACTTTTGAACTGAGCGACGTCGTTTGCTGTCTTAAATGGAACGACGTCGTCCTTCTTATCCAAGTGGACTGAGCGACGTCGTTTTGCTCGTCCACGTGGACATCAAATGTTGAACCTAATATCCACATCACACTCTTTTTTTAAATAAAAATACCAGGTCAGCTTTTTGGCCGGAATTTTGGTCGGAGTCACTAAAATGATCTATTTTCCACCGACTTGGCACAAAAGTGATCTGAAAAAAAAGTTATGGCACCAAAGTAATCGTCGTACACAAGTTATGGCACTTATAGTGTACTTTTGCCAAAAATGAAGTAAAATTCAGTTTCATTGTGTTCTTTGACCGAGTTCGATCCCAAGGCCATTTTGACCCTCGAATGTCGAATCAGCCTAATTAATCGGTTCTCAAGTAAAATCAATAGATCTAGAGTCGAGATCACGAATTTCGATCGGTCTGAAGTTTCCAAAACTAGGAACCGATCCAACTTGCCTTGGATCGGGGACGAAGGCATTCTTAAGCCGCTCGAAATCTTATGCATTAATGAAGTATTGAGGATTAGGGAAAAATAAACGGAAAAGTATCAATGCACTTGCCACTTCTATCGCTAATCACTTTGCATACCCTAGTTCAAAGCATTTGGTTGAGCTTTGACTTTTGTTATTATGCTAAGCACATCTGGGATCGAGGCTTGTCCTTCGAAATGCCCCTTAAACCCTAAGTTTTCCTATTGGAGAAATGACATTGTGTCTTTTAATCCACTTTATAGCTCCATTTATTTCGTGAAAAAATAAATAATTTGAAAAATATTTTTTCAAAAATGATGACTTATGTTACTTGAAATAATTAGCAAATAAAAATGCTTTCATTGTGGACAACGATTTATGTCTTGATATTCCATGTACGGTGAAAATTTTCTTTATTTATTCATTTTTGTGAGCAATATAAGCGATCATTTTTTTATAAAATATTTTTCAAATTATTCATTTTTCCGCGAAACATTTGTTTGAGTGAAAGTATTTTTCGAAAATTAGTTTTTCAAGCTTTTCACCTATTTGGTTCACCGAAATGATTAGTTAACCAAAAACACTTTCTACCGACCAAAAAAAAAGGCGAAAACACTTTCCAGTTAACAAAAATATTCATGTATAAAATTAGAAAAGTGAAATCATTAAATCTAAAAAAGTAAAAATGCTTTCCGAAATTGCTCTTCTCTCTCTTCCGAGTCCACTAAAAACCGACTTGTCTCTCTCTCTCTCTCTCCTTTTTCTATCTCTACTTATATGTGTCGTTGCTAGCCACCTGTTTGCTCATCATGCTCCTTGTCTTTCCTCGGTCTACAATTCTTGACTCCATCCGATGGCTATAGATCTCTCTATCTCTTCTCTCTGTGCTCACGCCATGGCGATTATGCCGTCTTCGAGCATGGCGAGCATTGAATCCATGGACGACACCTCCATATCATCCTCCGAAGCGGCGCTTGATTCCTCACTGCTATCATTTCCCACCTCCGACGCGAATGATTCATCTGATCTGTGGGATCCGTCGAACCCCTCTACCGCCACTTAGAGTGACAATGAAATCAAGGTTCGCTACATGCAAATTACAACCTTTTCCTTGGCTTTTATCTGCCTTCGCTACGTGAATTGGTGTGCTTGAGTCATTTTGTGAGTTTTCCAATGATTGGAGGAAATTCAACTACTCGTGAACAAGGAAAATGAGAGACATGGTGTGAATTGTTGGTTCAGGTGTTATTCATGAGATTAGAATCGTTTTCCAAATGAGATCCAAACACTAAAAACGTTTCTCATCATATATTATTAAACAAAAGAAAACTAACAAATTTTTCTGAAAAATAATCTCCCGGAAAGCATTTTCCTTTGTCGTGGAGTTTTGCCCCAAACAAAGGAACCTTTAAGTTGTAAATGTAAAATCAGACCTCATAACAAGCCTCAATCGCCTTGCTTGACCCCGAAGATTTTTCGGTGCACTTGGACAAGGGCATTTAGCGAGAAAGTTCCATCCGATCCCGACCCAACCCTAGCCCGGCCTGCCCAAGATTTTGTACACGAAAATTTCGCGATAGCCGGACCTTCGACAAACGGAATATATATATGCACACATATGAAAAGGTAAAATAGGGTTTTTAAAAGTTGAAGGAAAAGAGAAGGAAAAAAAAAGAACAACTGATCACCTGCTCCGCACCCCACCGTGGACCCTCCGCACCAGCCAATCGGGCCATTCCGCTGCGGGAGCCGCCCATACTGCGACGCACGGTAGCACCGCCCTCTCTCCCCCTCTTCGTCCTCTTCCTCCCTCCCTCCCTCTCGATTCTCAAAGCACTCGCACTTTTCTTACCGTGCAAGAAGAGGCGACGGAACGCCGGCCGAAATCTCCGGCGTCGCCGACTCCCGCCGTCGCGGTCGAAGGACGGCGCGTCGAGGTGATGTCGGTACGTACCGGCTTCTCGGTTTCTCTGCGATCCTCGCCATCGTGTTGGCACTGCATTTCGATCCCGTCGCAGCGGAGAAATCTTTTGCCCTTTTGCTGTCGGTGTCGCGTGACCTGTTCTCTTACGTGGTTTTCTGGGTTTTTGTTCAGTGGACGATGCAGTACGGTTCGGAGGTCGAGGCCTTCTCCGCCGGCTCCGGCTCAGCAGACGGTACTCTCTCTCGCTCTCGCCCTCGCTCTCTCCCTGTCTCTCTCTCTCTCGGTTGATGTGTTTTGGGTTTTGCTTGTTGCGAATGCGGTGTGTGCATTTGTGTGCGCGCGCGCTCGCGGGCGTGAAGAATGCATGCGATTTACGCGAGGCGCGATGCTGCTGGGGTTTCTGATTTCGTATGGTGTGGATAGTCATACGTGTGCTTCTTTCGTGGGGGGGCTTCAATACACAGTGTGACTCCGCTCAAGCTTTTTGCGTTCCTGCAAAAACCCCTCCTCTGGTCATGGTCATTTCGCAAAAAGTCTTCGCCATTGCAG
This sequence comes from Syzygium jambos, assembly GCA_031216235.1. Lineage (NCBI taxonomy): Eukaryota > Viridiplantae > Streptophyta > Magnoliopsida > Myrtales > Myrtaceae > Syzygium > Syzygium jambos. Next base: position 20,211,794 of record CM062226.1, read on the forward strand.
TTGCTTCGACGCGTTTCTTTGTTCTTTTTCGTTTTTGCTGCGGATGCTGTGAAATGGTTTTTCGCCTTGACAGTCCCGCCTGTCGGTCCAACGCACGCATTTGTCGGAACGGCAATTTTGTTTGTGCGTACCGATTTATCGAGTGAGGAGAAAATGATGGCCAGGAAAGTTGCCCACGTATATGGGAAAGTCGGGTTACGCTGTAATCATGTCTTTGGAAAGAGTATGCATTTATTTTTTATTTTCCTTTTGGAAATTTGATTTTGTTATTGATCGTGTTTGTGCACTTTTAGTTTCGATTGCATTTTTATCACATTGTCATTAGGTAGCATGCTGAGTTAAATCGAGGAATCAATGGATTTGGGACTCATAACATATAATGCTGACGGGTAACATAGGGTAGAGCATCTGATGCTGACTGTAGCATGCTATTCAAGAATTCTGTGTCGTTGATTGCACCAGTAAGTGAAATGAAAATAATGTGGAGAGCCCCTTGTTTAAAGCGTGGTGCGGTGGTGCTAGGCTTCCTGTAACCATTAGTTGAAATAAGATGTGATTGATGAATTCTATTTGCAACAGCACACGAGTAATATGACATAAATGTAATATGAATCAAAAATCTAATGGGTGTTCGAGTATTGTAATGTAGGGAAAGTTGATTTCATGTCCATATTGCCATTGTAAATTAAATGGCATGTGTGTATAAAATCACTCATTTTTAGGTATACAGAAAGCTTTGTTCTCTATGAGGTCGCTCAAGTGTAAGTTGAAACTTTTCATTTACCGCGATACATTTGGCCATGCCAACTTTTAGATTGTACAAGGATATTTGAGACTATAATTTGTCAGTTTCAATTGATGTATTGCTATATAAGAGAAGAATTTTTTAGAAATGAGTGTTATCTGTGAAAAGTTTGGAGTGGTTCCAACAAGGAAAGAGGGGGGCGGGGGAGGACATGGTTGTGGTGGTCTGGGCATATGAAGTCATGATAGCAGGATGCTTCCCTGAGAAGGTGTGATTTGATGATAGGGAAGTGTGTCAGAATGCGTAGGGGAAAACTAAGAACATATATGTAGGACTGCTAAAATAGGTTTTCGGATGCTTCTGGTTTTACTGTTATGAGGACTGTGTACTTGATATATCATGAGAATAAAGAGGATAAATGCAGCCTGCCTTTGTTGCTGCTGCTGTTTCTGTTTTCTTTCTCAATTGCAGTAGAGGTGTACTAGACTGTACATCTCTAAATCACTTCTCTTTTTTTGTTTTGATAATATCTGTAATAGAGGTATATTTCGATTTCAACAAAATTAAATTGTTTTCCAAGCTTTATCTATTGTGGTCATATCAATTTAATGTTTCTCACCATACTGCCTTTTATCTTGAACAGGTAGGAACTCCGAAGGGCACAAGAAAAGGAAATTTTCTGAGGATGGAAACGATCAGCAGAAACCATCCTCCTTCAGATCTATTTTTAAAGAATCTGAAGAGGAAAATGGTAACACTATGTCCAATGTTGTTGACTACTCCAATCCCTTTGCAATTTATCGTATGCTGGACAAGGTGGACTGTGGTAGATACGGCACTGTCACAAGGGATGTGGAAACAATTGTCTTCCAGAAGATGCAGTTCTTTACCCCGCTTATTAAAGAGAATCCCAATCTGTCGCGTGCTTTGTTAAATACTAATGAGGGAAATCCGAGAAAGGAGGCCTCAAAGCTTGCTGGGGAATTAGCTGCCGATTCTGGGCATCGGGATATCATTAATTTGGACGATGATGGTGTGAGAAATAATGCTCCGGCAGCAGCACAGCCAGTGGTTATTCTTGACGATTCAGATGAGGAAGATCGTTCAAATTGGAAACCAACATATCCTTTTCAGCAGATTTTCTTGGCGACACAAGCAGGAGTTGCTGGGCAATTTCCTGCGGGAGATATAGCGGTAACATTTCATTAATGTAATACATGCTTTAAATTAATGTAAGGACAACATCATATAGAAATTTTTAACAAGTCATTTTTCTTGAGATGGTAAGATGTGTTTTAAATGATTCGGGGACCAATCTATGCCTTGATTTTGGGTCGAAAACTCGAGCTTGTTTATATTTAGACCACAAATTGGTCAAGCTTCGTGCGAGAAGTCTGTGGTGTACATCTCTATAGTGAAGTAGTGTTGTATGCTTAAATTTCTTTTATGTCTGAACAACAACATACACAAATATTATAGTGCTCTCTGATTTGTAAGTACCGCGGCATGTCATGGTCACTTATGGTTTTCTGTTGATGCAATGTGTTAAATAGAGAGGGCAAGATCTCTCATTAATTTTTATACAATTAACTTTACCCTGTGTATCGGAGAAAAGTAAGAATGGAAGCAAAATAAGGGAATGATCAAGGAGGGGTTGAAATTGGAGGTGGAGATATTTTTCTTGCAGCCTTGCTTGGATGGAGGGGATATTGGGGAAACGAAAATGCATGGCAAAAATGGTCAGTCAGAAGAAAGTCCACTGAAAATGTTTGTTTCAAGTGAAAAATTAAATTTAATCACTTTCTTATCACTTTTCTATCCAACTTGGAGTGGTTTCTATGTTTGCCCCAAGCAAAATGTCTGTCCTAACTTTCCGTATATTCTTCTGAACCTTGGAATGGTCCACTCTAGCTCCCATATTTCCCTCCACCTTTTTCCTTCCACCTCATTCCTCCTTCCTAAAGCCAGTGGAGGAAGTAGTCTCCAGATTTGTTCTTTGCAGTTTATTCAATTTTGCTCGATTTCATGTGTTGCATGTTTTTATGTAACATCAATTGGTTTTGTTCTGCAGGTTTTTACTTCCGAAAACTAGATGCACATTTCTGCTAATAAGTGGACCTCTTCACCTTATGCATTGTGTACCCATTAGCTAAATATTCCTGAATGAAATGGGAGACACTTTAAGTTCCTTACAGCAGCTGCTGGTTCTTAATCTTTGACTAGTAGCAAATGTCCGCTCAAGCTTTGATGAGAAGAAAAGAAGTAGCTTTCACCAGAACATCCATATGTCTATTTGATGATTATTGATTTCATTTTTCTGCTGCCTCACGAACTGGCTGGATTTTTGTCAAAAATGCATCTTCACCATTTCGGTGGAGTTTGCTGAGGCAATGACTAAGATCCACAGAAGCTACTCTTTCTCAAATGAGGATTAAGAGCACTTTGCTGTTGAACTTTGCTTTTACTTTTTAGTATGAACCTTGTTTGTTTAGCTCATGGGCATGTTTTTGTTAAATGTATATGTATGGGTCATGTAAAGCAGTGTTCCAGGGGCACTGGCTGAGCTTACCATTCAATTTTCAAAGCATTGATTTACATACCGTAGAAAAAGTTGGCGCATTGGAAGTTGTAACATTCTCTTGTTTGGTTGCTGAACAAGAACATATATGTGGTGTGTTTTTAATCTCATGGTCAACTACATAAATGAATTGCATCTCTTTTTTGACATATTGAGTACTACCTTTGTAATGCTATATGATTTTTGCACTTTTGCTACTGGCGTTTGTATTGTGTCGTGCTCCCTGTGGTTCCTTTTGTTGTTGATGATGTTTGGTGGAGTATCAGAGGACAGAATGCAAAAATTGACTTTTGAACCACATAGTATGTCAAGCTTTTGCATCCTCCCTAATTGCTCACATGCGTTTACCTACTCTAGAAGGAAGTTCCTGATTTTCCTTGTTAAAATTTGCATTGAGTAGGCTGTTCCCCTTCATGTTGTATCTATAGCCTGCTTAAGACCTAGAATTTTCTTGCATTTGGAAATTTAAGATGCCCAGTGTATATTATCTAATTTTTATCCTGCTCAGAAGATTTAGTTGTATGTTATATTCAGGTAAAAAATTACAGAAACACTGCTCAAGGAGATGGGCTTCTGAATGCTGAAACTGAAATTAAGAAAGACAAAGGCGTATACGTGGGTGTAGACAACGAAGATGATCACCTAACAAAGATTGTCGATGATGGTCTTGGGGATATCTGGAATGAGATGACAATGGCATTGGAATGTTCAAAGGTAGATGATTAATTCTTCATCAAGACTCTTTCCCATCAAAATCTCCATGAAGTCTCTTGTGGCAATTTTTCCTCCCTCCCCTTCCTAGTGACAATTCAAATATTTGATTCAGCCTGCTTTTGTTTTACATAGTTAAATCACTTTCTGTCCGGTGCTGTATTATTAATTTCATCTATGAAGATTCATGGATAGGCGGTGTAAGGAAGTCAAGGAAATGGTGCATTTGTTATGTGTAATATGGACCATTGCTGCTGAGTTTGATCTAAGTTTATTAAGTATTTTATCTTGCTGAAGAGGCATGGTTGGTGTAAAGTTGTCACTTCAGTTTAAACTGTAAAGCATGAATTGGCATAGGCTCTTGTTTGATCATGAGTGTGCTATTTGAAGTTCACACTTGTTAGCAAGAACTCTTTGTATTTTAACCTATGATCCTTCTGCTGTTTCTCCTCTTTGTCACAATAGTGCTTGAACATGCCCAATGAATTGGACTTTGGGACTGTAATATGGGTTTGCTACATTCTGCTGAATGAAGAAAAGGGATTATTATCAGTGCTGATTATTTGCAGTGTTTTAGATCTGTCGCTGGATTTGTAAAACAATCTACGTTCTTTTTATTCATTATAGGCTGTTATGAAAGTAACTTGATTTATCGATGTCTACATGCTTGAAACTTTTGGAAATGTTTATTCTTCTAGAGCATAATGTGCTTACCCATTCCCGTGCTCTGTCATACGCATTCGTCCATCTGAACTGTTTTAATTCAATTCTGCTTTTGTTAGGATATTGCTGAAGATATGGAGAACTGGGAGCATCCTTCATCCGATGACAATTCAAGTGAAGATATGGAGGACTGTGACCACTCGTTTGTTCTCAAGGATGATATTGGTTTTGTTTGTCGAGTGTGCGGGGTTGTTGATAGGAAAATCGAGACCATATTTGAGTTCCAGTATAATAAAGTAAGCTTCATCTATTGCATTCTGAATTTGCAGGCCATCTCCACAATGTTCAAAATTCCCATTTATAGTCAATAATATATTTAGATGAACATTTGTAACTGAGCATGGGGACACAGGGGCGTTGATCGGTTTCCACATCCGATCTGCACGAGGTCTCATTGGAATTGTCTTTTGATAAGTTATTAACCTCTGTTGCTCAGCCTCTCTATCTCCTGGGGGAATTTGTTCATGTATGTCTGGTGAGATTTTGACACAACTATTAAAGTTGATTGCATTTGGCTAGTGTGCAAGTATTGCCTACATGAAGATTCTTGACCAGTATTTAATGTTAAACCCTAAGCCCTGTGGATCTTCACAGTATAGAAGCTGCTGGCTGGTAGCCTAATAATATTTTGGTTTAATAGAGGACAACATATTGTAGGAAAGCGATTTTAGGAATATATGCATTGGAGACTTTACGTAGAATATTGCCATAATAAGATAAACATGCACTTTGAAGTTTTCCCAGCCGCAGCTTCTTGCAGGAGTTTTCTCATTGGGATAAAACCAATTTGTGGTTCTTTAATTTATGCCAATTATGTAGTTCTGTATTTTTTAATTTTGCAATCAAGTCTTTTAACTTGCTTGATTGCACAGCTTGCACGATTTGTGTGGTAACTCTTAGTTATTAGCTCACTTGGTCGATGGTAACATTGTCTGACAGGACAACTTTCAATAAAAAAAATCGAAAAAATGAATAAAATTTTTTAAAAATCAAATTAAAGTTCCAGATTAATTGAGAAATAAAAAAAATGTAAAAAATTCACACACAGAGAGAATTTGAGGGAGAGGAGTTGGAAGTAGTAGCCACCACCATGAAGGGGTCTGGTGGTGGTGGCTCATGGTGCTGACTGTCAACTACTGCCTCGCTCTAGTCCAGCGGGGCGTTGCTGGGATTGCACAATTTTGACCAGGCAAGGTTCCTCCTTGCCAATGTGTGGCTAGATCTCTTGCTTGGATCGTGCGACCCAGCAAGCAAGCACTTTGATTGAGAGAGAGAGAGAGAGAGAGGCATAGTCTCAAATTCTCTGCTTAGTCATTTAAGTCCCTCACTCCTTCAAAGCCAGAAAGCCCTATCTCTTGCATATTCTGGTTCACTAAATTTGTGATTGCTCAGTGAGCTGTGAAGTTGAGGTGGTCTCAATTGCAGTTGTGGACCTCAAGAACCTCAACCATTTTGTTCGTCAGGATGATCAGAAGAATGATTGCTCCACCAAAGTCCAAAGAAGGTGATTTTGTTGCCATGCCTGGGTTGGGCCACCCTGAAAGGCAGTGGTGCACCTTGCCTGGGTTGCACACTCCAGCGAGATTTGGCCTCACAAAGGCGAGGAGGAGCCTTGCCTGGCCCTAGGGGGGGATGGTTGGTGGTGCCAATCTTTTGCTGGTGGTGGCTGCCACCATCTCCTTCCCTCCCTTGAACTCTCTCTCCGTTCACAGAATCCTTTTTTTACTTTTATTTATAATCAGTTAATCTGAAACTTCTTTGAATGTTCAATTATTTATTTGCTCATTTTTTTAATTGTTTCCATGTCAGTTGTTATGTCAGCATAATTAAGTGTGTGTCAATGACTAAAAGGTTTGATTGCATAAACCGTGCAATCAAATAGTTCAATTGCAAAACTTGAAAATTGGAGGACTCATTTGAACAATCGACAGAAATTAGTGGACATGGAAAATTCCTTTCCTTGTTAGATAATTGATTGAGTACTCTCTCATCTGATGCAGCCTGGCTTTGCACTATAACATCACCCCCCTGTGTCACTTATGTTATGCTCCACGTATCTCAGGTAAAGAGGAGCAGCAGGACGTATGTGTCTGATAACCGGAAAGGTAGCGATGCTTCAGGGTTGGCTGGTTTTGACCTGCGACAGGATGATTTGGCAGTGACAGAGATTGCTGCTCATCCAAGGCATATGAAGCAGATGAAACCTCATCAAGTGGAAGGCTTTAACTTTCTTGTCAGCAACTTAATTACTGATAATCCCGGGGGCTGTATTTTGGCCCATGCTCCAGGATCTGGGAAGACATTTATGATGATCAGCTTCATGCAGAGCTTCCTTGCAAAGTATCCTCATGCCAGACCTCTTGTGGTGCTTCCTAAAGGAATTTTGCCTACATGGAAAAAGGAATTTCAGACATGGCAGGTGGAGGACATCCCGTTGCTTGACCTCTATAATAAAGCAGATAGCCGGGCCCAGCAATTGGAGGTTTTGAAGCAATGGGTCAATCAAAAAAGCATACTTTTCTTGGGGTACAAGCAGTTCTCTGCAATTGTTTGCGACTCTGTTACCAGTGCTCATTCTATTAAATGTCAGGAAATACTGCTGCAAGCCCCGTCACTTCTTATTTTGGATGAAGGGCACACACCCCGGAATGAGAACACTGATGTTCTTCAATCTCTTGCCAAAGTGCAGACACCAAGGAAAGTTGTACTTTCAGGAACTCTCTATCAAAATCATGTCGGAGAGGTATTTAATATATTGAATCTTGTCCGTCCCAAGTTCCTTAAACTGGACTCTTCACGAGTTGTTATTAAGCGCATCTTGAGTAGGGCAAACATGTCCGGGATTAGGAAGCAGTTGCAAGGTGGAAAAGACTTCTACAATTTGGTGGAGCATACTTTGCAGAAGGAAACTGACTTCAAGAGGAAAGCTACTGTCATCCAAGATTTACGCGAGATGACAAAAAAAGTTCTCCATTATTATAAAGGTGATTTCTTGGACGAGCTCCCTGGACTTGTTGACTTCACTGTAGTGTTGAATCTTAGTCCCAAACAGAGGCCGGAAGTGGACTATGTGAAGAGGCTTGCACAGAAGTTCAAGATGAATTCTGTTGGAAGTGCTGTTTATCTGCATCCAAAATTAAAACACTTGTCTCGTAGTTCCGCCGCAACTAATGGTAAGTCAGTGGACCCTGAGACTATAATTAAGATAGATGAGTTGCTGGAGAAGTTAGATGTGAAGCAGGGAGTCAAGGCAAAATTCTTTCTAAATATCCTGAGATTGTGCGAGTCTGCGGGGGAGAAGCTACTGGTCTTTAGTCAATTCCTATTACCGCTGAAATTCATGGAGAGGTTAGTGATGAAAGTGAGAAGTTGGTCTCTTGGGAGAGAGATCTTTTTCATATCAGGTGACTCAAGTACTGAGGAGCGTGAATCATCCATGGAGCAATTCAACAATTCACCTGATGCCAAAGTTTTCTTTGGCTCGATCAAGGCATGTGGTGAAGGAATTTCTCTGGTGGGTGCGTCACGGATTATAATTCTGGATGTCCACCTCAATCCTTCAGTTACTCGGCAAGCAATCGGTCGTGCATTTCGACCTGGGCAGAAGAGAAAGGTTTACGCCTATAGACTGGTCGCTGCCGATTCCCCTGAAGAGGAAGATCGCGTTACATGCTTCAAGAAGGAGTTGATTTCGAAGATGTGGTTTGAGTGGAACGAGTATTGTGGTTTTCAGGACTTCGATGTGGAGACTGTCGATGCAGAGGAATGTGGTGATCCTTTTCTGGAGAGCCCATTCCTCCATGATGATGTCAAGGTCTTGTACAAAAGGTTAGCGCCTGGCAGTTCTTAGGCTTGCATGCACAACATTTGAATCGGGTACTAAGTTTCTGTCTTGTGTGTCTTTTCCAGGTAATCCTGGGGTAGAGAGGATGATCGAAGTAGCACAAGTATATTATGAACATGTGTAAATGTTGTCACAGGTCGGAGCAAATTTGAAATGTGAATATGGCAGACTACCGAACTCATGCTTCGTTCATGAAAGGCAATTTGAAATGTGATTATGTCAGACTACCGAACTCATGCTTCGTTCATTAAAAGAAAGCTGATGCTCTTTTATTTTCGATGCGATCTCTGCATTCTGTTTTTGCTTGATTGGTCCTGGATTTTATGGTACTGCTATATTCCTGATGTCTAGTGCAACTTTGGTGTACTTCTTGGAAGTTACTGAATGAACTGGGCAGTGGGGTGGGTGACAATTAACCCCGTCTTCTAATTCATTCCGATATACCTTTGTTCTTCCACGCCGAGGTTAGATAGCTGTATGTTTTGTTTTTTACTCTTTTTCCCTTCTTCCACATACGTGACAAAATATCACATTGTTTCGGTCCAAAATCGCTCCCTTCGAGTGGATTATTTCAGTCGAACTCTGTGAGCCGATGACAATACTCTTCAATGTGATTCACATGGACTCGACTATCGGTGTCCACAATCGATACGAGATCACCTGTGCTGGTCAACATGGCATTGCTCCGTCCTTCGGTGTCCAACATGTTGTATTACTTGGTCAATACTCACTGTCGGCCTTGACTTCCTTCGGGGACTCTACTGTATCACTACAGCTCGACTGAAGAGTCTTCTCTTTATCTCAATGATCTTGGCACTTGCTCATTAATATTGGCCCGAGTCAGTGGACACTGTTGATGTATTGTTGATGTCATCAATTGCTTATTAACTTCAGCTCTTTGGCATCAACTTTGGCTTTCGAAGGGTGTCAGACACAAACATACATGCGTACCGTCCTCAGATCGATACCCTCGCGAACGGTTATTTTACACATACCCTCGCGAACAACCGCGTTTTACACGTTATGCAACTACATATTCTATACCTTCAACAAGGCTAAGGTCATTCTAAGACAGCAGTGGGGCTGCTCTCTTTTCGTCCTTTACATAAGCATCTTGAAACGGGTATGATGACACCAATGTCGTCGGTCGGTTGCTCGTGCTTCGGGCTTTTTCGTTAGCTCCTCCCTCACTTTCTCTCTCCTCCCCAACGCACATGTGCCGCTCTCAAATCTCATATCTGAGAGAGCACGACGACCGATGCTAGCAAGAAGAATACAGAGAATACTGCCGTCATTATTCCTTTTTTCCACATGACAAAATCGCACAACGCATGGCTTGATGCAAGCCCGGGCGGCAGGTGCCCTGGACTTAGGCCCTCGAATTCCATGGTCTTTGACCCCACGGAGGGTTGTAGCGTTGTGAATCCATCTTCTCCGGTGGATACGATAGTGTGATTCATTGATTTGGGCAAGGGTAAGGTCCCACCATCGCAATTCCACGAGCTGAGAGTCGGAGAAACCCTAGTCACGCTCACGTATCATCCGAAATCAGTCGCGTGATGAGCAGACGCAGTTGCAACCTGTGTTATTCATGATCATCTCGAGATATACACAAACATCTCCTTTCTGATGATCAGTCTTACGATTCCTTTGAATCATGAAAGTTAGCACCGAGCAAGTGCAGTATCCAGTCTAATGCAATATGTAACATGCATCGCTCTTACTCTTGCACTAGCATACTCAAGTTGAGTAATCATTCCTCCCTTACTTTACATCCAACTTCATTGAAATGTCATACTTTGTACTATCTTAATTACCATAGAGTGGAACTCGTTGATTACCTTGTCTATATTATGTGATTGACGCCGCCGTGGATAACCTGCTCTATTTTCTTAATTTTTCATGTCTAAAACAATGTCCATTTCTTCAGAAATCAGGATCCTTCGTTATAAATTTCAATTCATCAACTCGCCCGATGCCAAAGTTTTTTTTTGGCTCGATGAAGGCCTGCAGATAAGGAGTTCTTTGGTGGGAGCGTCACGGATTGTGTAATTTTGGATGCACACCTCAATCCATCAGTCACCCGACTGGACCAAAAGAGAAAGGTTTATGCATGTAGACTGGTCGGTGCTGATTCTCCAGAAGAGGAAGATCATGGTAGGAGTTTTGAAAGGGATTTAATTGCAAAACTGCATTTCGAACGCAACTGAGTATAACGGTTTCCGGGATCTCGAGGTGACGACGGTTGAATTAAAAGAGTGTGGTGATAGTTCCTTGGAAGATTTCAATCCTCCATGAAGATGTCAAAGTCCTGTACCAAAATGTCAATGCCTGTGACCGAGTTCTCAGCTTTGCACATACAATATTCACTTGCGATCTGGAGCAAACAGGGCAATCTCAGTGGTTTTCTTTTTCAAATGTCTGAAATGAGCTGGGAAGTGAGACAGAAAGAGTTATGGGAAGTGAGATGAATGACCACTTTTACCAACCTCTATTTCATTCCACTATAACCATTTTTCTTCCACACAAAAATAGATAGTTGTACGTGTATATATTTTTCTTCTTCCACATATGTAACCGAAGTATCAGATATACATCTTTACAAATAAGCTAACTCCTCCAAACAATATCTTCATATACAACTGTGTTTTACAAGTTCCACCTACATTGTCTATTTTTCACCTTCAGGCCTGTTCTTAGAGAGCAGTAGGGCCACTCGGCAAGCACAACCTGTTCTCTTTTTATCTATTAAATGAGGATTGCGAATTCCAATCGATGTGGACCGCGTCATCTGCATTAACCCCTCTGTTTTACGCAACAAAATCGTGGAACAGTTGGTTTGAAGCAAGCCGGTGCTGCTGGTTCCCTGGACTTGAGCCCTCAAATTCCATCGTCTCCGCCCCCACAGAAGAGGCCGTCGCAGTGTAGAAGCCATCGCCTCTCATGGATGCGATACTGTGATTCATGGAGTTGGACAAGGGTAAGGTCCCACCGTCACAATGCTGCAAGCCGAGAGTCAGAGAAACCCCGGTCCCACCCCGGAATTGTCCGAAATTGGACACGTTATAAGCAGCCGTGGCTGCCGCCATGAACCTGTTGTTTCCCCCGTCCGACTGGATAATGCCATCTGAGAAGAGAATTCCATCGTTCCCACTAGGAAGTTGCCCTCCTCGTAGCTTAAAACCATACTCGGCGTCAACTTCACCATGTGTCCCGCCATTGAAAGTCGGTCCAGAGATCTCCATCTCGGGGTTAAGTACAGGTGGTTTTAAGTCCATGAAGTTCCCTGTTCCACATCTCTTAGTGGCTGTTGAGCTCGCACTCTGCTGCAAATCTTCACCCTTGTCCTCCGAAGACCGGCCATCGCCTCCCGTCGCCTTGGCTGCAGTTTCAGAGGAGGAGTTAGAATCCATCTCGGGGTCGCCGATCTCCTCTTTGTACATTTCTTCGACCATAGGCTTCCATAGGCGCACTCGTGCATTGATGAACCAGTTCGAGACCTACATAAGTGGCAAATGCATGACGATATGGGTTGACAAGTACCACTCAACCATTAATAACCAAGGCATATTGAATTTGTGAGATGATGTTCTCCACATAAAAAGACAATCTAAAAGTTCTACATCCGGAATTTCTATATTGATGGAACTGCTTGCAATCCAGCTTACGCCGAATCAGTGAAGTATCATAATTCCTCTGTGAGACTCGATCTATTTTGAAACATGGTATGTATGGGTAGCAGGTTATTGTGAAGATTGGAGGATCCTAGTAGCACTTCCGGGTTATAACTTACATGTTATGCTCCTTTTATAGGACTTCCCTTGTGATAATGTAGTTTGGCCAAAATAAGACTTCACGAAATCTTGGGATGCATATGTATGCAGACTCTGCATAATTTGACCACTGCAAGAATTAAAAGCAGAATTATTACCTGACTTCTAGTCAATCCCGTCTGCCTTGCTAGCATGATCTTGTCCGAATCCTTCGGGTATCTAGTCACCATCAGATCAGCAATTACACAAAGTATACAAAAGTTCAGGGAAAGAAGAAACATTGAAAGTTGAGAATGAAAAAGAAAGGCGGGATTTGGAATGAGGGGGGCCTTACGGGTGAAGGAAATGTTCGAACAGCCACGCACGAAGAATTGAAACAGAGTTTTCAGGCAAACCCCTTTGTGGCCTCCAAGCGTGCTGTTGCATGATACCGAGATGCTGCATCGCCCTCTGCTGCCTCAGATGCTGATCTACATATCGTAATCGTGATATTCCATTGCTGTTGGAGGTGTCTTGCTCTCCGAGACTTTTACGGATGGCTTGAATTTGACCCGTGATCGCATCGTGCAGGCACCGGAAGTGGCGGGATATTCTCTGGAGTGCAAGTGCAGTGTAGGGCTTGGCCGCACCGCTTCCTGCTATTGCATCAAAAGACTGTACCACAATCTGCATTTGGTGATAGTACTGCTTGTACCTTCTATCAACCTGTGAGCACCGCAGGCAAAATCATGATCCCTTTTGTCAAATGATCATCAGAAAGCGACACCACAATCTAAACTTATGAAAGAGAAGCGATTGCTTACATGCTAAGTTTTTTTTTTTTGGGTCAAAGCTTACATGCTAAGCTGATTTAGAGACTGGAGATTACGTTTGTACAATGCAGGTCCATATGACTAACCACAAGCTTTTTATGCAAAATGAAGCGGCAAACACAAAAAGAAATAATCTCTTTGTTTTGATGTTGGAGACAATTCTAACCACAGCTCTATACTAACTACTAATCAATCGGCACAACATATTATTGTCTTATGTACTGATCGTATGCAGACATGGTTGACATTTCGTGGTGTAAAGCACGCCAGTGAACACCAGTTTAAGATCAACGGGATGACCAAATTCTGGGTTTTTTACCAGGTAGAGTAAGTTGGCCTGCCAAATCTTTGCAACAAGAACTAGAAGTCAGCCACTTAACCTTTGTTTTACTTTTCTAGAGCTTTTTCTCTTAGAATTCTCTCTAATGAAAGACATTTTCATGTGTCTCTCGCATGATTAAAATTTTCTCAATTGCTGTATTAGGGAAAACGTCGCCTCTGGTATCCGCATTAGTATACAAGTTCCTTTCTATCATATGATCTCCAGTAGCCAAGTGCTTTTCCAAAAGATTGAACATATATTGAGATTGTATTTAACAACATCTAACAAATAATTAATCCAAATCCACTGATCAATAACAAGCTTTAGAAGTTGCAATCATTAGAAAGATATCACCTATCATTCCAGAACAAAAAAACCTCCGAAGTGAAAGCTAAAATTCGCAATTAACATCATCTACAAGCGCCCAGAGAATGCATAGCAGTCCAGAGGTAAGCGAAAGATGAACATATTTGCTTACCTCATCCAACATGGACAAGAGCTTCGTGAGCTTGTTCTGCAAATCTTGTTTTTCAGCCGGGGAAAGCTCGCCAGAGTTACTGGCAGATTCTTGGGGATTTGAGGATGCTTCGTTCTTGGAACCCCCATCGGCATCTTTGGGGCTCCTTTGGTTCTCGTGTCTAGATTGGTCATTCGCGTCGTCAGGGCGCTTCAAAGCCTTTCGCACATTCACTATTTCATCGAGCAGTTGCTGCACTGCCTTCAAGTACCTAGAATTGGGAATGACTCTCACAATGCTCGACATTCCATAGGGAATGTCCCCTCCTTTATTCACGTCTTCATCACCTCTAGCGAAACCAGCCGGAGCACAATCAGTGTTTCTTGACCGCTCAGAACCGGTCCTCCCACCACCTTCCCCCGATACCATCGGAATAGGACCCAAGAACGATATGGAACTGAGATTCGCAGAAGGCATATGAATTCCCGATGGAATCTGTGTGCCAAGGCTGAGGGACAATCCCTGGCCTTGTGAGCTCTGTAATGGTGGCATTAGTAGCATCTCGTTTCTCCCGTCTCTCCACAACATGAAATCATGATCTCCGCTTCGTGACCCACCAAAATTGGAAAGGATTTCTTGTTGCTGCTGCTGCTGCTGCACCGAATCAATACCCCCCACCGAGGGCACCTCCATGCCGTTGCTTTGCTGCTGAGCATTGCCACCCAGTGGATTATCCGTGTAAGGCCCGGGATTCATATACAGCATCATGTTGCCAGATAGAACAGGTGTCTCGGGGAACGAACCGTGCATAGATTCTCTTAAGTAAAGGGCAGGTGCAGCATCTCTTTGATTCGAATTGGTATAGTAAGTCGCCATACTAATTCCACAATCTAAAGATCCGCACTCTCGGTTACTGGGACAATAATCGCATCCTCACTCTGGCAGCAGAAATAGAACATAAATTAAATAGCTGTTCAATATCTGCAATCAAGCATGACTATCTGGTGTAAATAAGCTGACATCTAAGATTATCATATTGAAAACTCCAGTCAATTATAAGGCCATGGAAGCTATACCAAGAATACTCTAGCAGTAGAAATAGAACATAAATGAAATAGCTGTTCAACATCTGAAATCAAGCATGACTATCTGGTGTTAACAAGCTGACATCTAAAATTATCATATTGAAAACTCCAGTGAATTATACGGCCATGGAAGCTATACCGAGGACTTAAAAAGTTAACTGGCCCTGAATAATTTAACATGCTGCTCCAAAAGATCATAGCAATTCCTTTTGGTGAATAACATATTGACTTTAGATAAGAGTTAAGACAAACCCTCTATCGGCAAAAATCATCCCAACAGACAAGGCACAACTTGCTTCTAACAGAAGCAGATGGTCAAGCTGCCGACACTGAGATGGAAAATCAGATGAAACCCCAAAATCGAAAACAAAAGGGACAAAGACAATTCACCGACAAAAATGATGTGTACAAGAAACTCAGCTATTAGTAGGCAAAATCTCGTTCTTCCAACCACCCAACCAGAAACATAACATGTTAATCATATGGCAAGACAACCAGGACAGGCCCAGAACATGCTAACAAATACTGTTTGAGAAAAAGAACCAAACAAAAGATTCATTTAAGCCTATGATATCTTCCAGTTCCAGCAGAATTAAGGGAGAGAAGGAAGAGTAGAGTACTAGCAAGGAAAGTTCAAAGGGAGGAAGGGGAAACACCAAAAGAATGGTAAAAAAAAATGCAGAATTCAATGCCTGAGCAGGTAAGGATAACATAGACAAAAAAAGTCAAGAAAATATGGTACTTAAAAAAAAATAATCACCTTGAGACCAGCAACAGATGTAGGATTAGTGGGGAACAGAAAGAGCTTTTGAGAGAGAGAGAGACAGAGAAAGAGAGATCAATTTGATAGAAAATCCTCTCTGGAGACCAAAAACACTGCCGATCCCAAGATGTTGATCCTCTCGCCCAAAGTATCACAAACACTTGTCAGCAAACGCAGGAGAAAAAGACAAAGACAAAGATAAAAAGACGAACAAGAACAAGAAAGAGGAAAGAAAGAGAAGGAAAACTTTCGCAGCTTCACTTCTAATGATGGAAGAAGAAGAGATGGGGGATAATTTCAAAGGACTACAGATCATAACACCCCCCCCCCCCCCACACACACACACACACAATTTTCTTTTCCTTTTCCTTTCCTCCTATGTCCTACTCATTTGCATCCCCTACCCATCATCTCACCAATCCCCACGTGTGAATTCCACACGCTTGCAGTCTGTTCTTCCTCCCAAAAAACCATGACTCTCACCCTCCCTCTCTCTCTCTCTCTCTCAAAAGAGTTCCTCCTCCCACTCCTCCTTCCTGCTCTTGTTTTGGGATTGTCTCTGTTTGGTTAAGGAGCTCAATCTCTAACTACCAGTTGGTGGACCTAAAACCAAAATGAAGAAAAAAAGAGAAAATGGGTATCAAGAAAACCCTTCCAATAAACCGCCCTCCTCATTCATCAACACCATACTTTCTCTCTCCAAAAGACTTGTCATTTCCTCCCCTTCTTTCTTCTTCTTCTAGCTTTCTCTCTCACCCCAAGGGCGTGGAAAGTCCGTGGCTCCTTCAATATCCGCCATTGGAAACCAATATTCTATTCCATCTGTTGGCTTGTTCAAACTCAAAACAATTCTTTAAGTTTTATTCGTTTGTTTCTTTGAATTTGGCTTGCTCTTTTTTATAAAAAAAAGAAAAAAAGGTGATTGGCGCACCATTAGTAGGTGCCCATATATCCCTGCACTTGTCTTTTTCTTCGAGCGGGTGTTTAAAAGTTTCTTTCTTTTTTTTCTTGCAGTGAAGGTGCTGGCTTTTCATGTATTTGTATTTCCCTCCCCCGAGGAAATTTGAATTTTCTCTCTCCCTTTTCTTTTGCTGTTTTGCCTTGCTGTTCATGTGTCAGTATCAAACCTTAATTGGTTTCCAGTTTTTATGGATGGAGTCAAAATGTCAAGCTTCTTGCCCTGCGAGCACGCTACACGCTTTCAAATCTGGTGAAGTACCAAAAGACTTGTAATATTCTCCTTATGTTTTTGTATGAGAGAGGAGGAAAAAGAAACCATGCAGAAAAAAACAAAAAAAAAAAAGACTGGCGCCTTAACGGAGAAAAGTTGCTTCCCTTAGGAAAAGTATTTCATATCTCAGTTTATAATTGACCTGATATAATTAATCAATTATAGTGATATAAATCCGAATTAATTTTTATGGCTAAATTATGAAAAATCTCACTATATTGACATGCTTTTTTCCTCCTGTTACTTGCTTAGATCTTGTGCGCCCCAAGCATGGCCATTGCCTTGCGAAACATATGAAAGAGCATCGAGCAAATGCAATATTTTCAACCTTCTTTTTTATTTTCCATTTTCATTCGCAGCTACAAAAAAGAAGTCCGAGTTCCACACCCTCAACCAGAATGTTTAATTTGAGGTATACTACGCTATGTTCGATAAGATTGTGCACGATTCAATTCGATTTAACATGTTGATGTAACTATAGTCCCCAAAATTTATCGAAAAAAATAAACCCCACTTAGTCTTATATTTCAGCTGTGTTATTGGTTTACACTTTCTGCACCTATTATCTTCACAAGTAGTTTAGAAAACCTATGCAGTTTAGAAATGTAAACTGACTATACATTCGATTTCAAGCCTAGTGAAAATTTAGTAAAAACATATATCATTTGTTTCAATACCAATTTCTTTTGTCGTAGTTTCAATTCCACTTTGCATCTTCTATTTTTTGGACAAAAAACACAAGTACAAATTTTGAAACGAGGGTTAAAATCCAAAAAGGAATTAAATCACCTTCCCGAAAGAACTCCAAGCATTCCCCGACTCCCTAGACCCCCATCGCTCATATCCAAATCTAACAACTTCTAAAATTCCTTTAGCACCATGAAAACCTCCTCCAACCACCACCACCACCACCCACCTCGGCCCGAGGCAGCCCCCTTGCCGCTCTGTTGCTGTCTCTGGTGACGTAGGCTCTCAATGCCGTCCCCCTCTCTCTATATCCAAGTCGTAGGGGTAAGCATGATGAACCGCCCGAACCGGGACCGAACCGGATCGGCCGATTTGGTCCAGTTCTTGAGAGTATCGGTCCAGTTCCTGGTTTCTAAAAGTGGAACTAATTTCTAGGCGGTCCGGTTCTCGATTTTAGGGTGGGAACGGGACCGGACCGGACTAGACCGATAAATATATATTTATTTACTTTTTAAAATTTTTGAAAAAAAAAAGAAAGCTTAATCTATTCCCTCTTGCCTTTACCAATTTTTTTAAGAATTGGTTCTATTGGAAAATGGAATGGGTTCCGTTGAAACGTGATTAGTTCCATTCAAAAATAGAAAAATAAATACATTTATTTATTTAAAATAGAAAGCCTAATTTAAAAGTACGTGATCGGTTTCATTAGAACCAGACCGAACCGGACCAAACCATCGGTCCAGTCCGGTCCACAGTCCTAGGACTAACCGGTCCGGTCCTCAGTCCTAGAAAATGGAAACCGGTCCTCCCGGTCCGGTTTCCGGTTCTTGGGTGGAACCGGACCGAACAGGAAACCGCTCACCCCTACCAAGTCGGCTCTCCCTCTCTCGGAGAGAAATGGGGGCTTAGGGTTATCACTTGCGAAGGCAACCGGCAAGGAGTGGTGTTGCAACGATGATTGGTGCGGCAACACACGCAAGACAATAGTAAACAGGGTTAGGGTTGGATTTTTCTAATTAACGGGCCTTTTCGAGCGGTTGTGAAATTTAAATTCTGGTGAGACCATTTTTCAAAGTATATATAAGCTTATGTTTTCATAAACAGAGGTGCAAAATGGCCAAGAAACGAATTAAGGAGCAAAGTGGCATAGGGGTAATAACAAAATGAAAAATTTAGAGGGGCATTTGATATTTTTCTAATGTATGATTTATGCAAGCATGCCTGCCTTTTTTTGTCTGGCTCATTGCCGATGTACAAAGACTCCTACAATTCACATCCAAAGCTAGATCAAAACGCTTCTAAAACCTTACTCCAAAGACTAAAATATGAACTACACTTGATTATCGGGATAAGTTCGTTGAAAGTTTTAAAACTTACCACGAAAGTGCAATTAATTCCTCAAACTTACAAAAAATACAATTAAGTCATACAACTTGTCAAATTAGTGAAATCGAGTCCTTCCGTTAACTCTGTCTAACCTAGGTAACGAAAAATGCTGGCATAGTTTTTTTAAAATATTTTCTCTCTCCTACGCGGTGACATTTTGGTTAAAACATGAAACATAAGGCTAAGACGACGTCATTTTGGTCAAAATTTGATTTTTTATGCTAATTTTATATAAACTAAATTAAAAATAGCTAAATTTTAAAAAACAAAAATATCAGAAGGCAAAACAGTGATGGTGGGGATGGCTGGCTAGCGGTCGACGAGGGTCGCTGGGCCCAAGCCAGTGGCTGGTGAACCGTGCCAACATGCCGGCCCTCGCCGATTTGCTTTCTTCTTTCGTTTTTAAGTTTTAGAACTCTACTACACTTTCGTGGCAAATTTTAAGACTTCTGGTACACTTTTCTCATTTTTCTATTTCAATTCTTTAATATTCCACCCCGGCCCCAATTTTCTTCTTTTTTTCTATTTTGTCGATAGTTGCACAACCGCAATTGCTTAGGAGGTCCCCGCGCATATGAAGACCGCACAAATTATGATTTCTGCAAATTTTTCGGAAAAAAAATTAAAACAAAAGAAAGCAAATTTAAGCGAAGCAATTTTGTTACATGGTAGTCTAGTCTCTCCAAGAACTGCCCATTTCCCCTTTCCACTTTTTATTCTGCAATTATTGCCCCTAATTCCACCTCGAGAAAAAGCATCATCCTACGTGGGACGCATTGGACTCCAATTGGTGCATGGCCCTTTTTGCGAACGACCAAGACAATCAACAATATATAGTGTGGCATCGTGGAATCTCCACTGTAGAAATAAAGTATAGGATTAGCAAGAAACATATCTTCTTGACTTCAATGCCAAAAGTCTTGCAAAGAGGGTGGTCTTAATGAAATAGTTAACCTATGTGTTGTGTGATTGGCTTTTATATTAACTGAATATGATAATGATTACTACCAGATCCGGTTATTCCTGGTTAAACATATCACATATCGCTGGTATAAAAAATATGCTACTTACTAGATGTGAACATCATGATTGGTTCGACCAAATATAAAAATAATTACCACCAGATCCGGTTGTTCATAATTGAAAATATGCTATTAACTAGAGGTGCTCATCAGGGTTGGTTCAACTTGGGAACCAAACCAATTTGGCATGAACTAACCGTTTCTAGGGAGAACTGGTTGATTCCCCATTTTGTGAACCTACAACTAGCCCAAGACCAGCCAGTTCCTGGTTCTAAGGCTAAAGCTGCTGGTTATATCTAGGAATTAGTTTGCCCAATCCGATTATCGGGTTGAACGGTTCTGAACCGGTTTTAAAGCCTCTTACTTAAAAAAAAGATAAAGAAAAAGAAACTTGCACCCATTAAGAATTGAACCACAGTCTTCAACATGAACAAATAACAACATAATTACTTGACCCATTAAAGTTTTCATAGTGAAATGGTACAACTTTAATGTTTTATCAAAATAATTTAGCCCAAAAGATAAAATGGCCGGTTCCCAGAACCTATCACCATTGTTACGTGCTCTTATGATTTTGAAACACTTAATCTTTTTTTTTGGGTCGAAACCTTAATCATCTTTGTTAATCATGCTAAGCAGTTGGAGGCTTTGGGAAGATAATGCAAGAGAGCATGGTCGCCTGAGTTTTTCTTTTTTATCTCTTTTGAAATTGATTTGAGTTTGAGTTCTCACATGTCAAGAACATGTAAGAGAGAAACGTGACCAAATTTAAAAAGTGTTGAGCTCTGTGCACAATTGATTATTTGGGAAATCCATGAGACAATGAAATCATCGTATGCAATCCAGAGGAGAAAAAATATTAAAATATATATATATTGATGGAAGCACGAGTTAGCTAGTTTTGAGTGACAAAGACAATGAGGGAAGCCAAACATATCTTTACACAACGTCATCGATTTCGCAGGTTGAGAAAATATGGACGCAAAGGGTAAGATAAGATCCAGTTTATTTCAAGGAAAATGACATAAATAATTCTTGAATTTTGATGTAATATATAATATGGTCTGCGGATTTTATAGTCCATAAATTATAGCTTAATGTGCAATGTGGTCCCTGAACTTTGAAATTATTCAATATAGTTCATAGACTTTTGATACGTATTCAATTTAGTCCATGATCTATCATTAATGGAAGTACATCATTCAACATTTTCATATAATCTAGGAACTAAATTGAATATGTACCAAAATTTTAGAGATCACATTGAACAAATTTGAAGTTCATGGACCATATTACACATTGCGTCAAAGTTCATTGACATTCGTATCATTATCCCTTTATTTCAAGATATCCTAATAAACCGGTTATATTCTTTTGGAATGTGTTAAATAATTATTCCTACATTATCTGTACTTTTTACGTCAAGACTCCATTAATTTCGTGAAAAATGAATGATTTTGTAAAAATTTTCTTAAATTTGATTGTTTGTATTGCTTACATAAATGAATTGACGAAAAGTATTTTTATCGTCCCCGAAAATGTTTAAACATAAATTGTTGTCAGCAATAAAAATATGTTTTACTGACTAATTATTGCAAGCAATATAGGCAATTATTTTTTAAAAAAATATTTTTAAAATTATTCATTTTTCTGCAAACCAAATGGAGCCTAAAAGCTGAATCTTTTTATTTTATAAATAATATCATAAAAATTTTTAATTTTGTAATATCTTTTTTCTTTCACGTGCATGTGCACGTTTCTTCACATTGTGCCAATAATGTCTCTTTATCGATTGATAAAGTAAATATCTCGTAATAAATTGATTTTACTAAATCTTTTAAATGCCAGCTTTCGCACGCGTGCACGCGTGTCTCGCGTGCACATTTGCTAGCAATATAAAACGAGCTCAAACACAACATAGAGTCGAGTTGAGTCGATCGTCATCGACCGCTCAAATGTCGGACACGATTTTGGTAATTTCGTACGTCCTAGATAGAATTAGCTCAAGTGCTTCCTGCAAAATCGAGGAGGAGGAGGGGGCGAATCGGTAAAAACCGTCGAACTCGAGGACCAAAATGCAAGAAAAGGGGAAAAACAGGGGGGATCGATGAGAAAAAAAAGTTGGAGTGCGCGGGGGGGGGGGGGCGCGAGCGAAAAGAAGCGAGAGCACTTGACGTGGCGTGGTAATTAAAGAACCGCGTCAGAACGAGGACGACAGATAATAATAAAAAATTTAATTTAATTTAAATTTAAATTAAAGATGGATAGACGGCGGCGTACGGGACTCGCCGTCAAGAGAGGACAAAACCCGACGTTTGAACAGACGACGTCGTGCGATGGGCGGGGCCCGGAAGTGCCGTGTCCCCGAGGAGGATCCTGCGATTCTCACACGAGCCGGTAGAAAAAAGATCGGGCTTTTTCTCCGCACGTGCGGCGACTTTTCATTTTTCTCGTCTTTTTCTTACTGGCAAAATGGAGAGTGAGAGAGAGAGAGAGAGAGGGGAAATTATAATAATATTCCTATTTCCATCCATTTCTTGCGATTTTTTGGGATCTGTCGACAGTCGATCTATATACACGGGAAAAATGGTATTTCAGCTTCGTTTGTTTCACAAAAAATAAGTGATTTGAAAAGCATCTTTCTGAAAATAATCGTTTGCGTCGCTTGTGAAATTGAACGAACGGATTTTCTTTTTTAAATCATCCAGAAAGTATTTAGACATAACTTATTGTCGATAATGATAACATTTTTTATTAATTAATTATTTCTAGGAAAATATTTTTTAAATCGGTCATTTTTCACGGAACAAACGGAGTTATGCAACTAAAAACTCTTCTTCCACAACTTATTCATATTTTTCATTTTGATTGGACTAATTTGGCCTTAACAAATCATCCACAATCGAAGTGGGGGGTTTTTTATAAAAACAAAAATTAAAGTGGCTTTTTAAAAAAAAATTATAAAAACAGAAGGTACCCTGTAACAAATTTAGAAAATAATCAAATAAGTCTAAACTTGCTGTTTTCTTTCTTCCATAGCAAAAAGCCTAGCTCTACTTTCATTTTCATACTTAGTGTATGTTTTCTTAATAGAGTCTTATATTCTTTCGCTTTGTTTTTGTGGTACTTTGCACTCATTCAAACGATAACCCTTACCTCATTTGGCATCTCCGGTCATTTACCTGTTCTTAAGTCTACAATTACGGTCTCAAAAAAAAAGTCTACAATTTAAAAAGCATAAAAAAAATGAAAATATTTCTTATTTTGAAATTAGTTTGAAATAGAACAAATGAAAATATTGCTTATTTTGAAATTAGTTTGAAATAGAACAATTAAGGAATTCCATTTAATTCATTATTAAATTAGAATGTAACGTGATATATAAAAAGAGATCTAATTTACAAGTAGGTGATACTATTTGTATATTGAATTATAGCTTACTTCTTTTCTTTTAGCCGTAGAGGTATACCTTGAATCACAACATGAACAAGGTCACTTCATATAACTAAATTGCACTTACATTTCAAGAGTATGGTAAACTTAATTATTGAACAAATACAGAATGTGTACTTTAGTAAATTAAAATGGAAAATCAGACAACTTAAAAGCATATCATGTTATAGAATATTTGTAATTTGAAGTATAACTTACTTGATTAAGTGAATAATTTTAACTAAATAATTACCTCTTAATAGAAAAATTACGTAAAGATAAGAACTAAAACTATCAACATGACATATCTTGTCAAATTACAATGAAAAATGAAAAATAACCAAAACTATATATCTTACAGAAAAATTATGCATAGTTAATGGAACAAATTGCAACATATATATACATCCAATTAATCTTAATAAAAACTAGATTTAGTAATAAAATTTATGAAATATATATAAGTTGTTATTTTATATTTTATATTGAATAATTTATTAACTAATAAAATACAGCTTTCTTTTTCCGACCAAAAAAAAAGTACAGCTTTCCTTTTGAAAAACAAGATATTACCTAGGACATTATAGATTATCTTCCTCGAAGACCATAATAAAATTAATTATCAAAACATGACAAATAGGAAATAATAGAAACAAAAGAAAAAAAAACAAGTTGGGCTTTACTGATTATTGCCTAATCTGGTAAATGTTAGTGTTGCTATACTTTTCAAGAATCTTTGTGGATGAGTTTTAAAGGCAAATGAGTCTAACTAAACTATACAGTTTGGAAAAGTTGTCGAAGATGATATATTAGTTATGGAAATATCATTACTCAAATAAATATATTGTCACAGAGTTTTCTCTGAGTATTACATTTAAGCTCGAAACCTAAGATTGTAAATTGTTGGAATGATCTCTTCCTCATTATAAGAAATTGTTTTGTATTTTCTCTACAAAGTAGCCGCCCCCTAGACACCAGGTTCCTGGTCATTGAATTCTTGTTAATTCAGGCTTTTAGCACGATTGAATTTAATGAGTTTCAAGTCAGTTTAATAACAATTTCCGAAGAAAATTCACATACTCATGTCGATCTTACATTTCTCATTAACTAGGATATATAGCTATTAGCTACAGCTAAGCAATCAACGGAGTTTATTGTGAGATAAAATTGGTTCATATTTCTTTGCTTGCCAATTTTGTCCAAATTTGGGAATATTACCCGATCAATCCTAAACCCATTGTACAGATGCCAATTTAGTCCTAAACTTTTCAATTTTTCCAATTGAGTCCTAAACCTTTGTGAGAAATTCCAATTCGATCCTTTGTTTGGATGGAAATCGCTAACTCGGCGATGTGCCATGAAAGACAGCTGGCAATGATTGGATTGCCACATCAACGATTTCAAGGTGAAAATTAATCGAAGAGACCGCACTGGTATTTTGAGCAAAGATTTCGAACTAAATTGATAAAATTAAAAAGTTTAGAACTGAGTTGTCATATATACAATAAGCTTATAACTGATTAGATAATTTTCCAGTCCAAATTTATATATATGCAACCAAAATAAGCACATAAAAACAGCATAACAATTTTATTGTCATATAAAAATATAAAACAAAAATTGTAAAATTATCTTAAAAGTTAAAAAGAAATATGACAAATCAGTAAAATCTATTATGACTTTCAATTTTTTATTTAAATTTATCCTGGTAGATCATCATCCGTCCATTTATCTATTATTATTGTAATTACTATCACAAACTTTAAATTAGGTGTCTATTACGTGTTGAGAATTTTTTTTTGGAAGTTCATTATTTAAATTGCTAAAGTATCCATAACAAAAAAACATATATTTCTTTCGTACCATAACTACTTCCTTCCTCACTTAAACGCAACCAACTAAATGATAATATTATCTAGGCTTCAAATCGAAGCAATGGAAAAACAATCCACAAAACTAAGAAGACCGCATAATGTGTGTGTGTGTGTGTGTGTGTGTGTGTGTGTGTGTGTGTGTTTTACAATATATCTTCAAATAAGAATTTTATTCTGATGAAATGTAACAATAAAATAGATTAAGCAGAGTGAAACTTAGAACATGAGCATTACAAAATATTCAAGAAGACATAGAACCTCTTTGTTATTAAAATTTATTTTATATCACACATTCTTTTTATGGTAAATTTTTTTCTCAAAATAGTGTTATTCGATTAGGTTAAAAAGTATGAATAGCAATAGAATGAAGTATGGAGTATGAATAAAAAATAAAAGTTAAGAATCATGGAAAGATAATCCAAGTGGCCAAGTCACCCTTTCACTATTTCTACCCCATTCATTCCATAATATATTGAATTACAAGCTATTCCCTAAAAGTTGAGTCTAAAATTGACAATTGGGACTCTTGATTGCTAGAAATGTCTTCTCCTCTTGCAAGATATTGTTTTGCTGCGTTCTCCATAGAAAAGGCTGTCACATTGGCGGCGTGCAATTATTATGTTGGATTGCATGAAATGCTCAATAAGATTAATGTGAAATTACATCAAATGAGTGATAATTAGGGATGGCAATTTCTGACACGACATAATAACACAACACAAATTAACAATTTTAGGTTGAAGCTATTCTTGTTTGGGTCAAATTTTATGTCAACCTGCAACATGACGCAATTAATAATTATATTGTTTTCATGTCCAACTCATGAAATTGACCCATTTAACTTAAATATAATGGGTTAGTGCCAATGTGACCTATATGTGGCCCATTTAGACATAATTAGCTAAAAGACTACTATTTCATTGTTATTCACTGTTAATATTTTAAATTGATGACATTTTATCAACTGTGGACAAGTTGTTTATTTGATTCAATGATAATTTGTTAACAAATTATTGCAACCTATAAGTAAAGTTTATGTAAGATTGAGGATATTTCGAGTTATGTTTGTGTTTGCGGCTTCATTCTGTATCATGGTGGATCAAGCAAGTGCTTAGACCCGTAAACCCGTTATTCAATTGATTTTTACAAGGATCATGTCGTGTCACCATATCAATTTTTGGGTAGGGTTCATGTCATGTAGGTTGATGCGATTAACTTATCATGTGTGTTCAGGTAGACCTAATTATATATTATTATGTCGACTCAACATGAACATGACCCGCGACCTGAATTGTCAACTATAGTATTAATTGCATTAAACAAGTTATGTCGAAAGGATATGGGAAGGGAAAATTTGGATAGTGCGAGGTGTGGGGTGGGGCGGTAACTCGCATAGTTATGTTGGGGTAGGTACGGAAGGGAAAATTTGCCCCATAGGAGCCATGAAGTTAGGAGTGAGTGGTGCGAGGCAAGGCGGGAAACTCCGCGCCATCCCTAACTCCACACGGGGCACTTCACTTTGCATATGTGATTTCCCCATGGCATACATGCAAGAAAAATGACTCTTAAGCACGTATCCCACCGATAAATTTACCATTGTTGATTTGTTATTTCCGAGACTTTATCTCTTCTAGTCAAATTTGTAAACAATAGAGATAAAACATGTTGAAATAAAGTATTACTACAATTTTGAAATATTACTTTCGACTTCTATCTCTCAATGATTTTGAAATTGAAAAAAGTGAACAGATATTATATATCTTGAGGTACCTATATTATTCATTTAAATGAAACGAAAAATACATTGAATTACATGAATGATATTCATATATGAAATTATAATTCATTTCAATACGTGAATAAATGCATAATCTGTCCATAATCAAAATTAATATAAAACAATGACTATATCTTATTTTGTTACTGAATGTAAATAATATTCACTAAATTCAAATATCACAACAGTACTATTAAAAATAAGAAAAATGAAAACTTTTACTTATTCGAAACATGCATATTTACTTTTCGTTTAATTCTATTTTCTTCCTTTGATGTCCACTTTGTCTGAAGATAGTTTATATTATTTAAAGGAAACCCTTTTAGCATAAATCAAAACTAACTGTAATTTTATTTGAAGTCCACTTAATTTGAAATCGATTACAAAAATTAGATAAGAGAGATGCTAAGCTCTAATGTATTAGTTTATTGTTCGACAAATGTTGTATCTATTATCACACAACAATAAGATTTGTTCAATAGATATGGAGAGATTGTCTCGACTTTTAACTTAGAGGACACTAAATAAGAAAATCTGCATACTTAAAGTAGAAATATATTTTGTGAAGAAAGTAATAGTATTTAAATCCTTCTCTTCTAATTTTTGTTATATGTTTTAGGCTCAAATGAATAACAACCACAAACTACAAACATGCAAACATTACAACATTAATGAAAAAAAAGAGAAGGAAAGTAAGCAAAACCTTCTTCCAAGTAACCCAATAAGCCCTGAAAAGTTAATTAATTTTGCAACAAAAAATAGAGAAAAATTCAAGGTACATTTTTTTTCCCGAATGGTCTAAGTACTTCCGTAAATTTGCTTAGGACATGTCAATTTGGTTCACAACCAATCTCTGTGACTCAGCTCCGCCATCCATCAACATGCGTCATATCATCCATGTTGGAAAACGACAGTGGTAGCAAAACATAGGTTGAGAATAGCAGGAGAAAGACAATAGGGTAGCAAAAGAAGGGGAAGAAAATAGAGAAAAGTCAAAGAAGATAAGAGAGAAACGCCAGGTAGGTAAATATCCAATAGTCAAATCATTAAAACTTAGAAGGCAATTGTTTAGGCCTATGCTTACAGACAACCTAAATAGATTTCTAGTAGCAAAGTAAATATAAATAAGATGATATATATATCATAAATCGTAGATAATTTCTTTTTTTTTTTTTTTTGATAACCCAGGAACCCCCCGCACGGCCGACAGCCGGAGGAGTAAACCTGGAGCGACGCTAGCGTAGGACCCACCACCACGGCGCCACACTTCAGAATCCCTAACGCCTACGCTGGGGTTTGAACTCTGGTCCCTTCGTGGGGGGACCAAAGCGCAAGCCAGCGCAGCCGCTGAGGGCGGTGGTATAGATAATTTCTAATAGGCGATATAAACTAGGAAACTTAACGAGTAAGATGGTCGAGTAACTTCCGTCCTAGATCAATACCGGATCAACGGGCAGGCTAGACCTAATACCGGATCTAAAATCCTTGCTCAAGCCACCCATGATTTAAAAATTATCACATTTTATGCATTAAATTGATTAGGCCTAGGTGGGCCAAGACCAAGAAGAGAATCATTTGCCCAGAACCTCCCATTTTACTTTCGCGTCAGTAGGCCCCTGGCGGCTGAACCACTAGCCACGACCGCCTCTATGTCTCATGTGATCCTTCTATGCCAAGGAGGACAATTATGTTCCAAACTCTCAATTCACCGAACTCTCACATGATTATTAAGGATCAAGATATGTGTTTTTTTTTAATCCCCACAAGTTTAATCCTTGTTGGCGTTGAAGAACTACATGAAAGTACTAGCGATGACAACGGTCCAAAGTTCAAATATACTCATGATAGATTGGCTCCAAGATGATTGACCCACATTTAGCAAGTTGAGGGGATTCACTGAAGGAAAATTTTAGAAGATAGCAAGTCTTGAGATTTTACATGTAAGAGGCACTTTTGAATCAATAATTATCACGTGATCTTTATCAATTTAAGTTAAAACAGAAAAAATATACAAATGTGAAAAATCAAACGTGGCGTACCCTCAAAATGAATGTGAGTGTGTATAATTGTTAATAGATATTAAAATGATTATTCGATTGCACATCTTTATGAAAATGAATATTCACAAATTGGAAAGTGACATGGAAATGGTACACTTTTAGAATACAATTTTTTAGTATGTCTAACAAAAATATTAATATTTCAATGATATAAGTTGACATGTATATATAATTCGAATTTGATAAGTGAACATGAATCCCAAGCCATCTCTTGAGTTACCATCACGCCGTTACTTTTTTGGTTTTTGTCCATTTGTGGGATACCTCTTGAAAAATCACTGGCGACTATTTAAAATTTATAATATTTATATGAATGTTGTAATACTAGCTCTTACATACAGAATTCGATATTTAGCGTGCGACAAAAATGTTTGAATCGATTAGATAGAGATGTAAAGAAGGTATATTAAGAGATTCAAACATTGGACATCTTATTTAGGTGTCAGGTAAAAGGGAAAAATTACCAAAAAAGTTCCAAAATTATAATAATTATACCTATTCAGTCATAAATCTTTTAAATTGACCAATTTAGTGCTAAATTGAAAATTTGTCAATTCATTCAATCCAACCAATTTTGGCTTGAAATCGTTAATGTGGCGATGCTGGCGTTGAAGTGGACAATTTTTATAATTTTTTTAAAATGTTATGAATTTATTATTATTTTATATTTGTCCCTTTTTTCCCTTTTTTTCTGATTTTTAATTGTGGCTAGCAAGGTCGGCCTCTCCAAGGCTTGGCTGGCCTCACAGTCACTAGGCAAGGTTGACCTCGCCAGCGTTTGGGCTGGCGAGGCTCACCCTTACCCGATCTGGTAATGGTCAAGCCTCGCTCAGTCCTTGGCAACTATTAGTAGAGACCGCGAGGTCAACCTCGAATTGATGATCATCAACTAGAATTTCGATAAAATTTGAACCTCGAATGAGTTTATAAATTAACTTCACTTCAATTCTTCGATAAATAACTAACTTATCCCCAATTATACAAATAATTTAACATTAGCTAATATACATCAAAATCTTATATACAGAAACCCATCTCCACTTTCACAGCGCACTCTGATCCGATCCTTACTAGTGATCTTCGGAAGCGCTAATCTAATGTCCCTGAACTCCTAACCTGACAAATCTGTAAAATATATTGGGGTGAGCCTAAGCTCAGTAAATGAATTCCCTAGGTCTAAGATAGGATATCATCCTACCACTCGACTTGGGAGCACCACAACATAATAACAACCAATATTTCTTCACGAAACACTTATATAAAATCACTATAATTCAAGAAATGCATTTCATTGTTTATATAAATATAACTAATTTCTTAATTAATCTTGTATTCGCAACGGAATAATTCAAACACTCAAGAAAGACTAGATGCATCATGTATGATTCAAGCACTTGTCGTTTAATCCAAGTACGACATGTCAAACATTTCATCTTCAATGAGCATGCATCATAATATACATCAAAATCTACATCTTTAACCGCGTATTCCAATCTGTCATCACTTTCCCACTTTGGTAGCAAGGACATCAATAAAATAACATGAATTCAAGATAAGTACAAGATATTTATGTTCGACCAGTGACAGAGTAAACCCACTCCCTTTTCTATCTTGTATTCCGATGGAAACCATTAATAACACTACATAAGATTAGTCATTCAAATGCAAGCAGATGACATATTATTTTGTGATGCGTATATACCACATTGTAGCTCACCGATATACACATGTGATTTTATATTCATTACTAGCTAAGACTATCTCGATTCACGAGGCATCGTCACTACCAACTCATGGGGGATGGAATCAATTATACCATTTGCCACGCCTCAACCCATTCATCACAGGTGTCCCTACATTAGCAATGATAAATGCACTACTGTACATCTGCATGATGATAGTCATTTCTTAACATCATATCATGGCTATATAAGCTATGTCATACCATGACTACATAAGTCATGTCATCATAGGATTTCATATCATCTCAACCTTGGAGAAAACTGTCTCATACGAAAAAATATCTGGCTAACTCTAAAGCCTCATCCACATATTCATACAAGGAAATTCGCTCAGTAACAAACAAGCCATGGCAAAGGTTTTAATCATGTGGCATCATTCATATACATTTTATAACAACATAATAAACACCACATACATATCAATAATTTGTCATTTCTCATGCAATTAACGATAAACAATTAATTATATGCACATCTTTCCATGCCAAGCCATTATCATTTAATCAAAAGCCATAGAGAGGTAATCAGTAACTAATGAACGAATTCTCATAAATCGATCACTTAAACATCAACAACTCAAAGAATCGACAGTATGAACATCGACAACTCAAAGAGTCGATCACGTGATTAATCAGCAACACTTAACTACTATTTTGATAACTTAGTCAAATTACAAAAATATTATTATCAATTTTGGTTTCGCCATTTCACATTTTCACACCTAAATTACCACCAAATCATAATCAATCACATACTAAGCATGAGAAGAATAAACTTCTCGATTGAGACATGCTATTATTCTCCAAAGTTACATAATAGCCCAAAGACATGTCAAAATCTACTAAAAAGCCTCTATTTGGTTTTGTTTTACCATTTTTTCCTTCTTTCCCATCAAAGGTGCAACAAAACATTTGGGTGTTCTTTCAAACACCTTCTAGGCATGTCTTAAAGATTTCAATATAGGCAAGAAATCATCATAACTCTGCTTGTCAATCTTGGGACCTACTTGTATAGATCAAATCTAAACTAACAAACATCAAGCAACCAAGTCAAGAGTACTATGTAGATCAATCTAACTTAGTCCCTAGAGTTTTCACTTATCTTGAACAAAGACTTGGACAACTCAAAACCATAACCACCTTCAAAGCAAAATGAACAAAAACAAACATTAACAACTTCCAAACTTTTTAAGCAATAAAATTAATTTGATAAGATGAAGTGGAAGCCCAAAGATTCACTTTGTAAATACTTGAAATATCAAACCAAAAGCTTTAGAAATACAAGCGTGGGACCTTTGCCTTTGCTTCAAAAGAGTGGGAAATGGAAGAGAAAGGAAAGTGGCATGGAACTCTCTCTTTCTATGCAAGAATGAGTTAAAGCTTTCTAATTAGAACATAGATTCTTAAACTACTTCACACGATCAAGAGGGAACATTATTGGAAGACTTTCAAGAAGTACAGAAGGATAAGAATAAGTAACTAACGTTGAAAGTAATGATAAGCTTGAGTTAAAAAAAGTAGGTGTAAAAGAGAGGGATAGATGTTCCAATTCATAATCTACAAGTGGCTATATTGACGGTGAAAATATGGAGAGATTTGATTGGAGAGAGAGAGAGAGAGAGAGAGAGAGAGAGAGAGAGAGAGAGAGAGAGTGCATCGTTGGCCAAGCAGAGATGCAATATTTGAGTTGTAATCATTTCAAGTATTAATGAGAGATAGAAGACCTCGACTTGTGTTTCTTCTTACTTAAAAAAATACATTTTAGTTGACTAAGGTTGAAAGCTATGATGACATTGAGGTTAAAACACTCGATGGAGAATATAGAGAGATGTACGCCAATTAAAACTTTACAAGTGGCATAATCTACAAGTGGCTATATTGACGGCAAAAATATGGAGAGATTTGATTGGAGAGAGAGAGAGAGAGAGCATCGTTGGCCAAGCAATGAGGATGCAATATTTGAGTTGTAATTATTTCAAGTATTAATGAGAGATAGAAGACCTTGACTTGTGTTTTTTCTTACTTAAAAACAATACATTTCAGTTGACTGAGGTTGAAAGCTATGATGACATTGAGGTTAAAACACTTGATGGAGAATATAGAGAGATGTAACAAATTAAAACGTTACAAGTGGCATAATTTGAGTAGCTAAATGAATATAATGATTGGAGATAACATAAGATTGCATAATTTGAGTAGCTAAATGAATATAATGATTGGAGATAGCATAAGATCGCTCAAGTAGATGCATGAATAAGAATCATTATTTGATTTGTAATTATTGAAGCAAAAAGGTGAGGTCATGCATGATGTAAATCTATAGGTTAAACTTATGGTTGAAAGTGAGGGAGATGTGGAGAATGAATGAGGACTCTTGGCTTGCAAGTTTAAAGAGCATTAATGGGCTAAAGTTAAAAGAAGTGATGTTAGGA
Source organism: Syzygium jambos (assembly GCA_031216235.1). Lineage (NCBI taxonomy): Eukaryota > Viridiplantae > Streptophyta > Magnoliopsida > Myrtales > Myrtaceae > Syzygium > Syzygium jambos. The sequence goes on from CM062226.1 coordinate 20,245,249, forward strand.
ATGATGTAATTACAGGTAAGAAACTAAGTGATAAACCAAGGAATGTGGCAATCACATTAATGAAAAGTGACTAATAAATTGTGGTTATCAGAGACAAAGAGAATCATGTGACAATTATCAATGCCAGCATGGAGAAATATAAATCTTTTTTCTATATAAAATAATATACGTAATATAGACAATAAAATTTAAGATGTTATACAAAGATTTCGGCTAACCAATGTACTATGCAGAAGCACGACCTTGACCTCGTAGCCTCTGGCGAGGGTTGCAAGGGACTGGGTCAAGCATCGCCCATGGCCAATGAGGCTCGGCCCTCGCCAAATTCAATGAGGGCAAGCCTTGCCAGCCCAGCTGCTGGCAAGGTTGTAACGTCCCGAAATTCGACTCACTTTCGAGATCAATGAAGTTGATGTATTTCTCATTTCATTTTAGTAAGTCTCACCCGGAACTGATCATTCTCGGAATACTGACCAGTAGGGAAAGGTTAACTAGGGAAAACGGTACGTGGACCCAAGAATTCGACCATGAATCGAGTCCGATTCCGAGAAACGATGAGGGAATATTTTGTGCCAATGTGGACCGGCCCGGGAATGGTGACGGATTTGGTTTGACCGACGATGTACGCTCGGATAGCAGGCGATTCCGCACAATCGAGAGTACGCGTAGCGAACGATCCCGAACTTATTCCGGACAACCGCGACCCCCGGGACTAGCGATAAATCCTCACGTTCTCTAGGAAATTAGGACCGTCACGACTCGAGTAGCCCTGGGTCGATACGCGTAACCTCTAAATAGCCACCCGTTAGTGAGACACGCTAAAACTGCAAATTGAGCTAAAACGATTGTGGAATTGAATCCGGACTTCGGTGTCGATTTTCGTGGGCGTGCACAACTATTTTTGCAAGGACGACGTCATTTTTATGTGGTCAAATATATTTGGGTTCGGTAGAGTCAAAATTAAAAAATTTGACCCGGGACTGGAAAATTACCGTTTTGCCCTTGTGCCCTATGATGGAATTCCGAATTTTGGGCTTAATTGGATAATATTTTGGGGTTTAAATAATGGTCTTATCAGCCCCAATGATTCAAATGTTGAGGATAAGAATGCCCCTCCACTAGTGAGTTTGATTTAACCACAATCCTTTGATTAGGGGTATTTTGGGTATTAGGAGAGTTAGGCCAACCACTCCATTCACCCACTCACTCTATAAACTCTCAATTTTCTCTCTCTCCTCTCATTTCCCTCCTCCCCACAGCCGGCTGCCCCTTCTCCCTCTCACTCTCTCCTGATTTCTCCCTCTCCCTCACGCCGTCGCCGCCGCTCGCTGGAGGAGCCGCCACCACCGGTGCCGCTGCCGAGAGTCGCCGTCCCACGCCTCAGCTGTCTCTCCCTCTCTTCCTTTCCCCTCTCAGCCGTGTCTCTCCCCTCTCCCGCGCCCTCTCTTTCGTGGCCGCGCAAGGCCCCTCGCCGGAGCCACCGCTCGCCGTTCCTATTCCGGCACAGATCCGCAGCTGCCCAGCTATCCTCGCCACTTGCTCAGCCTCATTTCAAGCTTAGGACACCAAGTGAGTTTGACCCTAAACCCTAATTAGGATAATTTGCAATTTCTAGATGGGTTTTAGGGGTTAATTAGGGTAATTTATGGGTTAAATTGTGGAGATGATTAAGGCCTGTTGTTGTGGCTATTTTGGTGGATTAATGTGATGAATTAATGGAGGTTTGGTGGCCCGAGAGGGGCTGTACATTGGCTGGACAGATTTGGATTGGAATGGCCCAAGTTCGGGAAAGTTCAGGTTCGAAATGTGGATTATAGTGTGCGCCCTATTTGGACTTGTGGTGGCTCATTGGAATGGTGTTTTGGGGAGTTTAATGGAGCATTTTGAAGATAATTATTGGCCTAGAATTTGCGGTATAGTGGCTGCCCATGACGGGATTTAATTTGGGCGCGGTGCGATTAATTTGGGGTTTAGTCGTGCAATTACCGGGAATGATCGCATTGTACAATTGACCAGCTATTTGAGCCTTGTTTGTGGTTAATTTGATGATGACATGTCGCATGTCTAGTGGGACTAGGAATGGATTAGCTTGGTGGGCCTCGAATGCGTGAGTTCTTGTTGAACTAGTTGTGTGATTTACACGTGTGAATTGTGCACCGTGCTCGGGTACTTGAATTGATTTCCATGGTTGTGCTAATATGTGATTGGGTGCAATGAATTGTGGTCTGAGCATATTGCGCGAGGAATTGAACAAGTGGTGTAGTGATATTAAATGCTCTTTGTGAAATATGTGTGAACGCACAAATGTGAGTGTTGTAGTCGCGGGTGTGCGTCACGCGCATTGGCACGACATGTGCATTTACAAGTATGGCCGAGTGACATATGCATTGTGATCACCTAAAATGCCCTGATGAGTTTAACGCGGGGTTCAGATAAAAATTAGTGCTTGTGAATGTGTGATCATAATAAACCATGATGCGTTTTATGCGGGGTAATGAACCCGTCCTGAGGCATGTTATGCGGGACGATGCCCGGTTTACCGGAAGATGACCAACCTGAGGCGTTTTATGCGGGTAATGTGTCATGAGCCTGATGCATTTTACGCGGGCCAAAGATCGATCTCGAAGTGTTGGACCTGATGCGTTTAATGTGGGTCGGAGGAGAAGTGGATAAATGGCAAGAGTGCTAGCATGCAAGTGTGCGATAATGCATTGATGAGGCATGAGCATGAGTGCGGGCATGAGCATATGCATGACACGCGTCATGACGTTGTGATACGTGTTTATGTGCCTTGATTGAGTTCTGTGGCGTGATTGCGATTATTTATTAAATGCCTAACCTGCAGGGTCAAGTAAGTTCTAGATTTGGGCCGAGGGCCTAAGTCATTTATAGTTTAGACTGTGTGCTGTTTGTTTAGTACTCGTCAGGAGGTGCACGTTAGCCTAGTTTAGGTTTAGGGAACTACTCACTGAGATTATTCTCATTGTTATTTAAAATCAATTTTTCAGACCTCTAGCCTTGAGATGTCTTCGGTTCTAGTACGTTTTGGGATTCCGCATCATGTAGAGCGGACGAGGATGATACACCCTGTAGGGAACGGGGAGGTATATATTAGGTATTATACTGTAGTTTGGGTGGACGCGGGGGAGTCACACTATCAGACCCACGAGTACGTGGCTTGGTGCTTCAGGGATGATCTCGGAGAGTATGGTCCTCTCCGGACTTTTGATGTCCCGTTTACCGGGTTGGGCATCCGGTACCTCGATGGCCTGATGGCGAGGTAATTGACCCTGGCTCTTCAGCCGAGGAGAGTGCGAGCTCTGACGGTGTACCAGTAGAGTACGAGGTAGATGAGTTCGAGCCGATGGACATAGAGCCAGACGACGGGGACGATGTTCCGGAGCCGATGGAGCAGGACGACGAGGAGCTAGAGCTGATCGAGAAGATCTCGTACTAGAGGCCAAGTCTGAGATGGATTCATCAGGGTCCGAGGAGGAGATGCCTGACAGCTCTTCATCCTCGAAGCCTTCTGATTCCGACCCAGACTGGGCACCATAGGAGTTAGCGTTCGCCTTAGATTGGTAGGGCTAGTACCTTTTTGACTAGTGCCCGCCATTAGCAGTAGACTGACCCCCGAGCCACTTACCCCTTTTTTGTCAGTAGTGGCATTGACCTGTTTTTTATTTTTGATGATTGGGTTGTATATGGATATTGTATATGGTTTCCAGTATTAGTGCAAATGTTTCTTCTGCAATCGTTGTTGTTCGTTTCTGTGGCTATCCTTGGTTGTGTGTATAATATTGTTCGGGTGATTTTAATTACTTCCGTATGTGCTTTAAATCTCTGCGTTGGGTCTTGGGTCGGCGACGTGTCCTGGGACGTCGCACTCAAATCGACCTTTGCGAGGGATGCTAGCGCGCCGTAGGGTTCGGGGCGTGACAAAGGTCAACCTTGCAGCTTTCGACTTCGCTTAGTGATTGAGTGAGACACAACCTGAATAGAGATTAGGCCTCACCCATGGCCGAATCTGACAAGGTTGGGCCTTGCCGATGGTCAATGAGGCTCAACCCTTGCCAACGGCTGGGCTAGCGAAGGTCGCCTGCAACAATTAAAATACAAAAAGAAAGATAAAATAATAATAATAATAATAATAATAATAATAATAATAATAATTACATATTTAAAAAAAATTATAAAATTTATCAATGCCAGCAGAGTCATGTCAGTGTTTTCTTATCAAAATTGGCCGGATGGATTGAATTGGTAAATTGTCAAAAGGTTTAAGATTAAATTGGTCAAATTAAATGGTTAAGGGTTGAATTGACACAATTACAATAGGTTTATGACTTTTTTGGTAATTTCCTCGTGGAGATACAAATAGTTACCTAATACTCACAACTTTCAAATGAAGGCAGGCTTAAAGGTTTAACTGCTCAACCAAACGTTATTAACCTTTTTCATTTTCTAATTTTATTAATCAAAACCCTCAACCTTTTTATTTCTTCCTAATTACCCCTCTTGATGACTAGCTGCTACCTTTTGGCTAGATTGTTCCAGGGGATGATAACGATTTGAAAACACATGTAAATCCTTTCATGCTCAATTTTTTCAACCATCAAACTAAGACGTGTCTGGAAATGATTGCTACCAGAAAGGGCAAAAATGAACCTTTTTGCCTACGTCAAAAGGTGGGGATAGACCTAATTTCAATAACCCATTATCAAAGGTGCCCCACGAGGTAATATGTATTATTACACGAAGTATGAGGACTTCCCACAAATTTTTTTTCTTCTTTCCAAAATATTCTCTATTAATTATCTCAGAAATATTCTATGAACGAGCAAAAACATAAACTCTTAATTATATCTTACCTCTCATGTAGTTTATTTTAGCATTTGAATATTTTCAGTCTTATGAGCAGCCTTTACAAACAAAAGTTCAGATATTGGATATTTTTCTCTTTCCCCATGTATATGCACAATTCCTTCGTCCTAGCAAATGTGCACAAGCGTTGCGAATATGGCAAAAAAAAATTTAAGGGAAACCGCATTGTT